>JAXCHB010000001.1:24985000-25692343 GCA_036926305.1 Uropetala carovei
TCCTTCTCTGGCTACGGACTTCATCTTCAACGTTAAATATTAGTTTTCCTATTTCTACCTACATTTCGACGGCATTTATATTCCGTATCTCTTAACGTCCGTCAGCTACATATGGTCATTCCTAGTTTTGTACTTGGGGCAGCAATTCAATTTCCCAGAGCATTTCCATGGTTAATTTTTCATTTCTTTTCACTTCATTCTCGACAACGAATAAAATTGCTTCTTCGGCATTTCTGTCGCTGAATATTTCCTTCCGTATTTCTGGCGATAAACTTCAATTGAGAGAGCATTTCTCTAGATAACCTTTATTTTCGAGAGCATTTCTGCGCTAGATTTTTGTATTTCTCAGCATTTCCACGACAAACGTTAGTTTTTGAATTCCTCTCGAGGAAGTCAATTTTGGACAGAAACTTTATTTCTGGCAATAAACATAATTTTCGAGAACATTCCTACGCCTTGCATTCCTCTTCTCGTATCTCAGTCGATGAACGTTATTCTCGAAGGCGTTTCTACGCCATTTTAAAGGGGAGGTTGAAATGATGGGCTTAAAATTTCGAGAGCTATCCTACGCTAAAGGACTTGTTATCGACTAACTTAGTTTTCGACAGCATTAGTTTTTGTATTTCTGGTGGCCTACTCAATTTCCGAAAGCGTTTGTTTCTTCGCTGAACGTCATTGCTTGGTCTTCGATCGCACACCTACGCTAAATATTAGCTTCTCCGGCAATAAACTTAATATCTTCTTCCTCAAATACTATTTTTTTTTTCACACGTTAAAAGAAAAAAAATTCTTCCTTTTTCGAAGAACCTTCGTTTACGATCTCAATTCACGGTGGGCTTCGGAACAGCACGGAAACACGAAGAACTCTGCGGAAACTCGAAGGACCTGACGTCGGTCCTCCGAAGCTGCAGGGGAACTCGAATTCAATTTTCTTTTCAAAGGGACAGTGGGAATCTCGCCAATCCACTCCCGTTGGTCGCTAACGAGGCGAGGGGGCACGTGCGCACGTAGAGAGAGTGATGTTTACCCCCGCCGTTCACACGCGCATCATTTTTTTTCTTCGGGCTCCCTGCCCGTTCTCAGATTTCCTTCCTCGCGCCATGTTTTCACCTCCCCTTCGCGTCCCTTAAACCTCTCCTTCCTTTCGGTTTCACCCGAGATGTACGCACACGCCAGGTCCTTCGACTTTCCTCGCAGTTTCCGGTTTTTCACTCTTCGTCAATCTGTGAGCGCTCGGTCGCTCGCTCGCTCGCTCCGTCCGTCCGCCCCCCGGAAAATCGATAACGTCCCGACGCCTTCGGGGCCCCCCTATTTCTGGGCCCCGGGCGTCGAGGGAGGGGCGGCACGGCGGTTTCGCGGCCCCACGGGGGACCTCCCGTGGCCGCGGCGGACGCGTTTTCGAGAGCAGTGGCGACCGAGCGGCGTGGTAGGTCCGAAAAATCGAACCCCGTCCCCCGGGGTCGGCGCACCCGTTCCGGGTCCCGGGCGTCGCGTGGCCGCCCCCGAGCGATTTACGGGCCCGTCCGAGCTCCGGGGGGCGCGCGGGAGGGTCCGAAACCCCGGAGGTTTCCCGGTCGCCGGGCTTCCCCGGCGGATGCGACCGGCGCGGCCGGGAGTCTCGTTTTCGAGGGCCGGGCGAACCGAGCGGCGTGGTAGGTCCGAAAAATCGAACCCTGTCCCCCGGGGCGTCGTCGATCGTCGCGCGGGGCGGGGCGCGGGGTGCGAGAGAGAGGAGGAGGAGGACGCTTCTCTTTTTCTCTCTCTCCCCCGCGACTCGCGCCGCGCTCGTGTCCGCCGCGAAAGCGATGACACACGCTCCCTGGTTGATCCTGCCAGTAGTCATATGCTTGTCTCAAAGATTAAGCCATGCATGTCTCAGTACAAGCCGCAATAAGGTGAAACCGCGAATGGCTCATTAAATCAGTTATGGTTCCTTGGATCTTACCCACACTTACATGGATAACTGTGGTAATTCAAGGGCTAATACATGAACCTAGTGCCCCGACCAGTGATGGGAGGGGCGCTTTTATTAGAACAAAACCAATCGGTCGGCTCGTCCGTCCGTTGCCTTGGTGACTTCAAAAATTTTTTTAAAAATTTTTTTCGAAAATTTTTTTAAAAATTTTTTTCGAAAAATTTTTTTAAAAAATTCTTTCGAAAATTTTTTTGAAAATTTTTTTCGAAAATTTTTTTTCGAAAATTTTTTTCAAAATTTTTTTCGAAAATTTTTTCCAAATTTTTTTCGCAAATATTTTTTTGAAAATTTTTTTCGAAAAATTTTTTTGAAAATTTTTTTCGAAATTTTTTTTCAAAATTTGTTTCGAAAATTTTTTTTCGAAATTTTTTTCGAAAATCTTTTTGAAAATTTTTTTCGAAAATTTTTTTTCGAAAATTTCTTTCAAAATTTTTTTCGAAAATTTTTTTCCAAATTTTTTTCGCAAATTTTTTTGAAAATTTTTTTCGAAAAATTTTTTTCAAAATTTTTTTCGAAAATTTTTTTGAAAATTTTTTTCGAAACTTTTTTTCAAAATTTTTTTCGAAAATTTTTTTTTGAAATTTTTTTCGAAAATTTTTTTTCGAAATTTTTTTCGAAAATTATTTTAAAAATTTTTTTCGAAATTTTTTTTCAAAATTTTTTTCGAAAATTTTTTTTCGTAATTTTTTTCGAAAATTTTTTAAAAAATTTTTTTCGAAATTTTTTTTTCAAAATTTTTTTCGAAAATTTTTTTTCGAAATTTTCTTCGAAAATTTTTTTCAAAATTTTTTTCGAAATTTTTTTCAAAATTTTTTTTCAAAATTTTTTTCGGAAATTTTTTTTAAAAAATTTTTTCGAAAATTTTTTTGAAAATTTTTTTCAAAATTTTTTTTTCGAAAATTTTTTTCAAAATTTTTTTTTCGAAAATTTTTTTCAAAATTTTTTTAGATATTTTTTTTAAAAATTTTTTTCGAAAATTTTTTTCCAAATTTTTTTCGCAAATTTTTTTGTTTTTTTCGAAAAATTTTTTTGAAAATTTTTTTCGAAATTTTTTTTCAAAATTTTTTTCGAAAATTTTTTTTTCGAAATTTTTTTCGAAAATTTTTTTTCAAAATTTTTTTCGAAAATTTTTTTGAAAATTTTTTTCGAAAATTTTTTTTCGAAAATTTCTTTCAAAATTTTTTTCGAAAATTTTTTTCCAAATTTTTTTCGCAAATTTTTTTGAAAATTTTTTCGAAAATTTTTTTGAAAATTTTTTTCGAAAATTTTTTTCCAAATTTTTTTCGCAAATTTTTTTGTTTTTTTCGAAAAATTTTTTTGAAAATTTTTTTCGAAAATCTTTTTGAAAATTTTTTTCGAAATTTTTTTTCAAAATTTTTTTCGAAAATTTTTTTTCGAAATTTTTTTCGAAAATTTTTTTGAAAATTTTTTTCGAAAATTTTTTTTCGAAAATTTCTTTCAAATTTTTTTTCGAAAATTTTTTTCCAAATTTTTTTCGCAAATTGTTTTGAAAATTTTTTTCGAAAAATTTTTTTGAAAATTTTTTTCGAAACATTTATTGAAAATTTTTTTCGAAACTTTTTTTCAAAATTTTTTTCGAAAATTTTTTTTTGAAATTTTTTTCGAAATTTTTTTTTCGAAATTTTTTTCGAAAATTTTTTTAAAAACTTTTTTCGAAATTTTTTTTCAAAATTTTTTTCGAAAATTTTTTTTCGAAATTTTTTTCGAAAATTTTTTTCAAAATTTTTTTCGAAATGTTTTTCGAAAATTCTTTTTCGAAATTTTTTTTGAAAATTTTTTTCGAAAATTTTTTTTCGAAATTTTTTTCGAAAATTTTTTAAACAATTTTTTTCGAAATTTTTTTTCAAATTTTTTTTTGAAAATTTTTTTTCGAAATTTTTTTCGAAAATTTTTTAAAAAACTTTTTTCGAAATTTTTTTCCAAAATTTTTTTCGAAAATTTTTTTTCGAAAAATTTTTTTGAAAATTTTTTTCGAAAATTTTTTTGAAAATTTTTTACGAAATTTTTTTTCAAAATTTTTTTCGAAAATTTTTTTTTGGAATTTTTTTCAAAAATTTTTTTTCGAAATTTTTTTCGAAAATTTTTTTAAAAATTTTTTTCGAAATTTTTTTTCAAAATTTTTTTCGAAAATTTTCTTTCGAAATTTTTTTCGAAAATTTTTTTCCAAATTTTTTTCGCAAATTTTTTTTCGAAATTTTTTTCGAAAATTTTTTTGAAAATTTTTTTCGAAAATTTTTTTTCGAAAATTTCTTTCAAAATTTTTTTCGAAAATTTTTTTCCAAATTTTTTTCACAAATTTTTTTGAAATTTTTTTTCGAAAAATTTTTTTGAAAATTTTTTTCGAAAATTTTTTTGAAAATTTTTTTCGAAACTTTTTTTTAAAATTTTTTTCGAAAATTTTTTTTTGAAATTTTTTTCGAAAATTTTTTTTCGAAATTTTTTTCAAAACTTTTTTTAAAAATTTTTTTCGAAATTTTTTTTCGAAATTTTTTTCGAAAATTTTTTTTACGAAATTTTCTTCGAAAATTTTTTTAAAAATTTTTTTCGAAAATTTTTTTTCGAAAATTTCTTTCAAAGTTTTTTTCGAAAATTTTTTTCCAAATTTTTTTCGCAAATTTTTTTGAAAATTTTTTTCGAAAAATATTTTTGAAAATTTTTTTGAAAATGTTTTTCGAAACTTTTTTTCAAAATTTTTTTCGAAATTTTTTTTCAAATTTTTTTTCGAAAATTTTTTTTTGGAATTTTTTTCGAAAATTTTTTTTCGAAATTTTTTTCGAAAATTTTTTTAAAAATTTTTTTCGAAATTTTTTTTCAAAATTTTTTTTCGAAAATTTTTTTTCGAAATTTTTTTCGAAAATTTTTTTCCAAATTTTTTCCGCAAATTTTTTTTCGAAATTTTTTTCGAAAATTTTTTTGAAAATTTTTTTCGAAAATTTTTTTTCGAAATTTTTTTCAAAAATTTTTTTAAAAATTTTTTTCGAAATTTTTTTTCCAAATTTTTTTCGAAAATTTTTTTTCGAAATTTTTTTCGAAAATTTTTTTTACGAAATTTTTTTCGAAAATTTTTATAAAAATTTTTTTCGAATAATTTTTTAAAAAAATTCTTTCGAAAATTTTTTTGAAAATTTTTTTCGAAAATTTTTTTTCGAAAATTTCTTTCAAAATTTTTTTCGAAAATTTTTTTCCAAATTTTTTTCGCCAATTTTTTTGAAAATTTTTTTCGAAAAATTTTTTTGAAAATTTTTTTCGAAAAATTTTTTGAAAATTTTTTTCGAAACTTTTTTTCAAAATTTTTTTCGAAAATTTTTTTTTGAAATTTTTTTCGAAAATTTTTTTTCGAAATTTTTTTCGAAAATTTTTTTAAAAATTTTTTTCGAAATTTTTTTTCAAAATTTTTTTCGAAATTTTTTTTCAAAATTTTTTTCGAAAATTTAAAAAAAAAAATTTTTTCGAAAATTTTTTTGAAAATTTTTTTCGAAAATTTTATTTCGAAATTTCTTTCGAAAATTTTTTTAAAAATTTTTTTCGAAATTTTTTTTCAAAATTTTTTTAAAAATTTTTTTCGAAAATTTTTTTTCGAAAATTTCTTTCAAAGTTTTTTTTCGAAAATTTTTTTCCAAATATTTTTCGCAAATTTTTTTGAAAATTTTTTTCGAAAAATATTTTGAAAATTTTTTTCGAAAATTTTTTTGAAAATGTTTTTCGAAACTTTTTTCAAAATTTTTTTCGAAATTTTTTTTCAAATTTTTTTTCGAAAATTTTTTTTTGGAATTTTTTTCGAAAATTTTTTTCGAAAATTTTTTTTCGAAATTTTTTTCGAAAATTTTTTTAAAAATTTTTTTCGAAATTTTTTTTTCAAAATTTTTTTCGAAAATTTTTTTTCGAAATTTTTTTCGAAAATTTTTTTCCAAATTTTTTTCGCAAATTTTTTTTCGAAATTTTTTTCGAAAATTTTTTTGAAAATTTTTTTCGAAAATTTTTTTTCGAAATTTTTTTCAAAAATTTTTTTAAAAATTTTTTTCGAAATTTTTTTTCCAAATTTTTTTCGAAAATTTTTTTTCGAAATTTTTTTCGAAAATTTTTTTTACGAAATTTTTTTCGAAAATTTTTATAAAAATTTTTTTCGAATAATTTTTTAAAAAAATTCTTTCGAAAATTTTTTTGAAAATTTTTTTCGAAAATTTTTTTTCGAAAATTTCTTTCAAACTTTTTTTCGAAAATTTTTTTCCAAATTTTTTTCGCCAATTTTTTTGAAAATTTTTTTCGAAAAATTTTTTTGAAAATTTTTTTCGAAAATTTTTTTGAAAATTTTTTTCGAAACTTTTTTTCAAAATTTTTTTCGAAAATTTTTTTTTGAAATTTTTTTCGAAAATTTTTTTTCGAAATTTTTTTCGAAAATTTTTTTAAAATTTTTTTTCGAAATTTTTTTTCAAAATTTTTTTCGGAAATTTTTTTTCGAAATTTTTTTCGAAATTTTTTTTCAAAATTTTTTTCGAAAATTTTTTAAAAAAAATTTTTTCGAAAATTTGTTTGAAAATTTTTTTCGAAAATTTTATTTCGAAATTTCTTTCGAAAATTTTTTTAAAAATTTTTTTCGAAATTTTTTTTCAAAATTTTTTTCGAAAATTTTTTTTCGAAATTTTTTTCGAAAATTTTTTTCAAAATTTTTTTCGAAATTATTTTCGAAATTTTTTTTCAAAATTTTTTTTGAAAATTTTTTTAAAAAAATTTTTTCGAAAATTTTTATGAAAATTTTTTTCGAAAATTTTTTTTCGAAAATTTTTTTCAAAATTTTTTCGAAAATTTTTTTCCAAATTTTTTTCGCAAATTTTTTTTCGAAATTTTTTTCGAAAATTTTTTTGAAAATTTTTTTCGAAAATTTTTTTTCGAAAATTTCTTTCAAAATTTTTTTCGAAAATTTTTTTCCAAATTTTTTTCACAAATTTTTTTGAAAATTTTTTTCGAAAATTTTTTTGAAAATTTTTTTCGAAACTTTTTTTCAAAATTTTTTCCGAAAATTTTTTTTTGAAATTTTTTTCGAAAATTTTTTTTCGAAATTTTTTTCAAAAATTTTTTTAAAAATTTTTTTCGAAATTTTTTTTCCAAATTTTTTTCGAAAATTTTTTTTTGAAATTTTTTTCGAAAATTTTTTTCGAAATTTTTTTCGAAATTTTTTTCGAAAATTTTTTAAAAATTTTTTTTCGAAAAATTTTTTTGAAAATTTTTTACGAAAATTTTTTTTCGAAAATTTTTTTCAAAATTTTTTTCGAAAAATTTTTCCAAATTTTTTTCGCAAATTTTTTTGAAAATTTTTTTCGAAAAATTTTTTTGAAAATTTATTTCGAAATTTTTTTTCAAAATTTTTTTTGAAAATTTTTTTTCGAAATTTTTTTCGAAAATTTTTTTTCGAAATTTTTTTCGAAAATTTTTTTGAAAATTTTTTTCGAAAATTTCTTTCAAAATTTTTTTCGGAAATTTTTTTTTCAAATTTTTTTCGCAAATTTTTTTGAAAATTTTTTTCGAAAAATTTTTTTGAAAATTTTTTTCGAAAATTTTTTTGAAAATTTTTTTCAAAATTTTTTTCGAAAATTTTTTATCGAAATTTTTTTTGAAAATTTTTTTCGAAAATTTTTTTTCAAAATTTTTTTCGAAAATTTTTTTCCAAATTTTTTTCGAAAATTTTTTTAAAAATTTTTTTCAAAAATTTTTTTTTGAAATTTTTTTTTCGAAAATTTTTTTCCAAATTTTTTTCGCAAATTTTTTGAAAATTTTTTTCGAAAAATTTTTTTGAAAATTTTTTTCGAAAATTTTTTTGAAAATTTTTTTTGAAACTTGTTTTCAAAATTCTTTTGGAAAATTTTTTTTGAAATTTTTTTCGAAAATTTTTTTTCGAAATTTTTTTCGAAAATTTTTTTCAAAATTTTTTTCGAAATTTTTTTCAAAATTTTTTTCGAAAATTTTTTTTCGAAATTTTTTTCGAAAATTTTTTTCAAAATTTTTTTCGAAATTTTTTTCGAAAATTTTTTTCAAAATTTTTTTCAAAAAATTTTTTTAAAAAATTTTTTCGAAAATTCTTTTTAAAAAATTTTATCGAAAATGTTTTTGAAAATTTTTTTCGAAAATTTTTTTTCGAAAATTTTTTTCAAAATTTTTTTCGAAAATTTTTTCCAAATTTTTTTCGCAAATTTTTTTGAAAATTTTTTTCGAAAATTTTTTTGAAAATTTTTTTTTGAAATTTTTTTTCAAAATTTTTTTCGAAAATTTTTTTGAAAATTTTTTTCGAAAATTTTTTTGAAAATATTTTTCGAAATTTTTTTTCAAAATTTTTTTCGAAATTTTTTTTTCGAAATTTTTTTTGAAAATTTTTTTCGAAAATTTTTTTTTGAAAATTTTTTTTCGAAAATTTTTTCGAAAATTTTTTTAAAAATTTTTTTCGAAATTTTTTTTCAAAATTTTTTTCGAAAATTTTTTTTCGAAAATTTTTTTTGAAAATTTTTTTCGAAAATTTTTTTGAAAATTTTTTTTGAAATTTTTTTTCAAAATTTTTTTCGAAAATTTTTTTTTGGAATTTTTTTCGAAAATTTTTTTTTCGAAATTTTTTTCGAAAATTTTTTTAAAAATTTTTTTCGAAATTTTTTTTCAAAATTTTTTTCGAAAATTTTTTTTCGAAATTTTTTTCGAAAATTTTTTTCCAAATTTTTTTCGCAAATTTTTTTTCCAAATTTTTTTTCGAAATTTTTTTCGAAAATATTTTTTACGAAATTTTTTTCGAAAATTTTTTTAAAAATTTTTTTTCGAAAAATTTTTTTAAAAAATTCTTTCGAAAATTTTTTTGAAAATTTTTTTCGAAAATTTTTTTTCGAAAATTTTTTTCAAAATTTTTTTCGAAAATTTTTTCCAAATTTTTTTCGCAAATATTTTTTTGAAAATTTTTTTGAAAAATTTTTTTGAAAATTTTTTTCGAAATTTTTTTTCAAAATTTGTTTCGAAAATTTTTTTTCGAAATTTTTTTGGAAAATTTTTTTTCGAAATTTTTTTCGAAAATTTTTTATCGAAATTTTTTTCGAAAATTTTTTTGAAAATTTTTTTCGAAATTTTTTTTTCGAAAATTTCTTTCACAATTTTTTTCGAAAATTTTTTTCCAAATTTTTTTCGCAAATTTTTTTGAAAATTTTTTTCGAAAAATTTTTTGAAAATTTTTTTCGAAAATTTTTTTGAAAATTTTTTTCGAAACTTTTTTTCAAAATTTTTTTCAAAAATTTTTTTTTGAAATTTTTTTCGAAAATTTTTTTTCGAATTTTTTTTCGAAAATTTTTTTAAAAATTTTTTTCGAAATTTTTTTTCAAAATTTTTTTCGAAAATTTTTTTTCGAAATTTTTTTCGAAAATTTTTTTCAAAATTTTTTTCGAAATTTTTTTCGAAATTTTTTTTCAAAATTTTTTTCGAAAATTTTTTTTAAAAAATTTTTTCGAAAATTTTTTTGAAAATTTTTTCGAAAATTTTTTTTCGAAAATTTTTTTCAAAATTTTTTTCGAAAATTTTTTTCCAAATTTTTTTCGCAAATTTTTTTCGAAAATTTTTTTTAAAATTTTTTTCGAAAATTTTTTTTCGAAAATTTCTTTCAAAATTTTTTTCGAAAATTTTTTTCCAAATTTTTTTCGCAAATTTTTTTGAAAATTTTTTTGAAAATTGTTTTCGAAAATTTTTTTGAAAATTTTTTTCGAAACTTTTTTTCAAAATTTTTTTCAAAAATTTTTTTTCGAAATTTTTTTCGAAAATTTTTTTAAAAATTTTTTTCGAAATTTTTTTTCAAAATTTTTTTCGAAATTTTTTTTTCGAAATTTTTTCGAAAATTTTTTTCAAAATTTTTTTCGAAATTTTTTTTCAAAATTTTTTTCAAAAAATTTTTTTAAAAAATTTTTTCGAAAATTTTTTTTAAAAAATTTTTTCGAAAATTTTTTTGAAAATTTTTTTCGAAAATTTTTTTTTGAAAATTTTTTTCAAAATTTTTTTCGAAAATTTTTCCAAATTTTTTTCGCAAATTTTTTTGAAAATTTTTTTCGAAAAATTTTTTGAAAATGTTTTTCGAAAATTTTTTTGAAAATTTTTTTCGAAATTTTTTTTCAAAATTTTTTTCGAAAATTTTTTTGAAAATTTTTTTCGAAAATTTTTTTGAAAATTTTTTTCGAAATTTTTTTTCAAAATTTTTTTCGAAAATTTTTTTTCGAAATTTTTTTTGAAAATTTTTTTCGAAAATTTTCTTGAAAATTTTTTTCGAAATTTTTTTCGAAAATTTTTTTCGAAAATTTTTTTTTGGAATTATTTTCGAAAATTTTTTTAGAAAATTTTTTTTCGAAATTTTTTTTGAAAATTTTTTTTCGAAATTTCTTTCGAAAATTTTTTTAAAATTTTTTTTCGAATTTTTTTTTAAAAATTTTTTTCGAAATTTTTTTTTCGAAATTTTTTTCGAAAATTTTTTTAAAAATTTTTTTCGAAATTATTTTCGAAATTTTTTTTCAAAATTTTTTTTGAAAATTTTTTTTAAAAAATTTTTTCTAAAATTTTTATGAAAATTTTTTTCGAAAATTTTTTTTCGAAAATTTTTTTCAAAATTTTTTCGAAAATTTTTTTCCAAATTTTTTTCGCAAATTTTTTTTCGAAATTTTTTTCGAATATTTTTTTGAAAATTTTTTTCGAAAATTTTTTTTCGAAAATTTCTTTCAAAATTTTTTTCGAAAATTTTTTTCCAAATTTTTTTTAGAATTTTTTTCGAAATTTGTTTTCAAAATTTTTTTCGAAAATTTTTTTCCAAATTTTTTTCGAAATTTTTTTTCCAAATTTTTTTCGAAATTTTTTTAAAAATTTTTTTCGAAAAATTTTTTAAAAAAATTCTTTCGAAAATTTTTTTGAAAATTTTTCTCGAAAATTTTTTTTAGAAAATTTTTTTCAAAATTTTTTTCGAAAATTTTTTCCAAATTTTTTTCGCAAATTTTTTTGAAAATTTTTTTCGAAAAATTTTTTGGAAAATTTTTTTCGAAATTTTTTTTCAAAATTTTTTTGGAAAATTTTTTTTCGAAATTTTTTTCGGAAATTTTTTTTTGAAATTTTTTTCGAAAATTTTTTTGAAAATTTTTTTCGAAAATTTTTTTTCAAAAATTTCTTTCAAAATTTTTTTCGAAAATTTTTTTCCAAATTTTTTTCGCAAATTTTTTTGAAAATTTTTTTCGAAAACTTTTTTTGTAAATTTTTTTTGAAAATTTTTTTGAAAATTTTTTTCAAAACTTTTTTTCAAAATTTTTTTCGAAAACTTTTTTTTGAAATTTTTTTCGAAAATTTTTTTTCGAAATTTTTTTCGAAAATTTTTTTAAAAATTTTTTTCGAAATTTTTTTTCAAAATTTTTTTCGAAAATTTTTTTTCGAAATTTTTTTCGAAAATTTTTTTAAGAATTTTTTTCGAAATTTTTTTTCAAAATTTTTTTCGAAAATTTTTTTTCGAAATTTTTTTCGAAAATTTTTTTCAAAATTTTTTTCGAAATTTTTTTCGAAATTTTTTTTCAAAATTTTTTTCGAAATTTTTTTTTAAAAAATTTTTTCGAAAATTTTTTTGAAAATTTTTTTCGAAAATTTTTTTTCGAAAATTTTTTTCAAAATTTTTTTCGAAAATTTTTTTCCTAATTTTTTTCGCAAATTTTTTTCGAAAATGTTTTTGAAAATTTTTTTCGAAAATTTTTTTTCGAAAATTTCTTTCAAAATTTTTTTCGAAAATTTTTTTCCAAATTTTTTTCGCAAATTTTTTTGAAAATTTTTTTGAAAATTTTTTTCGAAAATTTTTTTGAAAATTTTTTTCGAAACTTTTTTTCAAAATTTTTTTCAAAATTTTTTTCGAAAATTTTTTTTTGAAATTTTTTTCGAAAATTTTTTTTCGAAAATTTTTTTAAAAATTTTTTTCGAAATTTTTTTTCAAAATTTTTTTCGAAAATTTTTTTTCGAAATTTTTTTCGAAAATTTTTTTCAAATTTTTTTTCGAAATTTTTTTTCAAAATTTTTTTCAAAAAATTTTTTTAAAAAATTTTTTCGAAAATTTTTCTTAAAAAATTTTTTCGAAAATTTTTTTGAAAATTTTTTTTGAAAATTTTTTTTCGAAAATTTTTTTCAAAATTTTTTTCGAAAATTTTTTCCAAATTTTTTTCGCAAATTTTTTTGAAAATTTTTTTCGAAATTTTTTTTCAAAATTTTTTTCGAAAATTTTTTTTCGAAATTTTTTTCGAAAATTTTTTTAAAAAATTTTTTCGAAATTTTTTTTCAAAATTTTTTTCGAAAATTTTTTTTCGAAAAATTTTTTTGAAAATTTTTTTCGAAAATTTTTTTGAAAATTTTTTTCGAAATTTTTTTTCTAAATTTTTTTCGAAAATTTTTTTTTGGAATTTTTTTCGAAAATTTGTTTTCGAAATTTCTTTCGAAAATTTTTTTAAAAATTTTTTTCGAAATTTTTTTTCGAAATTTTTTTCGAAAATTTTTTTTCGAAATTTTTTTCGAAAATTTTTTTCAAAATTTTTTTCGAAATTTTTTTCGCAAATTTTTTTGAAAATTTTTTTGAAAATTTTTTTCGAAAATTTTTTTGAAAATTTTTTTCGAAACTTTTTTTTAAAATTTTTTTCGAAAATTTTTTTTTGAAATTTTTTTCGAAAATTTTTTTTCGAAATTTTTTTCGGAAATTTTTTTAAAAATTTTTTTCGAAATTTTTTTTCAAAATTTTTTTCGAAATTTTTTTTTCGAAATTTTTTTCGAAAATTTTTTTCAAATTTTTTTTCGAAATTTTTTTTCAAAATTTTTTTCAAAAAATTTTTTTAAAAAATTTTTTCGAAAATTTTTTTTGAAAAATTTTTTCGAAAATTTTTTTGAAAATTTTTTTTGAAAATTTTTTTTCGAAAATTTTTTTCAAAATTTTTTTCGAAAATTTTTTCCAAATTTTTTTCGCAAATTTTTTTGAAAATTTTTTTCGAATAATTTTTTTGAAAATTTTTTTCGAAATTTTTTTTCAAAATTTTTTTCGAAAATTTTTTTTCGAAATTTTTTTTGAAAATTTTTTTCGAAAATTCTTTTTCGAAATTTTTTTCGAAAATTTTTTTAACAATGTTTTTCGAATTTTTTTTTCAAAATTTTTTTCGAAAATTTTTTTTCGAAATTTTTTTCGAAAATTTTTTTAAAAAATTTTTTCGAAATTTTTTTTCAAAATTTTTTTCGAAAATTTTTTTTCGAAAAATTTTTTTGAAAATTTTTTTCGAAAATTTTTTTGAAAATTTTTTTCGAAATTTTTTTTCTAAATTTTTTTCGAAAATTTTTTTTTGGAATTTTTTTCGAAAATTTTTTTTCGAAATTTTTTTCGAAAATTTTTTTAAAAATTTTTTTCGAAATTTTTTTTCAAAATTTTTTTCGAAAATTTTTTTTCGAAATTTTTTTCGAAATTTTTTTTTCGAAATTTCTTTCGAAAATTTTTTAAAAAATTTTTTTCGAAATTTTTTTTCGAAATTTTTTTCGAAAATTTTTTTTCGAAATTTTTTTCGAAAATTTTTTTCAAAATTTTTTTCGAAATTATTTTCGAAATTTTTTTTTCAAAATTTTTTTTGAAAATTTTTTTTAAAAATTTTTTTCTAAAATTTTTATGAAAATTTTTTTCGAAAATTTTTTTTCGAAAATTTTTTTCAAAATTTTTTCGAAAATTTTTTTCCAAATTTTTTTCGCAAATTTTTTTTCGAAATTTTTTTCGAAAATTTTTTTTCGAAATTTTTTTCGAAAATTTTTTTGAAAATTTTTTTCGAAATTTTTTTTTCGAAAATTTCTTTCAAAATTTTTTTTGAAAATTTTTTTCCAAATTTTTTTCACAAATTTTTTTGAAAATTTTTTTCGAAAAATTTTTTTGAAAATTTTTTTCGAAAATTTTTTTGAAAATTTTTTTCGTAAATTTTTTCAAAGTTTTTTTCGAAAATTTTTTTTTGAAATTTTTTTCGAAAATTTTTTTTCGAAATTTTTTTCGAAAATTTTTTTTCGAAATTTTTTTCGAAAATTTTTTTAAGAATTTTTTTCGAAATTTTTTTTCACAATTTTTTTCAAAAATTTTTTTCCAAATTTTTTTCGAAATTTTTTTTCCAAATTTTTTCGAAAATTTTTTTTCGAAATTTTTTTCGAAAATTTTTTTCGAAATTTTTTTCGAAAATTTTTTTAAAAATTTTTTTCGAAAAATGTTTTTAAAAAATTCTTTCGAAAATTTTTTTGAAAATTTTTTTCGAAAATTGTTTTTAGAAAATTTTTTTCAAAATTTTTTTCGAAAATTTTTTCCAAATTTTTTTCGCAAATTTTTTTGAAAATTTTTTTCGAAAAATTTTTTTGAAAAGTTTTTTCGAAATTTTTTTTAAAAATTTTTTTCGAAAATTTTTTTCGAAATTTTTTTCGAAAATTTTTTTTAGGAAATTTTTTTCGAAAATTTTTTTTCGAAATTTTCTTCGAAAATTTTTTTGAAAATTTTTTTCGAAAATTTTTTTTCGAAATTTTTTTCGAAAATTTTTTTCGAAAATTTTTTTTTGAAATTTTTTTCGAAAATTTTTTTTTGAAATTTTTTTCGAAAATTTTTTTTCGAAATTTTTTTCGAAAATTTTTTTAAAAATTTTTTTCGAAATTTTTTTTCAAAATTTTTTTCGAAAATTTTTTTTTTTTAGAAATTTTTTTCGAAAATTTTTTTCCAAATTTTTTTCGCAAATTTTTTTTCGAAATTTTTTTCGAAAATTTTTTTGAAAATTTTTTTCGAAAATTTTTTTTCGAAAATTTCTTTCAAAATTTTTTTCGAAAATTTTTTTCCATATTTTTTTCACAATTTTTTTGAAAATTTTTTTCGAAAAATGTTTTTGAAAATTTTTTTCGAAAATTTTTTTGAAAATTTTTTTCGAAACATTTTTTCAAAATTTTTTTCGAAAATTTTTTTTTGAAATTTTTTTCGAAAATTTTTTTTCGAAATATTTTTCAAAAATTTTTTTAAAATTTTTTTTCGAAATTTTTTTTCCAAATTTTTTTCATAAATTTTTTTTCCAAATTTTTTTCGAAAATTTTTTTTACGAAATTTTTTTCGAAAATTTTTTTAAAAATTTTTTTCGAAAAATTTTTTAAAAAAATTCTTTCGAAATTTTTTTTGAAAATTTTTTTCGAAATTTTTTTTCAAAATTTGTTTCGAAAATTTTTTTTCGAAATTTTTTTCGAAAATTTTTTTGAAAATTTTTTTCGAAAATTTTTTTTTGAAATTTTTTTCGAAATTTTTTTCAAAAATTTTTTTAAAAATTTTTTTCGAAATTTTTTTTCCAAATTTTTTTCGAAAATTTTTTTTCAAATTTTTTTCACAAATTTTTTTGAAAATTTTTTTCGAAAATTTTTTTTGAAAATTTGTTTCGAAAATTTTTTTGAAAATTTTTTTCGAAAATTTTTTTGAAAATTTTTTTCGAAAATTTTTTCGAAAATTTTTTTCAAATTTTTTTTCGAAATTTTTTTCGAAATTTTTTTCGAAAATTTTTTTGAATTTTCTTTTCGAAAATTTCTTTAAAAAGTTTTTTCGAAAATTTTTTTCCAAATTTTTTTCGCAAATTTTTTTGAAATTTTTTTTGAAAATTGTTTTCGAAAATTTTCTTGAAAATTGTTTTCGAAACTTTTTTTCAAAATTTTTTTCGAAAATTTTTTTTTGAAATTTTTTTCGAAAATTTTTTTTCGAAATTTTTTTCGAAAATTTTTTTTCGAAATTTTTTTCGAAAATTTTTTTTAGAATTTTTTTCGAAATTTTTTTTCAAAATTTTTTTCGAAAATTTTTTTCCAAATTTTTTTCGAAATTTTTTTTCCAAATTTTTTTCGAAAATTTTTTTTCGAAATATTTTTCGAAAATTTTTTTCGAAATTTTTTTCGAAAATTTTTTTAAAAATTTTTTTCGAAAAATTTTTTAAAAAAATTCTTTCGAAAATTTTTTTGAAAATTTTTCTCGAAAATTTTTTTTAGAAAATTTTTTTCAAAATTTTTTTCGAAAATTTTTTCCAAATTTTTTTCGCAAATTTTTTTGAAAATTTTTTTCGAAAAATTTTTTGGAAAATTTTTTTCGAAATTTTTTTTCAAAATTTTTTTGGAAAATTTTTTTTCGAAATTTTTTTCGAAAATTTTTTTTCGAAATTTTTTTCGAAAATTTTTTTAAAAATTTTTTTCGAAATTTTTTTTCAAAATTTTTTTCGAAAATTTTTTTTCGAAATTTTTTTTGAAAATTTTTTTAAGAATTTTTTTCGAAATTTTTTTTAAAAATTTTTTTCGAAAATTTTTTTTCGAAATTTTTTTCGAAAATTTTTTTCAAAATTTTTTTCGAAATTTTTTTCGAAATTTTTTTTCAAAATTCTTTTCGAAAATTTTTTTTAAAAAATTTTTTCGAAAATTTTTTTGAAAATTTTTTTCGAAAATTTTTTTTCGAAAATTTTTTTCAAAATTTTTTTCGAAAATTTTTTTCGAAAATTTTTTTTCGAAAATTTTCAAAATCATTTTCGAAAATTTTTTTCCAAATTTTTTTCGAAAATTTTTTTGAAAATTTTTTTGAAAATTTTTTTCGAAAATTTTTTTTCGAAATATTTTTCAAAAATTTTTTTAAAATTTTTTTTCGAAATTTTTTTTCCAAATTTTTTTCATAAATTTTTTTTCGAAATTTTTTTCGAAAATTTTTTTTACGAAATTTTTTTCGAAAATTTTTTTAAAAATTTTTTTCGAAAAATTTTTTAAAAAAATTCTTTCGAAATTTTTTTTGAAAATTTTTTTCGAAATTTTTTTTCAAAATTTGTTTCGAAAATTTTTTTTCGAAATTTTTTTCGAAAATTTTTTTGAAAATTTTTTTCGAAAATTTTTTTTTGAAATTTTTTTCGAAATTTTTTTCAAAAATTTTTTTAAAAATTTTTTTCGAAATTTTTTTTCCAAATTTTTTTCGAAAATTTTTTTTCAAATTTTTTTCACAAATTTTTTTGAAAATTTTTTTCGAAAAATTTTTTTGAAAATTTGTTTCGAAAATTTTTTTGAAAATTTTTTTCGAAAATTTTTTTGAAAATTTTTTTCGAAAATTTTTTCGAAAATTTTTTTCAAATTTTTTTTCGAAATTTTTTTCGAAATTTTTTTCGAAAATTTTTTTGAATTTTTTTTTCGAAAATTTCTTTAAAAAGTTTTTTCGAAAATTTTTTTCCAAATTTTTTTCGCAAATTTTTTTGAAATTTTTTTTGAAAATTGTTTTCGAAAATTTTCTTGAAAATTTTTTTCGAAACTTTTTTTCAAAATTTTTTTCGAAAATTTTTTTTTGAAATTTTTTTCGAAAATTTTTTTTCGAAATTTTTTTCGAAAATTTTTTTTCGAAATTTTTTTCGAAAATTTTTTTTAGAATTTTTTTCGAAATTTTTTTTCAAAATTTTTTTCGAAAATTTTTTTCCAAATTTTTTTCGAAATTTTTTTTCCAAATTTTTTTCGAAAATTTTTTTTCGAAATATTTTTCGAAAATTTTTTTCGAAATTTTTTTCGAAAATTTTTTTTAAAATTTTTTTCGAAAAATTTTTTAAAAAAATTCTTTCGAAAATTTTTTTGAAAATTTTTCTCGAAAATTTTTTTTAGAAAATTTTTTTCAAAATTTTTTTCGAAAATTTTTTCCAAATTTTTTTCGCAAATTTTTTTGAAAATTTTTTTCGAAAAATTTTTTGGAAAATTTTTTTCGAAATTTTTTTTCAAAATTTTTTTGGAAAATTTTTTTTCGAAATTTTTTTCGAAAATTTTTTTTCGAAATTTTTTTCGAAAATTTTTTTAAAAATTTTTTTCGAAATTTTTTTTCAAAATTTTTTTCGAAAATTTTTTTTCGAAATTTTTTTTGAAAATTTTTTTAAGAATTTTTTTCGAAATTTTTTTTAAAAATTTTTTTCGAAAATTTTTTTTCGAAATTTTTTTCGAAAATTTTTTTCAAAATTTTTTTCGAAATTTTTTTCGAAATTTTTTTTCAAAATTCTTTTCGAAATTTTTTTTTAAAAAATTTTTTCGAAAATTTTTTTGAAAATTTTTTTCAAAAATTTTTTTTCGAAAATTTTTTTCAAAATTTTTTTCGAAAATTTTTTTCGAAAATTTTTTTTCGAAAATTTTCAAAATCATTTTCGAAAATTTTTTTCCAAATTTTTTTCGAAAATTTTTTTGAAAATTTTTTTGAAAATTTTTTTCGAAAATTTTTTTGAAAATTTTTTTCGAAACTTTTTTTCAAAATTTTTTTCGAAAATTTTTTTTTGAAATTTTTTTCGAAAATTTTTTTTTTTGAAATTTTTTTCGAAAATTTTTTTTCGAAATTTTTTTCGAAAATTTTTTTAAAAATTTTTTTCGAAATTTTTTTTTAAAAATTTTTTTCGAAAATTTTTTTTCGAAATTTTTTTCGAAAATTTTTTTCAAATTTTTTTTCGAAATTTTTTTTCAAAATTTTTTTTCAAAAATTTTTTTAAAAAAATTTTTCGAAAATTTTTTTTAAAAAATTTTTCGAAAATTTTTTTGAAAATTTTTTTTGAAAATTTTTTTTCGAAAATTTTTTTCAAAATTTTTTTCTAAAATTTTTTCCAAATTTTTTTCGCAAATTTTTTTGAAAATTTTTTTCGAAAAATTTTTTGAAAAATTTTTTTCGAAATTTTTTTTCAAAATTTTTTTGGAAAATTTTTTTTCGAAATTTTTTTCGGAAATTTTTTTTTGAAATTTTTTTCGAAAATTTTTTTGAAAATTTTTTTCGAAAATTTTTTTTCGAAAATTTCTTTCAAAATTTTTTTCGAAAATTTTTTTCCAAATTTTTTTTGAAATTTTTTTGAAAATTTTTTTCGAAAACTTTTTTTGTAAATTTTTTTTGAAAATTTTTTTGAAAATTTTTTTCAAAACTTTTTTTCAAAATTTTTTTCGAAAATTTTTTTTTTAAATTTTTTTCGAAAATTTTTTTTCGAAATTTTTTTCGAAAATTTTTTTAAAAATTTTTTTCGAAATTTTTTTTCAAAATTTTTTTCGAAAATTTT
Organism: Uropetala carovei; assembly: GCA_036926305.1. Lineage (NCBI taxonomy): Eukaryota > Metazoa > Arthropoda > Insecta > Odonata > Petaluridae > Uropetala > Uropetala carovei. Next base: position 25,004,069 of record JAXCHB010000001.1, read on the forward strand.
TTTTCGAAATTTTTTTCGAAAATTTTTTTAAGAATTTTTTTCGAAATTTTTTTTCAAAATTTTTTTCGAAAATTTTTTTTCGAAATTTTTTTCGAAAATTTTTTTCAAAATTTTTTTCGAAATTTTTTTCGAAATTTTTTTTCAAAATTTTTTTCGAAATTTTTTTTTAAAAAATTTTTTCGAAAATTTTTTTGAAAATTTTTTTCGAAAATTTTTTTTCGAAAATTTTTTTCCAAATTTTTTTCGCAAATTTTTTTGAAAATTTTTTTGAAAATTTTTTTCGAAAATTTTTTTGAAAATTTTTTTCGAAACTTTTTTTCAAAATTTTTTTCAAAATTTTTTTCGAAAATTTTTTTTTGAAATTTTTTTCGAAAATTTTTTTTCGAAAATTTTTTTAAAAATTTTTTTCGAAATTTTTTTTCAAAATTTTTTTCGAAAATTTTTTTTCGAAATTTTTTTCGAAAATTTTTTTCAAATTTTTTTTCGAAATTTTTTTTTAAAATTTTTTTCAAAAAATTTTTTTAAAAAATTTTTTCGAAAATTTTTCTTAAAAAATTTTTTCGAAAATTTTTTTGAAAATTTTTTTTGAAAATTTTTTTTCGAAAATTTTTTTCAAAATTTTTTTCGAAAATTTTTTCCAAATTTTTTTCGCAAATTTTTTTGAAAATTTTTTTCGAAATTTTTTTTCAAAATTTTTTTCGAAAATTTTTTTTCGAAATTTTTTTCGAAAATTTTTTTAAAAAATTTTTTCGAAATTTTTTTTCAAAATTTTTTTCGAAAATTTTTTTTCGAAAAATTTTTTTGAAAATTTTTTTCGAAAATTTTTTTGAAAATTTTTTTCGAAATTTTTTTTCTAAATTTTTTTCGAAAATTTTTTTTTGGAATTTTTTTCGAAAATTTTTTTTCGAAATTTCTTTCGAAAATTTTTTTAAAAATTTTTTTCGAAATTTTTTTTCGAAATTTTTTTCGAAAATTTTTTTTCGAAATTTTTTTCGAAAATTTTTTTCAAAATTTTTTTCGAAATTTTTTTCGCAAATTTTTTTGAAAATTTTTTTGAAAATTTTTTTCGAAAATTTTTTTGAAAATTTTTTTCGAAACTTTTTTTTAAAATTTTTTTCGAAAATTTTTTTTTGAAATTTTTTTCGAAAATTTTTTTTCGAAATTTTTTTCGGAAATTTTTTTAAAAATTTTTTTCGAAATTTTTTTTCAAAATTTTTTTCGAAATTTTTTTTTCGAAATTTTTTTCGAAAATTTTTTTCAAATTTTTTTTCGAAATTTTTTTTCAAAATTTTTTTCAAAAAATTTTTTTAAAAAATTTTTTCGAAAATTTTTTTTAAAAAATTTTTTCGAAAATTTTTTTGAAAATTTTTTTTGAAAATTTTTTTTCGAAAATTTTTTTCAAAATTTTTTTCGAAAATTTTTTCCAAATTTTTTTCGCAAATTTTTTTGAAAATTTTTTTCGAATAATTTTTTTGAAAATTTTTTTCGAAATTTTTTTTCAAAATTTTTTTCGAAAATTTTTTTTCGAAATTTTTTTTGAAAATTTTTTTCGAAAATTCTTTTTCGAAATTTTTTTCGAAAATTTTTTTAACAATGTTTTTCGAATTTTTTTTTCAAAATTTTTTTCGAAAATTTTTTTTCGAAATTTTTTTCGAAAATTTTTTTAAAAAATTTTTTCGAAATTTTTTTTCAAAATTTTTTTCGAAAATTTTTTTTCGAAAAATTTTTTTGAAAATTTTTTTCGAAAATTTTTTTGAAAATTTTTTTCGAAATTTTTTTTCTAAATTTTTTTCGAAAATTTTTTTTTGGAATTTTTTTCGAAAATTTTTTTTCGAAATTTTTTTCGAAAATTTTTTTGAAAATTTTTTTCGAAATTTTTTTTCAAAATTTTTTTCGAAAATTTTTTTTCGAAATTTTTTTCGAAATTTTTTTTTCGAAATTTCTTTCGAAAATTTTTTTAAAAATTTTTTTCGAAATTTTTTTTCGAAATTTTTTTCGAAAATTTTTTTTCGAAATTTTTTTCGAAAATTTTTTTCAAAATTTTTTTCGAAATTATTTTCGAAATTTTTTTTTCAAAATTTTTTTTGAAAATTTTTTTTAAAAATTTTTTTCTAAAATTTTTATGAAAATTTTTTTCGAAAATTTTTTTTCGAAAATTTTTTTCAAAATTTTTTCGAAAATTTTTTTCCAAATTTTTTTCGCAAATTTTTTTTCGAAATTTTTTTCGAAAATTTTTTTTCCAAATTTTTTTCGAAAATTTTTTTGAAAATTTTTTTCGAAAATTTTTTTTCGAAAATTTCTTTCAAAATTTTTTTTGAAAATTTTTTTCCAAATTTTTTTCACAAATTTTTTTGAAAATTTTTTTCGAAAAATTTTTTTGAAAATTTTTTTCGAAAATTTTTTTGAAAATTTTTTTCGTAAATTTTTTCAAAGTTTTTTTCGAAAATTTTTTTTTGAAATTTTTTTCGAAAATTTTTTTTCGAAATTTTTTTCGAAAATTTTTTTTCGAAATTTTTTTCGAAAATTTTTTTAAGAATTTTTTTCGAAATTTTTTTTCACAATTTTTTTCAAAAATTTTTTTCCAAATTTTTTTCGAAATTTTTTTTCCAAATTTTTTCGAAAATTTTTTTTCGAAATTTTTTTCGAAAATTTTTTTCGAAATTTTTTTCGAAAAATGTTTTTAAAAAATTCTTTCGAAAATTTTTTTGAAAATTTTTTTTCGAAAATTTTTTTTAGAAAATTTTTTTCAAAATTTTTTTCGAAAATTTTTTCCAAATTTTTTTCGCAAATTTTTTTGAAAATTTTTTTCGAAAAATTTTTTTGAAAAGTTTTTTCGAAATTTTTTTTAAAAATTTTTTTCGAAAATTTTTTTCGAAATTTTTTTCGAAAATTTTTTTTAGGAAATTTTTTTCGAAAATTTTTTTTCGAAATTTTCTTCGAAAATTTTTTTGAAAATTTTTTTCGAAAATTTTTTTTCGAAAATTTCTTTCAAAATTTTTTTCGAAAATTTTTTTCCAAATTTTTTTCGCAAATTTTTTTGAAAATTTTTTTCGAAAAATGTTTTTGAAAATTTTTTTCGAAACTTTTTTTAAAAATTTATTTCGAAAATTTTTTTTTGAAATTTTTTTCGAAAATTTTTTTCGAAAATTTTTTTTTGAAATTTTTTTCGAAAATTTTTTTTTGAAATTTTTTTCGAAAATTTTTTTTCGAAATTTTTTTCGAAAATTTTTTTAAAAATTTTTTTCGAAATTTTTTTTCAAAATTTTTTTCGAAAATTTTTTTTTTTTAGAAATTTTTTTCGAAAAGTTTTTTCCAAATTTTTTTCGCAAATTTTTTTTCGAAATTTTTTTCGAAAATTTTTTTGAAAATTTTTTTCGAAAATTTTTTTTCGAAAATTTCTTTCAAAATTTTTTTCGAAAATTTTTTTCCATATTTTTTTCACAAATTTTTTTGAAAATTTTTTTCGAAAAATGTTTTTGAAAATTTTTTTCGAAAATTTTTTTGAAAATTTTTTTCGAAACATTTTTTTAAAATTTTTTTCGAAAATTTTTTTTTGAAATTTTTTTCGAAAATTTTTTTTCGAAATATTTTTCAAAAATTTTTTTAAAATTTTTTTTCGAAATTTTTTTTCCAAATTTTTTTCATAAATTTTTTTTCGAAATTTTTTTCGAAAATTTTTTTTACGAAATTTTTTCCGAAAATTTTTTTAAAAATTTTTTTCGAAAAATTTTTTAAAAAAATTCTTTCGAAAATTTTTTTGAAAATTTTTTTCGAAAATTTATTTTCGAAAATTTTTTTCAAAATTTTTTTCGAAAATTTTTTCCAAATTTTTTTCGCAAATATTTTTTTGAAAATTTTTTCGAAAATTTTTTTTGAAAATTTTTTTCGAAATTTTTTTTCAAAATTTGTTTCGAAAATTTTTTTTCGAAATTTTTTTCGAAAATTTTTTTGAAAATTTTTTTCGAAAATTTTTTTTTGAAATTTTTTTCGAAATTTTTTTCAAAAATTTTTTTAAAAATTTTTTTCGAAATTTTTTTTCCAAATTTTTTTCGAAAATTTTTTTTCAAATTTTTTTCACAAATTTTTTTGAAAATTTTTTTCGAAAAATTTTTTTGAAAATTTGATTCGAAAATTTTTTTGAAAATTTTTTTCGAAAATTTTTTTTAAAATTTTTTTCGAAAATTTTTTCGAAAATTTTCTTCAAATTTTTTTTCGAAATTTTTTTCGAAATTTTTTTCGAAAATTTTTTTGAATTTTTTTTTCGAAAATTTCTTTAAAAAGTTTTTTCGAAAATTTTTTTCCAAATTTTTTTCGCAAATTTTTTTGAAATTTTTTTTGAAAATTGTTTTCGAAAATTTTCTTGAAAATTTTTTTCGAAACTTTTTTTCAAATTTTTTTTCGAAAATTTTTTTTTGAAATTTTTTTCGAAAATTTTTTTTCGAAATTTTTTTCGAAAATTTTTTTTCGAAATTTTTTTCGAAAATTTTTTTTAGAATTTTTTTCGAAATTTTTTTTCAAAATTTTTTTCGAAAATTTTTTTCCAAATTTTTTTCGAAATTTTTTTTCCAAATTTTTTTCGAAAATTTTTTTTCGAAATATTTTTCGAAAATTTTTTTCGAAATTTTTTTCGAAAATTTTTTTTAAAATTTTTTTCGAAAAATTTTTTAAAAAAATTCTTTCGAAAATTTTTTTGAAAATTTTTCTCGAAAATTTTTTTTAGAAAATTTTTTTCAAAATTTTTTTCGAAAATTTTTTCCAAATTTTTTTCGCAAATTTTTTTGAAAATTTTTTTCGAAAAATTTTTTGGAAAATTTTTTTCGAAATTTTTTTTCAAAATTTTTTTGGAAAATTTTTTTTCGAAATTTTTTTCGAAAATTTTTTTTCGAAATTTTTTTCGAAAATTTTTTTAAAAATTTTTTTCGAAATTTTTTTTCAAAATTTTTTTCGAAAATTTTTTTTCGAAATTTTTTTTGAAAATTTTTTTAAGAATTTTTTTCGAAATTTTTTTTAAAAATTTTTTTCGAAAATTTTTTTTCGAAATTTTTTTCGAAAATTTTTTTCAAAATTTTTTTCGAAATTTTTTTCGAAATTTTTTTTCAAAATTCTTTTCGAAATTTTTTTTTAAAAAATTTTTTCGAAAATTTTTTTGAAAATTTTTTTCGAAAATTTTTTTTCGAAAATTTTTTTCAAAATTTTTTTCGAAAATTTTTTTCGAAAATTTTTTTTCGAAAATTTTCAAAATCTTTTTCGAAAATTTTTTTCCAAATTTTTTTCGAAAATTTTTTTGAAAATTCTTTTGAAAATTTTTTTCGAAAATTTTTTTGAAAATTTTTTTCGAAACTTTTTTTCAAAATTTTTTTCGAAAATTTTTTTTTGAAATTTTTTTCGAAAATTTTTTTTTGAAATTTTTTTCGAAAATTTTTTTTCGAAATTTTTTTCGAAAATTTTTTTAAAATTTTTTTTTTTTAAATTTTTTTCGAAAATTTTTTTTCGAAATTTTTTTCGAAAATTTTTTTCAAATTTTTTTTCGAAATTTTTTTTCAAAATTTTTTTTCAAAAAATTTTTTAAAATAATTTTTCGAAAATTTTTAAAAAAAAATTTTTCGAAAATTTTTTTGAAAATTTTTTTTGAAAATTTTTTTTCGAAAATTTTTTTCAAAATTTTTTTCTAAAATTTTTTCCAAATTTTTTTCGCAAATTTTTTTGAAAATTTTTTTCGAAAAATTTTTTTGAAAATTTTTTTCTAAATTTTTTTTGAAAATTTTTTTCGAAATTTTTTTTCAAAATTTTTTTCGAAAATTTTTTTTCGATATTTTTTTTGAAAATTTTTTTCGAAAATTCTTTTTTGAAATTTTTTTCGAAAATTTTTTTAACAATTTTTTTCGAAATTTTTTTTCAAAATTTTTTTCGAAATTTTTTTTCAAAATTTTTTTTCGAAATTTTTTTTCCAAATTTTTTCGAAAATTTTAACAATTTTTTTCGAAATTTTTTTTCAAAATTTTTTTCGAAATTTTTTTTCAAAATTTTTTTTCGAAATTTTTTTTCCAAATTTTTTCGAAAATTTTTTTTCGAAATTTTTTTCGAAAATTTTTTTCGAAATTTTTTTCGAAAATTTTTCGAAAAAAATTTTTTTGAAAATTTTTTTCGAAATATTTTTTGGAAATTTTTTTTCAAAATTCTTTTCGAAAATTTTTTTTAAAAAATTTTTTCGAAAATTTTTTTGAAAATTTTTTTCGAAAATTTTTTTTCGAAAATTTTTTTCAAAATGTTTTTCAAAAATTTTTTTCGAAAATTTTTTTTCGAAAATTTTCAAAATCTTTTTCGAAAATTTTTTTCCAAATTTTTTTCGAAAATTTTTTTGAAAATTTTTTTTGAAAATTTTTTTCGAAAATTTTTTTGAAAATTTTTTTCGAAACTTTTTTTCAAAATTTTTTTCGAAAATTTTTTTTTGAAATTTTTTTCGAAAATTTTTTTTTGAAATTTTTTTCGAAAATTTTTTTTCGAAATTTTTTTCGAAAATTTTTTTAAAAATTTTTTTCGCAAATTTTTTTTCGAAATTTTTTTCGAAAATTTTTTTGAAAATTTTTTTCGAAAATTTTTTTTCGAAAATTTCTTTCAAAATTTTTTTCGAAAATTTTTTTCCATATTTTTTTCACAAATTTTTTTGAAAATTTTTTTCGAAAAATGTTTTTGAAAATTTTTTTCGAAAATTTTTTTGAAAATTTTTTTCGAAACATTTTTTCAAAATTTTTTTCGAAAATTTTTTTTTGAAATTTTTTTCGAAAATTTTTTTTCGAAATATTTTTCAAAAATTTTTTTAAAATTTTTTTTCGAAATTTTTTTTCCAAATTTTTTTCATAAATTTTTTTTCGAAATTTTTTTCGAAAATTTTTTTTACGAAATTTTTTTCGAAAATTTTTTTAAAAATTTTTTTCGAAAAATTTTTTAAAAAAATTCTTTCGAAAATTTTTTTGAAAATTTTTTTCGAAAATTTATTTTCGAAAATTTTTTTCAAAATTTTTTTCGAAAATTTTTTCCAAATTTTTTTCGCAAATATTTTTTTGAAAATTTTTTCGAAAATTTTTTTTGAAAATTTTTTTCGAAATTTTTTTTCAAAATTTGTTTCGAAAATTTTTTTTCGAAATTTTTTTCGAAAATTTTTTTGAAAATTTTTTTCGAAAATTTTTTTTTGAAATTTTTTTCGAAATTTTTTTCAAAAATTTTTTTTGAAAATTTTTTTCGAAATTTTTTTTCCAAATTTTTTTCGAAAATTTTTTTTCAAATTTTTTTCACAAATTTTTTTGAAAATTTTTTTCGAAAAATTTTTTTGAAAATTTGTTTCGAAAATTTTTTTGAAAATTTTTTTCGAAATTTTTTTTGAAAATTTTTTTCGAAAATTTTTTCGAAAATTTTTTTCAAATTTTTTTTCGAAATTTTTTTCGAAATTTTTTTCGAAAATTTTTTTGAATTTTTTTTTCGAAAATTTCTTTAAAAAGTTTTTTCGAAAATTTTTTTCCAAATTTTTTTCGCAAATTTTTTTGAAATTTTTTTTGAAAATAGTTTTCGAAAATTTTCTTGAAAATTTTTTTCGGAACTTTTTTTCAAAATTTTTTTCGAAAATTTTTTTTTGAAATTTTTTTCGAAAATTTTTTTTCGAAATTTTTTTCGAAAATTTTTTTTCGAAATTTTTTTCGAAAATTTTTTTTAGAATTTTTTTCGAAATTTTTTTTCAAAATTTTTTTCGAAAATTTTTTTCCAAATTTTTTTCGAAATTTTTTTTCCAAATTTTTTTCGAAAATTTTTTTTCGAAATATTTTTCGAAAATTTTTTTCGAAATTTTTTTCGAAAATTTTTTTTAAAATTTTTTTCGAAAAATTTTTTAAAAAAATTCTTTCGAAAATTTTTTTGAAAATTTTTCTCGAAAATTTTTTTTAGAAAATTTTTTTCAAAATTTTTTTCGAAAATTTTTTCCAAATTTTTTTCGCAAATTTTTTTGAAAATTTTTTTCGAAAAATTTTTTGGAAAATTTTTTTCGAAATTTTTTTTTAAAATTTTTTTGGAAAATTTTTTTTCGAAATTTTTTTCGAAAATTTTTTTTCGAAATTTTTTTCGAAAATTTTTTTAAAAATTTTTTTCGAAATTTTTTTTCAAAATTTTTTTTAGAATTTTTTTCGAAATTTTTTTTCAAAATTTTTTTCGAAAATTTTTTTCCAAATTTTTTTCGAAATTTTTTTTCCAAATTTTTTTCGAAAATTTTTTTTCGAAATATTTTTCGAAATATTTTTTTCGAAATTTTTTTCGAAAATTTTTTTAAAAATTTTTTTCGAAAAATTTTTTAAAAAAATTCTTTCGAAAATTTTTTTGAAAATTTTTCTCGAAAATTTTTTTTAGAAAATTTTTTTCAAAATTTTTTTCGAAAATTTTTTCCAAATTTTTTTCGCAAATTTTTTTGAAAATTTTTTTCGAAAAATTTTTTGGAAAATTTTTTTCGAAATTTTTTTTCAAAATTTTTTTGGAAAATTTTTTTTCGAAATTTTTTTCGAAAATTTTTTTTCGAAATTTTTTTCGAAAATTTTTTTAAAAATTTTTTTCGAAATTTTTTTTCAAAATTTTTTTCGAAAATTTTTTTTCGAAATTTTTTTTGAAAATTTTTTAAAGAATTTTTTTCGAAATTTTTTTTAAAAATTTTTTTCGAAAATTTTTTTTCGAAATTTTTTTCGAAAATTTTTTTCAAAATTTTTTTCGAAATTTTTTTCGAAATTTTTTTTCAAAATTCTTTTCGAAAATTTTTTTTAAAAAATTTTTTCGAAAATTTTTTTGAAAATTTTTTTCGAAAATTTTTTTTCGAAAATTTTTTTCAAAATTTTTTTCGAAAATTTTTTTCGAAAATTTTTTTTCGAAAATTTTCAAAATCTTTTTCGAAAATTTTTTTCCAAATTTTTTTCGAAAATTTTTTTGAAAATTCTTTTGAAAATTTTTTTCGAAAATTTTTTTGAAAATTTTTTTCGAAACTTTTTTTCAAAATTTTTTTCGAAAATTTTTTTTTGAAATTTTTTTCGAAAATTTTTTTTTGAAATTTTTTTCGAAAATTTTTTTTCGAAATTTTTTTCGAAAATTTTTTTTAAAATTTTTTTTTAAAAATTTTTTTCGAAAATTTTTTTTCGAAATTTTTTTCGAAAATTTTTTTCAAATTTTTTTTCGAAATTTTTTTTCAAAATTTTTTTTCAAAAAATTTTTTTAAATAATTTTTCGAAAATTTTTTTAAAAAAATTTTTCGAAAATTTTTTTGAAAATTTTTTTTGAAAATTTTTTTTCGAAAATTTTTTTCAAAATTTTTTTCTAAAATTTTTTCAAAATTTTTTTCTAAAATTTTTTCCAAATTTTTTTCGCAAATTTTTTTGAAAATTTTTTTCGAAAAATTTTTTTGAAAATTTTTTTCTAAAATTTTTTTGAAAATTTTTTTCGAAATTTTTTTTCAAAATTTTTTTCGAAAATTTTTTTTCGATATTTTTTTTGAAAATTTTTTTCGAAAATTCTTTTTCGAAATTTTTTTCGAAAATTTTTTTAACAATTTTTTTCGAAATTTTTTTTCAAAATTTTTTTCGAAATTTTTTTTCAAAATTTTTTTTCGAAATTTTTTTTCCAAATTTTTTCGAAAATTTTAACAATTTTTTTCGAAATTTTTTTTCAAAATTTTTTTCGAAATTTTTTTTCAAAATTTTTTTTCGAAATTTTTTTTCCAAATTTTTTCGAAAATTTTTTTTCGAAATTTTTTTCGAAAATTTTTTTCGAAATTTTTTTCGAAAATTTTTCGAAAAAAATTTTTTTGAAAATTTTTTTCGAAATATTTTTTGGAAATTTTTTTTCAAAATTCTTTTCGAAAATTTTTTTTAAAAAATTTTTTCGAAAATTTTTTTGAAAATTTTTTTCGAAAATTTTTTTTCGAAAATTTTTTTCAAAATTTTTTTCGAAAATTTTTTTCGAAAATTTTTTTTCGAAAATTTTCAAAATCTTTTTCGAAAATTTTTTTCCAAATTTTTTTCGAAAATTTTTTTGAAAATTTTTTTAAAAATTTTTTTCGAAAATTTTTTTGAAAATTTTTTTCGAAACTTTTTTTCAAAATTTTTTTCGAAAATTTTTTTTTGAAATTTTTTTCGAAAATTTTTTTTTGAAATTTTTTTCGAAAATTTTTTTTCGAAATTTTTTTCGAAAATTTTTTTAAAAATTTTTTTCGAAATTTTTTTTTAAAAATTTTTTTCGAAAATTTTTTTTCGAAATTTTTTTCGAAAATTTTTTTCAAATTTTTTTTCGAAATTTTTTTTCAAAATTTTTTTTCAAAAAATTTTTTTAAAAAATTTTTCGAAAATTTTTTTTAAAAAATTTTTCGAAAATTTTTTTGAAAATTTTTTTCTAAAATTTTTTCCAAATTTTTTTCGCAAATTTTTTTGAAAATTTTTTTCGAAAAATTTTTTTGAAAATTTTTTTCTAAAATTTTTTTGAAAATTTTTTTCGAAATTTTTTTTCAAAATTTTTTTCGAAAATTTTTTTTCGATATTTTTTTTGAAAATTTTTTTCGAAAATTCTTTTTCGAAATTTTTTTCGAAAATTTTTTTAACAATTTTTTTCGAAATTTTTTTTCAAAATTTTTTTCGAAATTTTTTTTCAAAATTTTTTTCGAAAATTTTTTTCTAAATTTTTTTCGAAATTTTTTTTCCAAATTTTTTTCGAAAATTTTTTTTCGAAATTTTTTTCGAAAATTTTTTTCGAAATTTTTTTCGAAAATTTTTTTAAAAATTTTTTTCGAAAAATTTTTTAAAAAAATTCTTTCGAAAATTTTTTTGAAAATTTTTCACGAAAATTTTTTTTAGAAAATTTTTTTCGAAAATTTTTTTGAAAATTTTTTTCGAAATTTTTTTTCAAAATTTTTTTCGAAAATTTTTTTTTGGAATTTTTTTCGAAAATTTTTTTTCGAAATTTTTTTCGAAAATTTTTTTAAAAATTTTTTTCGAAATTTTTTTTCAAAATTTTTTTCGAAAATGTTTTTTTCGAAATTTTTTTCGAAAATTTTTTTTCGAAATTTCTTTCGAAAATTTTTTTAAAAATTTTTTTCGAAATTTTTTTTCGAAATTTTTTTCGAAAATTTTTTTTCGAAATTTTTTTCGAAATTTTTTTTCAAAATTTTTTTCGAAATTATTTTCGAAATTTTTTTTTCAAAATTTTTTTTGAAATTTTTTTTTAAAAAATTTTTTTCTAAAATTTTTATGTAAATTTTTTTCGAAAATTTTTTTTCGAAAATTTTTTTCAAAATTTTTTCGAAAATTTTTTTCCAAATTTTTTTCGCAAATTTTTTTTCGAAATTTTTTTCGAAATTTTTTTTTCGAAATTTTTTTCGAAAATTTTTTTGAAAATTTTTTTCGAAATTTTTTTTTCGAAAATTTCTTTCAAAATTTTTTTTGAAAATTTTTTTCCAAATTTTTTTCACAAATTTTTTTGAAAATTTTTTTCGAAAAATGTTTTTCGTAAATTTTTTTCAGTTTTTTTCGAAAATTTTTTTTTGAAATTTTTTTCGAAAATTTTTTTTCGAAATTTTTTTCGAAAATTTTTTTTCGAAATTTTTTTCAAAAATTTTTTTAAGAATTTTTTTCGAAATTTTTTTTCAAAATTTTTTTCAGAAATTTTTTTCCAAATTTTTTTCGAAATTTTTTTTCCAAATTTTTTCGAAAATTTTTTTTCGAAATTTTTTTCGAAAATTTTTTTCGAAATTTTTTTCGAAAATTTTTCGAAAAAAATTTTTTTGAAAATTTTTTTCGAAATATTTTTTGGAAATTTTTTTTCAAAATTCTTTTCGAAAATTTTTTTAAAAAATTTTTTCGAAAATTTTTTTGAAAATTTTTTTCGAAAATTTTTTTTCGAAAATTTTTTTCAAAATTTTTTTCGAAAATTTTTTTCGAAAATTTTTTTTCGAAAATTTTCAAAATCTTTTTCGAAAATTTTTTTCCAAATTTTTTTCGAAAATTTTTTTGAAAATTTTTTTGAAAATTTTTTTCGAAAATTTTTTTGAAAATTTTTTTCGAAACTTTTTTTCAAAATTTTTTTCGAAAGTTTTTTTTTGAAATTTTTTTCGAAAATTTTTTTTTGAAATTTTTTTCGAAAATTTTTTTTCGAAATTTTTTTCGAAAATTTTTTTAAAAATTTTTTTCGAAATTTTTTTTTTAAAATTTTTTTCGAAAATTTTTTTTCGAAATTTTTTTCGAAAATTTTTTTCAAATTTTTTTTCGAAATTTTTTTTCAAAATTTTTTTTCAAAAAATTTTTTTAAAAAATTTTTCGAAAATTTTTTTAAAAAAATTTTTCGAAAATTTTTTTGAAAATTTTTTTTGAAAATTTTTTTTCGAAACTTTTTTTCAAAATTTTTTTCTAAAATTTTTTCCAAATTTTTTTCGCAAATTTTTTTGAAAATTTTTTTCGAAAAATTTTTTTGAAAATTTTTTTCTAAAATTTTTTTGAAAATTTTTTTCGAAATTTTTTTTCAAAATTTTTTTCGAAAATTTTTTTTCGATATTTTTTTTGAAAATTTTTTTCGAAAATTCTTTTTCGAAATTTTTTTCGAAAATTTTTTTAACAATTTTTTTCGAAATTTTTTTTCAAAATTTTTTTCGAAATTTTTTTTCAAAATTTTTTTTCGAAATTTTTTTTCCAAATTTTTTCGAAAATTTTAACAATTTTTTTCGAAATTTTTTTTCAAAATTTTTTTCGAAATTTTTTTTCAAAATTTTTTTTCGAAATTTTTTTTCCAAATTTTTTCGAAAATTTTTTTTCGAAATTTTTTCCGAAAATTTTTTTCGAAATTTTTTTCGAAAATTTTTCGAAAAAAATTTTTTTGAAAATTTTTTTCGAAATATTTTTTGGAAATTTTTTTTCAAAATTCTTTTCGAAAATTTTTTTTAAAAAATTTTTTCGAAAATTTTTTTGAAAATTTTTTTCGAAAATTTTTTTTCGAAAATTTTTTTCAAAATTTTTTTCGAAAATTTTTTTCGAAAATTTTTTTTCGAAAATTTTCAAAATCTTTTTCGAAAATTTTTTTCCAAATTTTTTTCGAAAATTTTTTTGAAAATTTTTTTGAAAATTTTTTTCGAAAATTTTTTTGAAAATTTTTTTCGAAACTTTTTTTCAAAATTTTTTTCGAAAATTTTTTTTTGAAATTTTTTTTGAAAATTTTTTTTTTTTTTTTTTTCGAAAATTTTTTTTCGAAATTTTTTTCGAAAATTTTTTTAAAAATTTTTTTCGAAATTTTTTTTTAAAAATTTTTTTCGAAAATTTTTTTTCGAAATTTTTTTCGAAAATTTTTTTCAAATTTTTTTTCGAAATTTTTTTTCAAAATTTTTTTGAAAATTTTTTTTCGAAAATTTTTTTCAAAATTTTTTTCTAAAATTTTTTCTAAATTTTTTTCGCAAATTTTTTTGAAAATTTTTTTCGAAAAATTTTTTTGAAAATTTTTTTCTAAAATTTTTTTGAAAATTTTTTTCGAAATTTTTTTTCAAAATTTTTTTCGAAAATTTTTTTTCGATATTTTTTTTGAAAATTTTTTTCGAAAATTCTTTTTCGAAATTTTTTTCGAAAATTTTTTTAACAATTTTTTTCGAAATTTTTTTTCAAAATTTTTTTCGAAATTTTTTTTCAAAATTTTTTTCGAAAATTTTTTTCCAAATTTTTTTCGAAATTTTTTTTCCAAATTTTTTTCGAAAATTTTTTTTCGAAATTTTTTTCGAAAATTTTTTTCGAAATTTTTTTCGAAAATTTTTTTTAAAATTTTTTTCGAAAAATTTTTAAAAAAAATTCTTTCGAAAATTTTTTTGAAAATTTTTCACGAAAATTTTTTTTAGAAAATTTTTTTCGAAAATTTTTTTGAAAATTTTTTTCGAAATTTTTTTTCAAAATTTTTTTCGAAAATTTTTTTTTGGAATTTTTTTCGAAAATTTTTTTTCGAAATTTTTTTCGAAAATTTTTTTAAAAATTTTTTTCGAAATTTTTTTTCAAAATTTTTTTCGAAAATGTTTTTTCGAAATTTTTTTCGAAAATTTTTTTTCGAAATTTCTTTCGAAAATTTTTTTAAAAATTTTTTTCGAAATTTTTTTTCGAAATTTTTTTCGAAAATTTTTTTTCGAAATTTTTTTCGAAATTTTTTTTCAAAATTTTTTTCGAAATTATTTTCGAAATTTTTTTTTCAAAATTTTTTTTGAAATTTTTTTTTAAAAAATTTTTTCTAAAATTTTTATGTAAATTTTTTTCGAAAATTTTTTTTCGAAAATTTTTTTCAAAATTTTTTCGAAAATTTTTTTCCAAATTTTTTTCGCAAATTTTTTTTTGAAATTTTTTTCAAAAATTTTTTTGAAAATTTTTTTCGAAATTTTTTTTCGAAATTTTTTTCAAAAATTTTTTTAAGAATTTTTTTCGAAATTTTTTTTCAAAATTTTTTTCAGAAATTTTTTTCCAAATTTTTTTCGAAATTTTTTTTCCAAATTTTTTCGAAAATTTTTTTTCGAAATTTTTTTCGAAAATTTTTTTCGAAATTTTTTTCGAAAATTTTTCGAAAAAAATTTTTTTGAAAATTTTTTTCGAAATATTTTTTGGAAATTTTTTTTCAAAATTCTTTTCGAAAATTTTTTTTAAAAAATTTTTTCGAAAATTTTTTTGAAAATTTTTTTCGAAAATTTTTTTTCGAAAATTTTTTTTCGAAAATTTTTTTCAAAATTTTTTTCGAAAATTTTTTTCGAAAATTTTTTTCGAAAATTTTTTTCGAAAATTTTTTTTCGAAAATTTTCAAAATCTTTTTCGAAAATTTTTTTCCAAATTTTTTTCGAAAATTTTTTTGAAAATTTTTTTGAAAATTTTTTTCGAAAATTTTTTTGAAAATTTTTTTCGAAACTTTTTTCAAAATTTTTTTCGAAAATTTTTTTTTGAAATTTTTTTCGAAAATTTTTTTTTGAAATTTTTTTCGAAAATTTTTTTTCGAAATTTTTTTCGAAAATTTTTTTAAAAATTTTTTTCGAAATTTTTCTTTTAAAATTTTTTTCGAAAATTTTTTTTCGAAATTTTTTTCGAAAATTTTTTTCAAATTTTTTTTCGAAATTTTTTTTCAAAATTTTTTTTCAAAAAATTTTTTTAAAAAATTTTTCGAAAATTGTTTTTAAAAAATTTTTCGAAAATTTTTTTGAAAATTTTTTTTGAAAATTTTTTTTCGAAAATTTTTTTCAAAATTTTTTTCTAAAATTTTTTCCAAATTTTTTGCGCAAATTTTTTTGAAAATTTTTTTCGAAAAATTTTTTTGAAAATTTTTTTCTAAAATTTTTTTGAAAATTTTTTTCGAAATTTTTTGCGCAAATTTTTTTGAAAATTTTTTTCGAAAAATTTTTTTGAAAATTTTTTTCTAAAATTTTTTTGAAAATTTTTTTCGAAATTTTTTTTCAAAATTTTTTTCGAAAATTTTTTTTCGATATTTTTTTTGAAAATTTTTTTCGAAAATTCTTTTTCGAAATTTTTTTCGAAAATTTTTTTAACAATTTTTTTCGAAATTTTTTTCGAAATTTTTTTTCAAAATTTTTTTCGAAAATTTTTTTCCAAATTTTTTTCGAAATTTTTTTTCCAAATTTTTTTCGAAAATTTTTTTTCGAAATTTTTTTCGAAAATTTTTTTCGAAATTTTTTTCGAAAATTTTTTTTCGAAATTTTTTTCGAAAATTTTTTTAAAACTTTTTTTCGAAATTTTTTTTCAAAATTTTTTTCGAAAATTTTTTTTCGAAATTTTTTTCGAAAATTTTTTTAAGAATTTTTTTCGAATTTTTTTTTCAAAATTTTTTTCGAAAATTTTTTTTCGAAATTTTTTTCGAAAATTTTTTTCAAAATTTTTTTCGAAATTTTTTTCGAAATTTTTTTTCAAAATTTTTTTCGAAAATTTTTTTTAAAAATTTTTTTCGAAAATGTTTTTGAAAATTTTTTTCGAAAATTTTTTTTCGAAAATTTTTTTCAAAATTTTTTTCCTAATTTTTTTCGCAAATTTTTTTCGAAAATTTTTTTCGAAAATTTTTTTGAAAATTTTTTTCGAAAATTTTTTTTCGAAAATTTTCAAAATCTTTTTCGAAAATTTTTTTCCAAATTTTTTTCGCAAATTTTTTTGAAAATTTTTTTCACAAATTTTTTTGAAAATTTTTTTCGAAAAATGTTTTTCGTAAATTTTTTTCAGTTTTTTTCGAAAATTTTTTTTTGAAATTTTTTTCGAAAATTTTTTTTCGAAATTTTTTTCGAAAATTTTTTTTCGAAATTTTTTTCGAAAATTTTTTTAAGAATTTTTTTCGAAATTTTTTTTCAAAATTTTTTTCAGAAATTTTTTTCCAAATTTTTTTCGAAATTTTTTTTCCAAATTTTTTCGAAAATTTTTTTTCGAAATTTTTTTCGAAAATTTTTTTCGAAATTTTTTTCGAAAATTTTTCGAAAAAAATTTTTTTGAAAATTTTTTTCGAAATATTTTTTGGAAAATTTTTTTCGAAATTTTTTTTCAAAATTTTTTTGGAAAATTTTTTTTCGAAATTTTTTTCGAAAATTTTTTTTCGAAATTTTTTTCGAAAATTTTTTCTCGAAATTTTTTTCGAAAATTTTTTTAAAAATTTTTTTCGAAATTTTTTTTTCGAAAATTTCTTTCACAATTTTTTTCGAAAATTTTTTTCCAAATTTTTTTCGCAAATTTTTTTGAAAATTTTTTTCGAAAAATTTTTTGAAAATTTTTTTCGAAAATTTTTTTGAAAATTTTTTTCGAAACTTTTTTTCAAAATTTTTTTCGAAAATTTTTTTTTGAAATTTTTTTCGAAAATTTTTTTTCGAATTTTTTTTCGAAAATTTTTTTAAAAATTTTTTTCGAAATTTTTTTTCAAAATTTTTTTCGAAAATTTTTTTTCGAAATTTTTTTCGAAAATTTTTTTCAAAATTTTTTTCGAAATTTTTTTCGAAATTTTTTTTCAAAATTTTTTTCGAAAATTTTTTTAAAAAAATTTTTTCGAAAATTTTTTTGAAAATTTTTTCGAAAATTTTTTTTCGAAAATTTTTTTCAAAATTTTTTTCGAAAATTTTTTTCCAAATTTTTTTCGCAAATTTTTTTCGAAAATTTTTTTTAAAATTTTTTCGAAAATTTTTTTTCGAAAATTTCTTTCAAAATTTTTTTCGAAAATTTTTTTTCGAAATTTTTTTCGAAAATTTTTTTAAAAATTTTTTTCGAAATTTTTTTTCAAAATTTTTTTCGAAATTTTTTTTTCGAAATTTTTTCGAAAATTTTTTTCAAAATTTTTTTCGAAATATTTTTTGGAAAATTTTTTTCGAAATTTTTTTTCAAAATTTTTTTGGAAAATTTTTTTTCGAAATTTTTTTCGAAAATTTTTTTTCGAAATTTTTTTCGAAAATTTTTTTAAAAATTTTTTTCGAAATTTTTTTTTCGAAAATTTCTTTCACAATTTTTTTCGAAAATTTTTTTCCAAATTTTTTTCGCAAATTTTTTTGAAAATTTTTTTCGAAAAATTTTTTGAAAATTTTTTTCGAAAATTTTTTTGAAAATTTTTTTCGAAACTTTTTTTCAAAATTTTTTTCGAAAATTTTTTTTTGAAATTTTTTTCGAAAATTTTTTTTCGAATTTTTTTTCGAAAATTTTTTTAAAAATTTTTTTCGAAATTTTTTTTCAAAATTTTTTTCGAAAATTTTTTTTCGAAATTTTTTTCGAAAATTTTTTTCAAAATTTTTTTCGAAATTTTTTTCGAAATTTTTTTTCAAAATTTTTTTCGAAAATTTTTTTTAAAAATTTTTTTCGAAAATTTTTTTGAAAATTTTTTCGAAAATTTTTTTTCGAAAATTTTTTTCCAAATTTTTTTCGCAAATTTTTTTGAAAATTTTTTTGAAAATTGTTTTCGAAAATTTTTTTGAAAATTTTTTTCGAAACTTTTTTTCAAAATTTTTTTCGAAAATTTTTTTTCGAAATTTTTTTCGAAAATTTTTTAAAAAATTTTTTTCGAAATTTTTTTTCAAAATTTTTTTCGAAATTTTTTTTTCGAAATTTTTTCGAAAATTTTTTTCAAAATTTTTTTCGAAATTTTTTTTCAAAATTTTTTTCAAAAAATTTTTTTAAAAAATTTTTTCGAAAATTTTTTTTAAAAAATTTTTTCGAAAATTTGTTTGAAAATTTTTTTCGAAAATTTTTTTTTGAAAATTTTTTTCAAAATTTTTTTCGAAAATTTTTTCCAAATTTTTTTCGCAAATTTTTTTGAAAATTTTTTTCGAAAAATTTTTTGAAAATTTTTTTCGAAAATTTTTTTGAAAATTTTTTTCGAAATTTTTTTTCAAAATTTTTTTCGAAAATTTTTTTGAAAATTTTTTTCGAAAATTTTTTTGAAAATTTTTTTCGAAATTTTTTTTCAAAATTTTTTTCGAAAATTTTTTTTCGAAATTTTTTTTGAAAATTTTTTTCGAAAATTTTCTTGAAAATTTTTTTCGAAATTTTTTTCGAAAATTTTTTTCGAAAATTTTTTTTTGGAATTATTTTCGAAAATTTTTTTAGAAAATTTTTTTTCGAAATTTTTTTTGAAAATTTTTTTTCGAAATTTCTTTCGAAAATTTTTTTAAAATTTTTTTTCGAATTTTTTTTTAAAAATTTTTTTCGAAAATTTTTTTTCGAAATTTTTTTCGAAAATTTTTTTTAAAATTTTTTTCGAAATTATTTTCGAAATTTTTTTTCAAAATTTTTTTTGAAAATTTTTTTTAAAAAATTTTTTCTAAAATTTTTATGAAAATTTTTTTCGAAAATTTTTTTTCGAAAATTTTTTTCAAAATTTTTTCGAAAATTTTTTTCCAAATTTTTTTCGCAAATTTTTTTTCGAAATTTTTTTCGAATATTTTTTTGAAAATTTTTTTCGAAAATTTTTTTTCGAAAATTTCTTTCAAAATTTTTTTCGAAAATTTTTTTCCAAATTTTTTTTAGAATTTTTTTCGAAATTTGTTTTCAAAATTTTTTTCGAAAATTTTTTTCCAAATTTTTTTCGAAATTTTTTTTCCAAATTTTTTTCGAAATTTTTTTCGAAAATTTTTTTAAAAATTTTTTTCGAAATTTTTTTTTCGAAAATTTCTTTCACAATTTTTTTCGAAAATTTTTTTCCAAATTTTTTTCGCAAATTTTTTTGAAAATTTTTTTCGAAAATTTTTTTTCGAAATTTTTTTCGAAAATTTTTTTAAAAATTTTTTTCGAAATTTTTTTTTCGAAAATTTCTTTCACAATTTTTTTCGAAAATTTTTTTCCAAATTTTTTTCGCAAATTTTTTTGAAAATTTTTTTCGAAAAATTTTTTGAAAATTTTTTTCGAAAATTTTTTTGAAAATTTTTTTCGAAACTTTTTTTCAAAATTTTTTTCGAAAATTTTTTTTTGAAATTTTTTTCGAAAATTTTTTTTCGAATTTTTTTTCGAAAATTTTTTTAAAAATTTTTTTCGAAATTTTTTTTCAAAATTTTTTTCGAAAATTTTTTTTCGAAATTTTTTTCGAAAATTTTTTTCAAAATTTTTTTCGAAATTTTTTTCGAAATTTTTTTTCAAAATTTTTTCGAAAATTTTTTTTCGAAAATTTTTTTCAAAATTTTTTTCGAAAATTTTTTTCCAAATTTTTTTCGCAAATTTTTTTCGAAAATTTTTTTTAAAATTTTTTTCGAAAATTTTTTTTCGAAAATTTCTTTCAAAATTTTTTTCGAAAATTTTTTTTCGAAATTTTTTTCGAAAATTTTTTTAAAAATTTTTTTCGAAATTTTTTTTCAAAATTTTTTTCGAAATTTTTTTTTCGAAATTTTTTCGAAAATTTTTTTCAAAATTTTTTTCGAAATATTTTTTGGAAAATTTTTTTCGAAATTTTTTTTCAAAATTTTTTTGGAAAATTTTTTTTCGAAATTTTTTTCGAAAATTTTTTTTCGAAATTTTTTTCGAAAATTTTTTTAAAAATTTTTTTCGAAATTTTTTTTTCGAAAATTTCTTTCACAATTTTTTTCGAAAATTTTTTTCCAAATTTTTTTCGCAAATTTTTTTGAAAATTTTTTTCGAAAAATTTTTTGAAAATTTTTTTCGAAAATTTTTTTGAAAATTTTTTTCGAAACTTTTTTTCAAAATTTTTTTCGAAAATTTTTTTTTGAAATTTTTTTCGAAAATTTTTTTTCGAATTTTTTTTCGAAAATTTTTTTAAAAATTTTTTTCGAAATTTTTTTTCAAAATTTTTTTCGAAAATTTTTTTTCGAAATTTTTTTCGAAAATTTTTTTCAAAATTTTTTTCGAAATTTTTTTCGAAATTTTTTTTCAAAATTTTTTTCGAAAATTTTTTTTAAAAATTTTTTTCGAAAATTTTTTTGAAAATTTTTTCGAAAATTTTTTTTCGAAAATTTTTTTCCAAATTTTTTTCGCAAATTTTTTTGAAAATTTTTTTGAAAATTGTTTTCGAAAATTTTTTTGAAAATTTTTTTCGAAACTTTTTTTCAAAATTTTTTTCGAAAATTTTTTTTCGAAATTTTTTTCGAAAATTTTTTTAAAAATTTTTTTCGAAATTTTTTTTCAAAATTTTTTTCGAAATTTTTTTTTCGAAATTTTTTCGAAAATTTTTTTCAAAATTTTTTTCGAAATTTTTTTTCAAAATTTTTTTCAAAAAATTTTTTTAAAAAATTTTTTCGAAAATTTTTTTTAAAAAATTTTTTCGAAAATTTTTTTGAAAATTTTTTTCGAAAATTTTTTTTTGAAAATTTTTTTCAAAATTTTTTTCGAAAATTTTTTCCAAATTTTTTTCGCAAATTTTTTTGAAAATTTTTTTCGAAAAATTTTTTGAAAATTTTTTTCGAAAATTTTTTTGAATTTTTTTTTCGAAATTTTTTTTCAAAATTTTTTTCGAAAATTTTTTTGAAAATTTTTTTCGAAAATGTTTTTGAAAATTTTTTTCGAAATTTTTTTTCAAAATTTTTTTCGAAAATTTTTTTTCGAAATTTTTTTTGAAAATTTTTTTCGAAAATTTTCTTGAAAATTTTTTTCGAAATTTTTTTCGAAAATTTTTTTCGAAAATTTTTTTTTGGAATTATTTTCGAAAATTTTTTTAGAAAATTTTTTTTCGAAATTTTTTTTGAAAATTTTTTTTCGAAATTTCTTTCGAAAATTTTTTTAAAATTTTTTTTCGAATTTTTTTTTAAAAATTTTTTTCGAAAATTTTTTTTCGAAATTTTTTTCGAAAATTTTTTTTAAAATTTTTTTCGAAATTATTTTCGAAATTTTTTTTCAAAATTTTTTTTGAAAATTTTTTTTAAAAAATTTTTTCTAAAATTTTTATGAAAATTTTTTTCGAAAATTTTTTTTCGAAAATTTTTTTCAAAATTTTTTTCGAAAATTTTTTTCCAAATTTTTTTCGCAAATTTTTTTTCGAAATTTTTTTCGAATATTTTTTTGAAAATTTTTTTCGAAAATTTTTTTTCGAAAATTTCTTTCAAAATTTTTTTCGAAAATTTTTTTCCAAATTTTTTTTAGAATTTTTTTCGAAATTTGTTTTCAAAATTTTTTTCGAAAATTTTTTTCCAAATTTTTTTCGAAATTTTTTTTCCAAATTTTTTTCGAAATTTTTTTAAAAATTTTTTTCGAAAAATTTTTTAAAAAAATTCTTTCGAAAATTTTTTTGAAAATTTTTCTCGAAAATTTTTTTTAGAAAATTTTTTTCAAAATTTTTTTCGAAAATTTTTTCCAAATTTTTTTCGCAAATTTTTTTGAAAATTTTTTTCGAAAAATTTTTTGGAAAATTTTTTTCGAAATTTTTTTTCAAAATTTTTTTGGAAAATTTTTTTTCGAAATTTTTTTCGGAAATTTTTTTTTGAAATTTTTTTCGAAAATTTTTTTGAAAATTTTTTTCGAAAATTTTTTTTCGAAAATTTCTTTCAAAATTTTTTTCGAAAATTTTTTTCCAAATTTTTTTCGCAAATTTTTTTGAAAATTTTTTTCGAAAACTTTTTTTGTAAATTTTTTTTGAAAATTTTTTTGAAAATTTTTTTCAAAACTTTTTTTCAAAATTTTTTTCGAAAATTTTTTTTTGAAATTTTTTTCGAAAATTTTTTTTCGAAATTTTTTTCGAAAATTTTTTTAAAAATTTTTTTCGAAATTTTTTTTCAAAATTTTTTTCGAAAATTTTTTTTCGAAATTTTTTTCGAAAATTTTTTTAAGAATTTTTTTCGAAATTTTTTTTCAAAATTTTTTTCGAAAATTTTTTTTCGAAATTTTTTTCGAAAATTTTTTTCAAAATTTTTTTCGAAATTTTTTTCGAAATTTTTTTTCAAAATTTTTTTCGAAATTTTTTTTTAAAAAATTTTTTCGAAAATTTTTTTGAAAATTTTTTTCGAAAATTTTTTTTCGAAAATTTTTTTCAAAATTTTTTTCGAAAATTTTTTTCCTAATTTTTTTCGCAAATTTTTTTCGAAAATGTTTTTGAAAATTTTTTTCGAAAATTTTTTTTCGAAAATTTCTTTCAAAATTTTTTTCGAAAATTTTTTTCCAAATTTTTTTCGCAAATTTTTTTCGAAAATTTTTTTTCGAAAATTTTTTTAAAAATTTTTTTCGAAATTTTTTTTCAAAATTTTTTTCGAAAATTTTTTTTCGAAATTTTTTTCGAAAATTTTTTTCAAATTTTTTTTCGAAATTTTTTTTCAAAATTTTTTTCAAAAAATTTTTTTAAAAAATTTTTTCGAAAATTTTTCTTAAAAAATTTTTTCGAAAATTTTTTTGAAAATTTTTTTTGAAAATTTTTTTTCGAAAATTTTTTTCAAAATTTTTTTCGAAAATTTTTTCCAAATTTTTTTCGCAAATTTTTTTGAAAATTTTTTTCGAAATTTTTTTTCAAAATTTTTTTCGAAAATTTTTTTTCGAAATTTTTTTCGAAAATTTTTTTAAAAAATTTTTTCGAAATTTTTTTTCAAAATTTTTTTCGAAAATTTTTTTTCGAAAAATTTTTTTGAAAATTTTTTTCGAAAATTTTTTTGAAAATTTTTTTCGAAATTTTTTTTCTAAATTTTTTTCGAAAATTTTTTTTTGGAATTTTTTTCGAAAATTTTTTTTCGAAATTTCTTTCGAAAATTTTTTTAAAAATTTTTTTCGAAATTTTTTTTCGAAATTTTTTTCGAAAATTTTTTTTCGAAATTTTTTTCGAAAATTTTTTTCAAAATTTTTTTCGAAATTTTTTTCGCAAATTTTTTTGAAAATTTTTTTGAAAATTTTTTTCGAAAATTTTTTTGAAAATTTTTTTCGAAACTTTTTTTTAAAATTTTTTTCGAAAATTTTTTTTTGAAATTTTTTTCGAAAATTTTTTTTCGAAATTTTTTTCGGAAATTTTTTTAAAAATTTTTTTCGAAATTTTTTTTCAAAATTTTTTTCGAAATTTTTTTTTCGAAATTTTTTTCGAAAATTTTTTTCAAATTTTTTTTCGAAATTTTTTTTCAAAATTTTTTTCAAAAAATTTTTTTAAAAAATTTTTTCGAAAATTTTTTTTAAAAAATTTTTTCGAAAATTTTTTTGAAAATTTTTTTTGAAAATTTTTTTTCGAAAATTTTTTTCAAAATTTTTTTCGAAAATTTTTTCCAAATTTTTTTCGCAAATTTTTTTGAAAATTTTTTTCGAATAATTTTTTGAAAATTTTTTTCGAAATTTTTTTTCAAAATTTTTTTCGAAAATTTTTTTTCGAAATTTTTTTTGAAAATTTTTTTCGAAAATTCTTTTTCGAAATTTTTTTCGAAAATTTTTTTAACAATGTTTTTCGAATTTTTTTTTCAAAATTTTTTTCGAAAATTTTTTTTCGAAATTTTTTTCGAAAATTTTTTTAAAAAATTTTTTCGAAATTTTTTTTCAAAATTTTTTTCGAAAATTTTTTTTCGAAAAATTTTTTTGAAAATTTTTTTCGAAAATTTTTTTGAAAATTTTTTTCGAAATTTTTTTTCTAAATTTTTTTCGAAAATTTTTTTTTGGAATTTTTTTCGAAAATTTTTTTTCGAAATTTTTTTCGAAAATTTTTTTAAAAATTTTTTTCGAAATTTTTTTTCAAAATTTTTTTCGAAAATTTTTTTTCGAAATTTTTTTCGAAATTTTTTTTTCGAAATTTCTTTCGAAAATTTTTTTAAAAATTTTTTTCGAAATTTTTTTTCGAAATTTTTTTCGAAAATTTTTTTTCGAAATTTTTTTCGAAAATTTTTTTCAAAATTTTTTTCGAAATTATTTTCGAAATTTTTTTTTCAAAATTTTTTTTGAAAATTTTTTTTAAAAATTTTTTTCTAAAATTTTTATGAAAATTTTTTTCGAAAATTTTTTTTCGAAAATTTTTTTCAAAATTTTTTTGGAAAT
The DNA here is from genome assembly GCA_036926305.1 of Uropetala carovei. Taxonomy (NCBI): domain Eukaryota; kingdom Metazoa; phylum Arthropoda; class Insecta; order Odonata; family Petaluridae; genus Uropetala; species Uropetala carovei. The sequence continues at coordinate 25,028,482 of JAXCHB010000001.1, forward strand.
TTTTTTCCAAATTTTTTTCGCAAATTTTTTTTCGAAATTTTTTTCGAAAATTTTTTTGAAAATTTTTTTCGAAAATTTTTTTTCGAAAATTTCTTTCAAAATTTTTTTTGAAAATTTTTTTCCAAATTTTTTTCACAAATTTTTTTGAAAATTTTTTTCGAAAAATTTTTTTGAAAATTTTTTTCGAAAATTTTTTTGAAAATTTTTTTCGTAAATTTTTTCAGTTTTTTTCGAAAATTTTTTTTTGAAATTTTTTTCGAAAATTTTTTTTCGAAATTTTTTTCGAAAATTTTTTTTCGAAATTTTTTTCGAAAATTTTTTTAAGATTTTTTTTCGAAATTTTTTTTCACAATTTTTTTCAAAAATTTTTTTCCAAATTTTTTTCGAAATTTTTTTTCCAAATTTTTTCGAAAATTTTTTTTCGAAATTTTTTTCGAAAATTTTTTTCGAAATTTTTTTCGAAAATTTTTTTAAAAATTTTTTTCGAAAAATGTTTTTAAAAAATTCTTTCGAAAATTTTTTTGAAAATTTTTTTCGAAAATTTTTTTTAGAAAATTTTTTTCAAAATTTTTTTCGAAAATTTTTTCCAAATTTTTTTCGCAAATTTTTTTGAAAATTTTTTTCGAAAAATTTTTTTGAAAAGTTTTTTCGAAATTTTTTTTAAAAATTTTTTTCGAAAATTTTTTTCGAAATTTTTTTCGAAAATTTTTTTTAGGAAATTTTTTTCGAAAATTTTTTTTCGAAATTTTCTTCGAAAATTTTTTTGAAAATTTTTTTCGAAAATTTTTTTTCGAAAATTTCTTTCAAAATTTTTTTCGAAAATTTTTTTCCAAATTTTTTTCGCAAATTTTTTTGAAAATTTTTTTCGAAAAATGTTTTTGAAAATTTTTTTCGAAACTTTTTTTAAAAATTTATTTCGAAAATTTTTTTTTGAAATTTTTTTCGAAAATTTTTTTCGAAAATTTTTTTTTGAAATTTTTTTCGAAAATTTTTTTTTGAAATTTTTTTCGAAAATTTTTTTTCGAAATTTTTTTCGAAAATTTTTTTAAAAATTTTTTTCGAAATTTTTTTTCAAAATTTTTTTCGAAAATTTTTTTTTTTTAGAAATTTTTTTCGAAAATTTTTTTCCAAATTTTTTTCGCAAATTTTTTTTCGAAATTTTTTTCGAAAATTTTTTTGAAAATTTTTTTCGAAAATTTTTTTTCGAAAATTTCTTTCAAAATTTTTTTCGAAAATTTTTTTCCATATTTTTTTCACAAATTTTTTTGAAAATTTTTTTCGAAAAATGTTTTTGAAAATTTTTTTCGAAAATTTTTTTGAAAATTTTTTTCGAAACATTTTTTCAAAATTTTTTTCGAAAATTTTTTTTTGAAATTTTTTTCGAAAATTTTTTTTCGAAATATTTTTCAAAAATTTTTTTAAAATTTTTTTTCGAAATTTTTTTTCCAAATTTTTTTCATAAATTTTTTTTCGAAATTTTTTTCAAAAATTTTTTTTACGAAATTTTTTTCGAAAATTTTTTTAAAAATTTTTTTCGAAAAATTTTTTAAAAAAATTCTTTCGAAAATTTTTTTGAAAATTTTTTTCGAAAATTTATTTTCGAAAATTTTTTTCAAAATTTTTTTCGAAAATTTTTTCCAAATTTTTTTCGCAAATATTTTTTTGAAAATTTTTTCGAAAATTTTTTTTGAAAATTTTTTTCGAAATTTTTTTTCAAAATTTGTTTCGAAAATTTTTTTTCGAAATTTTTTTCGAAAATTTTTTTGAAAATTTTTTTCGAAAATTTTTTTTTGAAATTTTTTTCGAAATTTTTTTCAAAAATTTTTTTAAAAATTTTTTTCGAAATTTTTTTTCCAAATTTTTTTGGAAAATTTTTTTTCAAATTTTTTTCACAAATTTTTTTGAAAATTTTTTTCGAAAAATTTTTTTGAAAATTTGTTTCGAAAATTTTTTTGAAAATTTTTTTCGAAAATTTTTTTGAAAATTTTTTTCGAAAATTTTTTCGAAAATTTTTTTCAAATTTTTTTTCGAAATTTTTTTCGAAATTTTTTTCGAAAATTTTTTTGAATTTTTTTTTCGAAAATTTCTTTAAAAAGTTTTTTCGAAAATTTTTTTCCAAATTTTTTTCGCAAATTTTTTCGAAATTTTTTTCGAAAATTTTTTTTAGAATTTTTTTCGAAATTTTTTTTCAAAATTTTTTTCGAAAATTTTTTTCCAAATTTTTTTCGAAATTTTTTTTCCAAATTTTTTTCGAAAATTTTTTTTCGAAATATTTTTCGAAAATTTTTTTCGAAATTTTTTTCGAAAATTTTTTTTAAAATTTTTTTCGAAAAATTTTTTAAAAAAATTCTTTCGAAAATTTTTTTGAAAATTTTTCTCGAAAATTTTTTTTAGAAAATTTTTTTCAAAATTTTTTTCGAAAATTTTTTCCAAATTTTTTTCGCAAATTTTTTTGAAAATTTTTTTCGAAAAATTTTTTGGAAAATTTTTTTCGAAATTTTTTTTCAAAATTTTTTTGGAAAATTTTTTTTCGAAATTTTTTTCGAAAATTTTTTTTCGAAATTTTTTTCGAAAATTTTTTTAAAAATTTTTTTCGAAATTTTTTTTCAAAATTTTTTTCGAAAATTTTTTTTCGAAATTTTTTTTGAAAATTTTTTTAAGAATTTTTTTCAAAATTTTTTTTAAAAATTTTTTTCGAAAATTTTTTTTCGAAATTTTTTTCGAAAATTTTTTTCAAAATTTTTTTCGAAATTTTTTTCGAAATTTTTTTTCAAAATTCTTTTCGAAAATTTTTTTTAAAAAATTTTTTCGAAAATTTTTTTGAAAATTTTTTTCGAAAATTTTTTTTCGAAAATTTTTTTCAAAATTTTTTTCGAAAATTTTTTTCGAAAATTTTTTTTCGAAAATTTTCAAAATCTTTTTCGAAAATTTTTTTCCAAATTTTTTTCGAAAATTTTTTTGAAAATTTTTTTGAAAATTTTTTTCGAAAATTTTTTTGAAAATTTTTTTCGAAACTTTTTTTCAAAATTTTTTTCGAAAATTTTTTTTTGAAATTTTTTTCGAAAATTTTTTTTTTTGAAATTTTTTTCGAAAATTTTTTTTCGAAATTTTTTTCGAAAATTTTTTTAAAAATTTTTTTCGAAATTTTTTTTTTAAAATTTTTTTCGAAAATTTTTTTTCGAAATTTTTTTCGAAAATTTTTTTCAAATTTTTTTTCGAAATTTTTTTTCAAAATTTTTTTTCAAAAAATTTTTTTAAAAAATTTTTCGAAAATTTTTTTTAAAAAATTTTTCTAAAATTTTTTTGAAAATTTTTTTTGAAAATTTTTTTTCGAAAATTTTTTTCAAAATTTTTTTCTAAAATTTTTTCCAAATTTTTTTCGCAAATTTTTTTGAAAATTTTTTTCGAAAAATTTTTTGGAAAATTTTTTTCGAAATTTTTTTTCAAAATTTTTTTGGAAAATTTTTTTTCGAAATTTTTTTCGGAAATTTTTTTTTGAAATTTTTTTCGAAAATTTTTTTGAAAATTTTTTTCGAAAATTTTTTTTCGAAAATTTCTTTCAAAATTTTTTTCGAAAATTTTTTTCCAAATTTTTTTCGCAAATTTTTTTGAAAATTTTTTTGAAAATTTTTTTCGAAAATTTTTTTGAAAATTTTTTTCGAAAATTTTTTTGAAAATTTTTTTCGAAACTTTTTTTCAAAATTTTTTTCAAAATTTTTTTCGAAAATTTTTTTTGAAATTTTTTTCGAAAATTTTTTTTCGAAAATTTTTTTAAAAATTTTTTTCGAAATTTTTTTTCAAAATTTTTTTCGAAAATTTTTTTTCGAAATTTTTTTCGAAAATTTTTTTCAAATTTTTTTTCGAAATTTTTTTTCAAAATTTTTTTCAAAAAATTTTTTTAAAAAATTTTTTCGAAAATTTTTCTTAAAAAATTTTTTCGAAAATTTTTTTGAAAATTTTTTTTGAAAATTTTTTTTCGAAAATTTTTTTCAAAATTTTTTTCGAAAATTTTTTCCAAATTTTTTTCGCAAATTTTTTTGAAAATTTTTTTCGAAATTTTTTTTCAAAATTTTTTTCGAAAATTTTTTTTCGAAATTTTTTTCGAAAATTTTTTTAAAAAATTTTTTCGAAATTTTTTTTCAAAATTTTTTTCGAAAATTTTTTTTCGAAAAATTTTTTTGAAAATTTTTTTCGAAAATTTTTTTGAAAATTTTTTTCGAAATTTTTTTTCTAAATTTTTTTCGAAAATTTTTTTTTGGAATTTTTTTCGAAAATTTTTTTTCGAAATTTCTTTCGAAAATTTTTTTAAAAATTTTTTTCGAAATTTTTTTTCGAAATTTTTTTCGAAAATTTTTTTTCGAAATTTTTTTCGAAAATTTTTTTCAAAATTTTTTTCGAAATTTTTTTCGCAAATTTTTTTGAAAATTTTTTTGAAAATTTTTTTCGAAAATTTTCTTGAAAATTTTTTTCGAAACTTTTTTTAAAAATTTTTTTCGAAAATTTTTTTTTGAAATTTTTTTCGAAAATTTTTTTTCGAAATTTTTTTCGGAAATTTTTTTAAAAATTTTTTTCGAAATTTTTTTTCAAAATTTTTTTCGAAATTTTTTTTTCGAAATTTTTTTCGAAAATTTTTTTCAAATTTTTTTTCGAAATTTTTTTTCAAAATTTTTTTCAAAAAATTTTTTTAAAAAATTTTTTCGAAAATTTTTTTTAAAAAATTATTTCGAAAATTTTTTTGAAAATTTTTTTTGAAAATTTTTTTTCGAAAATTTTTTTCAAAATTTTTTTCGAAATTTTTTTCCAAATTTTTTTCGCAAATTTTTTTGAAAATTTTTTTCGAATAATTTTTTTGAAAATTTTTTTCGAAATTTTTTTTCAAAATTTTTTTCGAAAATTTTTTTTCGAAATTTTTTTTGAAAATTTTTTTCGAAAATTCTTTTTCGAAATTTTTTTCGAAAATTTTTTTAACAATGTTTTTCGAATTTTTTTTTCAAAATTTTTTTCGAAAATTTTTTTTCGAAATTTTTTTCGAAAATTTTTTTAAAAAATTTTTTCGAAATTTTTTTTCAAAATTTTTTTCGAAAATTTTTTTTCGAAAAATTTTTTTGAAAATTTTTTTCGAAAATTTTTTTGAAAATTTTTTTCGAAATTTTTTTTCTAAATTTTTTTCGAAAATTTTTTTTTGGAATTTTTTTCGAAAATTTTTTTTCGAAATTTTTTTCGAAAATTTTTTTAAAAATTTTTTTCGAAATTTTTTTTCAAAATTTTTTTCGAAAATTTTTTTTCGAAATTTTTTTCGAAATTTTTTTTTCGAAATTTCTTTCGAAAATTTTTTTAAAAATTTTTTTCGAAATTTTTTTTCGAAATTTTTTTCGAAAATTTTTTTTCGAAATTTTTTTCGAAAATTTTTTTCAAAATTTTTTTCGAAATTATTTTCGAAATTTTTTTTTCAAAATTTTTTTTGAAAATTTTTTTTAAAAATTTTTTTCTAAAATTTTTATGAAAATTTTTTTCGAAAATTTTTTTTCGAAAATTTTTTTCAAAATTTTTTCGAAAATTTTTTTCCAAATTTTTTTCGCAAATTTTTTTTCGAAATTTTTTTCGAAAATTTTTTTTCCAAATTTTTTTCGAAAATTTTTTTTCCAAATTTTTTTCGAAAATTTTTTTGAAAATTTTTTTCGAAAATTTTTTTTCGAAAATTTCTTTCAAAATTTTTTTTGAAAATTTTTTTCCAAATTTTTTTCACAAATTTTTTTGAAAATTTTTTTCGAAAAATTTTTTTGAAAATTTTTTTCGAAAATTTTTTTGAAAATTTTTTTCGTAAATTTTTTCAAAGTTTTTTTCGAAAATTTTTTTTTGAAATTTTTTTCGAAAATTTTTTTTCGAAATTTTTTTCGAAAATTTTTTTTCGAAATTTTTTTCGAAAATTTTTTTAAGAATTTTTTTCGAAATTTTTTTTCACAATTTTTTTCAAAAATTTTTTTCCAAATTTTTTTCGAAATTTTTTTTCCAAATTTTTTCGAAAATTTTTTTTCGAAATTTTTTTCGAAAATTTTTTTCGAAATTTTTTTCGAAAATTTTTTTTAAAATTTTTTTCGAAAAATGTTTTTAAAAAATTCTTTCGAAAATTTTTTTGAAAATTTTTTTTCGAAAATTTTTTTTAGAAAATTTTTTTCAAAATTTTTTTCGAAAATTTTTTCCAAATTTTTTTCGCAAATTTTTTTGAAAATTTTTTTCGAAAAATTTTTTTGAAAAGTTTTTTCGAAATTTTTTTTAAAAATTTTTTTCGAAAATTTTTTTCGAAATTTTTTTCGAAAATTTTTTTTAGGAAATTTTTTTCGAAAATTTTTTTTCGAAATTTTCTTCGAAAATTTTTTTGAAAATTTTTTTCGAAAATTTTTTTTCGAAAATTTCTTTCAAAATTTTTTTCGAAAATTTTTTTCCAAATTTTTTTCGCAAATTTTTTTGAAAATTTTTTTCGAAAAATGTTTTTGAAAATTTTTTTCGAAACTTTTTTTAAAAATTTATTTCGAAAATTTTTTTTTGAAATTTTTTTCGAAAATTTTTTTCGAAAATTTTTTTTTGAAATTTTTTTCGAAAATTTTTTTTTGAAATTTTTTTCGAAAATATTTTTTTTTTGAAATTTTTTTCGAAAATTTTTTTAAAAATTTTTTTCGAAATTTTTTTTCAAAATTTTTTTCGAAAATTTTTTTTTTTTAGAAATGTTTTTCGAAAATTTTTTTCCAAATTTTTTTCGCAAATTTTTTTTCGAAATTTTTTTCGAAAATTTTTTTGAAAATTTTTTTCGAAAATTTTTTTTCGAAAATTTCTTTCAAAATTTTTTTCGAAAATTTTTTTCCATATTTTTTTCACAAATTTTTTTGAAAATTTTTTTCGAAAAATGTTTTTGAAAATTTTTTTCGAAAATTTTTTTGAAAATTTTTTTCGAAACATTTTTTCAAAATTTTTTTCGAAAATTTTTTTTTGAAATTTTTTTCGAAAATTTTTTTTCGAAATATTTTTCAAAAATTTTTTTAAAATTTTTTTTCGAAATTTTTTTTCCAAATTTTTTTCATAAATTTTTTTTCGAAATTTTTTTCGAAAATTTTTTTACGAAATTTTTTCCGAAAATTTTTTTAAAATTTTTTTTCGAAAAATTTTTTAAAAAAATTCTTTCGAAAATTTTTTTGAAAATTTTTTTCGAAAAATGTTTTTGAAAATTTTTTTCGAAAATTTTTTTGAAAATTTTTTTCGAAACATTTTTTCAAAATTTTTTTCGAAAATTTTTTTTCGAAATTTTTTTCGAAAATTTTTTTGAAAATTTTTTTCGAAAATTTTTTTTTGAAATTTTTTTCGAAATTTTTTTCAAAAATTTTTTTAAAAATTTTTTTCGAAATTTTTTTTCCAAATTTTTTTCGAAAATTTTTTTTCAAATTTTTTTCACAAATTTTTTTGAAAATTTTTTTCGAAAAATTTTTTTGAAAATTTGTTTCAAAAATTTTTTTGAAAATTTTTTTCGAAAATTTTTTTGAAAATTTTTTTCGAAAATTTTTTCGAAAATTTTTTTCAAATTTTTTTTCGAAATTTTTTTCGAAATTTTTTTCGAAAATTTTTTTGAATTTTTTTTTCGTAAATTTCTTTAAAAAGTTTTTTCGAAAATTTTTTTCCAAATTTTTTTCGCAAATTTTTTTGAAATTTTTTTTGAAAATTGTTTTCGAAAATTTTCTTGAAAATTTTTTTCGAAACTTTTTTTCAAAATTTTTTTCGAAAATTTTTTTTTGAAATTTTTTTCGAAAATTTTTTTTCGAAATTTTTTTCGAAAATTTTTTTTCGAAATTTTTTTCGAAAATTTTTTTTAGAATTTTTTTCGAAATTTTTTTTCAAAATTTTTTTCGAAAATTTTTTTCCAAATTTTTTTCGAAATTTTTTTTCCAAATTTTTTTCGAAAATTTTTTTTCGAAATATTTTTCGAAAATTTTTTTCGAAATTTTTTTCGAAAATTTTTTTTAAAATTTTTTTCGAAAAATTTTTTAAAAAAATTCTTTCGAAAATTTTTTTGAAAATTTTTCTCGAAAATTTTTTTTAGAAAATTTTTTTCAAAATTTTTTTCGAAAATTTTTTCCAAATTTTTTTCGCAAATTTTTTTGAAAATTTTTTTCGAAAAATTTTTTGGAAAATTTTTTTCGAAATTTTTTTTCAAAATTTTTTTGGAAAATTTTTTTTCGAAATTTTTTTCGAAAATTTTTTTTCGAAATTTTTTTCGAAAATTTTTTTAAAAATTTTTTTCGAAATTTTTTTTAAAAATTTTTTTCGAAAATTTTTTTTCGAAATTTTTTTTGAAAATTTTTTTAAGAATTTTTTTCGAAATTTTTTTTAAAAATTTTTTTCGAAATTTTTTTTCGAAATTTTTTTCGAAAATTTTTTTCAAAATTTTTTTCGAAATTTTTTTCGAAATTTTTTTTCAAAATTCTTTTCGAAATTTTTTTTTAAAAAATTTTTTCGAAAATTTTTTTGAAAATTTTTTTCGAAAATTTTTTTTCGAAAATTTTTTTCAAAATTTTTTTCGAAAATTTTTTTCGAAAATTTTTTTTCGAAAATTTTCAAAATCTTTTTCGAAAATTTTTTTCCAAATTTTTTTCGAAAATTTTTTTGAAAATTCTTTTGAAAATTTTTTTCGAAAATTTTTTTGAAAATTTTTTTCGAAACTTTTTTTCAAAATTTTTTTCGAAAATTTTTTCCAAATTTTTTTCGCAAATATTTTTTTGAAAATTTTTTCGAAAATTTTTTTTGAAAATTTTTTTCGAAATTTTTTTTCAAAATTTGTTTCGAAAATTTTTTTTCGAAATTTTTTTCGAAAATTTTTTTGAAAATTTTTTTCGAAAATTTTTTTTTGAAATTTTTTTCGAAAATTTTTTTTCGAAATATTTTTCAAAAATTTTTTTAAAATTTTTTTTCGAAATTTTTTTTCCAAATTTTTTTCATAAATTTTTTTTCGAAATTTTTTTCGAAAATTTTTTTTACGAAATTTTTTTCGAAAATTTTTTTAAAAATTTTTTTCGAAAAATTTTTTAAAAAAATTCTTTCGAATATTTTTTTGAAAATTTTTTTCGAAAATTTATTTTCGAAAATTTTTTTCAAAATTTTTTTCGAAAATTTTTTCCAAATTTTTTTCGCAAATATTTTTTTGAAATTTTTTTCGAAAATTTTTTTTGAAAATTTTTTTCGAAATTTTTTTTAAAAATTTGTTTCGAAAATTTTTTTTCGAAATTTTTTTCGAAAATTTTTTTGAAAATTTTTTTCGAAAATTTTTTTTTGAAATTATTTTCGAAATTTTTTTCAAAAATTTTTTCCAAATTTTTTTCGCAAATTTTTTTGAAAATTTTTTTCGAAAAATTTTTTGGAAAATTTTTTTCGAAATTTTTTTTCAAAATTTTTTTGGAAATTTTTTTTTCGAAATTTTTTTCGAAAATTTTTTTTCGAAATTTTTTTCGAAAATTTTTTTAAAAATTTTTTTCGAAATTTTTTTTCAAAATTTTTTTCGAAAATTTTTTCCAAATTTTTTTCGCAAATTTTTTTGAAAATTTTTTTCGAAAAATTTTTTGGAAAATTTTTTTCGAAATTTTTTTTCAAAATTTTTTTGGAAATTTTTTTTTCGAAATTTTTTTCGAAAATTTTTTTTCGAAATTTTTTTCGAAAATTTTTTTAAAAATTTTTTTCGAAATTTTTTTTCAAAATTTTTTTCGAAAATTTTTTTTCGAAATTTTTTTTGAAAATTTTTTTAAGAATTTTTTTCGAAATTTTTTTTTAAAATTTTTTTCGAAAATTTTTTTTCGAAATTTTTTTCGAAAATTTTTTTCAAAATTTTTTTCGAAATTTTTTTCGAAATTTTTTTTCAAAATTCTTTTCGAAAATTTTTTTTAAAAAATTTTTTCGAAAATTTTTTTGAAAATTTTTTTCGAAAATTTTTTTTCGAAAATTTTTTTCAAAATTTTTTTCGAAAATTTTTTTCGAAAATTTTTTTTCGAAAATTTTCAAAATCTTTTTCGAAAATTTTTTTCCAAATTTTTTTCGAAAATTTTTTTGAAAATTCTTTTGAAAATTTTTTTCGAAAATTTTTTTGAAAATTTTTTTCGAAACTTTTTTTCAAAATTTTTTTCGAAAATTTTTTTTTGAAATTTTTTTCGAAAATTTTTTTTTGAAATTTTTTTCGAAAATTTTTTTTCGAAATTCTTTTCGAAAATTTTTTTTAAAATTTTTTTTTTAAAATTTTTTTCGAAAATTTTTTTTCGAAATTTTTTTCGAAAATTTTTTTCAAATTTTTTTTCGAAATTTTTTTTCAAAATTTTTTTTCAAAAAATTTTTTTAAATAATTTTTCGAAAATTTTTTAAAAAAAATTTTTCGAAAATTTTTTTTGAAAATTTTTTTTCGAAAATTTTTTTCAAAATTTTTTTCTAAAATTTTTTCCAAATTTTTTTCGCAAATTTTTTTGAAAATTTTTTTCGAAAAATTTTTTTGAAAATTTTTTTCTAAAATTTTTTTGAAAATTTTTTTCGAAATTTTTTTTCAAAATTTTTTTCGAAAATTTTTTTTCGAAATTTTTTTCGAAAATTTTTTTAAAAATTTTTTTCGAAATTTTTTTTCAAAATTTTTTTCGAAAATTTTTTTTCGAAATTTTTTTTGAAAATTTTTTTAAGAATTTTTTTCGAAATTTTTTTTAAAAATTTTTTTCGAAAATTTTTTTTCGAAATTTTTTTCGAAAATTTTTTTCAAAATTTTTTTCGAAATTTTTTTCGAAATTTTTTTTCAAAATTCTTTTCGAAAATTTTTTTTAAAAAATTTTTTCGAAAATTTTTTTGAAAATTTTTTTCGAAAATTTTTTTTCGAAAATTTTTTTCAAAATTTTTTTCGAAAATTTTTTTCGAAAATTTTTTTTCGAAAATTTTCAAAATCTTTTTCGAAAATTTTTTTCCAAATTTTTTTCGAAAATGTTTTTGAAAATTTTTTTGAAAATTTTTTTCGAAAATTTTTTTGAAAATTTTTTTCGAAACTTTTTTTCAAAATTTTTTTCGAAAATTTTTTTTTGAAATTTTTTTCGAAAATTTTTTTTTTTGAAATTTTTTTCGAAAATTTTTTTTCGAAATTTTTTTCGAAAATTTTTTTAAAAATTTTTTTCGAAATTTTTTTTTTAAAATTTTTTTCGAAAATTTTTTTTCGAAATTTTTTTCGAAAATTTTTTTCAAATTTTTTTTTTGAAATTTTTTTTCAAAATTTTTTTTCAAAAAATTTTTTTAAAAAATTTTTCGAAAATTTTTTTTAAAAAATTTTTCTAAAATTTTTTTGAAAATTTTTTTTGAAAATTTTTTTTCGAAAATTTTTTTCAAAATTTTTTTCTAAAATTTTTTCCAAATTTTTTTCGCAAATTTTTTTGAAAATTTTTTTCGAAAAATTTTTTGGAAAATTTTTTTCGAAATTTTTTTTCAAAATTTTTTTGGAAAATTTTTTTTCGAAATTTTTTTCGGAAATTTTTTTTTGAAATTTTTTTCGAAAATTTTTTTGAAAATTTTTTTCGAAAATTTTTTTTCGAAAATTTCTTTCAAAATTTTTTTCGAAAATTTTTTTCCAAATTTTTTTCGCAAATTTTTTTGAAAATTTTTTTCGAAAACTTTTTTTGTAAATTTTTTTTGAAAATTTTTTTGAAAATTTTTTTCAAAACTTTTTTTCAAAATTTTTTTCGAAATTTTTTTTTTGAAATTTTTTTCGAAAATTTTTTTTCGAAATTTTTTTCGAAAATTTTTTTAAAAATTTTTTTCGAAATTTTTTTTCAAAATTTTTTTCGAAAATTTTTTTTCGAAATTTTTTTCGAAAATTTTTTTAAGAATTTTTTTCGAAATTTTTTTTCAAAATTTTTTTCGAAAATTTTTTTTCGAAATTTTTTTCGAAAATTTTTTTCAAAATTTTTTTCGAAATTTTTTTCGAAATTTTTTTTCAAAATTTTTTTCGAAATTTTTTTTTTTAAAATTTTTTCGAAAATTTTTTTGAAAATTTTTTTCGAAAATTTTTTTTCGAAAATTTTTTTCAAAATTTTTTTCGAAAATTTTTTTCCTAATTTTTTTCGCAAATTTTTTTCGAAAATGTTTTTGAAAATTTTTTTCGAAAATTTTTTTTCGAAAATTTCTTTCAAAATTTTTTTCGAAAATTTTTTTCCAAATTTTTTTCGCAAATTTTTTTGAAAATTTTTTTGAAAATTTTTTTCGAAAATTTTTTTGAAAATTTTTTTCGAAAATTTTTTTGAAAATTTTTTTCGAAACTTTTTTTCAAAATTTTTTTCAAAATTTTTTTCGAAAATTTTTTTTTGAAATTTTTTTCGAAAATTTTTTTTCGAAAATTTTTTTAAAAATTTTTTTCGAAATTTTTTTTCAAAATTTTTTTCGAAAATTTTTTTTCGAAATTTTTTTCGAAAATTTTTTTCAAATTTTTTTTCGAAATTTTTTTTCAAAATTTTTTTCAAAAAATTTTTTTAAAAAATTTTTTCGAAAATTTTTCTTAAAAAATTTTTTCGAAAATTTTTTTGAAAATTTTTTTTGAAAATTTTTTTTCGAAAATTTTTTTCAAAATTTTTTTCGAAAATTTTTTCCAAATTTTTTTCGCAAATTTTTTTGAAAATTTTTTTCGAAATTTTTTTTCAAAATTTTTTTCGAAAATTTTTTTTCGAAATTTTTTTCGAAAATTTTTTTAAAAAATTTTTTCGAAATTTTTTTTCAAAATTTTTTTCGAAAATTTTTTTTCGAAAAATTTTTTTGAAAATTTTTTTCGAAAATTTTTTTGAAAATTTTTTTCGAAATTTTTTTTCTAAATTTTTTTCGAAAATGTTTTTTTGGAATTTTTTTCGAAAATTTTTTTTCGAAATTTCTTTCAAAAATGTTTTTAAAAATTTTTTTCGAAATTTTTTTTCGAAATTTTTTTCGAAAATTTTTTTTCGAAATTTTTTTCGAAAATTTTTTTCAAAATTTTTTTCGAAATTTTTTTCGCAAATTTTTTTGAAAATTTTTTTGAAAATTTTTTTCGAAAATTTTCTTGAAAATTTTTTTCGAAACTTTTTTTAAAAATTTTTTTCGAAAATTTTTTTTTGAAATTTTTTTCGAAAATTTTTTTTCGAAATTTTTTTCGGAAATTTTTTTAAAAATTTTTTTCGAAATTTTTTTTCAAAATTTTTTTCGAAATTTTTTTTTCGAAATTTTTTTCGAAAATTTTTTTCAAATTTTTTTTCGAAATTTTTTTTCAAAATTTTTTTCAAAAAATTTTTTTAAAAAATTTTTTCGAAAATTTTTTTTAAAAAATTATTTCGAAAATTTTTTTGAAAATTTTTTTTGAAAATTTTTTTTCGAAAATTTTTTTCAAAATTTTTTTCGAAATTTTTTTCCAAATTTTTTTCGCAAATTTTTTTGAAAATTTTTTTCGAATAATTTTTTTGAAAATTTTTTTCGAAATTTTTTTTCAAAATTTTTTTCGAAAATTTTTTTTCGAAATTTTTTTTGAAAATTTTTTTCGAAAATTCTTTTTCGAAATTTTTTTCGAAAATTTTTTTAACAATGTTTTTCGAATTTTTTTTTCAAAATTTTTTTCGAAAATTTTTTTTCGAAATTTTTTTCGAAAATTTTTTTAAAAAATTTTTTCGAAATTTTTTTTCAAAATTTTTTTCGAAAATTTTTTTTCGAAAAATTTTTTTGAAAATTTTTTTCGAAAATTTTTTTGAAAATTTTTTTCGAAATTTTTTTTCTAAATTTTTTTCGAAAATTTTTTTTTGGAATTTTTTTCGAAAATTTTTTTTCGAAATTTTTTTCGAAAATTTTTTTAAAAATTTTTTTCGAAATTTTTTTTCAAAATTTTTTTCGAAAATTTTTTTTCGAAATTTTTTTCGAAATTTTTTTTTCGAAATTTCTTTCGAAAATTTTTTTAAAAATTTTTTTCGAAATTTTTTTTCGAAATTTTTTTCGAAAATTTTTTTTCGAAATTTTTTTCGAAAATTTTTTTCAAAATTTTTTTCGAAATTATTTTCGAAATTTTTTTTTCAAAATTTTTTTTGAAAATTTTTTTTAAAAATTTTTTTCTAAAATTTTTATGAAAATTTTTTTCGAAAATTTTTTTTCGAAAATTTTTTTCAAAATTTTTTCGAAAATTTTTTTCCAAATTTTTTTCGCAAATTTTTTTTCGAAATTTTTTTCGAAAATTTTTTTTCCAAATTTTTTTCGAAAATTTTTTTGAAAATTTTTTTCGAAAATTTTTTTTCGAAAATTTCTTTCAAAATTTTTTTTGAAAATTTTTTTCCAAATTTTTTTCACAAATTTTTTTGAAAATTTTTTTCGAAAAATTTTTTTGAAAATTTTTTTCGAAAATTTTTTTGAAAATTTTTTTCGTAAATTTTTTCAAAGTTTTTTTCGAAAATTTTTTTTTGAAATTTTTTTCGAAAATTTTTTTTCAAAATTTTTTTCGAAAATTTTTTTTCGAAATTTTTTTCGAAAATTTTTTTAAGAATTTTTTTCGAAATTTTTTTTCACAATTTTTTTCAAAAATTTTTTTCCAAATTTTTTTCGAAATTTTTTTTCCAAATTTTTTTGAAAATTTTTTTTCGAAATTTTTTTCGAAAATTTTTTTCGAAATTTTTTTCGAAAATTTTTTTTAAAATTTTTTTCGAAAAATGTTTTTAAAAAATTCTTTCGAAAATTTTTTTGAAAATTTTTTTTCGAAAATTTTTTTTAGAAAATTTTTTTCAAAATTTTTTTCGAAAATTTTTTCCAAATTTTTTTCGCAAATTTTTTTGAAAATTTTTTTCGAAAAATTTTTTTGAAAAGTTTTTTCGAAATTTTTTTAAAAAATTTTTTTCGAAAATTTTTTTCGAAATTTTTTTCGAAAATTTTTTTTAGGAAATTTTTTTCGAAAATTTTTTTTCGAAATTTTCTTCGAAAATTTTTTTGAAAATTTTTTTCGAAAATTTTTTTTCGAAAATTTCTTTCAAAATTTTTTTCGAAAATTTTTTTCCAAATTTTTTTCGCAAATTTTTTTGAAAATTTTTTTCGAAAAATGTTTTTGAAAATTTTTTTCGAAACTTTTTTTAAAAATTTATTTCGAAAATTTTTTTTTGAAATTTTTTTCGAAAATTTTTTTCGAAAATTTTTTTTTGAAATTTTTTTCGAAAATTTTTTTTTGAAATTTTTTTCGAAAATTTTTTTTCGAAATTTTTTTCGAAAATTTTTTTAAAAATTTTTTTCGAAATTTTTTTTCAAAATTTTTTTCGAAAATTTTTTTTTTTTAGAAATTTTTTTCGAAAATTTTTTTCCAAATTTTTTTCGCAAATTTTTTTTCGAAATTTTTTTCGAAAATTTTTTTGAAAATTTTTTTCGAAAATTTTTTTTCGAAAATTTCTTTCAAAATTTTTTTCGAAAATTTTTTTCCATATTTTTTTCACAAATTTTTTTGAAAATTTTTTTCGAAAAATGTTTTTGAAAATTTTTTTCGAAAATTTTTTTGAAAATTTTTTTCGAAACATTTTTTCAAAATTTTTTTCGAAAATTTTTTTTTGAAATTTTTTTCGAAAATTTTTTTTCGAAATATTTTTCAAAAATTTTTTTAAAATTTTTTTTCGAAATTTTTTTTCCAAATTTTTTTCATAAATTTTTTTTCGAAATTTTTTTCGAAAATTTTTTTACGAAATTTTTTCCGAAAATTTTTTTAAAATTTTTTTTCGAAAAATTTTTTAAAAAAATTCTTTCGAAAATTTTTTTGAAAATTTTTTTCGAAAATTTATTTTCGAAAATTTTTTTCAAAATTTTTTTCGAAAATTTTTTCCAAATTTTTTTCGCAAATATTTTTTTGAAAATTTTTTCGAAAATTTTTTTTGAAAATTTTTTTCGAAATTTTTTTTCAAAATTTGTTTCGAAAATTTTTTTTCGAAATTTTTTTCGAAAATTTTTTTGAAAATTTTTTTCGAAAATTTTTTTTTGAAATTTTTTTCGAAATTTTTTTCAAAAATTTTTTTAAAAATTTTTTTCGAAATTTTTTTTCCAAATTTTTTTGGAAAATTTTTTTTCAAATTTTTTTCACAAATTTTTTTGAAAATTTTTTTCGAAAAATTTTTTTGAAAATTTGTTTCAAAAATTTTTTTGAAAATTTTTTTCGAAAATTTTTTTGAAAATTTTTTTCGAAAATTTTTTCGAAAATTTTTTTCAAATTTTTTTTCAAAATTTTTTTCGAAATTTTTTTCGAAAATTTTTTTGAATTTTTTTTTCGTAAATTTCTTTAAAAAGTTTTTTCGAAAATTTTTTTCCAAATTTTTTTCGCAAATTTTTTTGAAATTTTTTTTGAAAATTGTTTTCGAAAATTTTCTTGAAAATTTTTTTCGAAACTTTTTTTCAAAATTTTTTTCGAAAATTTTTTTTTGAAATTTTTTTCGAAAATTTTTTTTCGAAATATTTTTCGAAAATTTTTTTTCGAAATTTTTTTCGAAAATTTTTTTTAGAATTTTTTTCGAAATTTTTTTTCAAAATTTTTTTCGAAAATTTTTTTCCAAATTTTTTTCGAAATTTTTTTTCCAAATTTTTTTCGAAAATTTTTTTTCGAAATATTTTTCGAAAATTTTTTTCGAAATTTTTTTCGAAAATTTTTTTTAAAATTTTTTTCGAAAAATTTTTTAAAAAAATTCTTTCGAAAATTTTTTTGAAAATTTTTCTCGAAAATTTTTTTTAGAAAATTTTTTTCAAAATTTTTTTCGAAAATTTTTTCCAAATTTTTTTCGCAAATTTTTTTGAAAATTTTTTTCGAAAAATTTTTTGGAAAATTTTTTTCGAAATTTTTTTTCAAAATTTTTTTGGAAAATTTTTTTTCGAAATTTTTTTCGAAAATTTTTTTTCGAAATTTTTTTCGAAAATTTTTTTAAAAATTTTTTTCGAAATTTTTTTTCAAAATTTTTTTCGAAAATTTTTTTTCGAAATTTTTTTTGAAAATTTTTTTAAGAATTTTTTTCGAAATTTTTTTTAAAAATTTTTTTCGAAAATTTTTTTTCGAAATTTTTTTCGAATATTTTTTTCAAAATTTTTTTCGAAATTTTTTTCGAAATTTTTTTTCAAAATTCTTTTCGAAATTTTTTTTTAAAAAATTTTTTCGAAAATTTTTTTGAAAATTTTTTTCGAAAATTTTTTTTCGAAAATTTTTTTCAAAATTTTTTTCGAAAATTTTTTTCGAAAATTTTTTTTCGAAAATTTTCAAAATCTTTTTCGAAAATTTTTTTCCAAATTTTTTTCGAAAATTTTTTTGAAAATTCTTTTGAAAATTTTTTTCGAAAATTTTTTTGAAAATTTTTTTCGAAACTTTTTTTCAAAATTTTTTTCGAAAATTTTTTCCAAATTTTTTTCGCAAATATTTTTTTGAAAATTTTTTCGAAAATTTTTTTTGAAAATTTTTTTCGAAATTTTTTTTCAAAATTTGTTTCGAAAATTTTTTTTCGAAATTTTTTTCGAAAATTTTTTTGAAAATTTTTTTCGAAAATTTTTTTTTGAAATTTTTTTCGAAAATTTTTTTTCGAAATATTTTTCAAAAATTTTTTTAAAACTTTTTTTCGAAATTTTTTTTCCAAATTTTTTTCATAAATTTTTTTTCGAAATTTTTTTCGAAAATTTTTTTTACGAAATTTTTTTCGAAAATTTTTTTAAAAATTTTTTTCGAAAAATTTTTTAAAAAAATTCTTTCGAAAATTTTTTTGAAAATTTTTTT
Organism: Uropetala carovei; assembly: GCA_036926305.1. Classification (NCBI taxonomy): domain Eukaryota; kingdom Metazoa; phylum Arthropoda; class Insecta; order Odonata; family Petaluridae; genus Uropetala; species Uropetala carovei. The sequence goes on from JAXCHB010000001.1 coordinate 25,046,246, forward strand.
CGAAAATTTATTTTCGAAAATTTTTTTCAAAATTTTTTTCGAAAATTTTTTCCAAATTTTTTTCGCAAATATTTTTTTGAAATTTTTTTCGAAAATTTTTTTTGAAAATTTTTTTCGAAATTTTTTTTAAAAATTTGTTTCGAAAATTTTTTTTCGAAATTTTTTTCGAAAATTTTTTTTAAAATTTTTTTCGAAAATTTTTTTTTGAAATTTTTTTCGAAATTTTTTTCAAAAATTTTTTTAAAAATTTTTTTCGAAATTTTTTTTCCAAATTTTTTTCGAAAATTTTTTTTCAAATTTTTTTCACAAATTTTTTTGAAAATTTTTTTCGAAAAATTTTTTTGAAAATTTTCGAAAATTTTTTTGAAAATTTTTTTCGAAAATTTTTTTGAAAATTTTTTTCGAAAATTTTTTCGAAAATTTTTTTCAAATTTTTTTTCGAAATTTTTTTCGAAATTTTTTTCGAAAATTTTTTTGAATTTTTTTTTCGAAAATTTCTTTAAAAAGTTTTTTCAAAAATTTTTTTCCAAATTTTTTTCGCAAATTTTTTTGAAATTTTTTTTGAAAATTGTTTTCGAAAATTTTCTTGAAAATTTTTTTCGAAACTTTTTTTCAAAATTTTTTTCGAAAATTTTTTTTTGAAATTTTTTTCGAAAATTTTTTTTCGAAATTTTTTTCGAAAATTTTTTTTCGAAATTTTTTTCGAAAATTTTTTTTAGAATTTTTTTCGAAATTTTTTTTCAAAATTTTTTTCGAAAATTTTTTTCCAAATTTTTTTCGAAATTTTTTTTCCAAATTTTTTTCGAAAATTTTTTTTCGAAATATTTTTCGAAAATTTTTTTCGAAATTTTTTTCGAAAATTTTTTTTAAAATTTTTTTCGAAAAATTTTTTAAAAAAATTCTTTCGAAAATTTTTTTGAAAATTTTTCTCGAAAATTTTTTTTAGAAAATTTTTTTCAAAATTTTTTTCGAAAATTTTTTCCAAATTTTTTTCGCAAATTTTTTTGAAAATTTTTTTCGAAAAATTTTTTGAAAATTTTTTTCGAAATTTTTTTTCAAAATTTTTTTGGAAATTTTTTTTTCGAAATTTTTTTCGAAAATTTTTTTTCGAAATTTTTTTCGAAAATTTTTTTAAAAATTTTTTTCGAAATTTTTTTTCAAAATTTTTTTCGAAAATTTTTTTTCGAAATTTTTTTTGAAAATTTTTTTAAGAATTTTTTTCGAAATTTTTTTTTAAAATTTTTTTCGAAAATTTTTTTTCGAAATTTTTTTCGAAAATTTTTTTCAAAATTTTTTTCGAAATTTTTTTCGAAATTTTTTTTCAAAATTCTTTTCGAAAATTTTTTTTAAAAAATTTTTTCGAAAATTTTTTTGAAAATTTTTTTCGAAAATTTTTTTTCGAAAATTTTTTTCAAAATTTTTTTCGAAAATTTTTTTCGAAAATTTTTTTTCGAAAATTTTCAAAATCTTTTTCGAAAATTTTTTTCCAAATTTTTTTCGAAAATTTTTTTGAAAATTCTTTTGAAAATTTTTTTCGAAAATTTTTTTGAAAATTTTTTTCGAAACTTTTTTTCAAAATTTTTTTCGAAAATTTTTTTTTGAAATTTTTTTCGAAAATTTTTTTTTGAAATTTTTTTCGAAAATTTTTTTTCGAAATTTTTTTCGAAAATTTTTTTTAAAATTTTTTTTTTAAAATTTTTTTCGAAAATTTTTTTTCGAAATTTTTTTCGAAAATTTTTTTCAAATTTTTTTTCGAAATTTTTTTTCAAAATTTTTTTTCAAAAAATTTTTTTAAATAATTTTTCGAAAATTTTTTTAAAAAAATTTTTCGAAAATTTTTTTTGAAAATTTTTTTTCGAAAATTTTTTTCAAAATTTTTTTCTAAAATTTTTTCCAAATTTTTTTCGCAAATTTTTTTGAAAATTTTTTTCGAAAAATTTTTTTGAAAATTTTTTTCTAAAATTTTTTTGAAAATTTTTTTCGAAATTTTTTTTCAAAATTTTTTTCGAAAATTTTTTTTCGATATTTTTTTTGAAAATTTTTTTCGAAAATTCTTTTTCGAAATTTTTTTCGAAAATTTTTTTAACAATTTTTTTCGAAATTTTTTTTCAAAATTTTTTTCGAAATTTTTTTTCAAAATTTTTTTTCGAAATTTTTTTCCAAATTTTTTCGAAAATTTTAACAATTTTTTTCGAAATTTTTTTTCAAAATTTTTTTCGAAATTTTTTTTCAAAATTTTTTTTCGAAATTTTTTTTCCAAATTTTTTCGAAAATTTTTTTTCGAAATTTTTTTCGAAAATTTTTTTCGAAATTTTTTTCGAAAATTTTTCGAAAAAAATTTTTTTGAAAATTTTTTTCGAAATATTTTTTGGAAATTTTTTTTCAAAATTCTTTTCGAAAATTTTTTTTTAAAAATTTTTTCGAAAATTTTTTTGAAAATTTTTTTCGAAAATTTTTTTTCGAAAATTTTTTTCAAAATTTTTTTCGAAAATTTTTTTCGAAAATTTTTTTTCGAAAATTTTCAAAATCTTTTTCGAAAATTTTTTTCCAAATTTTTTTCGAAAATTTTTTTGAAAATTTTTTTGAAAATTTTTTTCGAAAATTTTTTTGAAAATTTTTTTCGAAACTTTTTTTCAAAATTTTTTTCGAAAATTTTTTTTTGAAATTTTTTTCGAAAATTTTTTTTTGAAATTTTTTTCGAAAATTTTTTTTCGAAATTTTTTTCGAAAATTTTTTTAAAAATTTTTTTCGAAATTTTTTTTTAAAAATTTTTTTCGAAAATTTTTTTTCGAAATTTTTTTCGAAAATTTTTTTCAAATTTTTTTTCGAAATTTTTTTTCAAAATTTTTTTTCAAAAAATTTTTTTTAAAAAATTTTTCGAAAATGTTTTTGAAAATTTTTTTTGAAAATTTTTTTTCGAAAATTTTTTTCAAAATTTTTTTCTAAAATTTTTTCCAAATTTTTTTCGCAAATTTTTTTGAAAATTTTTTTCGAAAAATTTTTTTGAAAATTTTTTTCTAAAATTTTTTTGAAAATTTTTTTCGAAATTTTTTTTCAAAATTTTTTTCGAAAATTTTTTTTCGGTATTTTTTTTGAAAATTTTTTTCGAAAATTCTTTTTCGAAATTTTTTTCGAAAATTTTTTTAACAATTTTTTTCGAAATTTTTTTTCAAAATTTTTTTCGAAATTTTTTTTCAAAATTTTTTTCGAAAATTTTTTTCTAAATTTTTTTCGAAATTTTTTTTCCAAATTTTTTTCGAAAATTTTTTTTCGAAATTTTTTTCGAAAATTTTTTTCGAAATTTTTTTCGAAAATTTTTTTAAAAATTTTTTTCGAAAAATTTTTTAAAAAAATTCTTTCGAAAATTTTTTTGAAAATTTTTCACGAAAATTTTTTTTAGAAAATTTTTTTCGAAAATTTTTTTGAAAATTTTTTTCGAAATTTTTTTTCAAAATTTTTTTCGAAAATTTTTTTTTGGAATTTTTTTCGAAAATTTTTTTTCGAAATTTTTTTCGAAAATTTTTTTAAAAATTTTTTTCGAAATTTTTTTTCAAAATTTTTTTCGAAAATGTTTTTTCGAAATTTTTTTCGAAAAGTTTTTTTTCGAAATTTCTTTCGAAAATTTTTTTAAAAATTTTTTTCGAAATTTTTTTTCGAAATTTTTTTCGAAAATTTTTTTTCGAAATTTTTTTCGAAATTTTTTTTCAAAATTTTTTTCGAAATTATTTTCGAAATTTTTTTTTCAAAATTTTTTTTGAAATTTTTTTTTAAAAAATTTTTTCTAAAATTTTTATGTAAATTTTTTTCGAAAATTTTTTTTCGAAAATTTTTTTCAAAATTTTTTCGAAAATTTTTTTCCAAATTTTTTTCGCAAATTTTTTTTTGGAATTTTTTTCGAAAATTTTTTTGAAAATTTTTTTCGAAATTTTTTTTTCGAAAATTTCTTTCAAAATTTTTTTTGAAAATTTTTTTCCAAATTTTTTTCACAAATTTTTTTGAAAATTTTTTTCGAAAAATGTTTTTCGTAAATTTTTTTCAGTTTTTTTCGAAAATTTTTTTTTGAAATTTTTTTCGAAAATTTTTTTTCGAAATTTTTTTCGAAAATTTTTTTTCGAAATTTTTTTCAAAAATTTTTTTAAGAATTTTTTTCGAAATTTTTTTTCAAAATTTTTTTCAGAAATTTTTTTCCAAATTTTTTTCGAAATTTTTTTTCCAAATTTTTTCGAAAATTTTTTTTCGAAATTTTTTTCGAAAATTTTTTTCGAAATTTTTTTCGAAAATTTTTCGAAAAAAATTTTTTTGAAAATTTTTTTCGAAATATTTTTTGGAAATTTTTTTTCAAAATTCTTTTCGAAAATTTTTTTTAAAAAATTTTTTCGAAAATTTTTTTGAAAATTTTTTTCGAAAATTTTTTTTCGAAAATTTTTTTCAAAATTTTTTTCGAAAATTTTTTTCGAAAATTTTTTTTCGAAAATTTTCAAAATCTTTTTCGAAAATTTTTTTCCAAATTTTTTTCGAAAATTTTTTTGAAAATTTTTTTGAAAATTTTTTTCGAAAATTTTTTTGAAAATTTTTTTCGAAACTTTTTTTCAAAATTTTTTTCGAAAATTTTTTTTTGAAATTTTTTTCGAAAATTTTTTTTTGAAATTTTTTTCGAAAATTTTTTTTCGAAATTTTTTTCGAAAATTTTTTTAAAAATTTTTTTCGAAATTTTTTTTTTAAAATTTTTTTCGAAAATTTTTTTTCGAAATTTTTTTCGAAAATTTTTTTCAAATTTTTTTTCGAAATTTTTTTTCAAAATTTTTTTTCAAAAAATTTTTTTAAAAATTTTTCCAAAATTTTTTTTAAAAAATTTTTCGAAAATTTTTTTGAAAATTTTTTTTGAAAATTTTTTTTCGAAAATTTTTTTCAAAATTTTTTTCTAAAATTTTTTCCAAATTTTTTGCGCAAATTTTTTTGAAAATTTTTTTCGAAAAATTTTTTTGAAAATTTTTTTCTAAAATTTTTTTGAAAATTTTTTTCGAAATTTTTTTTCAAAATTTTTTTCGAAAATTTTTTTTCGATATTTTTTTTGAAAATTTTTTTCGAAAATTCTTTTTCGAAATTTTTTTCGAAAATTTTTTTAACAATTTTTTTCGAAATTTTTTTTCAAAATTTTTTTCGAAATTTTTTTTCAAAATTTTTTTCGAAAATTTTTTTCCAAATTTTTTTCGAAATTTTTTTTCCAAATTTTTTTCGAAAATTTTTTTTCGAAATTTTTTTCGAAAATTTTTTTCGAAATTTTTTTCGAAAATTTTTTTTAAAATTTTTTTCGAAAAATTTTTTAAAAAAATTCTTTCGAAAATTTTTTTGAAAATTTTTCACGAAAATTTTTTTTAGAAAATTTTTTTCAAAATTTTTTTCGAAAATTTTTTCCAAATTTTTTTCGCAAATTTTTTTGAAAATTTTTTTCGAAAAATTTTTTGAAAAATTTTTTTCGAAATTTTTTTTCAAAATTTTTTTGGAAAATTTTTTTCGAAATTTTTTTTGAAAATTTTTTTTCGAAATTTTTTTCGAAAATTTTTTTAAAACTTTTTTTCGAAATTTTTTTTCAAAATTTTTTTCGAAAATTTTTTTTCGAAATTTTTTTCGAAAATTTTTTTAAGAATTTTTTTCGAATTTTTTTTTCAAAATTTTTTTCGAAAATTTTTTTTCGAAATTTTTTTCGAAAATTTTTTTCAAAATTTTTTTCGAAATTTTTTTCGAAATTTTTTTTCAAAATTTTTTTCGAAAATTTTTTTTAAAAATTTTTTTCGAAAATGTTTTTGAAAATTTTTTTCGAAAATTTTTTTTCGAAAATTTTTTTCAAAATTTTTTTCGAAAATTTTTTTCCTAATTTTTTTCGCAAATTTTTTTCGAAAATTTTTTTCGAAAATTTTTTTGAAAATTTTTTTCGAAAATTTTTTTTCGAAAATTTTCAAAATCTTTTTCGAAAATTTTTTTCCAAATTTTTTTCGCAAATTTTTTTAAAAATTTTTTTCACAAATTTTTTTGAAAATTTTTTTCGAAAAATGTTTTTCGTAAATTTTTTTCAGTTTTTTTCGAAAATTTTTTTTTGAAATTTTTTTCGAAAATTTTTTTTCGAAATTTTTTTCGAAATTTTTTTTTCGAAATTTTTTTCGAAAATTTTTTTAAGAATTTTTTTCGAAATTTTTTTTCAAAATTTTTTTCAGAAATTTTTTTCCAAATTTTTTTCGAAATTTTTTTTCCAAATTTTTTCGAAAATTTTTTTTCGAAATTTTTTTCGAAAATTTTTTTCGAAAAAAATTTTTTTGAAAATTTTTTTCGAAATATTTTTTGGAAAATTTTTTTCGAAATTTTTTTTCAAAATTTTTTTGGAAAATTTTTTTTCGAAATTTTTTTCGAAAATTTTTTTTCGAAATTTTTTTCGAAAATTTTTTAAAAAATTTTTTTCGAAATTTTTTTTTCGAAAATTTCTTTCACAATTTTTTTCGAAAATTTTTTTCCAAATTTTTTTCGCAAATTTTTTTGAAAATTTTTTTCGAAAAATTTTTTGAAAATTTTTTTCGAAAATTTTTTTGAAAATTTTTTTCGAAACTTTTTTCAAAATTTTTTTCGAAAATTTTTTTTTGAAATTTTTTTCGAAAATTTTTTTTCGAATTTTTTTTCGAAAATTTTTTTAAAAATTTTTTTCGAAATTTTTTTTCAAAATTTTTTTCGAAAATTTTTTTTCGAAATTTTTTTCGAAAATTTTTTTCAAAATTTTTTTCGAAATTTTTTCGAAATTTTTTTTCAAAATTTTTTTCGAAAATTTTTTTTAAAAAATTTTTTCGAAAATTTTTTTGAAAATTTTTTCGAAAATTTTTTTTCGAAAATTTTTTTCAAAATTTTTTTCGAAAATTTTTTTCCAAATTTTTTTCGCAAATTTTTTTCGAAAATTTTTTTTAAAATTTTTTTCGAAAATTTTTTTTCGAAAATTTCTTTCAAAATTTTTTTCGAAAATTTTTTTCCAAATTTTTTTCGCAAATTTTTTTGAAAATTTTTTTGAAAATTGTTTTCGAAAATTTTTTTGAAAATTTTTTTCGAAACTTTTTTTCAAAATTTTTTTCGAAAATTTTTTTTCGAAATTTTTTTCGAAAATTTTTTTAAAAATTTTTTTCGAAATTTTTTTTCAAAATTTTTTTCGAAATTTTTTTTTCGAAATTTTTTCGAAAATTTTTTTCAAAATTTTTTTCGAAATTTTTTTTCAAAATTTTTTTCAAAAAATTTTTTTAAAAAATTTTTTCGAAAATTTTTTTTAAAAAATTTTTTCGAAAATTTTTTTGAAAATTTTTTTCGAAAATTTTTTTTTGAAAATTTTTTTCAAAATTTTTTTCGAAAATTTTTTCCAAATTTTTTTCGCAAATTTTTTTGAAAATTTTTTTCGAAAAATTTTTTGAAAATTTTTTTCGAAAATTTTTTTGAAAATTTTTTTCGAAATTTTTTTTCAAAATTTTTTTCGAAAATTTTTTTTCGAAATTTTTTTTGAAAATTTTTTTCGAAAATTTTCTTGAAAATTTTTTTCGAAATTTTTTTCGAAAATTTTTTTCGAAAATTTTTTTTTGGAATTATTTTCGAAAATTTTTTTAGAAAATTTTTTTTCGAAATTTTTTTTGAAAATTTTTTTTCGAAATTTCTTTCGAAAATTTTTTTAAAATTTTTTTTTGAATTTTTTTTTAAAAATTTTTTTCGAAAATTTTTTTTCGAAATTTTTTTCGAAAATTTTTTTTAAAATTTTTTTCGAAATTATTTTCGAAATTTTTTTTCAAAATTTTTTTTGAAAATTTTTTTTAAAAAATTTTTTCTAAAATTTTTATGAAAATTTTTTTCGAAAATTTTTTTTCGAAAATTTTTTTCAAAATTTTTTCGAAAATTTTTTTCCAAATTTTTTTCGCAAATTTTTTTTCGAAATTTTTTTCGAATATTTTTTTGAAAATTTTTTTCGAAAATTTTTTTTCGAAAATTTCTTTCAAAATTTTTTTCGAAAATTTTTTTCCAAATTTTTTTTAGAATTTTTTTCGAAATTTGTTTTCAAAATTTTTTTCGAAAATTTTTTTCCAAATTTTTTTCGAAATTTTTTTTCCAAATTTTTTTCGAAATTTTTTTAAAAATTTTTTTCGAAAAATTTTTTAAAAAAATTCTTTCGAAAATTTTTTTGAAAATTTTTCTCGAAAATTTTTTTTAGAAAATTTTTTTCAAAATTTTTTTCGAAAATTTTTTCCAAATTTTTTTCGCAAATTTTTTTGAAAATTTTTTTCGAAAAATTTTTTGGAAAATTTTTTTCGAAATTTTTTTTCAAAATTTTTTTGGAAAATTTTTTTTCGAAATTTTTTTCGGAAATTTTTTTTTGAAATTTTTTTCGAAAATTTTTTTGAAAATTTTTTTCGGAAATTTTTTTTCGAAAATTTCTTTCAAAATTTTTTTCGAAAAATTTTTCCAAATTTTTTTCGCAAATTTTTTTGAAAATTTTTTTCGAAAACTTTTTTTGTAAATTTTTTTTGAAAATTTTTTTGAAAATTTTTTTCAAAACTTTTTTTCAAAATTTTTTTCGAAAATTTTTTTTTGAAATTTTTTTCGAAAATTTTTTTTCGAAATTTTTTTCGAAAATTTTTTTAAAAATTTTTTTCGAAATTTTTTTTCAAAATTTTTTTCGAAAATTTTTTTTCGAAATTTTTTTCGAAAATTTTTTTAAGAATTTTTTTCGAAATTTTTTTTCAAAATTTTTTTCGAAAATTTTTTTTCGAAATTTTTTTCGAAAATTTTTTTCAAAATTTTTTTCGAAATTTTTTTCGAAATTTTTTTTCAAAATTTTTTTCGAAATTTTTTTTTAAAAAATTTTTTCGAAAATTTTTTTGAAAATTTTTTTCGAAAATTTTTTTTCGAAAATTTTTTTCAAAATTTTTTTCGAAAATTTTTTTCCTAATTTTTTTCGCAAATTTTTTTCGAAAATGTTTTTGAAAATTTTTTTCGAAAATTTTTTTTCGAAAATTTCTTTCAAAATTTTTTTCGAAAATTTTTTTCCAAATTTTTTTCGCAAATTTTTTTGAAAATTTTTTTGAAAATTTTTTTCGAAAATTTTTTTGAAAATTTTTTTCGAAATTTTTTTCAAAATTTTTTTCAAAATTTTTTTCGAAAATTTTTTTTTGAAATTTTTTTCGAAAATTTTTTTTCGAAAATTTTTTTAAAAATTTTTTTCGAAATTTTTTTTCAAAATTTTTTTCGAAAATTTTTTTTCGAAATTTTTTTCGAAAATTTTTTTCAAATTTTTTTTCGAAATTTTTTTTCAAAATTTTTTTCGAAATTTTTTTTCGAAATTTTTTTCGAAAATTTTTTTCAAATTTTTTTTCGAAATTTTTTTTCAAAATTTTTTTCAAAAAATTTTTTTAAAAAATTTTTTCGAAAATTTTTTTTAAAAAATTTTTTCGAAAATTTTTTTGAAAATTTTTTTTGAAAATTTTTTTTCGAAAATTTTTTTCAAAATTTTTTTCGAAAATTTTTTCCAAATTTTTTTCGCAAATTTTTTTGAAAATTTTTTTCGAATAATTTTTTTGAAAATTTTTTTCGAAATTTTTTTTCAAAATTTTTTTCGAAAATTTTTTTTCGAAATTTTTTTTGAAAATTTTTTTCGAAAATTCTTTTTCGAAATTTTTTTCGAAAATTTTTTTAACAATGTTTTTCGAATTTTTTTTTCAAAATTTTTTTCGAAAATTTTTTTTCGAAATTTTTTTCGAAAATTTTTTTAAAAAATTTTTTCGAAATTTTTTTTCAAAATTTTTTTCGAAAATTTTTTTTCGAAAAATTTTTTTGAAAATTTTTTTCGAAAATTTTTTTGAAAATTTTTTTCGAAATTTTTTTTCTAAATTTTTTTCGAAAATTTTTTTTTGGAATTTTTTTCGAAAATTTTTTTTCGAAATTTTTTTCGAAAATTTTTTTAAAAATTTTTTTCGAAATTTTTTTTCAAAATTTTTTTCGAAAATTTTTTTTCGAAATTTTTTTCGAAATTTTTTTTTCGAAATTTCTTTCGAAAATTTTTTTAAAAATTTTTTTCGAAATTTTTTTCGAAAATTTTTTTTCGAAATTTTTTTCGAAAATTTTTTTCAAAATTTTTTTCGAAATTATTTTCGAAATTTTTTTTTCAAAATTTTTTTTGAAAATTTTTTTTAAAAATTTTTTTCTAAAATTTTTATGAAAATTTTTTTCGAAAATTTTTTTTCGAAAATTTTTTTCAAAATTTTTTCGAAAATTTTTTTCCAAATTTTTTTCGCAAATTTTTTTTCGAAATTTTTTTCGAAAATTTTTTTTCGAAATTTTTTTCGAAAATTTTTTTGAAAATTTTTTTCGAAAATTTTTTTTCGAAAATTTCTTTCAAAATTTTTTTTGAAAATTTTTTTCCAAATTTTTTTCACAAATTTTTTTGAAAATTTTTTTCGAAAAATTTTTTTGAAAATTTTTTTCGAAAATTTTTTTGAAAATTTTTTTCGTAAATTTTTTCAAAGTTTTTTTCGAAAATGTTTTTTTGAAATTTTTTTCGAAAATTTTTTTTCGAAATTTTTTTCGAAAATTTTTTTTCGAAATTTTTTTCGAAAATTTTTTTAAGAATTTTTTTCGAAATTTTTTTTCACAATTTTTTTCAAAAATTTTTTTCCAAATTTTTTTCGAAATTTTTTTTCCAAATTTTTTCGAAAATTTTTTTTCGAAATTTTTTTCGAAAATTTTTTTCGAAATTTTTTTCGAAAATTTTTTTAAAAATTTTTTTCGAAAAATGTTTTTAAAAAATTCTTTCGAAAATTTTTTTGAAAATTTTTTTCGAAAATTTTTTTTAGAAAATTTTTTTCAAAATTTTTTTCGAAAATTTTTTCCAAATTTTTTTCGCAAATTTTTTTGAAAATTTTTCTCGAAAAATTTTTTTGAAAAGTTTTTTCGAAATTTTTTTTAAAAATTTTTTTCGAAAATTTTTTTCGAAATTTTTTTCGAAAATTTTTTTTAGGAAATTTTTTTCGAAAATTTTTTTTCGAAATTTTCTTCGAAAATTTTTTTGAAAATTTTTTTCGAAAATTTTTTTTCGAAAATTTCTTTCAAAATTTTTTTCGAAAATTTTTTTCCAAATTTTTTTCGCAAATTTTTTTGAAAATTTTTTTCGAAAAATGTTTTTGAAAATTTTTTTCAAAACTTTTTTTAAAAATTTATTTCGAAAATTTTTTTTGAAATTTTTTTCGAAAATTTTTTTCGAAAATTTTTTTTTGAAATTTTTTTCGAAAATTTTTTTTTGAAATTTTTTTCGAAAATTTTTTTTCGAAATTTTTTTCGAAAATTTTTTTTTTTTAGAAATTTTTTTCGAAAATTTTTTTCCAAATTTTTTTCGCAAATTTTTTTTCGAAATTTTTTTCGAAAATTTTTTTGAAAATTTTTTACGAAAATTTTTTTTCGAAAATTTCTTTCAAAATTTTTTTCGAAAATTTTTTTCCATATTTTTTTCACAAATTTTTTTGAAAATTTTTTTCGAAAAATGTTTTTGAAAATTTTTTTCGAAAATTTTTTTGAAAATTTTTTTCGAAACATTTTTTCAAAATTTTTTTCGAAAATTTTTTTTTGAAATTTTTTTCGAAAATTTTTTTTCGAAATATTTTTCAAAAATTTTTTTAAAATTTTTTTTCGAAATTTTTTTTCCAAATTTTTTTCATAAATTTTTTTTCGAAATTTTTTTCGAAAATTTTTTTTACGAAATTTTTTTCGAAAATTTTTTTAAAAATTTTTTTCGAAAAATTTTTTAAAAAAATTCTTTCGAAAATTTTTTTGAAAATTTTTTTCGAAAATTTATTTTCGAAAATTTTTTTCAAAATTTTTTTCGAAAATTTTTTCCAAATTTTTTTCGCAAATATTTTTTTGAAAATTTTTTCGAAAATTTTTTTTGAAAATTTTTTTCGAAATTTTTTTTCAAAATTTGTTTCGAAAATTTTTTTTCAAAATTTGTTTCGAAAATTTTTTTTCGAAATTTTTTTTTCAAAATTTTTTTCAAAAAATTTTTTTAAAAAATTTTTTCGAAAATTTTTCTTAAAAAATTTTTTCGAAAATTTTTTTGAAAATTTTTTTTGAAAATTTTTTTTCGAAAATTTTTTTCAAAATTTTTTTCGAAAATTTTTTCCAAATTTTTTTCGCAAATTTTTTTGAAAATTTTTTTCGAAATTTTTTTTCAAAATTTTTTTCGCAAATTTTTTTTCGAAATTTTTTTCGAAAATTTTTTTGAAAATTTTTTACGAAAATTTTTTTTCGAAAATTTCTTTCAAAATTTTTTTCGAAAATTTTTTTCCATATTTTTTTCACAAATTTTTTTGAAAATTTTTTTCGAAAAATGTTTTTGAAAATTTTTTTCGAAAATTTTTTTGAAAATTTTTTTCGAAACATTTTTTCAAAATTTTTTTCGAAAATTTTTTTTTGAAATTTTTTTCGAAAATTTTTTTTCGAAATATTTTTCAAAAATTTTTTTAAAATTTTTTTTCGAAATTTTTTTTCCAAATTTTTTTCATAAATTTTTTTTCGAAATTTTTTTCGAAAATTTTTTTTACGAAATTTTTTTCGAAAATTTTTTTAAAAATTTTTTTCGAAAAATTTTTTAAAAAAATTCTTTCGAAAATTTTTTTGAAAATTTTTTTCGAAAATTTATTTTCGAAAATTTTTTTCAAAATTTTTTTCGAAAATTTTTTCCAAATTTTTTTCGCAAATATTTTTTTGAAAATTTTTTCGAAACTTTTTTTTGAAAATTTTTTTCGAAATTTTTTTTCAAAATTTGTTTCGAAAATTTTTTTTCAAAATTTGTTTCGAAAATTTTTTTTCGAAATTTTTTTTCAAAATTTTTTTCAAAAAATTTTTTTAAAAAATTTTTTCGAAAATTTTTCTTAAAAAATTTTTTCGAAAATTTTTTTGAAAATTTTTTTTGAAAATTTTTTTTCGAAAATTTTTTTCAAAATTTTTTTCGAAAATTTTTTCCAAATTTTTTTCGCAAATTTTTTTGAAAATTTTTTTCGAAATTTTTTTTCAAAATTTTTTTCGAAAATTTTTTTTCGAAATTTTTTTCGAAAATTTTTTTAAAAAATTTTTTCGAAATTTTTTTTCAAAATTTTTTTCGAAAATTTTTTTTCGAAAAATTTTTTTAAAAATTTTTTTCGAAAATTTTTTTAAAAATATTTTTCGAAATTTTTTTTCTAAATTTTTTTCGAAAATTTTTTTTTGGAATTTTTTTCGAAAATTTTTTTTCGAAATTTCTTTCGAAAATTTTTTTAAAAATTTTTTTCGAAATTTTTTTTCGAAATTTTTCTCGAAAATTTTTTTTCGAAATTTTTTTCGAAAATTTTTTTCAAAATTTTTTTCGAAATTTTTTTCGCAAATTTTTTTGAAAATTTTTTTGAAAATTTTTTTCGAAAATTTTTTTGAAAATTTTTTTCGAAACTTTTTTTTAAAATTTTTTTCGAAAATTTTTTTTTGAAATTTTTTTCGAAAATTTTTTTTCGAAATTTTTTTCGGAAATTTTTTTAAAAATTTTTTTCGAAATTTTTTTTCAAAATTTTTTTCGAAATTTTTTTTTCGAAATTTTTTTCAAAAATTTTTTTCAAATTTTTTTTCGAAATTTTTTTTCAAAATTTTTTTCAAAAAATTTTTTTAAAAAATTTTTTCGAAAATTTTTTTTAAAAAATTTTTTCGAAAATTTTTTTGAAAATTTTTTTTGAAAATTTTTTTTCGAAAATTTTTTTCAAAATTTTTTTCGAAAATTTTTTCCAAATTTTTTTCGCAAATTTTTTTGAAAATTTTTTTCGAATAATTTTTTTGAAAATTTTTTTCGAAATTTTTTTTCAAAATTTTTTTCGAAAATTTTTTTTCGAAATTTTTTTTGAAAATTTTTTTCGAAAATTCTTTTTCGAAATTTTTTTCGAAAATTTTTTTAACAATGTTTTTCGAATTTTTTTTTCAAAATTTTTTTCGAAAATTTTTTTTCGAAATTTTTTTCGAAAATTTTTTTAAAAACTTTTTTCGAAATTTTTTTTCAAAATTTTTTTCGAAAATTTTTTTTCGAAAAATTTTTTTGAAAATTTTTTTCGAAAATTTTTTTGAAAATTTTTTTCGAAATTTTTTTTCTAAATTTTTTTCGAAAATTTTTTTTTGGAATTTTTTTCGAAAATTTTTTTTCGAAATTTTTTTCGAAAATTTTTTTAAAAATTTTTTTCGAAATTTTTTTTCAAAATTTTTTTCGAAAATTTTTTTTCGAAATTTTTTTCGAAATTTTTTTTTCGAAATTTCTTTCGAAAATTTTTTTAAAAATTTTTTTCGAAATTTTTTTTCGAAATTTTTTTCGAAAATTTTTTTTCGAAATTTTTTTGGAAAATTTTTTTCAAAATTTTTTTCGAAATTATTTTCGAAATTTTTTTTTCAAAATTTTTTTTGAAAATTTTTTTTAAAAATTTTTTTCTAAAATTTTTATGAAAATTTTTTTCGAAAATTTTTTTTCGAAAATTTTTTTCAAAATTTTTTCGAAAATTTTTTTCCAAATTTTTTTCGCAAATTTTTTTTCGAAATTTTTTTCGAAAATTTTTTTTCGAAATTTTTTTCGAAAATTTTTTTGAAAATTTTTTTCGAAAATTTTTTTTCGAAAATTTCTTTCAAAATTTTTTTTGAAAATTTTTTTCCAAATTTTTTTCACAAATTTTTTTGAAAATTTTTTTCGAAAAATTTTTTTGAAAATTTTTTTCGAAAATTTTTTTGAAAATTTTTTTCGTAAATTTTTTCAGTTTTTTTCGAAAATTTTTTTTTGAAATTTTTTTCGAAAATTTTTTTTCGAAATTTTTTTCGAAAATTTTTTTTCGAAATTTTTTTCGAAAATTTTTTTAAGAATTTTTTTCGAAATTTTTTTTCACAATTTTTTTCAAAAATTTTTTTCCAAATTTTTTTCGAAATTTTTTTTCCAAATTTTTTCGAAAATTTTTTTTCGAAATTTTTTTCGAAAATTTTTTTCGAAATTTTTTTCGAAAATTTTTTTTAAAATTTTTTTCGAAAAATGTTTTTAAAAAATTCTTTCGAAAATTTTTTTGAAAATTTTTTTCGAAAATTTTTTTTAGAAAATTTTTTTCAAAATTTTTTTCGAAAATTTTTTCCAAATTTTTTTCGCAAATTTTTTTGAAAATTTTTCTCGAAAAATTTTTTTGAAAAGTTTTTTCGAAATTTTTTTTAAAAATTTTTTTCGAAAATTTTTTTCGAAATTTTTTTCGAAAATTTTTTTTAGGAAATTTTTTTCGAAAATTTTTTTTCGAAATTTTCTTCGAAAATTTTTTTGAAAATTTTTTTCGAAAATTTTTTTTCGAAAATTTCTTTCAAAATTTTTTTCGAAAATTTTTTTCCAAATTTTTTTCGCAAATTTTTTTTCGAAAATTTCTTTCAAAATTTTTTTCGAAAATTTTTTTCCAAATTTTTTTCGCAAATTTTTTTGAAAATTTTTTTCGAAAAATGTTTTTGAAAATTTTTTTCGAAACTTTTTTTAAAAATTTATTTCGAAAATTTTTTTTTGAAATTTTTTTCGAAAATTTTTTTCGAAAATTTTTTTTTGAAATTTTTTTCGAAAATTTTTTTTTGAAATTTTTTTCGAAAATTTTTTTTCGAAATTTTTTTCGAAAATTTTTTTAAAAATTTTTTTCGAAATTTTTTTTCAAAATTTTTTTCGAAAATTTTTTTTTTTTAGAAATTTTTTTCGAAAATTTTTTTCCAAATTTTTTTCGCAAATTTTTTTTCGAAATTTTTTTCGAAAATTTTTTGAAAATTTTTTTCGAAAATTTTTTTTCGAAAATTTCTTTCAAAATTTTTTTCGAAAATTTTTTTCCATATTTTTTTCACAAATTTTTTTGAAAATTTTTTTCGAAAAATGTTTTTGAAAATTTTTTTCGAAAATTTTTTTGAAAATTTTTTTCGAAACATTTTTTCTAAATTTTTTTCGAAAATTTTTTTTTGAAATTTTTTTCGAAAATTTTTTTTCGAAATATTTTTCAAAAATTTTTTTAAAATTTTTTTTCGAAATTTTTTTTCCAAATTTTTTTCATAAATTTTTTTATGAAATTTTTTTCGAAAATTTTTTTTACGAAATTTTTTTCGAAAATTTTTTTAAAAATTTTTTTCGAAAAATTTTTTAAAAAAATTCTTTCGAAAATTTTTTTGAAAATTTTTTTCGAAAATTTATTTTCGAAAATTTTTTTCAAAATTTTTTTCGAAAATTTTTTCCAAATTTTTTTCGCAAATATTTTTTTGAAAATTTTTTCGAAAATTTTTTTTGAAATTTTTTTTCGAAATTTTTTTTCAAAATTTGTTTCGAAAATTTTTTTTCGAAATTTTTTTCGAAAATTTTTTTCGAAATTTTTTTCAAAAATTTTTTTAAAAATTTTTTTCGAAATTTTTTTTCCAAATTTTTTTCGAAAATTTTTTTTCAAATTTTTTTCACAAATTTTTTTGAAAATTTTTTTCGAAAAATTTTTTTGAAAATTTGTTTCGAAAATTTTTTTGAAAATTTTTTTCGAAAATTTTTTTGAAAATTTTTTTCGAAAATTTTTTCGAAAATGTTTTTCAAATTTTTTTTCGAAATTTTTTTCGAAATTTTTTTCGAAAATTTTTTTGAATTTTTTTTTCGAAAATTTCTTTAAAAAGTTTTTTCGAAAATTTTTTTCCAAATTTTTTTCGCAAATTTTTTTGAAATTTTTTTTGAAAATTGTTTTCGAAAATTTTCTTGAAAATTTTTTTCGAAACTTTTTTTCAAAATTTTTTTCGAAAATTTTTTTTTTGAAATTTTTTTCGAAAATTTTTTTTCGAAATTTTTTTCGAAAATTTTTTTTCGAAATTTTTTTCGAAAATTTTTTTTAGAATTTTTTTCGAAATTTTTTTTCAAAATTTTTTTCGAAAATTTTTTTCCAAATTTTTTTCGAAATTTTTTTTCCAAATTTTTTTCGAAAATTTTTTTTCGAAATATTTTTCGAAAATTTTTTTCGAAATTTTTTTCGAAAATTTTTTTTAAAATTTTTTTCGAAAAATTTTTTAAAAAAATTCTTTCGAAAATTTTTTTGAAAATTTTTCTCGAAAATTTTTTTTAGAAAATTTTTTTCAAAATTTTTTTCGAAAATTTTTTCCAAATTTTTTTCGCAAATTTTTTTGAAAATTTTTTTCGAAAAATTTTTTGGAAAATTTTTTTCGAAATTTTTTTTCAAAATTTTTTTGGAAAATTTTTTTTCGAAATTTTTTTCGAAAATTTTTTTTCGAAATTTTTTTCGAAAATTTTTTTAAAAATTTTTTTCGAAATTTTTTTTCAAAATTTTTTTCGAAAATTTTTTTTCGAAATTTTTTTTGAAAATTTTTTTAAGAATTTTTTTCGAAATTTTTTTTAAAAATTTTTTTCGAAAATTTTTTTTCGAAATTTTTTTCGAAAATTTTTTTCAAAATTTTTTTCGAAATTTTTTTCGAAATTTTTTTTCAAAATTCTTTTCGAAAATTTTTTTTAAAAAATTTTTTCGAAAATTTTTTTGAAAATTTTTTTCGAAAATTTTTTTTCGAAAATTTTTTTCAAAATTTTTTTCGAAAATTTTTTTCGAAAATTTTTTTTCGAAAATTTTCAAAATCTTTTTCGAAAATTTTTTTCCAAATTTTTTTCGAAAATTTTTTTGAAAATTTTTTTCGAAAATTTTTTTGAAAATTTTTTTCGAAACTTTTTTTCAAAATTTTTTTCGAAAATTTTTTTTTGAAATTTTTTTCGAAAATTTTTTTTTTTGAAATTTTTTTCGAAAATTTTTTTTCGAAATTTTTTTCGAAAATTTTTTTAAAAATTTTTTTCGAAATTTTTTTTTTAAAATTTTTTTCGAAAATTTTTTTTCGAAATTTTTTTCGAAAATTTTTTTCAAATTTTTTTTCGAAATTTTTTTTCAAAATTTTTTTTCAAAAAATTTTTTTAAAAAATTTTTCGAAAATTTTTTTTAAAAAATTTTTCGAAAATTTTTTTGAAAATTTTTTTTGAAAATTTTTTTTCGAAAATTTTTTTCAAAATTTTTTTCTAAAATTTTTTCCAAATTTTTTTCGCAAATTTTTTTGAAAATTTTTTTCGAAAAATTTATTGGAAAATTTTTTTCGAAATTTTTTTTCAAAATTTTTTTGGAAAATTTTTTTTCGAAATTTTTTTCGGAAATTTTTTTTTGAAATTTTTTTCGAAAATTTTTTTGAAAATTTTTTTCGAAAATTTTTTTTCGAAAATTTCTTTCAAAATTTTTTTCGAAAATTTTTTTCCAAATTTTTTTCGCAAATTTTTTTGAAAATTTTTTTCGAAAACTTTTTTTGTAAATTTTTTTTGAAAATTTTTTTGAAAATTTTTTTCAAAACTTTTTTTCAAAATTTTTTTCGAAAATTTTTTTTTGAAATTTTTTTCGAAAATTTTTTTTCGAAATTTTTTTCGAAAATTTTTTTAAAAATTTTTTTCGAAATTTTTTTTCAAAATTTTTTTCGAAAATTTTTTTTCGAAATTTTTTTCGAAAATTTTTTTAAGAATTTTTTTCGAAATTTTTTTTCAAAATTTTTTTCGAAAATTTTTTTTCGAAATTTTTTTCGAAAATTTTTTTCAAAATTTTTTTCGAAATTTTTTTCGAAATTTTTTTTCAAAATTGTTTTCGAAATTTTTTTTTAAAAAATTTTTTCGAAAATTTTTTTGAAAATTTTTTTCGAAAATTTTTTTTCGAAAATTTTTTTCAAAATTTTTTTCGAAAATTTTTTTCCTAATTTTTTTCGCAAATTTTTTTCGAAAATGTTTTTGAAAATTTTTTTCGAAAATTTTTTTTCGAAAATTTCTTTCAAAATTTTTTTTGAAAATTTTTTTCCAAATTTTTTTCGCAAATTTTTTTGAAAATTTTTTTGAAAATTTTTTTCGAAAATTTTTTTGAAAATTTTTTTCGAAACTTTTTTTCAAAATTTTTTTCAAAATTTTTTTCGAAAATTTTTTTTTGAAATTTTTTTTGGAAAATTTTTTTTCGAAAATTTTTTTAAAAATTTTTTTCGAAAATTTTTTTCAAAATTTTTTTCGAAAATTTTTTTTCGAAATTTTTTTCGAAAATTTTTTTCAAATTTTTTTTCGAAATTTTTTTTCAAAATTTTTTTCAAAAAATTTTTTTAAAAAATTTTTTCGAAAATTTTTCTTAAAAAATTTTTTCGAAAATTTTTTTGAAAATTTTTTTTGAAAATTTTTTTTCGAAAATTTTTTTCAAAATTTTTTTCGAAAATTTTTTCCAAATTTTTTTCGCAAATTTTTTTGAAAATTTTTTTCGAAATTTTTTTCGAAATTTTTTTTCAAAATTTTTTTCGAAAATTTTTTTTCGAAATTTTTTTCGAAAATTTTTTTAAAAAATTTTTTCGAAATTTTTTTTCAAAATTTTTTTCGAAAATTTTTTTTCGAAAAATTTTTTTGAAAATTTTTTTCGAAAATTTTTTTGAAAATTTTTTTCGAAATTTTTTTTCTAAATTTTTTTCGAAAATTTTTTTTTGGAATTTTTTTCGAAAATTTTTTTTCGAAATTTCTTTCGAAAATTTTTTTAAAAATTTTTTTCGAAATTTTTTTTCGAAATTTTTTTCGAAAATTTTTTTTCGAAATTTTTTTCGAAAATTTTTTTCAAAATTTTTTTCGAAATTTTTTTCGCAAATTTTTTTGAAAATTTTTTTGAAAATTTTTTTCGAAAATTTTTTTGAAAATTTTTTTCGAAACTTTTTTTTAAAATTTTTTTCGAAAATTTTTTTTTGAAATTTTTTTCGAAAATTTTTTTTCGAAATTTTTTTCGGAAATTTTTTTAAAAATTTTTTTCGAAATTTTTTTTCAAAATTTTTTTCGAAATTTTTTTTTCGAAATTTTTTTCGAAAATTTTTTTCAAATTTTTTTTCGAAATTTTTTTTCAAATTTTTTTCAAAAAATTTTTTTAAAAAATTTTTTCGAAAATTTTTTTAAAAAAATTTTTTCGAAAATTTTTTTGAAAATTTTTTTTGAAAATTTTTTTTCGAAAATTTTTTTCAAAATTTTTTTCGAAAATTTTTTCCAAATTTTTTTCGCAAATTTTTTTGAAAATTTTTTTCGAATAATTTTTTTGAAAATTTTTTTCAAAATTTTTTTTCAAAATTTTTTTCGAAAATTTTTTTTCGAAATTTTTTTTGAAAATTTTTTTCGAAAATTCTTTTTCGAAATTTTTTTCGAAAATTTTTTTAACAATGTTTTTCGAATTTTTTTTTCAAAATTTTTTTCGAAAATTTTTTTTCGAAATTTTTTTCGAAAATTTTTTTAAAAAATTTTTTCGAAATTTTTTTTCAAAATTTTTTTCGAAAATTTTTTTTCGAAAAATTTTTTTGAAAATTTTTTTCGAAAATTTTTTTGAAAATTTTTTTCGAAATTTTTTTTCTAAATTTTTTTCGAAAATTTTTTTTTGGAATTTTTTTCGAAAATTTTTTTTCGAAATTTTTTTCGAAAATTTTTTTAAAAATTTTTTTCGAAATTTTTTTTCAAAATTTTTTTCGAAAATTTTTTTTCGAAATTATTTTCGAAATTTTTTTTTCAAAATTTTTTTTGAAAATTTTTTTTAAAATTTTTTTTCTAAAATTTTTATGAAAATTTTTTTCGAAAATTTTTTTTCGAAAATTTTTTTCAAAATTTTTTCGAAAATTTTTTTCCAAATTTTTTTCGCAAATTTTTTTTCGAAATTTTTTTCGAAAATTTTTTTTCCAAATTTTTTTCGAAAATTTTTTTGAAAATTTTTTTCGAAAAATTTTTTTGAAAATTTTTTTCGAAAATTTTTTTGAAAATTTTTTTCGTAAATTTTTTCAGTTTTTTTCGAAAATTTTTTTTTGAAATTTTTTTCGAAAATTTTTTTTCGAAATTTTTTTCGAAAATTTTTTTTCGAAATTTTTTTCGAAAATTTTTTTAAGAATTTTTTTCGAAATTTTTTTTCACAATTTTTTTAAAAAATTTTTTTCCAAATTTTTTTCGAAATTTTTTTTCCAAATTTTTTCGAAAATTTTTTTTCGAAATTTTTTTCGAAAATTTTTTTCGAAATTTTTTTCGAAAAATTTTTTTGCAAAGTTTTTTCGAAATTTTTTTTAAAAATTTTTTTCGAAAATTTTTTTCGAAATTTTTTTCGAAAATTTTTTTTAGGAAATTTTTTTCGAAAATTTTTTTTCGAAATTTTCTTCGAAATTTTTTTGAAAATTTTTTTCGAAAATTTTTTTTCGAAAATTTCTTTCAAAATTTTTTTCGAAAATTTTTTTCCAAATTTTTTTCGCAAATTTTTTTGAAAATTTTTTTCGAAAAATGTTTTTGAAAATTTTTTTCGAAACTTTTTTTAAAATTTATTTCGAAAATTTTTTTTTGAAATTTTTTTCGAAAATTTTTTTCGAAAATTTTTTTTTGAAATTTTTTTCCAAAATTTTTTTTGAAATTTTTTTCGAAAATTTTTTTTCGAAATTTTTTTCGAAAATTTTTTTAAAAATTTTTTTCGAAATTTTTTTTCAAAATTTTTTTCGAAAATTTTTTTTTTTTAGAAATTTTTTTCGAAAATTTTTTTCCAAATTTTTTTCGCAAATTTTTTTTCGAAATTTTTTTCGAAAATTTTTTTGAAAATTTTTTTCGAAAATTTTTTTTCGAAAATTTCTTTCAAAATTTTTTTCGAAAATTTTTTTCCATATTTTTTTCACAAATTTTTTTGAAAATTTTTTTCGAAAAATGTTTTTGAAAATTTTTTTCGAAATTTTTTTTTGAAAATTTTTTTCGAAACATTTTTTCAAAATTTTTTTCGAAAATTTTTTTTTGAAATTTTTTTCGAAAATTTTTTTTCGAAATATTTTTCAAAAATTTTTTTAAAATTTTTTTTCGAAATTTTTTTTCCAAATTTTTTTCATAAATTTTTTTTCGAAATTTTTTTCGAAAATTTTTTTTACGAATTTTTTTTCGAAAATTTTTTTAAAAATTTTTTTCGAAAAATTTTTTAAAAAAATTCTTTCGAAAATTTTTTTGAAAATTTTTTTCGAAAATTTATTTTCGAAAATTTTTTTCAAAATTTTTTTCGAAAATTTTTTCCAAATTTTTTTCACAAATATTTTTTTGAAAATTTTTTCGAAAATTTTTTTTGAAAATTTTTTTCGAAATTTTTTTTCAAAATTTGTTTCGAAAATTTTTTTTCGAAATTTTTTTCGAAAATTTTTTTGAAAATTTTTTTCGAAAATTTTTTTGAAAATTTTTTTCGAAAATTTTTTTTTGAAATTTTTTTCGAAATTTTTTTCAAAAATTTTTTTAAAAATTTTTTTCGAAATTTTTTTTCCAAATTTTTTTCGAAAATTTTTTTTCAAATTTTTTTCACAAATTTTTTTGAAAATTTTTTTCGAAAAATTTTTTTGAAAATTTGTTTCGAAAATTTTTTTGAAAATTTTTTTCGAAAATTTTTTTGAAAATTTTTTTCGAAAATTTTTTCGAAAATTTTTTTCAAATTTTTTTTCGAAATTTTTTTCGAAATTTTTTTCGAAAATTTTTTTGAATTTTTTTTTCGAAAATTTCTTTAAAAAGTTTTTTCGAAAATTTTTTTCCAAATTTTTTTCGCAAATTTTTTTGAAATTTTTTTTGAAAATTGTTTTCGAAAATTTTCTTGAAAATGTTTTTCGAAACTTTTTTTCAAAATTTTTTTCGAAAATTTTTTTTTGAAATTTTTTTCGAAATTTTTTTCGAATATTTTTTTTCGAAATTTTTTTCGAAAATTTTTTTTAGAATTTTTTTCGAAATTTTTTTTCAAAATTTTTTTAGAAAATTTTTTTCCAAATTTTTTTCGAAATTTTTTTTCCAAATTTTTTTCGAAAATTTTTTTTCGAAATATTTTTCGAAAATTTTTTTCGAAATTTTTTTCGAAAATTTTTTTTAAAATTTTTTTCGAAAAATTTTAAAAAAAAATTCTTTCGAAAATTTTTTTGAAAATTTTTCTCGAAAATTTTTTTTAGAAAATTTTTTTCAAAATTTTTTTCGAAAATTTTTTCCAAATTTTTTTCGCAAATTTTTTTGAAAATTTTTTTCGAAAAATTTTTTGGAAAATTTTTTTCGAAATTTTTTTTCAAAATTTTTTTGGAAAATTTTTTTTCGAAATTTTTTTCGAAAATTTTTTTTCGAAATTTTTTTCGAAAATTTTTTTAAAAATTTTTTTCGAAATTTTTTTTCAAAATTTTTTCGAAAATTTTTTTTCGAAATTTTTTTTGAAAATTTTTTTAAGAATTTTTTTCGAAATTTTTTTTAAAAATTTTTTTCGAAAATTTTTTTTCGAAATTTTTTTCGAAAATATTTTTCAAAATTTTTTTCGAAATTTTTTTCGAAATTTTTTTTCAAAATTCTTTTCGAAAATTTTTTTTAAAAAATTTTTTCGAAAATTTTTTTGAAAATTTTTTTCGAAAATTTTTTTTCGAAAATTTTTTTCAAAATTTTTTTCGAAAATTTTTTTCGAAAATTTTTTTTCGAAAATTTTCAAAATCTTTTTCGAAAATTTTTTTCCAAATTTTTTTCGAAAATTTTTTTGAAAATTCTTTTGAAAATTTTTTTCGAAAATTTTTTTGAAAATTTTTTTCGAAACTTTTTTTCAAAATTTTTTTCGAAAATTTTTTTTTGAAATTTTTTTCGAAAATTTTTTTTTGAAATTTTTTTCGAAAATTTTTTTTCGAAATTTTTTTCGAAAATTTTTTTAAAAATTTTTTTTTTTAAATTTTTTTCGAAAATTTTTTTTCGAAATTTTTTTCGAAAATTTTTTTCAAATTTTTTTTCGAAATTTTTTTTCAAAATTTTTTTTCAAAAAATTTTTTTAAATAATTTTTCGAAAATTTTTTTAAAAAAATTTTTCGAAAATTTTTTTGAAAATTTTTTTTGAAAATTTTTTTTCGAAAATTTTTTTCAAAATTTTTTTCTAAAATTTATTCCAAATTTTTTTCGCAAATTTTTTTGAAAATTTTTTTCGAAAAATTTTTTTGAAAATTTTTTTCTAAAATTTTTTTGAAAATTTTTTTCGAAATTTTTTTTCAAAATTTTTTTCGAAAATTTTTTTTCGATATTTTTTTTGAAAATTTTTTTCGAAAATTCTTTTTCGAAATTTTTTTCGAAAATTTTTTTAACAATTTTTTTCGAAATTTTTTTTCAAAATTTTTTTCGAAATTTTTTTTCAAAATTTTTTTTCGAAATTTTTTTTCCAAATTTTTTCGAAAATTTTAACAATTTTTTTCGAAATTTTTTTTCAAAATTTTTTTCGAAATTTTTTTTCAAAATTTTTTTTCGAAATTTTTTTTCCAAATTTTTTCGAAAATTTTTTTTCGAAATTTTTTTCGAAAATTTTTTTTTTTTTTTTTCGAAAATTTTTCGAAAAAAATTTTTTTGAAAATTTTTTTCGAAATATTTTTTGGAAATTTTTTTTCAAAATTCTTTTCGAAAATTTTTTTTAAAAAATTTTTTCGAAAATTTTTTTCAAAATTTTTTTCGAAAATTTTTTTCGAAAATTTTTTTTCGAAAATTTTCAAAATCTTTTTCGAAAATTTTTTTCCAAATTTTTTTCGAAAATTTTTTTGAAAATTTTTTTGAAAATTTTTTTCGAAAAGTTTTTTGAAATTTTTTTTCGAAACTTTTTTTCAAAATTTTTTTCGAAAATTTTTTTTTGAAATTTTTTTCGAAAATTTTTTTTTGAAATTTTTTTCGAAAATTTTTTTTCGAAATTTTTTTCGAAAATTTTTTTAAAAATTTTTTTCGCAAATTTTTTTTCGAAATTTTTTTCGAAAATTTTTTTGAAAATTTTTTTCGAAAATTTTTTTTCGAAAATTTCTTTCAAAATTTTTTTCGAAAATTTTTTTCCATATTTTTTTCACAATTTTTTTTGAAAATTTTTTTCGAAAAATGTTTTTGAAAATTTTTTTCGAAAATTTTTTTGAAAATTTTTTTCGAAACATTTTTTCAAAATTTTTTTCGAAAATTTTTTTTTGAAATTTTTTTCGAAAATTTTTTTTCGAAATATTTTTCAAAAATTTTTTTAAAATTTTTTTTCGAAATTTTTTTTCCAAATTTTTTTCATAAATTTTTTTTCGAAATTTTTTTCGAAAATTTTTTTTACGAAATTTTTTTCGAAAATTTTTTTAAAAATTTTTTTCGAAAAATTTTTTAAAAAAATTCTTTCGAAAATTTTTTTGAAAATTTTTTTCGAAAATTTATTTTCGAAAATTTTTTTCAAAATTTTTTTCGAAAATTTTTTCCAAATTTTTTTCGCAAATATTTTTTTGAAAATTTTTTCGAAAATTTTTTTTGAAAATTTTTTTCGAAATTTTTTTTCAAAATTTGTTTCGAAAATTTTTTTTCGAAATTTTTTTCGAAAATTTTTTTGAAAATTTTTTTCGAAAATTTTTTTTTGAAATTTTTTTCGAAATTTTTTTCAAAAATTTTTTTAAAAATTTTTTTCGAAATTTTTTTTCCAAATTTTTTTCGAAAATTTTTTTTCAAATTTTTTTCACAAATTTTTTTGAAAATTTTTTTCGAAAAATTTTTTTGAAAATTTGTTTCGAAAATTTTTTTGAAAATTTTTTTCGAAAATTTTTTTGAAAATTTTTTTCGAAAATTTTTTCGAAAATTTTTTTCAAATTTTTTTTCGAAATTTTTTTCGAAATTTTTTTCGAAAATTTTTTTGAATTTTTTTTTCGAAAATTTCTTTAAAAAGTTTTTTCGAAAATTTTTTTCCAAATTTTTTTCGCAAATTTTTTTGAAATTTTTTTTGAAAATTGTTTTCGAAAATTTTCTTGAAAATTTTTTTCGAAACTTTTTTTCAAAATTTTTTTCAAAAATTTTTTTTTGAAATTTTTTTCGAAAATTTTTTTTCGAAATTTTTTTCGAAAATTTTTTTTCGAAATTTTTTTCGAAAATTTTTTTTAGAATTTTTTTCGAAATTTTTTTTCAAAATTTTTTTCGAAAATTTTTTTCCAAATTTTTTTCGAAATTTTTTTTCCAAATTTTTTTCGAAAATTTTTTTTCGAAATATTTTTCGAAAATTTTTTTCGAAATTTTTTTCGAAAATTTTTTTTAAAATTTTTTTCGAAAAATTTTTTAAAAAAATTCTTTCGAAAATTTTTTTGAAAATTTTTCTCGAAAATTTTTTTTAGAAAATTTTTTTCAAAATTTTTTTCGAAAATTTTTTCCAAATTTTTTTGAAAATTTTTTTCGAAAAATTTTTTGGAAAATTTTTTTCGAAATTTTTTTTCAAAATTTTTTTGGAAAATTTTTTTTCGAAATTTTTTTCGAAAATTTTTTTTCGAAATTTTTTTCGAAAATTTTTTTAAAAATTTTTTTCGAAATTTTTTTTTCGAAATTTTTTTCGAAAATTTTTTTTCGAAATTTTTTTTGAAAATTTTTTTAAGAATTTTTTTCGAAATTTTTTTTAAAAATTTTTTTCGAAAATTTTTTTTCGAAATTTTTTTCGAAAATTTTTTTCAAAATTTTTTTCGAAATTTTTTTCGAAATTTTTTTTCAAAATTCTTTTCGAAAATTTTTTTTAAAAAATTTTTTCGAAAATTTTTTTGAAAATTTTTTTCGAAAATTTTTTTTCGAAAATTTTTTTCAAAATTTTTTTCGAAAATTTTTTTCGAAAATTTTTTTTTGAAAATTTTCAAAATCTTTTTCGAAAATTTTTTTCCAAATTTTTTTCGAAAATTTTTTTGAAAATTCTTTTGAAAATTTTTTTCGAAAATTTTTTTGAAAATTTTTTTCGAAACTTTTTTTCAAAATTTTTTTCGAAAATTTTTTTTTGAAATTTTTTTCGAAAATTTTTTTTTGAAATTTTTTTCGAAAATTTTTTTTCGAAATTTTTTTCGAAAATTTTTTTTAAAATTTTTTTTTTAAAATTTTTTTCGAAAATTTTTTTTCGAAATTTTTTTCGAAAATTTTTTTCAAATTTTTTTTCGAAATTTTTTTTCAAAATTTTTTTTCAAAAAATTTTTTTAAATAATTTTTCGAAAATTTTTTTAAAAAAAGTTTTCGAAAATTTTTTTGAAAATTTTTTTTGAAAATTTTTTTCAAAATTTTTTTCTAAAATTTTTTCCAAATTTTTTTCGCAAATTTTTTTGAAAATTTTTTTCGAAAAATTTTTTGAAAATTTTTTTCTAAAATTTTTTTGAGAATTTTTTTCGAAATTTTTTTTCAAAATTTTTTTCGAAAATTTTTTTTCGATATTTTTTTTGAAAATTTTTTTTGAAAATTCCTTTTCGAAATTTTTTTCGAAAATTTTTTTAACAATTTTTTTCGAAATTTTTTTTCAAAATTTTTTTCGAAATTTTTTTTCAAAATTTTTTTTCGAAATTTTTTTTCCAAATTTTTTCGAAAATTTTAACAATTTTTTTCGAAATTTTTTTTCAAAATTTTTTTCGAAATTTTTTTTCAAAATTTTTTTTCGAAATTTTTTTTCCAAATTTTTTCGAAAATTTTTTTTCGAAATTTTTTTCGAAAATTTTTTTCGAAATTTTTTTCGAAAATTTTTCGAAAAAAATTTTTTTGAAAATTTTTTTCGAAATATTTTTTGGAAATTTTTTTTCAAAATTCTTTTCGAAAATTTTTTTTAAAAAATTTTTTCGAAAATTTTTTTGAAAATTTTTTTCGAAAATTTTTTTTCGAAAATTTTTTTCAAAATGTTTTTCGAAAATTTTTTTCGAAAATTTTTTTTCGAAAATTTTCAAAATCTTTTTCGAAAATTTTTTTCCAAATTTTTTTCAAAAATTTTTTTGAAAATTTTTTTGAAAATTTTTTTCGAAAAGTTTTTTGAAAATTTTTTTCGAAACTTTTTTTCAAAATTTTTTTCGAAAATTTTTTTTTGAAATTTTTTTCGAAAATTTTTTTTTGAAATTTTTTTCGAAAATTTTTTTTCGAAATTTTTTTCGAAAATTTTTTTAAAAATTTTTTTCGAAATTTTTTTTTTTAAATTTTTTTCGAAAATTTTTTTTCGAAATTTTTTTCGAAAATTTTTTTCAAATTTTTTTTCGAAATTTTTTTTCAAAATTTTTTTTCAAAAAATTTTTTTAAAAAATTTTTCGAAAATTTTTTTTAAAAAATTTTTCGAAAATTTTTTTGAAAATTTTTTTTGAAAATTTTTTTTCGAAAATTTTTTTCAAAATTTTTTTCTAAAATTTTTTCCAAATTTTTTTCGCAATTTTTTTTGAAAATTTTTTTCGAAAAATTTTTTTGAAAATTTTTTTCTAAAATTTTTTTGAAAATTTTTTTCGAAATTTTTTTTCAAAATTTTTTTCGAAAATTTTTTTTCGATATTTTTTTTGAAAAGTTTTTTCGAAAATTCTTTTTCGAAATTTTTTTCGAAAATTTTTTTAACAATTTTTTTCGAAATTTTTTTTCAAAATTTTTTTCGAAATTTTTATTCAAAATTTTTTTCGAAAATTTTTTTCCAAATTTTTTTCGAAATTTTTTTTCCAAATTTTTTTCGGAAATTTTTTTTCGAAATTTTTTTCGAAAATTTTTTTCGAAATTTTTTTCGAAAATTTTTTTAAAAATTTTTTTCGAAAAATTTTTTTAAAAAATTCTTTCGAAATTTTTTTTGAAAATTTTTCACGAAAATTTTTTTTAGAAAATTTTTTTCGAAAATTTTTTTGAAAATTTTTTTCGAAATTTTTTTTCAAAATTTTTTTCGAAAATTTTTTTTTGGAATTTTTTTCGAAAATTTTTTTTCGAAATTTTTTTCGAAAATTTTTTTAAAAATTTTTTTCGAAATTTTTTTTCAAAATTTTTTTCGAAAATGTTTTTTCGAAATTTTTTTCGAAAATTTTTTTTCGAAATTTCTTTCGAAAATTTTTTTAAAAATTTTTTTCGAAATTTTTTTTCGAAATTTTTTTCGAAAATTTTTTTTCGAAATTTTTTTCGAAATTTTTTTTCAAAATTTTTTTCGAAATTATTTTCGAAATTTTTTTTTCAAAATTTTTTTTGAAATTTTTTTTTTAAAAATTTTTTCTAAAATTTTTATGTAAATTTTTTTCGAAAATTTTTTTTCGAAAATTTTTTTCAAAATTTTTTCGAAAATTTTTTTCCAAATTTTTTTCGCAAATTTTTTTTCGAAATTTTTTTCGAAAATTTTTTTTCGAAATTTTTTTCGAAAATTTTTTTGAAAATTTTTTTCGAAATTTTTTTTGAAAATTTTTTTCCAAATTTTTTTCACAAATTTTTTTGAAAATTTTTTTCGAAAAATGTTTTTCGTAAATTTTTTTCAGTTTTTTTCGAAAATTTTTTTTTGAAATTTTTTTCGAAAATTTTTTTTCGAAATTTTTTTCGAAAATTTTTTTTCGAAATTTTTTTCAAAAATTTTTTTAAGAATTTTTTTCGAAATTTTTTTTCAAAATTTTTTTCAGAAATTTTTTTCCAAATTTTTTTCGAAATTTTTTTTTCAAATTTTTTCGAAAATTTTTTTTCGAAATTTTTTTCGAAAATTTTTTTCGAAATTTTTTTGGAAATTTTTCGAAAAAAATTTTTTTGAAAATTTTTTTCGAAATATTTTTTGGAAATTTTTTTTCAAAATTCTTTTCGAAAATTTTTTTTAAAAAATTTTTTCGAAAATTTTTTTGAAAATTTTTTTCGAAAATTTTTTTTCGAAAATTTTTTTCAAAATTTTTTTCGAAAATTTTTTTCGAAAATTTTTTTTCGAAAATTTTCAAAATCTTTTTCGAAAATTTTTTTCCAAATTTTTTTCGAAAATTTTTTTGAAAATTTTTTTGAAAATTTTTTTCGAAAATTTTTTTGAAAATTTTTTTCGAAACTTTTTTTCAAAATTTTTTTCGAAAATTTTTTTTTGAAATTTTTTTCGAAAATTTTTTTTTGAAATTTTTTTCGAAAATTTTTTTTCGAAATTTTTTTCGAAAATTTTTTTAAAAATTTTTTTCGAAATTTTTTTTTAAAAATTTTTTTCGAAAATTTTTTTTCGAAATTTTTTTCGAAAATTTTTTTCAAATTTTTTTTCGAAATTTTTTTTCAAAATTTTTTTTCAAAAAATTTTTTTAAAAAATTTTTCGAAAATTTTTTTTAAAAAATTTATCGAAAATTTTTTTGAAAATTTTTTTTGAAAATTTTTTTTCGAAAATTTTTTTCAAAATTTTTTTCTAAAATTTTTTCCAAATTTTTTTCGCAAATTTTTTTGAAAATTTTTTTCGAAAAATTTTTTTGAAAATTTTTTTCTAAAATTTTTTTGAAAATTTTTTTCGAAATTTTTTTTCAAAATTTTTTTCGAAAATTTTTTTTCGATATTTTTTTTGAAAATTTTTTTCGAAAATTCTTTTTCGAAATTTTTTTCGAAAATTTTTTTAACAATTTTTTTCGAAATTTTTTTTCAAAATTTTTTTCGAAATTTTTTTTCAAAATTTTTTTTCGAAATTTTTTTTCCAAATTTTTTCGAAAATTTTAACAATTTTTTTCGAAATTTTTTTTCAAAATTTTTTTCGAAATTTTTTTTCAAAATTTTTTTTCGAAATTTTTTTTCCAAATTTTTTCGAAAATTTTTTTTCGAAATTTTTTTCGAAAATTTTTTTCGAAATTTTTTTCGAAAATTTTTCGAAAAAAATTTTTTTGAAAATTTTTTTCGAAATATTTTTTGGAAATTTTTTTTCAAAATTCTTTTCGAAAATTTTTTTTAAAAAATTTTTTCGAAAATTTTTTTGAAAATTTTTTTCGAAAATTTTTTTTCGAAAATTTTTTTCAAAATTTTTTTCGAAAATTTTTTTCGAAAATTTTTTTTCGAAAATTTTCAAAATCTTTTTCGAAAATTTTTTTCCAAATTTTTTTCGAAAATTTTTTTGAAAATTTTTTTGAAAATCTTTTTCGAAAATTTTTTTGAAAATTTTTTTCGAAACTTTTTTTCAAAATTTTTTTCGAAAATTTTTTTTTGAAATTTTTTTCGAAAATTTTTTTTTTTTTTTTTTCGAAAATTTTTTTTCGAAATTTTTTTCGAAAATTTTTTTAAAAATTTTTTTCGAAATTTTTTTTTTAAAATTTTTTTCGAAAATTTTTTTTCGAAATTTTTTTCGAAAATTTTTTTCAAATTTTTTTTCGAAATTTTTTTTCAAAATTTTTTTTCAAAAAATTTTTTTAAAAAATTTTTCGAAAATTTTTTTTAAAAAATTTTTCGAAAATTTTTTTGAAAATTTTTTTTGAAAATTTTTTTGAAAATTTTTTTCGAAAAATTTTTTTGAAAATTTTTTTCTAAAATTTTTTTGAAAATTTTTTTCGAAATTTTTTTTCAAAATTTTTTTCGAAAATTTTTTTTCGATATTTTTTTTGAAAATTTTTTTCGAAAATTCTTTTTCGAAATTTTTTTCGAAAATTTTTTTAACAATTTTTTTCGAAATTTTTTTTCAAAATTTTTTTCGAAATTTTTTTTCAAAATTTTTTTCGAAAATTTTTTTCCAAATTTTTTTCGAAATTTTTTTTCCAAATTTTTTTCGAAAATTTTTTTTCGAAATTTTTTTCGAAAATTTTTTTCGAAATTTTTTTCGAAAATTTTTTTTAAAATTTTTTTCGAAAAATTTTTTAAAAAAATTCTTTCGAAAATTTTTTTGAAAATTTTTCACGAAAATTTTTTTTAGAAAATTTTTTTCGAAAATTTTTTTGAAAATTTTTTTCGAAATTTTTTTTCAAAATTTTTTTCGAAAATTTTTTTTTGGAATTTTTTTCGAAAATTTTTTTTCGAAATTTTTTTCGAAAATTTTTTTAAAAATTTTTTTCGAAATTTTTTTTCAAAATTTTTTTCGAAAATGTTTTTTCGAAATTTTTTTCGAAAATTTTTTTTCGAAATTTCTTTCGAAAATTTTTTTAAAAATTTTTTTCGAAATTTTTTTTCGAAATTTTTTTCGAAAATTTTTTTTCGAAATTTTTTTCGAAATTTTTTTTCAAAATTTTTTTCGAAATTATTTTCGAAATTTTTTTTTCAAAATTTTTTTTGAAATTTTTTTTTAAAAAATTTTTTCTAAAATTTTTATGTAAATTTTTTTCGAAAATTTTTTTTCGAAAATTTTTTTCAAAATTTTTTCGAAAATTTTTTTCCAAATTTTTTTCGCAAATTTTTTTTCTAAATTTTTTTCGAAAATTTTTTTGAAAATTTTTTTCGAAATTTTTTTTTCGAAAATTTCTTTCAAAATTTTTTTTGAAAATTTTTTTCCAAATTTTTTTCACAAATTTTTTTGAAAATTTTTTTCGAAAAATGTTTTTCGTAAATTTTTTTCAGTTTTTTTCGAAAATTTTTTTTTGAAATTTTTTTCGAAAATTTTTTTTCGAAATTTTTTTCGAAAATTTTTTTTCGAAATTTTTTTCAAAAATTTTTTTAAGAATTTTTTTCGAAATTTTTTTTCAAAATTTTTTTCAGAAATTTTTTTCCAAATTTTTTTCGAAATTTTTTTTCCAAATTTTTTCGAAAATTTTTTTTCGAAATTTTTTTCGAAAATTTTTTTCGAAATTTTTTTCGAAAATTTTTCGAAAAAAATTTTTTTCGAAATATTTTTTGGAAATTTTTTTTCAAAATTCTTTTCGAAAATTTTTTTTAAAAAATTTTTTCGAAAATTTTTTTGAAAATTTTTTTCGAAAATTTTTTTTCGAAAATTTTTTTCAAAATTTTTTTCGAAAATTTTTTTCTAAAATTTTTTTTCGAAAATTTTCAAAATCTTTTTCGAAAATTTTTTTCCAAATTTTTTTCGAAAATTTTTTTGAAAATTTTTTTGAAAATTTTTTTCGAAAATTTTTTTGAAAATTTTTTTCGAAACTTTTTTTCAAAATTTTTTTCGAAAATTTTTTTTTGAAATTTTTTTCGAAAATTTTTTTTTGAAATTTTTTTCGAAAATTTTTTTTCGAAATTTTTTTCGAAAATTTTTTTAAAATTTTTTTTCGAAATTTTTTTTTTTAAATTTTTTTCGAAAATTTTTTTTCGAAATTTTTTTCGAAAATTTTTTTCAAATTTTTTTTCGAAATTTTTTTTCAAAATTTTTTTTCAAAAAATTTTTTTAAAAAATTTTTCGAAAATTTTTTTAAAAAAATTTTTCGAAAATTTTTTTGAAAATTTTTTTTGAAAATTTTTTTTCGAAAATTTTTTTCAAAATTTTTTTCTAAAATTTTTTCCAAATTTTTTTCGCAAATTTTTTTGAAAATTTTTTTCGAAAAATTTTTTTGAAAATTTTTTTCTAAAATTTTTTTGAAAATTTTTTTCGAAATTTTTTTTCATAATTTTTTTCGAAAATTTTTTTTCGATATTTTTTTTGAAAATTTTTTTCGAAAATTCTTTTTCGAAATTTTTTTCGAAAATTTTTTTAACAATTTTTTTCGAAATTTTTTTTCAAAATTTTTTTCGAAATTTTTTTTCAAAATTTTTTTCGAAAATTTTTTTTTGAAATTTTTTTCGAAAATTTTTTTTCGAAATTTTTTTCGAAAATTTTTTTTCGAAATTTTTTTCGAAAATTTTTTTTAGAATTTTTTTCGAAATTTTTTTTCAAAATTTTTTTCGAAAATTTTTTTCCAAATTTTTTTCGAAATTTTTTTTCCAAATTTTTTTCGAAAATTTTTTTTCGAAATATTTTTCGAAAATTTTTTTCGAAATTTTTTTCGAAAATTTTTTTTAAAATTTTTTTCGAAAAATTTTTTAAAAAAATTCTTTCGAAAATTTTTTTGAAAATTTTTCTCGAAAATTTTTTTTAGAAAATTTTTTTCAAAATTTTTTTCGAAAATTTTTTCCAAATTTTTTTGAAAATTTTTTTCGAAAAATTTTTTGGAAAATTTTTTTCGAAATTTTTTTTCAAAATTTTTTTGGAAAATTTTTTTTCGAAATTTTTTTCGAAAATTTTTTTTCGAAATTTTTTTCGAAAATTTTTTTAAAAATTTTTTTCGAAATTTTTTTTCAAAATTTTTTTCGAAAATTTTTTTTCGAAATTTTTTTTGAAAATTTTTTTAAGAATTTTTTTCGAAATTTTTTTTAAAAATTTTTTTCGAAAATTTTTTTTCGAAATTTTTTTCGAAAATTTTTTTCAAAATTTTTTTCGAAATTTTTTTCGAAATTTTTTTTCAAAATTCTTTTCGAAAATTTTTTTTAAAAAATTTTTTCGAAAATTTTTTTGAAAATTTTTTTCGAAAATTTTTTTTCGAAAATTTTTTTCAAAATTTTTTTCGAAAATTTTTTTCGAAAATTTTTTTTTGAAAATTTTCAAAATCTTTTTCGAAAATTTTTTTCCAAATTTTTTTCGAAAATTTTTTTGAAAATTCTTTTGAAAATTTTTTTCGAAAATTTTTTTGAAAATTTTTTTCGAAACTTTTTTTCAAAATTTTTTTCGAAAATTTTTTTTTGAAATTTTTTTCGAAAATTTTTTTTTGAAATTTTTTTCGAAAATTTTTTTTCGAAATTTTTTTCGAAAATTTTTTTTAAAATTTTTTTTTTAAAATTTTTTTCGAAAATTTTTTTTCGAAATTTTTTTCGAAAATTTTTTTCAAATTTTTTTTCGAAATTTTTTTTCAAAATTTTTTTTCAAAAAATTTTTTTAAATAATTTTTCGAAAATTTTTTTAAAAAAATTTTTCGAAAATTTTTTTGAAAATTTTTTTTGAAAATTTTTTTCAAAATTTTTTTCTAAAATTTTTTCCAAATTTTTTTCGCAAATTTTTTTGAAAATTTTTTTCGAAAAATTTTTTGAAAATTTTTTTCTAAAATTTTTTTGAGAATTTTTTTCGAAATTTTTTTTCAAAATTTTTTTCGAAAATTTTTTTTCGATATTTTTTTTGAAAATTTTTTTCGAAAATTCCTTTTCGAAATTTTTTTCGAAAATTTTTTTAACAATTTTTTTCGAAATTTTTTTTCAAAATTTTTTTCGAAATTTTTTTTCAAAATTTTTTTTCGAAATTTTTTTTCCAAATTTTTTCGAAAATTTTAACAATTTTTTTCGAAATTTTTTTTCAAAATTCTTTTCGAAATTTTTTTTCAAAATTTTTTTTCGAAATTTTTTTTCCAAATTTTTTCGAAAATTTTTTTTCGAAATTTTTTTCGAAAATTTTTTTCGAAATTTTTTTCGAAAATTTTTCGAAAAAAATTTTTTTGAAAATTTTTTTCGAAATATTTTTTGGAAATTTTTTTTCAAAATTCTTTTCGAAAATTTTTTTTAAAAAATTTTTTCGAAAATTTTTTTGAAAATTTTTTTCGAAAATTTTTTTTCGAAAATTTTTTTCAAAATGTTTTTCGAAAATTTTTTTCGAAAATTTTTTTTCGAAAATTTTCAAAATCTTTTTCGAAAATTTTTTTCCAAATTTTTTTCAAAAATTTTTTTGAAAATTTTTTTGAAAATTTTTTTCGAAAATTTTTTTGAAAATTTTTTTCGAAACTTTTTTTCAAAATTTTTTTCGAAAATTTTTTTTTGAAATTTTTTTCGAAAATTTTTTTTTGAAATTTTTTTCGAAAATTTTTTTTCGAAATTTTTTTCGAAAATTTTTTTAAAAATTTTTTTCGAAATTTTTTTTTTTAAATTTTTTTCGAAAATTTTTTTTCGAAATTTTTTTCGAAAATTTTTTTCAAATTTTTTTTCGAAATTTTTTTTCAAAATTTTTTTTCAAAAAATTTTTTTAAAAAATTTTTCGAAAATTTTTTTTAAAAAATTTTTCGAAAATTTTTTTGAAAATTTTTTTTGAAAATTTTTTTTCGAAAATTTTTTTCAAAATTTTTTTCTAAAATTTTTTCCAAATTTTTTTCGCAAATTTTTTTGAAAATTTTTTTCGAAAAATTTTTTTGAAAATTTTTTTCTAAAATTTTTTTGAAAATTTTTTTCGAAATTTTTTTTCAAAATTTTTTTCGAAAATTTTTTTTCGATATTTTTTTTGAAAAGTTTTTTCGAAAATTCTTTTTCGAAATTTTTTTCGAAAATTTTTTTAACAATTTTTTTCGAAATTTTTTTTCAAAATTTTTTTCGAAATTTTTATTCAAAATTTTTTTCGAAAATTTTTTTCCAAATTTTTTTCGAAATTTTTTTTCCAAATTTTTTTCGAAAATTTTTTTTCGAAATTTTTTTCGAAAATTTTTTTCGAAATTTTTTTCGAAAATTTTTTTAAAAATTTTTTTCGAAAAATTTTTTTAAAAAATTCTTTCGAAAATTTTTTTGAAAATTTTTCACGAAAATTTTTTTTAGAAAATTTTTTTCGAAAATTTTTTTGAAAATTTTTTTCGAAATTTTTTTTCAAAATTTTTTTCGAAAATTTTTTTTTGGAATTTTTTTCGAAAATTTTTTTTCGAAATTTTTTTCGAAAATTTTTTTAAAAATTTTTTTCGAAATTTTTTTTCAAAATTTTTTTCGAAAATGTTTTTTCGAAATTTTTTTCGAAAATTTTTTTTCGAAATTTCTTTCGAAAATTTTTTTAAAAATTTTTTTCGAAATTTTTTTTCGAAATTTTTTTCGAAAATTTTTTTTCGAAATTTTTTTCGAAATTTTTTTTCAAAATTTTTTTCGAAATTATTTTCGAAATTTTTTTTTCAAAATTTTTTTTGAAATTTTTTTTTTAAAAATTTTTTCTAAAATTTTTATGTAAATTTTTTTCGAAAATTTTTTTTCGAAAATTTTTTTCAAAATTTTTTCGAAAATTTTTTTCCAAATTTTTTTCGCAAATTTTTTTTCGAAATTTTTTTCGAAAATTTTTTTTCGAAATTTTTTTCGAAAATTTTTTTGAAAATTTTTTTCGAAATTTTTTTTTCGAAAATTTCTTTCAAAATTTTTTTTGAAAATTTTTTTCCAAATTTTTTTCACAAATTTTTTTGAAAATTTTTTTCGAAAAATGTTTTTCGTAAATTTTTTTCAGTTTTTTTCGAAATTTTTTTTTTGAAATTTTTTTCGAAAATTTTTTTTCGAAATTTTTTTCGAAAATTTTTTTTCGAAATTTTTTTCAAAAATTTTTTTAAGAATTTTTTTCGAAATTTTTTTTCAAAATTTTTTTCAGAAATTTTTTTCCAAATTTTTTTCGAAATTTTTTTTTCAAATTTTTTCGAAAATTTTTTTTCGAAATTTTTTTCGAAAATTTTTTTCGAAATTTTTTTGGAAATTTTTCGAAAAAAATTTTTTTGAAAATTTTTTTCGAAATATTTTTTGGAAATTTTTTTTCAAAATTCTTTTCGAAAATTTTTTTTAAAAAATTTTTTCGAAAATTTTTTTGAAAATTTTTTTCGAAAATTTTTTTTCGAAAATTTTTTTCAAAATTTTTTTCGAAAATTTTTTTCGAAAATTTTTTTTCGAAAATTTTCAAAATCTTTTTCGAAAATTTTTTTCCAAATTTTTTTCGAAAATTTTTTTGAAAATTTTTTTGAAAATTTTTTTCGAAAATTTTTTTGAAAATTTTTTTCGAAACTTTTTTTCAAAATTTTTTTCGAAAATTTTTTTTTGAAATTTTTTTCGAAAATTTTTTTTTGAAATTTTTTTCGAAAATTTTTTTTCGAAATTTTTTTCGAAAATTTTTTTAAAAATTTTTTTCGAAATTTTTTTTTTAAAATTTTTTTCGAAAATTTTTTTTCGAAATTTTTTTCGAAAATTTTTTTCAAATTTTTTTTCGAAATTTTTTTTCAAAATTTTTTTTCAAAAAATTTTTTTAAAAAATTTTTCGAAAATTTTTTTTAAAAAATTTTTCGAAAATTTTTTTGAAAATTTTTTTTGAAAATTTTTTTTCGAAAATTTTTTTCAAAATTTTTTTCTAAAATTTTTTCCAAATTTTTTTCGCAAATTTTTTTGAAAATTTTTTTCGAAAAATTTTTTTGAAAATTTTTTTCTAAAATTTTTTTGAAAATTTTTTTCGAAATTTTTTTTCAAAATTTTTTTCGAAAATTTTTTTTCGATATTTTTTTTGAAAATTTTTTTCGAAAATTCTTTTTCGAAATTTTTTTCGAAAATTTTTTTAACAATTTTTTTCGAAATTTTTTTTCAAAATTTTTTTCGAAATTTTTTTTCAAAATTTTTTTCGAAAATTTTTTTCCAAATTTTTTTCGAAATTTTTTTTCCAAATTTTTTTCGAAAATTTTTTTTCGAAATTTTTTTCGAAAATTTTTTTCGAAATTTTTTTCGAAAATTTTTTTAAAAATTTTTTTCGAAAAATTTTTTAAAAAAATTCTTTCGAAAATTTTTTTGAAAATTTTTCACGAAAATTTTTTTTAGAAAATTTTTTTCGAAAATTTTTTTGAAAATTTTTTTCGAAATTTTTTTTCAAAATTTTTTTCGAAAATTTTTTTTTGGAATTTTTTTCGAAAATTTTTTTTCGAAATTTTTTTCGAAAATTTTTTTAAAAATTTTTTTCGAAATTTTTTTTCAAAATTTTTTTCGAAAATGTTTTTTCGAAATTTTTTTCGAAAATTTTTTTTCGAAATTTCTTTCGAAAATTTTTTTAAAAATTTTTTTCGAAATTTTTTTTCGAAATTTTTTTCGAAAATTTTTTTTCGAAATTTTTTTCGAAATTTTTTTTCAAAATTTTTTTCGAAATTATTTTCGAAATTTTTTTTTCAAAATTTTTTTTGAAATTTTTTTTTAAAAAATTTTTTCTAAAATTTTTATGTAAATTTTTTTCGAAAATTTTTTTTCGAAAATTTTTTTCAAAATTTTTTCGAAAATTTTTTTCCAAATTTTTTTCGCAAATTTTTTTTCTAAATTTTTTTCGAAAATTTTTTTGAAAATTTTTTTCGAAATTTTTTTTTCGAAAATTTCTTTCAAAATTTTTTTTGAAAATTTTTTTCCAAATTTTTTTCACAAATTTTTTTGAAAATTTTTTTCGAAAAATGTTTTTCGTAAATTTTTTTCAGTTTTTTTCGAAAATTTTTTTTTGAAATTTTTTTCGAAAATTTTTTTTCGAAATTTTTTTCGAAAATTTTTTTTCGAAATTTTTTTCAAAAATTTTTTTAAGAATTTTTTTCGAAATTTTTTTTCAAAATTTTTTTCAGAAATTTTTTTCCAAATTTTTTTCGAAATTTTTTTTCCAAATTTTTTCGAAAATTTTTTTTCGAAATTTTTTTCGAAAATTTTTTTCGAAATTTTTTTCGAAAATTTTTCGAAAAAAATTTTTTTGAAAATTTTTTTCGAAATATTTTTTGGAAATTTTTTTTCAAAATTCTTTTCGAAAATTTTTTTTAAAAAATTTTTTCGAAAATTTTTTTGAAAATTTTTTTCGAAAATTTTTTTTCGAAAATTTTTTTCAAAATTTTTTTCGAAAATTTTTTTCGAAAATTTTTTTTCGAAAATTTTCAAAATCTTTTTCGAAAATTTTTTTCCAAATTTTTTTCGAAAATTTTTTTGAAAATATTTTTGAAAATTTTTTTCGAAAATTTTTTTGAAAATTTTTTTCGAAACTTTTTTTCAAAATTTTTTTCGAAAATTTTTTTTTGAAATTTTTTTCGAAAATTTTTTTTTGAAATTTTTTTCGAAAATTTTTTTTCGAAATTTTTTTCGAAAATTTTTTTAAAATTTTTTTTCGAAATTTTTTTTTTTAAATTTTTTTCGAAAATTTTTTTTCGAAATTTTTTTCGAAAATTTTTTTCAAATTTTTTTTCGAAATTTTTTTTCAAAATTTTTTTTCAAAAAATTTTTTTAAAAAATTTTTCGAAAATTTTTTTAAAAAAATTTTTCGAAAATTTTTTTGAAAATTTTTTTTGAAAATTTTTTTTCGAA
Organism: Uropetala carovei; assembly: GCA_036926305.1. Taxonomy (NCBI): domain Eukaryota; kingdom Metazoa; phylum Arthropoda; class Insecta; order Odonata; family Petaluridae; genus Uropetala; species Uropetala carovei. Next base: position 25,085,998 of record JAXCHB010000001.1, read on the forward strand.
AATTTTTTTCAAAATTTTTTTCTAAAATTTTTTCCAAATTTTTTTCGCAAATTTTTTTGAAAATTTTTTTCGAAAAATTTTTTTGAAAATTTTTTTCTAAAATTTTTTTGAAAATTTTTTTCGAAATTTTTTTTCATAATTTTTTTCGAAAATTTTTTTTCGATATTTTTTTTGAAAATTTTTTTCGAAAATTCTTTTTCGAAATTTTTTTCGAAAATTTTTTTAACAATTTTTTTTCAAAATTTTTTTCGAAATTTTTTTTCAAAATTTTTTTCGAAAATTTTTTTTCGAAATTTTTTTCAAAAATTTTTTTCAAACTTTTTTTCGAAAATTTTTTTCAAAATTTTTTTCAAATTTTTTTTTCGAAATTGTTTTCGAAAATTTTTTTTCCAAATTTTTTTTCCAAATTTTTTTTGAAAATTTTTTTTCGAAAATCTTTTTCAAAATTTTTTTTCCAAATTTTTTTTCAAAATTTTTTTGAAAATTTTTTTTCGAAAATCTTTTTCAAAATTTTTTTCGAATATTTTTTTGAAAATTTTTTTTCCAAAATTTTTTCGAAAATTTTTTTTCGAAATTTTTTTCGAAAATTTTTTTCAAAATTTTTTTCGAAATTTTTTTCGAAAATTTTTTTCAAAATTTTTTCGAAAATTTTTCTGAAAATTTTTTTCGAAAATTTTTTTTCGAAAATTTTTTTCAAAATTTTTTTCGAAAATTTTTTTGAAAATTTTTTTCGAAAAATTTTTTTGAAAATTTTTTTCGAAAATTTTTTTGAAAATTGTTTTCGAATTTTTTTTCAAAATTTTTTTCAAAAATTTTTTTTCGAAATTTTTTTCGAAAATTTTTTTTCGAAATTTCTTTCGAAAATTTTTTTCAAAATTTTTTTTCCAAATTTTTTATCAAAGTTTTTTTCGAAAATTTTTTTTCGAAAATTTTTTTGAAAATTTTTTTCGAAAATTTTTTTGAAAATTGTTTTCGAATTTTTTTTCAAAATTTTTTTCAAAAATTTTTTTTCGAAATTTTTTTCGAAAATTTTTTTTCGAAATTTCTTTCGAAAATTTTTTTCAAAATTTTTTTTCCAAATTTTTTATCAAAGTTTTTTTCGAAAATTTTTTTTCAAAAATTTTTTTCGAAATTTTTTTCAAAATTTTTTTCGAAAAATTTTTTTCCAAAATTTTTCAAAAATTTTTTTGAAAATTTGTTTTCGAAAATTTTTTTAAAAATTTTTTTCGAAAATTTTTTTGAAAATTTTTTTCGAAATTTTTTTTCAAAATTTTTTTCAAAATTTTTTTTCAAAATTTTTTTCAAAATTTTTTTCGAAAATTTTTTTTCAAAATTTTTTTCGGAAATTTTTTTTCGAAATTTTTTTCGAAAATTTTTTTCAAAATTTTTTACGAAATTTTTTTCGGAAATTTTTTTCAAAATTTTTTTCGAAAAATTTTTTTCCAAAATTTTTTCGAAAATTCTTTTGAAAATTTTTTTTCGAAAATCTTTTTCAAAATTTTTTTTGAATATTTTTTTGAAAATTTTTTTCCAAAATTTTTTCAAAATTTTTTTTCGAAATTATTTTCGAAAATTTTTTTCAATATTTTTTTCGAAAAATTTTTTTCCAAAATTTTGTCGAAAATTCTTTTTAAAAATTTTTTTCGAAATTGTTTTCGAAAATTTTTTTTCGAAAATTTTTTTTCGAAAATTTTTTTTCGAAAATTTTTTTCAAAATTATTTCTGAAAATGTTTTCGAAAATTTTTTTAAAATTTTTTTTCGAAATTTTTTTTCAAAATTTTTTTCGAAAATTTTTTTTCGAAATTTTTTTCGAAAATTTTTTTCAAAATTTTTTTCGAAATTTTTTTCGAAAATTTTTTTCAAAATTTTTTTCCAAAAATTTTTTTCCAAAATTTTTTCGAAAATTTTTCTGAAAATTTTTTTCGAAAATTTTTTTTCGAAAATGTTTTTCAAAATTTTTTTCGAAAATTTTTTTTCGATATTTTTTTCGAAAATTTTTTTTCGATATTTTTTTCGAAAATTTTTTTGAAAATTTTTTTGGAAAATTTTTTTGAAAATTTTTTTCGAAATTTTTTTTCAAAATTTTTTTTCAAAATATTTTTTCGAAAATTTTTTTCCAAATTTTTTTCGAAAATTTTTTTGAAAATTTTTTTCGAAAAATTTTTTTCCAAAATTTTTTCGAAAATTTTTTTGAAAATTTTTTGCGAAACTTTTTTTCAAAATTTTTTTCGAAAATTTTTTTTCGAATTTTTTTTCGAAAATTTTTTTTCGAAATTTTTTTCGATATTTTTTTCGAAAATATTTTTCAAAATTTTTTTCGAAAATTTTTTTCGAATATTTTTTTGAAAATTTTTTTTCCAAAACTTTTTCAAAATTTTTTTTCGAAATTTTTTTTCAAAATTTTTTTCGAAAATTTTTTTTCGAAATTTTTTTCGAAAATTTTTTTTCGAAAATTTTTTTCAAAATTTTTTTCGAAAATTTTTTTTTGATATTTTTTTCGAAAATTTTTTTGAAAATTTTTTTCGAAAAATTTTTTTGAAAATTTTTTTCGAAAATTTTTTAGAAAATTGTTTTCGAATTTTTTTTTCAAATTTTTTTTCGAAAATTTTTTTTCGAAATTTCTTTCGAAAATTTTTTTTCCAAATTTATTATCAAAATTTTTTTCGAAAATTTTTTTTCGAAAATTTTTTTAAAAATTTTTTTCGAAATTTTTTTTCGAAATTTCTTTCAAAAATTTTTTTCGAAAATTTTTTTCAATATTTTTTTAGAAAAATTTTTTTCCAAAATTTTGTCGAAAATTTTTTTGAAAATTTTTTTCGAAATTGTTTTCGAAAATTTTTTTTCGAAAATTTTTTCTCGAAAATTTTTCGAAAATTTTTTTGAAATTTTTTTTCGAAAAAGTTTTTTGCAAAATTTTTTCTAAATTTTTTTTGAAAATTTTTTTCGAAATTTTTTTCAAAATTTTTTTCAATAATTTTTTTTCCAAATTTTTTTCGAAAATTTTTTTAAAAATTTTTTTCGAAAATTTTTTTTCAAAATTTTTTTCAAAAATTTTTTTCGAAATTTTTTTCGAAAATTTTTTTTCGAAATTTTTTTCGAAAATTTTTTTCGAAAATTTTTTTCAAAATTTTTTTCGAAAATTCTTTTCGAAATTTTTTTCGAAAATTTTTTTTCGAAATTTTTTTCGAAAATTTTTTTCAAATTTTTTCGAAATTTTTTTCGAAAATTTTTTTCGAAATTTTTTTCCAAATTTTTTTTCAAAATTTTTTTCGAAATTTTTTTTTCCAAAATTTTTTCAAAATTTTTTTTCGAAATTTTTTTCAAAAATTTTTTTCCAAATTTTTTTTCCAAATTTTTTTTCAAAATTTTTTTCGAAAAGTTTTTTCGAAATTTTTTTTAAAAATTTTTTTCAAAAATTTTTTTTCCAAATTTTCTTCGAAAATTTTTTAAAATTTTTTTTCGAAATTTTTTTCGAAAATTTTTTTTCAAAATTTTTTTTCGAAAATTTTTTTCAAAATTTTTTTCGAAATCTTTTTTCAAAATTTTTTCCAAATTTTTTTCAAAATTTTTTTAGAAATTTTTTTCGAAAATTTTTTTCGAAATTTTTTTTACAAAATTTTTTTCAAAATTTTTTTCGAAAATTTTTTTTCCAAAATTTTTTCAAAATTTTTTTTCGAAATTTTTTTCGAAAATTTGTTTCAATATTTTTTTCGAAAAATTTTTATCCAAAATTTTTTCGAAAATTTTTTTGAAAATTTTTTTTGGAAATTTTTTTTCAAAATTTTTTTCGAAATTTTTTTTTCGAAATTTTTTTCGAATTTTTTTTTCAAATTTTTTTTCGAAATTTTTTTCGAAAATTTTTTTTCGAAATTTTTTTCGAAAATTTTTTTCAAAATTTTTTTTTCAAATTTTTTTTCAAAATTTTTTGCGAAAATTTTTTTCGAAAATTTTTTTCGAAAATTTTTTTTCGAAAATTTTTTCGAAAATTTTTTTGAAATTTTTTTTCGAAAAATTTTTTTGCAAAATTTTTTCTAAATTTTTTTTGAAAATTTTTTTCAAAATTTTTTTCGAAATTTTTTTTCAAAATTTTTTCGAAATTTTTTTCGAAAATTTTTTTCAAAATTTTTTTCGAAATTTTTTTTCAAAATTTTTTTCGAAAATTTTTTTCAGAATTTTTTTTGAAAATTTTTTTTTGGAAATTTTTTTCGAAAATTTTTTTTCGAAATTTTTTTCAAAAATTTTTTTCAAAATTTTTTTCGAAAATTTTTTTTTTGAAATTTTTTTCGAAAATATTTTTCAAAATTTTTTTTCAAAATTTTTTTTCCAAATTGTTTTTCAAAATTTTTTTCGAAAATTTTTTTCGAAATTTTTTTTCAAAATTTTTTCGAAATTTTTTTTCCAAATTTTTTTCGAAAATTTTTTTTAGAAATTTTTTTCGAAAATTTTTTTCAAAATGTTTTTCGAAATTTTTTTCGAAAATTTTTTTCGAAATTTTTTTTCCAATTTTTTTTTCAAAATTTTTTTCAATAATTTTTTTTCAAAATTTTTTTCGAAAATTTTTTAAAAAATTTTTTTCGAAATTTTTTTCGAAAATTTTTTTTCGAAATTTTTTTCGAAAATTTTTTTTTCGAAATTTTTTTCGAAAATTTTTTTTCGAAATTTTTTCGAAATTTTTTTTGAAAATTTTTTTCGAAAATTTTTTTTCGAAAATTGTTTTCAAAATTTTTTTCGAAAATTTGTTTTTCGAAATTTTTTTCGAAAATGTTTTTGAAAATTTTTTTCAAAAAATTTTTTTGAAAATTTTTTTCGAAAATTTTTTTGAAAATTTTTTTCGACATTTTTTTTCAAAAAGTTTTTTCAAAATTTTTTTTCAAAATTTTTTTCAAAATTTTTTTTCGAAATTGTTTTCGAAAATTTTTTTTCCAAATTTTTTTTCAAAATTTTTTTCGAAAATTTTTTTTCAAAAATTTTTTTCAAAAATTTTTTTCGAATTTTTTTTCGAAATTTCTTTCGAAAATTTTTTTCGAAATTTTTTTTAAAAATTTTTTTCGAAAATTTTTTTTCAAAATTTTTTTCGAAAATTTTTTCCAAAATTTTTTACGAAATTTTTTTCGAAAATTTTTTTCAAAATTCTTTTCGAAAAATTTTTTTCCAAAATTTTTTTGAAAATTTTTTTGAAAATTTTTTTTCGAAAATCTTTTTCAAAATTTTTTTCGAATATTTTTTTGAAAATTTTTTTTCCAAAATTTTTTCAAATTTTTTTTTCGAAATTTTTTTTGAAAATTTTTTTTCGAAATTTTTTTCGAAAATTTTTTTCAAAATTGTTTTCGAAATTTTTTTCGAAAATTTTTTTCAAAATTTTTTCGAAAATTTTTCTGAAAATTTTTTTCGAAAATTTTTTTTCGAAAATTTTTTTCAAAATTTTTTTCGAAAATTTTTTTTTGATATTTTTTTCGAAAATTTTTTTGAAAATTTTTTTCGAAAAATTTTTTTGAAAATTTTTTTCGAAAATTTTTTTGAAAATTGTTTTCGAATTTTTTTTTCAAAATTTTTTTCGAAAATTTTTTTTCGAAAATTTTTTTTCGAAATTTTTTTCGAAAATTTTTTTTCGAAATTTCTTTCGAAAATTTTTTTCTAAATTTTTTTTCCAAATTTTTTATCAAAATTTTTTTCGAAAATTTTTTTTCGAAAATTTTTTTTAAAATTTTTTTCGAAATTTTTTTTCGAAATTTCTTTCAAAAATTTTTTTCGAAATTTTTTTCAAAATTTTTTTCGAAAAATTTTTTTCCAAAATTTTTTCAAAAATTTTTTTGAAAATTTGTTTTCGAAAATTTTTTTAAAAATTTTTTTCGAAAATTTTTTTGAAAATTTTTTTCGAAATTTTTTTTCAAAATTTTTTTCAAAATTTTTTTTCAAAATTTTTTTCAAAATTTTTTTTCAAAATTTTTTTCAAAATTTTTTTCGAAAATTTTTTTTCAAAATTTTTTTCGAAAATTTTTTTTCGAAATTTTTTTCGAAAATTTTTTTCAAAATTTTTTTCAAAATTTTTTTCGAAAAATTTTTTTCCAAAATTTTTTCGAAAATTTTTCTGAAAATTTTTTTCGAAAATTTTTTTTCGAAAATTTTTTTCAAAATTTTTTTCAAAATTTTTTTCGAAAATTTTTTTTCGATATTTTTTTCGAAAATTTTTTTTCGATATTTTTTTCGAAAATTTTTTTTTGGAAATTTTTTTCGAAAGTTTTTTTCGAAATTTTTTTCAAAAATTTTTTTCAAAATTTTTTTTCCAAATTTTTTTTCAAAATGTTTTTCGAAAATTTTTTTCGAAATTTTTTTTCAAAATTTTTTTCAAAATTTTTTTTTCCAAATTTTTTTCGAAAATTTTTTTAAAATTTTTTTTCAAAATTTTTTTCGAATATTTTTTTCAAAATTTTTTTCGAAATTTTTTTTCAAAATTTTTTCGAAATTTTTTTTCAAAATTTTTTTCGAAAATTTCTTTTCGAAATTTTTTTCGAAAATTTTTTTTCGAAATTTTTTTCGAAAATTTTTTTTCGAAATTTTTTTTCGAAATTTTTTTCGAAAATTTTTTTCAAAATTTTTTTCTGAATTTTTTTTCAAATTTTTTTTCGAAAATATTTTTTCGAAAATTTTTTAAAAATTTTTTTCGAAAATTTTTTTTCGTAATTTCTTTCGAAAATTTTTTTCGAAAATTTTTTTTCGAAAATTTTTTCTCGAAAATTTTTCGAAAATTTTTTTGAAATTTTTTTTCGAAAAAGTTTTTTGCAAACTTTTTTCTAAATTTTTTTTGAAAATTTTTTTCGAAATTTTTTTCAAAATTTTTTTCAATAATTTTTTTTCCAAATTTTTTTCGAAGATTTTTTTAAAAATTTTTTTTGGAAATTTTTTTCGAAAATTTTTTTTCAAAATTTTTTTCAAAATTTTTTTTCGAAATTTTTTTCGAAAATTTTTTTTCGAAATTTTTTTCGAAAATTTTTTTCAAAAATTTTTTTCAAAATTTTTTTCGAAATTTTTTTCGAAAATTTTTTTCGAAATTTTTTTCCAAATTTTTTTTCAAAATTTTTTTCGAAAATTTTTTTTCAAAAATTTTTTTCAAAAATTTTTTTCGAATTTTTTTTCGAAATTTCTTTCGAAAATTTTTTTCGAAATTTTTTTTTAAAATTTTTTTCGAAAATTTTTTTTCGAAATTTTTTTCAAAATTTTTTACGAAATTTTTTTCGAAAATTTTTTTCAAAATTCTTTACGAAAAATTTTTTTTCAAAATTTTTTCGAAAATTTTTTTGAAAATTTTTTTTCGAAAATCTTTTTCAAAATTTTTTTCGAATATTTTTTTGAAAATTTTTTTTCCAAAATTTTTTCAAAATTTTTTTTCGAAATTTTTTTTCAAACTTTTTTTCGAAATTTTTTTTTCGAAATTTTTTTCGAAAATTTTTTTTCGAAAATTTTTTTCAAAATTTTTTTCGAAAATTTTTTTTTGATATTTTTTTCGAAAATTTTTTTGAAAATTTTTTTCGAAAAATTTTTTTGAAAATTTTTTTCGAAAATATTTTAGAAAATTGTTTTCGAATTTTTTTTTCAAAATTTTTTTCGAAAATTTTTTTTCGAAATTTCTTTCGAAAATTTTTTTTCGAAATTTCTTTCGAAATTTTTTTTTCCAAATTTTTTATCAAAATTTTTTTCGAAAATTTTTTTTCGAAAATTTTTTTAAAAATTTTTTTCGAAATTTTTTTTCGAAATTTCTTTCAAAAATTTTTTCGAAAATTTTTTTCAATATTTTTTTAGAAAAATTTTTTTCCAAAATTTTGTCGAAAATTTTTTTGAAAATTTTTTTCGAAATTGTTTTCGAAAATTTTTTTTCGAAAATTTTTTCTCGAAAATTTTTTCGAAAATTTTTTTGAAATTTTTTTTCGAAAAAGTTTTTTGCAAAATTTTTTCTAAATTTTTTTTGAAAATTTTTTTCGAAATTTTTTTCAAAATTTTTTTCAATAATTTTTTTTCCAAATTTTTTTCGAAAATTTTTTTAAAAATTTTTTTCGAAAATTTTTTTTCAAAATTTTTTTCAAAAATTTTTTTCGAAATTTTTTTCGAAAATTTTTTTTCGAAATTTTTTTCGAAAATTTTTTTCAAAATTTTTTTCGAAAATTCTTTTCGAAATTTTTTTCGAAAATTTTTTTTCGAAATTTTTTTCGAAAATTTTTTTCATATTTTTTCGAAATTTTTTTCGAAAATTTTTTTCGAAATTTTTTTCCAAATTTTTTTTCAAAATTTTTTTCCAAATTTTTTTTCAAAATTTTTTTCGAAATTTTTTTTTCCAAAATTTTTTCAAAATTTTTTTTCGAAATTTTTTTCAAAAATTTTTTTCCAAATTTTTTTTCCAAATTTTTTTTCAAAATTTTTTTCGAAAATGTTTTTCGAAATATTTTTTAAAAATTTTTTTCAAAATTTTTTTTTCCAAATTTTCTTCGAAAATTTTTTTAAAATTTTTTTTCGAAATTTTTTTCGAAAATTTTTTTTCAAAATTTTTTTTCGAAAATTTTTTTCAAAATTTTTTTCGAAATCTTTTTTCAAAATTTTTTCCAAATTTTTTTCAAAATTTTTTTAGAAATTTTTTTTGGAAAATTTTTTTCGAAATTTTTTTTACAAAATTTTTTTCAAAATTTTTTTCGAAAATTTTTTTTCCAATATTTTTTCAAAATTTTTTTTCGAAATTTTTTTCGAAAATTTTTTTCAATATTTTTTTCGAAAAATTTTTTTCCAAAATTTTTTTGAAAATTTTTTTCGAAATTTTTTTTCAAAATTTTTTTTGAAAATTTTTTTTCGAATTTTTTTTGAAAATATTTTTTGAGAAATTTTTTTTTTCAAATTTTTTCGAAAATTTTTTTTCGAAATTTTTTTCGAAAATTTTCTTCGAAATTTTTTTTTTCCAAAATTTTCTTTCAAAATTTTTTTCGAAAATTTTTTTTCGAAATTTTTTTCGAAAATTTGTTTCAATATTTTTTTCGAAAAATTTTTATCCAAAATTTTTTCGAAAATTTTTTTGAAAATTTTTTTTGGAAATTTTTTTTCAAAATTTTTTTCGAAATTTTTTTTTCAAAATTTTTTTCGAATTTTTTTTTCAAATTTTTTTTCGAAATTTTTTTCGAAAATTTTTTTTCGAAATTTTTTTCGAAAATTTTTTTCGAAAATTTTTTTCAAAATTTTTTTTTCAAATTTTTTTTCAAAATTTTTTGCGAAAATTTTTTTCGAAAATTTTTTTCGAAAATTTTTTTCGAAAATTTTTTTTCGAAAATTTTTTCGAAAATTTTTTTGAAATTTTTTTTCGAAAAATTCTTTTGCAAAATTTTTTATAAATTTTTTTTGAAAATTTTTTTCAAAATTTTTTTCGAAATTTTTTTTCAAAATTTTTTCGAAATTTTTTTCGAAAATTTTTTTCAAATTTTTTTTCGAAATTTTTTTTCAAAATTTTTTTCGAAAATTTTTTTCAAAATTTTTTTTGAAAATTTTTTTTTGGAAATTTTTTTCGAAAATTTTTTTTCGAAATTTTTTTCAAAAATTTTTTTCAAAATTTTTTTCGAAATTTTTTTTCAAAATTTTTTTCGAAAATTTTTTTTTGGAAATTTTTTTCGAAAATTTTTTTCAAAATTTTTTTTGAAATTTTTTTTCCAAATTTTTTTTCAAAATTTTTTTCGAAAATTTTTTTCGAAATTTTTTTTCAAAATTTTTTCGAAATTTTTTTTCCAAATTTTTTTCGAAAATTTTTTTTAGAAATTTTTTTCGAAAATTTTTTTCAAAATGTTTTTCGAAATTTTTTTCGAAAATTTTTTTCGAAATTTTTTTTCCAATTTTTTTTTCAAAATTTTTTTCAATAATTTTTTTTCAAAATTTTTTTCGAAAATTTTTTAAAAAATTTTTTTCGAAATTTTTTTCGAAAATTTTTTTTCGAAATTTTTTTCGAAAATTTTTTTTTCGAAATTTTTTTCGAAAATTTTTTTTCGAAATTTTTTTCGAAAATTTTTTTCAAAATTTTTTTTCCAAATTTTTTTTCAAATTTTTTTCGAAAATTTTTTTTCAAAATTTTTTTCAAAATTTTTTTCGAAAATTTTTTTGCGAAAATTTTTTTTCGAAATTTCTTTCGAGAATTTTTTTCGAAAATTTTTTTCGAAATTTTTTTTCAAAATTTTTTTCGAAAATTTTTTTTCGAAATTTTTTCGAAATTTTTTTTGAAAATTTTTTTCGAAAATTTTTTTTCGAAAATTGTTTTCAAAATTTTTTTCGAAAATTTTTTTTTCGAAATTTTTTTCGAAAATTTTTTTGAAAATTTTTTTCAAAAAATTTTTTTAAAAATTTTTTTCGAAAATTTTTTTGAAAATTTTTTTCGACATTTTTTTTCAAAATTTTTTTCAAAATTTTTTTTCAAAATTTTTTTCAAAATTTTTTTTCGAAATTGTTTTCGAAAATTTTTTTTCCAAATTTTTTTTCAAAATTTTTTTCGAAAATTTTTTTTCAAAATTTTTTTCAAAAATTTCTTTCGAAAATTTTTTTCGAAATTTTTTTTTTAAATTTTTTTCGAAATTTTTTTTTTAAATTTTTTTCGAAAATTTTTTTTCGAAATTTTTTTCGAAAATTTTTTTCAAAATTTTTTACGAAATTTTTTTCGAAAATTTTTTTCAAAATTCTTTTCGAAAAATTTTTTTCCAAAATTTTTTCGAAAATTTTTTTGAAAATTTTTTTTCGAAAATCTTTTTCAAAATTTTTTTCGAATATTTTTTTGAAAATTTTTTTTCCAAAATTTTTTCAAATTTTTTTTTCGAAATTTTTTTTCAAAATTTTTTTCGAAAATTTTTTTTCGAAATTTTCTTCGAAAATTTTTTTTCGAAATTTTTTTCGAAAATTTTTTTCAAAATTTTTTTCGAAATTTTTTTCGAAAATTTTTTTCAAAATTTTTTCGAAAATTTTTCTGAAAATTTTTTTCGAAAATTTTTTTTCGAAAATTTTTTTCAAAATTTTTTTCGAATATTTTTTTTGATATTTTTTTCGAAATTTTTTTTCGAAATTTTTTTCGAAAATTTTTTTCGAAAATTTTTTTCAAAATTTTTTTCGAAAATTCTTTTCGAAATTTTTTTCGAAAATTTTTTTTCGAAATTTTTTTCGAAAATTTTTTTCAAATTTTTTCGAAATTTTTTTCGAAAATTTTTTTCGAAATTTTTTTCCAAATTTTTTTTCAAAATTTTTTTCCAAATTTTTTTTCAAAATTTTTTTCCAAATTTTTTTTTCCAAAATTTTTTCAAAATTTTTTTTCGAAATTTTTTTCAAAAATTTTTTTCCAAATTTTTTTTCCAAATTTTTTTTCAAAATTTTTTTCGAAAATTTTTTTCGAAATTTTTTTTAAAAATTTTTTTCTAAATTTTTTTTTCCAAATTTTCTTCGAAAATTTTTTTAAAATTTTTTTTCGAAATTTTTTTCGAAAATTTTTTTTCAAAATTTTTTTTCGAAAATTTTTTTCAAAATTTTTTCGAAATCTTTTTTCAAAATTTTTTTAGAAATTTTTTTTGGAAATTTTTTTCGAAATTTTTTTTCAAAATTTTTTTTGAAAATTTTTTTTCGAATTTTTTTTGAAAATATTTTTTGAGAAATTTTTTTTTTCAAATTTTTTCGAAAATTTTTTTTCGAAATTTTTTTCGAAAATTTTCTTCGAAATTTTTGTTTTCGAAAATTTTTTTTCGAAATTTTTTTCGAAAATTTGTTTCAATATTTTTTTCGAAAAATTTTTATCCAAAATTTTTTCGAAAATTTTTTTGAAAATTTTTTTTGGAAATTTTTTTTCAAAATTTTTTTCGAAATTTTTTTTTCGAAATTTTTTTCGAATTTTTTTTTCAAATTTTTTTTCGAAATTTTTTTCAAAAATTTTTTTTCGAAATTTTTTTCGAAAATTTTTTTCAAAATTTTTTTTTCAAATTTTTTTTCAAAATTTTTTGCGAAAATTTTTTTCGAAAATTTTTTTCGAAAATTTTTTTCGAAAATTTTTTTTCGAAAATTTTTTCGAAAATTTTTTTGAAATTTTTTTTCGAAAAATTTTTTTGCAAAATTTTTTATAAATTTTTTTTGAAAATTTTTTTCAAAATTTTTTTCGAAATTTTTTTTCAAAATTTTTTCGAAATTTTTTTCGAAAATTTTTTTCAAAATTTTTTTCGAAATTTTTTTTCAAAATTTTTTTCGAAAATTTTTTTCAAAATTTTTTTTGAAAATTTTTTTTTGGAAATTTTTTTCGAAATTTTTTTTTCGAAATTTTTTTCAAAAATTTTTTTCAAAATTTTTTTCGAAAATTTTTTTCAAAATTTTTTTCGAAAATTTTTTTTTGGAAATTTTTTTCGAAAATTTTTTTCAAAAATTTTTTTCAAAATTTTTTTTCCAAATTTTTTTTCAAAATTTTTTTCGAAAATTTTTTTCGAAATTTTTTTTCAAAATTTTTTCGAAATTTTTTTTCCAAATTTTTTTCGAAAATTTTTTTTCGAAATTTTTTTCGAAAATTTTTTTCAAAATTTTTTTTCCAAATTTTTTTTCAAAATTTTTTTCGAAAATTTTTTTTCAAAATTTTTTTCAAAATTTTTTTCGAAAATTTTTTTGCGAAAATTTTTTTTCGAAATTTCTTTCGAGAATTTTTTTCGAAAATTTTTTTCGAAATTTTTTTTCAAAATTTTTTTCGAAAATTTTTTTTCGAAATTTTTTCGAAATTTTTTCGAAATTTTTTTTGAAAATTTTTTTCGAAAATTTTTCTTCGAAAATTGTTTTCAAAATTTTTTTCGAAAATTTTTTTTTCGAAATTTTTTTCGAAAATTTTTTTGAAAATTTTTTTCAAAAAATTTTTTTAAAAATTTTTTTCGAAAATTTTTTTGAAAATTTTTTTCGACATTTTTTTTTCAAAATTTTTTTCAAAATTTTTTTTCAAAATTTTTTTCAAAATTTTTTTTCGAAATTGTTCTCGAAAATTTTTTTTCCAAATTTTTTTTCAAAATTTTTTTCGAAAATTTTTTTTCAAAAATTTTTTTCAAAAATTTTTTTCGAATTTTATTTCGAAATTTCTTTCGAAAATTTTTTTCGAAATTTTTTTTAAAAATTTTTTTCGAAAATTTTTTTTCGAAATTTTTTTCGAAAATTTTTTTCAAAATTTTTTACGAAATTTTTTTCGAAAATTTTTTTCAAAATTTTTTCGAAAATTTTTCTGAAAATTTTTTTCGAAAATATTTTTTCGAAAATTTTTTTCAAAATTTTTTTCGAATATTTTTTTTGATATTTTTTTCGAAATTTTTTTTCGAAATTTTTTTCGAAAATTTTTTTCGAAAATTTTTTTCAAAATTTTTTTCGAAAATTCTTTTCGAAATTTTTTTCGAAAATTTTTTTTCGAAATTTTTTTCGAAAATTTTTTTCAAATTTTTTCGAAATTTTTTTCGAAAATTTTTTTCGAAATTTTTTTCCAAATTTTTTTTCAAAATTTTTTTCCAAATTTTTTTTCAAAATTTTTTTCGAAATTTTTTTTTCCAAAATTTTTTCAAAATTTTTTTTCGAAATTTTTTTCAAAAATTTTTTTCCAAATTTTTTTTCCAAATTTTTTTTCAAAATTTTTTTCGAAAATTTTTTTCGAAATTTTTTTTAAAAATTTTTTTCAAAATTTTTTTTTCCAAATTTTCTTCGAAAATTTTTTTAAAATTTTTTTTCGAAATTTTTTTCGAAAATTTTTTTTCAAAATTTTTTTTCGAAAATTTTTTTCAAAATTTTTTCGAAATCTTTTTTCAAAATTTTTTTAGAAATTTTTTTTGGAAATTTTTTTCGAAATTTTTTTTCAAAATTTTTTTTGAAAATTTTTTTTCGAATTTTTTTTGAAAATATTTTTTGAGAAATTTTTTTTTTCAAATTTTTTCGAAAATTTTTTTTCGAAATTTTTTTCGAAAATTTTCTTCGAAATTTTTTTTTTCCAAAATTTTCTTTCAAAATTTTTTTCGAAAATTTTTTTTCGAAATTTTTTTCGAAAATTTGTTTCAATATTTTTTTCGAAAAATTTTTATCCAAAATTTTTTCGAAAATTTTTTTGAAAATTTTTTTTGGAAATTTTTTTTCAAAATTTTTTTCGAAATTTTTTTTTCGAAATTTTTTTCGAATTTTTTTTTCAAATTTTTTTTCGAAATTTTTTTCAAAAATTTTTTTTCGAAATTTTTTTCGAAAATTTTTTTCAAAATTTTTTTTTCAAATTTTTTTTCAAAATTTTTTGCGAAAATTTTTTTCGAAAATTTTTTTCGAAAATTTTTTTTCGAAAATTTTTTCGAAAATTTTTTTGAAATTTTTTTTCGAAAAATTTTTTTGCAAAATTTTTTATAAATTTTTTTTGAAAATTTTTTTCAAAATTTTTTTCGAAATTTTTTTTCAAAATTTTTTCGAAATTTTTTTCGAAAATTTTTTTCAAAATTTTTTTCGAAATTTTTTTTCAAAATTTTTTTCGAAAATTTTTTTCAAAATTTTTTTTGAAAATTTTTTTTTGGAAATTTTTTTCGAAATTTTTTTTTCGAAATTTTTTTCAAAAATTTTTTTCAAAATTTTTTTCGAAAATTTTTTTCAAAATTTTTTTCGAAAATTTTTTTTTGGAAATTTTTTTCGAAAATTTTTTTCAAAAATTTTTTTCAAAATTTTTTTTCCAAATTTTTTTTCAAAATTTTTTTCGAAAATTTTTTTCGAAATTTTTTTTCAAAATTTTTTCGAAATTTTTTTTCCAAATTTTTTTCGAAAATTTTTTTTCGAAATTTTTTTCGAAAATTTTTTTCAAAATTTTTTTTCCAAATTTTTTTTCAAAATTTTTTTCGAAAATTTTTTTTCAAAATTTTTTTCAAAATTTTTTTCGAAAATTTTTTTGCGAAAATTTTTTTTCGAAATTTCTTTCGAGAATTTTTTTCGAAAATTTTTTTCGAAATTTTTTTTCAAAATTTTTTTCGAAAATTTTTTTTCGAAATTTTTTCGAAATTTTTTTTGAAAATTTTTTTCGAAAATTTTTCTTCGAAAATTGTTTTCAAAATTTTTTTCGAAAATTTTTTTTTCGAAATTTTTTTCGAAAATTTTTTTGAAAAATTTTTTCAAAAAATTTTTTTAAAAATTTTTTTCGAAAATTTTTTTGAAAATTTTTTTCGACATTTTTTTTTCAAAATTTTTTTCAAAATTTTTTTTCAAAATTTTTTTCAAAATTTTTTTTCGAAATTGTTCTCGAAAATTTTTTTTCCAAATTTTTTTTCAAAATTTTTTTCGAAAATTTTTTTTCAAAAATTTTTTTCAAAAATTTTTTTCGAATTTTATTTCGAAATTTCTTTCGAAAATTTTTTTCGAAATTTTTTTTAAAAATTTTTTTCGAAAATTTTTTTTCGAAATTTTTTTCGAAAATTTTTTTAAAAATTTTTTACGAAATTTTTTTCGAAAATTTTTTTCAAAATTCTTTTCGAAAAATTTTTTTCCAAAATTTTTTCGAAAATTTTTTTGAAAATTTTTTTTCGAAAATCTTTTTCAAAATTTTTTTCGAATATTTTTTTGAAAATTTTTTTTCTAAAATTTTTTCAAATTTTTTTTTCGAAATTTTTTTTCAAAATTTTTTTCGAAAATTTTTTTTCGAAATTTTTTTCGAAAATTTTTTTTCGAAATTTTTTTCGAAAATTTTTTTCAAAATTTTTTTCGAAATTTTTTTCGAAAATTTTTTTCAAAATTTTTTCGAAAATTTTTCTGAAAATTTTTTTCGAAAATTTTTTTTCGAAAATTTTTTTCAAAATTTTTTTCGAATATTTTTTTTTGATATTTTTTTCGAAATTTTTTTTAAAAATTTTTTTCGAAAAATTTTTTTGAAAATTTTTTTCGAAAATTTTTTTGAAAATTGTTTTCGAATTTTTTTTTCAAAATTTTTTTCCAAATTTTTTATCAAAGTTTTTTTCGAAAATTTTTTTTCGAAAATTTTTTTTAAAATCTTTTTCGAAATTTTTTTTCGAAATTTCTTTCAAAAATTTTTTTCGAAATTTTTTTCAAAATTTTTTTCGAAAAATTTTTTTCCTAAATTTTTTCAAAAATTTTTTTGAAAATTTTTTTCGAAAATTTTTTTAAAAATTTTTTTCGAAAATTTTTTTCAAAATTTTTTACGAAATTTTTTTCGGAAATTTTTTTCAAAATTTTTTTCGAAAAATTTTTTTCCAAAATTTTTTCGAAAATTCTTTTGAAAATTTTTTTTGGAAAATCTTTTTCAAAATTTTTTTTGAATATTTTTTTGAAAATTTTTTTTCCAAAATTTTTTCAAAATTTTTTTTCGAAATTATTTTCGAAAATTTTTTTCAATATTTTTTTCGAAAGATTTTTTTCCAAAATTTTGTCGAAAATTTTTTTAAAAATTTTTTTCGAAATTGTTTTCGAAAATTTTTTTTCGAAAATTTTTTTTCGAAAATTTTTTTCAAAATTATTTCTGAAAATGTTTTCGAAAATTTTTTTAAAATTTTTTTTCGAAATTTTTTTTCAAAATTTTTTTCGAAAATTTTTTTTCGAAATTTTTTTTCAAAATTTTTTTCGAAAATTTTTTTTCGAAATTTTTTTCAAAATTTTTTTCGAAAATTTTTTTCGAAAATTTTTTTCGAAATTTTTTTTAAAAATTTTTTTCGAAAATTTTTTTTTGAAATTTTTTTCGAAAATTTTTTTCAAAATTTTTTTCGAAATTTATTTTTCGAAATTTCTTTCGAAAATTTTTTTCAAAATTTTTTTCGAAAAGTTTTTTTCGAAATTTTTTTTTATTTCTTTCGAAATTTTTTTTCAAATTTTTTTTCCAAAATGTTTTTTCGAGATTTTTTTCGAAATTTTTTTAAATATTTTTTTCGAAATTTTTTTTCAAAATTTTTTTTGAAAATTTTTTTTTGGATATTTTTTTCGAAATTTTTTTCAAAATTTTTTTTGAAAATTTTTTTTCGAAATTTTTTTCGAAAAATTTTCTTCCGAAATTTTTTTCAAAATTTTTTTTCAAAATTTTTTTCGAAAATTTTTTTCGAAACTTTTTTTCCAAAATTTTTTCGAAAAATTTTTTGTAAATTTTTTGCGAAATTTTTTTTCAAAATTTTTTTCGAAAATTTTTTCGAAAATTTTTTTGAAAATTTTTTTCGAAATTTTTTTTAAAATTTTTTTTCGAAAAATTTTTTTTGAAATTTTTTTCGAAAATTTTTTTAAAAATTTTTTTTCGAAATTTTTTTTCAAAATTTTTTCCAAAAAATTTTTTCCAAAATTTTTTCGAAATTTTTTTTTAAATTTTTTTCGAAATTTTTTTTTAATTTTTTTTTCGAAATTTTTTTTCATAATTTTTTTCGAAATGTTTTTTTCGAAATTTTTTTCGAAAATTTTTTTCGAAATTTTTTTTTCCAAATTTTTTTCGAAAATTTTTTCGAAAATTTTTTTGAAAATTTTTTTTTGAAATTTTTTTTCAAAATTTTTTTCGAAAATTTTTTTTTCGAAATTTTTTTCGAAAATATTTTTCAAAATTTTTTTCGAAATTTTTTACCCAAATTTTTTCTGAAAATTTTTTTCAAATTTTTTTTTCAAAATTTTTTTCGAAATTTTTTTGGAAATTTTTTTTCAAAATTTTTTCGAAATTTTTTTCAAAATTTTTTTAGAAATTTTTTTCAAAAATTTTTTTCGAAATTTTTTTTACAAAATTTTTTTCAAAATTTTTTTCGAAAATTTTTTTTCCAAATTTTTTTCAGAATTTTTTTTCGAAATTTTTTTCGAAAATTTTTTTCAATATTTTTTTCGAAAAATTTTTTTCCAAAATTTTTTTGAAAATTTTTTTCGAAATTTTTTTTTCAAAATTTTTTTTGAAAATTTTTTTTCGAATTTTTTTTGAAAATATTTTTTGAGAAATTTTTTTTTTCAAATTTTTTCGAAAATTTTTTTTCGAAATTTTTTTCGAAAATTTTCTTCGAAATTTTTTGTTTCCAAAATTTTCTTTCAAAATTTTTTTCGAAAATTTTTTTTCGAAATTTTTTTCGAAAATTTGTTTCAATATTTTTTTCGAAAAATTTTTATCCAAAATTTTTTCGAAAATTTTTTTGAAAATTTTTTTTGGAAATTTTTTTTCAAAATTTTTTTCGAAATTTTTTTTTCGAAATTTTTTTCGAAATTTTTTTTTAAATTTTTTTTCGAAATTTTTTTCGAAAATTTTTTCCAAAATTTTTTCGACAATTTTTTTCAAAATTTTTTTCGAAAATTTTTTTTCGAAATTTTTTTCGAAAATTTTTTTTCGAAATTTTTTTCGAAAATTTTTTTTCGAAATTTTTTTCGAAAATTTTTTTCAAAATTTTTTTTCCAAATTTTTTTTCAAAATTTTTTGCGAAAATTTTTTTCGAAAATTTTTTTCGAAAATTTTTTTCGAAAATTTTTTTTCGAAAATTTTTTTCAAAATTTTTTTCGAATATTTTTTTTTGATATTTTTTTCGAAATTTTTTTTAAAAATTTTTTTCGAAAAATTTTTTTGAAAATTTTTTTCGAAAATTTTTTTGAAAATTGTTTTCGAATTTTTTTTTCAAAATTTTTTTCCAAATTTTTTATCAAAATTTTTTTCGAAAATTTTTTTTCGAAAATTTTTTTTTAAATCTTTTTCGAAATTTTTTTTCGAAATTTCTTTCAAAAATTTTTTTCGAAATTTTTTTCAAAATTTTTTTCGAAAAATTTTTTTCCTAAATTTTTTCAAAAATTTTTTTGAAAATTTGTTTTCGAAAATTTTTTTAAAAATTTATTTCGAAAATTTTTTTCAAAATTTTTTACGAAATTTTTTTCGGAAATTTTTTTCAAAATTTTTTTCGAAAAATTTTTTTCCAAAATTTTTTCGAAAATTCTTTTGAAAATTTTTTTTGGAAAATCTTTTTCAAAATTTTTTTTGAATATTTTTTTGAAAATTTTTTTTCCAAAATTTTTTCAAAATTTTTTTTCGAAATTATTTTCGAAAATTTTTTTCAATATTTTTTTCGAAAGATTTTTTTCCAAAATTTTGTCGAAAATTTTTTTAAAAATTTTTTTCGAAATTGTTTTCGAAAATTTTTTTTCGAAAATGTTTTTCAAAATTATTTCTGAAAATGTTTTCGAAAATTTTTTTAAAATTTTTTTTCGAAATTTTTTTTCAAAATTTTTTTCGAAAATTTTTTTTCGAAATTTTTTTTCAAAATTTTTTTCGAAAATTTTTTTTCGAAATTTTTTTCAAAATTTTTTTCGAAAATTTTTTTCGAAAATTTTTTTAGAAATTTTTTTTAAAAATTTTTTTCGAAAATTTTTTTTTGAAATTTTTTTCGAAAATTTTTTTCAAAATTTTTTTCGAAATTTATTTTTCGAAATTTCTTTCGAAAATTTTTTTCAAAATTTTTTTCGAAAAGTTTTTTTCGAAATTTTTTTTTTATTTCTTTCGAAATTTTTTTTCAAATTTTTTTTCCAAAATGTTTTTTCGAGATTTTTTTCGAAATTTTTTTAAATATTTTTTTCGAAATTTTTTTTCAAAATTTTTTTTGAAAATTTTTTTTTGGATATTTTTTTCGAAATTTTTTTCAAAATTTTTTTTGAAAATTTTTTTTCGAAATTTTTTTCGAAAAATTTTCTTCCGAAATTTTTTTCAAAATTTTTTTTCAAAATTTTTTTCGAAAATTTTTTTCGAAACTTTTTTTCCAAAATTTTTTCGAAAAATTTTTTGTAAATTTTTTGCGAAATTTTTTTTCAAAATTTTTTTCGAAAATTTTTTCGAAAATTTTTTTGAAAATTTTTTTCGAAATTTTTTTTAAAATTTTTTTTCGAAAATTTTTTTTTGAAATTTTTTTCGAAAATTTTTTTTCGAAATTTTTTTTCAAAATTTTTCCCAAAAAATTTTTTTCCAAAATTTTTTCGAAATTTTTTTTTAAATTTTTTTCGAAATTTTTTTTTAATTTTTTTTTCGAAATTTTTTTTCATAATTTTTTTCGAAATGTTTTTTTCGAAATTTTTTTCGAAAATTTTTTTCGAAATTTTTTTTTCCAAATTTTTTTCGAAAATTTTTTCGAAAATTTTTTTGAAAATTTTTTTTTGAAATTTTTTTTCAAAATTTTTTTCGAAAATTTTTTTTTCGAAATTTTTTTCGAAAATATTTTTCAAAATTTTTTTCGAAATTTTTTACCCAAATTTTTTCTGAAAATTTTTTTCAAATTTTTTTTTCAAAATTTTTTTCGAAATTTTTTTGGAAATTTTTTTTCAAAATTTTTTCGAAATTTTTTTCAAAATTTTTTTAGAAATTTTTTTCGAAAATTTTTTTCGAAATTTTTTTTACAAAATTTTTTTCAAAATTTTTTTCGAAAATTTTTTTTCCAAAATTTTTTCAGAATTTTTTTTCGAAATTTTTTTCGAAAATTTTTTTCAATATTTTTTTCGAAAAATTTTTTTCCAAAATTTTTTTGAAAATTTTTTTCGAAATTTTTTTTTCAAAATTTTTTTTGAAAATTTTTTTTCGAATTTTTTTTGAAAATATTTTTTGAGAAATTTTTTTTTTCAAATTTTTTCGAAAATTTTTTTTCGAAATTTTTTTCGAAAATTTTCTTCGAAATTTTTTGTTTCCAAAATTTTCTTTCAAAATTTTTTTCGAAAATTTTTTTTCGAAATTTTTTTCGAAAATTTGTTTCAATATTTTTTTCGAAAAATTTTTATCCAAAATTTTTTCGAAAATTTTTTTGAAAATTTTTTTTGGAAATTTTTTTTCAAAATTTTTTTCGAAATTTTTTTTTCGAAATTTTTTTCGAAATTTTTTTTTAAATTTTTTTTCGAAATTTTTTTCGAAAATTTTTTCCAAAATTTTTTCGACAATTTTTTTCAAAATTTTTTTCGAAAATTTTTTTTCGAAATTTTTTTCGAAAATTTTTTTTCGAAATTTTTTTCGAAAATTTTTTTTCGAAATTTTTTTCGAAAATTTTTTTCAAAATTTTTTTTCCAAATTTTTTTTCAAAATTTTTTGCGAAAATTTTTTTCGAAAATTTTTTTCGAAAATTTTTTTCGAAAATTTTTTTTCGAAAATTTTTTCGAAAATTTTTTTGAAATTTTTTTTCGAAAA
The DNA here is from genome assembly GCA_036926305.1 of Uropetala carovei. NCBI lineage: Eukaryota > Metazoa > Arthropoda > Insecta > Odonata > Petaluridae > Uropetala > Uropetala carovei. Next base: position 25,107,120 of record JAXCHB010000001.1, read on the forward strand.
ATTTTTTTGCAAAATTTTTTCTAAATTTTTTTCGAAAATTTTTTTTCGAAATTTTTTTTCGAATTTTTTTTTTCGAAATTTTATTTCAATATTTTTTTCCAAATTTTTTTTCAAAATTTTTTTCGAAATTTTTTTTTCCAAAATTTTATCAAAATTTTTTTTCGAAATTTTTTTCAAAAATTTTTTTCCAAATTTTTTTTCCAAATTTTTTTTCAAAATTTTTTTCGAAAATTTTTTTCGAAATTTTTTTTAAAATTTTTTTTCAAAAATTTTTTTTCCAAATTTTTTTCGAAAATTTTTTTAAAAATTTTTTTCGAAATTTTTTTCGAAAATTTTTTTTTTAAATTTTTTTTCGAAAATTTTTTTCAAAATTTTTTTGGAAATTTTTTTTCAAAATTTTTTCGAAATTTTTTTCAAAATTTTTTTAGAAATTTTTTTCGAAAATTTCTTTCGAAATTTTTTTTACAAAATTTTTTTCAAAATTTTTTTCGAAAATTTTTTTTCCAAAATTTTTTCAAAATTTTTTTTCGAAATTTTTTTCGAAAATTTTTTTCAATATTTGTTTCGAAAAATTTTTTTCCAAAATTTTTTTGAAAATTTTTTTCGAAATTTTTTTTTCAAAATTTTTTTTGAAAATTTTTTTTCGAATTTTTTTTGAAAATATTTTTTGAGAAATTTTTTTTTTCAAATTTTTTCGAAAATTTTTTTTCGAAATTTTTTTCGAAAATTTTATTCGAAATTTTTTGTTTCCAAAATTTTCTTTCAAAATTTTTTTCGAAAATTTTTTTTCGAAATTTTTTTCGAAAATTTGTTTCAATATTTTTTTCGAAAAATTTTTATCCAAAATTTTTTCGAAAATTTTTTTGAAAATTTTTTTTGGAAATTTTTTTTCAAAATTTTTTTCGAAATTTTTTTTTCGAAATTTTTTTCGAAAATTTTTTCCAAAATTTTTTCGACAATTTTTTTCAAAATTTTTTTCGAAAATTTTTTTTCGAAATTTTTTTCGAAAATTTTTTTCAAAATTTTTTTTCCAAATTTTTTTTCAAAATTTTTTTCGAAAATTTTTTTGAAATTTTTTTTCGAAAAATTTTTTTGCAAAATTTTTTCTAAATTTTTTTCGAAAATTTTTTTTCGAAATTTTTTTTCGAATTTTTTTTTTCGAAATTTTTTTTCAAAATTTTTTTTCCAAATTTTTTTTCAAAATTTTTTTCGAAAATTTTTTTTCGAAATTTTTTTCAAAATTTTTTTCGAAAATTTTTTTCGAAAATTTTTTTCGAAATTTTTTTTAAAAATTTTTTTCGAAAATTTTTTTTTGAAATTTTTTTCGAAAATTTTTTTCAAATTTTTTTCGAAATTTATTTTTCGAAATTTCTTTCGAAAATTTTTTTCAAAATTTTTTTCGAAAAGTTTTTTTCGAAATTTTTTTTTTATTTCTTTCGAAATTTTTTTTCAAAATTTTTTTCCAAAATGTTTTTTCGAGATTTTTTTCGAAATTTTTTTTAAATATTTTTTTCGAAATTTTTTTTCAAAATTTTTTTTGAAAATTTTTTTTTGGATATTTTTTTCGAAATTTTTTTCAAAATTTTTTTTGAAAATTTTTTTTCGAAATTTTTTTCGAAAAATTTTCTTCCGAAATTTTTTTCAAAATTTTTTTTCAAAATTTTTTTCGAAAATTTTTTTCGAAACTTTTTTTCCAAAATTTTTTCGAAAAATTTTTTGTAAATTTTTTTCGAAATTTTTTTTCAAAATTTTTTTTCAAAATATTTTTTCGAAAATTTTTTTCCAAATTTTTTTCGAAAATTTTTTTGAAAATTTTTTTCGAAAAATTTTTTTCCAAAATTTTTTCGAAAATTTTTTTTGAAAATTTTTTGCGAAACTTTTTTTCAAAATTTTTTTCGAAAATTTTTTTTCGAATTTTTTTTCGAAAATTTTTTTTCGAAATTTTTTTCGATATTTTTTTCGAAAATATTTTTCAAAATTTTTTTCGAAAATATTTTTCAAAATTTTTTTCGAAATTTTTTTTCAAAATTTTTTTTCCAAATTTTTTTTCAAAATTTTTTTCGAAAATTTTTTTTCGAAAATTTTTTTGAAAATTTTTTTCGAAATTTTTTTTAAAATTTTTTTTCGAAAATTTTTTTTTGAAATTTTTTTCGAAAATTTTTTAAAAAATTTTTTTTCGAAATTTTTTTTCAAAATTTTTTCCAAAAAATTTTTTTCCAAAATTTTTTCGAAATTTTTTTTTAAATTTTTTTCGAAATTTTTTTTCAATTTTTTTTTCGAAATTTTTTTTCATAATTTTTTTCGAAATGTTTTTTTCGAAATTTTTTTCGAAAATTTTTTTCGAAATTTTTTTTTCCAAATTTTTTTCGAAAATTTTTTCGAAAATTTTTTTGAAAATTTTTTTTTGAAATTTTTTTTCAAAATTTTTTTCGAAAATTTTTTTTTCGAAATTTTTTTCGAAAATATTTTTCAAAATTTTTTTCGAAATTTTTTACCCAAATTTTTTCTGAAAATTTTTTTCAAATTTTTTTTTCAAAATTTTTTTCGAAATTTTTTTGGAAATTTTTTTTCAAAATTATTTCGAAATTTTTTTCAAAATTTTTTTAGAAATTTTTTTCGAAAATTTTTTTCGAAATTTTTTTTACAAAATTTTTTTCAAAATTTTTTTCGAAATTTTTTTTCCAAAATTTTTTCAGAATTTTTTTTCGAAATTTTTTTCGAAAATTTTTTTCAATATTTTTTTCGAAAAATTTTTTTCCAAAATTTTTTTGAAAATTTTTTTCGAAATTTTTTTTTCAAAATTTTTTTTGAAAATTTTTTTTCGAATTTTTTTTGAAAATATTTTTTGAGAAATTTTTTTTTTCAAATTTTTTCGAAAATTTTTTTTCGAAATTTTTTTCGAAAATTTTCTTCGAAATTTTTTGTTTCCAAAATTTTCTTTCAAAATTTTTTTCGAAAATTTTTTTTCGAAATTTTTTTCGAAAATTTGTTTCAATATTTTTTTCGAAAAATTTTTATCCAAAATTTTTTCGAAAATTTTTTTGAAAATTTTTTTTGGAAATTTTTTTTCAAAATTTTTTTCGAAATTTTTTTTTCGAAATTTTTTTCGAAATTTTTTTTCAAATTTTTTTTCGAAATTTTTTTCGAAAATTTTTTCCAAAATTTTTTCGACAATTTTTTTCAAAATTTTTTTCGAAAATTTTTTTTCGAAATTTTTTTCGAAAATTTTTTTCAAAATTTTTTTTCCAAATTTTTTTTCAAAATTTTTTTCGAAAATTTTTTTGAAATTTTTTTTCGAAAAATTTTTTTGCAAAATTTTTTCTAAATTTTTTTCGAAAATTTTTTTTCGAAATTTTTTTTCGAATTTTTTTTTTCGAAATTTTTTTTCAAAATTTTTTTTCCAAATTTTTTTTCAAAATTTTTTTCGAAATTTTTTTTTCAAAATTTTTTTCAAAATTTTTTTCGAAAATTTTTTTCGAAAATTTTTTTCGAAATTTTTTTTAAAAATTTTTTTCGAAAATTTTTTTTTGAAATTTTTTTCGAAAATTTTTTTCAAAATTTTTTTCGAAATTTATTTTTCGAAATGTCTTTCGAAAATTTTTTTCAAAATTTTTTTCGAAAAGTTTTTTTCGAAATTTTTTTTTTATTTCTTTCGAAATTTTTTTTCAAAATTTTTTTCCAAAATGTTTTTTCGAGATTTTTTTCGAAATTTTTTTTAAATATTTTTTTCGAAATTTTTTTTCAAAATTTTTTTTGAAAATTTTTTTTTGGATATTTTTTTCGAAATTTTTTTCAAAATTTTTTTTGAAAATTTTTTTTCGAAATTTTTTTCGAAAAATTTTCTTCCGAAATTTTTTTCAAAATTTTTTTTCAAAATTTTTTTCGAAAATTTTTTTCGAAACTTTTTTTCCAAAATTTTTTCGAAAAATTTTTTGTAAATTTTTTTCGAAATTTTTTTTCAAAATTTTTTTTCAAAATATTTTTTCGAAAATTTTTTTCCAAATTTTTTTCGAAAATTTTTTTGAAAATTTTTTTCGAAAAATTTTTTTCCAAAATTTTTTCGAAAATTTTTTTTGAAAATTTTTTGCGAAACTTTTTTTCAAAATTTTTTTCGAAAATTTTTTTTCGAATTTTTTTTCGAAAATTATTTTTCGAAATTTTTTTCGATATTTTTTTCGAAAATATTTTTCAAAATTTTTTTCGAAAATATTTTTCAAAATTTTTTTCGAAATTTTTTTTCAAAATTTTTTTTCCAAATTTTTTTTCAAAATTTTTTTCGAAAATTTTTTTGAAAATTTTTTTCGAAATTTTTTTTAAAATTTTTTTTCGAAAATTTTTTTTTGAAATTTTTTTCGAAAATTTTTTTAAAAATTTTTTTTCGAAATTTTTTTTCGAAATTTTTTCCAAAAAATTTTTTTCCAAAATTTTTTCAAAATTTTTTTTTAAATTTTTTTCGAAATTTTTTTTCAATTTTTTTTTCGAAATTTTTTTTCATAATTTTTTTCGAAATGTTTTTTTCGAAATTTTTTTCGAAAATTTTTTTCGAAATTTTTTTTTCCAAATTTTTTTCGAAAATTTTTTTCGAAATTTTTTTTTCCAAATTTTTTTCGAAAATTTTTTCGAAAATTTTTTTGAAAATTTTTTTTTGAAATTTTTTTTCAAAATTTTTTTCGAAAATTTTTTTTTCGAAATTTTTTTCGAAAATATTTTTCAAAATTTTTTTCGAAATTTTTTACCCAAATTTTTTCTGAAAATTTTTTCAAATTTTTTTTTCAAAATTTTTTTCGAAATTTTTTTGGAAATTTTTTTTCAAAATTTTTTCGAAATTTTTTTCAAAATTTTTTTAGAAATTTTTTTCGAAAATTTTTTTCGAAATTTTTTTTACAAAATTTTTTTCAAAATTTTTTTCGAAAATTTTTTTTCCAAAATTTTTTCAGAATTTTTTTTCAAAATTTTTTTCGAAAATTTTTTTCAAAATTTTTTACGAAATTTTTTTCGGAAATTTTTTTCAAAATTTTTTTCGAAAAATTTTTTTCCAAAATTTTTTCGAAAATTCTTTTGAAAATTTTTTTTCGAAAATCTTTTTCAAAATTTTTTTTGAATATTTTTTTGAAAATTTTTTTTCCAAAATTTTTTCAAAATTTTTTTTCGAAATTATTTTCGAAAATTTTTTTCAATATTTTTTTCGAAAAATTTTTTTCCAAAATTTTGTCGAAAATTTTTTTAAAAATTTTTTTCGAAATTGTTTTCGAAAATTTTTTTTCGAAAATTTTTTTTCGAAAATTTTTTTCAAAATTCTTTCTGAAAATGTTTTCGAAAATTTTTTTAAAATTTTTTTTCGAAATTTTTTTTCAAAATTTTTTTCGAAAATTTTTTTTCGAAATTTTTTTTCAAAATTTTTTTCGAAAATTTTTTTTCGAAATTTTTTTCGAAAATTTTTTTCAAAATTTTTTTCGAAATTTTTTTCGAAAATTTTTTTCAAAATTTTTTTCGAAATTTTTTTCGAAAATTTTTTTCAAAATTTTTTTCGAAAAATTTTTTTCCAAAATTTTTTCGAAAATTTTTCTGAAAATTTTTTTCGAAAAATTTTTTTGAAAATTTTTTTCGAAAATTTTTTTGAAAATTTTTTTCGAAATTTATTTTCAAAATTTTTTTCGGAAATTTTTTTTTGGAAATTTTTTTCGAGTTTTTTTTCAAAATTTTTTTCAAGAATTTTTTTTCAAAATTTTTTTCGAAATTTTTTTTCAAAATTTTTTCGAAATTTTTTTTCAAAATTCTTTTCGAAAATTTCTTTTAGAAATTTTTTTCGAAAATTTTTTTTCGAAATTTTTTTCGAAACTTTTTTTTCGAAATTTTTTTTCGAAATTTTTTTCGAAAATTTTTTTCAAAATTTTTTTCTGAATTTTTTTTCAAATTTTTTTTTCGAAAATATTTTTTCGAAAATTTTTTAAAAATTTTTTTCGAAAATTTTTTTTCGTAATTTCTTTCGAAAATTTTTTTCGAAAATTTTTTTTCGAAAATTTTTTCTCGAAAATTTTTTCGAAAATTTTTTTGAAATTTTTTTTCGAAAAAGTTTTTTGCAAAATTTTTTCTAAATTTTTTTTGAAAATTTTTTTCGAAATTTTTTTCAAAATTTTTTTCAATAATTTTTTTTCCAAATTTTTTTCGAAGATTTTTTTTAAAATTTTTTTTGGAAATTTTTTTCGAAAATTTTTTTTCAAAATTTTTTTCAAAAATTTTTTTCGAAATTTTTTTCGAAAATTTTTTTTCGAAATTTTTTTCGAAAATTTTTTTCGAAACTTTTTTTCAAAATTTTTTTCGAAATTTTTTTCGAAAATTTTTTTCGAAATTTTTTTCCAAATTTTTTTTCAAAATTTTTTTCCAAATTTTTTTTCAAAATTTTTTTCGAAATTTTTTTTTCCAAAATTTTTTCAAAATTTTTTTTCGAAATTTTTTTCAAAAATTTTTTTCCAAATTTTTTTTCCAAATTTTTTTTCAAAATTTTTTTCGAAAATTTTTTTCGAAATTTTTTTTAAAAATTTTTTTTCCAAATTTTTTTCGAAAATTTTTTTAAAAATTTTTTTCGAAATTTTTTTCGAAAATTTTTTTTTAAAATTTTTTTTCGAAAATTTTTTTCAAAATTTTTTTTTCGAAAATTTTTTTCAAAATTTTTTTGGAAATTTTTTTTCAAAATTTTTTCGAAATTTTTTTCAAAATTTTTTTAGAAATTTTTTTCGAAAATTTTTTTCGAAATTTTTTTTACAAAATTTTTTTCAAAATTTTTTTCGAAAATTTTTTCAAAATTTTTTCAAAATTTTTTTTCGAAATTTTTTTCGAAAATTTTTTTCAATATTTTTTTCGAAAAATTTTTTTCCAAAATTTTTTTGAAAATTTTTTTCGAAATTTTTTTTTCAAAATTTTTTTTGAAAATTTTTTTTCGAATTTTTTTTGAAAATATTTTTTGAGAAATTTTTTTTTTCAAATTTTTTCGAAAATTTTTTTTCGAAATTTTTTTCGAAAATTTTCTTCGAAATTTTTTGTTTCCAAAATTTTCTTTCAAAATTTTTTTCGAAAATTTTTTTTCGAAATTTTTTTCGAAAATTTGTTTCAATATTTTTTTCGAAAAATTTTTATCCAAAATTTTTTCGAAAATTTTTTTGAAAATTTTTTTTGGAAATTTTTTTTCAAAATTTTTTTCGAAATTTTTTTTTCGAAATTTTTTTCGAAATTTTTTTTCAAATTTTTTTTCGAAATTTTTTTCGAAAATTTTTTCCAAAATTTTTTCGATATTTTTTTCGAAAATTTTTTTGAAAATTTTTTTCGAAAAATTTTTTTGAAAATTTTTTTCGAAAATTTTTTTGAAAATTTTTTTTGAAATTTTTTTTCAAAATTTTTTTCGAAAATTTTTTTTTGAAAATTTTTTTTCGAAATTTTTTTCGATATTTTTTTCGAAAATATTTTTCAAAATTTTTTTCGAAAATATTTTTCAAAATTTTTTTCGAAATTTTTTTTCAAAATTTTTTTTCCAAATTTTTTTTCAAAATTTTTTTCGAAAATTTTTTTGAAAATTTTTTTCGAAATTTTTTTTAAAATTTTTTTTCGAAAATTTTTTTTTGAAATTTTTTTCGAAAATTTTTTTAAAAATTTTTTTTCGAAATTTTTTTTCAAAATTTTTTCCAAAAAATTTTTTTCCAAAATTTTTTCGAAATTTTTTTAAAAATTTTTTTCGAAATTTTTTTTCAATTTTTTTTTCGAAATTTTTTTTCATAATTTTTTTCGAAATGTTTTTTTCGAAATTTTTTTAGAAAATTTTTTTCGAAATTTTTTTTTCCAAATTTTTTTCGAAAATTTTTTTCGAAATTTATTTTTCCAAATTTTTTTCGAAAATTTTTTCGAAAATTTTTTTGAAAATTTTTTTTTGAAATTTTTTTTCAAAATTTTTTTCGAAAATTTTTTTTTCGAAATTTTTTTCGAAAATATTTTTCAAAATTTTTTTCGAAATTTTTTACCCAAATTTTTTCTGAAAATTTTTTTCAAATTTTTTTTTCAAAATTTTTTTCAAAATTTTTTTCGAAAATTTTTTTTCCAAAATTTTTTCAGAATTTTTTTTCAAAATTTTTTTCGAAAATTTTTTTCAAAATTTTTTACGAAATTTTTTTCGGAAATTTTTTTCAAAATTTTTTTCGAAAAATTTTTTTCCAAAATTTTTTCGAAAATTCTTTTGAAAATTTTTTTTCGAAAATCTTTTTCAAAATTTTTTTTGAATATTTTTTTGAAAATGTTTTTTCCAAAATTTTTTCAAAATTTTTTTTCGAAATTATTTTCGAAAATTTTTTTCAATATTTTTTTCGAAAAATTTTTTTCCAAAATTTTGTCGAAAATTTTTTTAAAAATTTTTTTCGAAATTGTTTTCGAAAATTTTTTTTCGAAAATTTTTTTTCGAAAATTTTTTTCAAAATTATTTCTGAAAATGTTTTCGAAAATTTTTTTAAAATTTTTTTTCGAAATTTTTTTTCAAAATTTTTTTCGAAAATTTTTTTCAAAATTTTTTTCGAAATTTTTTTCGAAAATTTTTTTCAAAATTTTTTTCGAAAAATTTTTTTCCAAAATTTTTTCGAAAATTTTTCTGAAAATTTTTTTCGAAAATTTTTTTTCGAAAATGTTTTTCAAAATTTTTTTCGAAAATTTTTTTTCGATATTTTTTTCAAAAATTTTTTTTCGATATTTTTTTCGAAAATTTTTTTGAAAATTTTTTTCGAAAAATTTTTTTGAAAATTTTTTTCGAAAATTTTTTTGAAAATTTTTTTCGAAATTTTTTTTCAAAATTTTTTTCGAAAATTTTTTTTTGGAAATTTTTTTCGAGTTTTTTTTCGAAATTTTTTTCAAAAATTTTTTTCAAAATTTTTTTTCCAAATTTTTTTTCAAAATGTTTTTCGAAAATTTTTTTCGAAATTTTTTTTCAAAATTTTTTTCAAAAATTTTTTTTCCAAATTTTTTTCGAAAATTTTTTTAAAATTTTTTTTCAAAATTTTTTTCGAATATTTTTTTCAAAATTTTTTTCGAAATTTTTTTGAAAATTTTTTCGAAATTTTTTTTCAAAATTCTTTTCGAAATTTTTTTCGAAAATTTTTTTTCGAAATTTTTTTCGAAAATTTTTTTTCGAAATTTTTTTTCGAAATTTTTTTCGAAAATTTTTTTCAAAATTTTTTTCTGAATTTTTTTTCAAATTTTTTTTTCGAAAATATTTTTTCGAAAATTTTTTAAAAATTTTTTTCGAAAATTTTTTTTCGTAATTTCTTTCGAAAATTTTTTTCGAAAATTTTTTTTCGAAAATTTTTTCTCGAAAATTTTTTCTAAAATTTTTTTGAAATTTTTTTTCGAAAAAGTTTTTTGCAAAATTTTTTTTTATTTTTTTTGAAAATTTTTTTCGAAATTTTTTTCAAAATTTTTTTCAATAATTTTTTTTCCAAATTTTTTTCGAAGATTTTTTTAAAAATTTTTTTTGGAAATTTTTTTCGAAAATTTTTTTTCAAAATTTTTTTCAAAAATTTTTTTCGAAATTTTTTTCGAAAATTTTTTTTCGAAATTTTTTTCGAAAATTTTTTTCGAAAATTTTTTTCAAAATTTTTTTCGAAAAATTTTTTTCCAAAATTTTTTCGAAAATTTTTCTGAAAATTTTTTTCGAAAATTTTTTTTCGAAAATGTTTTTCAAAATTTTTTTCGAAATTTTTTTTTCGATATTTTTTTCGAAAATTTTTTTTCGATATTTTTTTCGAAAATTTTTTTGAAAATTTTTTTCGAAAAATTTTTTTGAAAATTTTTTTCGAAAATTTTTTTGAAAATTTTTTTTGAAATTTTTTTTCAAAATTTTTTTCGAAAATTTTTTTTCGAAAATTTTTTTTCGAAATTTTTTTCGATATTTTTTTCGAAAATATTTTTCAAAATTTTTTTCGAAAATATTTTTCAAAATTTTTTTCGAAATTTTTTTTCAAAATTTTTTTTCCAAATTTTTTTTCAAAATTTTTTTCGAAAATTTTTTTGAAAATTTTTTTCGAAATTTTTTTTAAAATTTTTTTTCGAAAATTTTTTTTTGAAATTTTTTTCGAAAATTTTTTTAAAAATTTTTTTTCGAAATTTTTTTTCAAAATTTTTTCCAAAAAATTTTTTTCCAAAATTTTTTCGAAATTTTTTTTAAAATTTTTTTCGAAATTTTTTTTCAATTTTTTTTTCGAAATTTTTTTTCATAATTTTTTTCGAAATGTTTTTTTCGAAATTTTTTTAGAAAATTTTTTTCGAAATTTTTTTTTCCAAATTTTTTTCGAAAATTTTTTTCGAAATTTTTTTTTCCAAATTTTTTTCGAAAATTTTTTCGAAAATTTTTTTGAAAATTTTTTTTTGAAATTTTTTTTCAAAATTTTTTTCGAAAATTTTTTTTTCGAAATTTTTTTCGAAAATATTTTTCAAAATTTTTTTCGAAATTTTTTACCCAAATTTTTTCTGAAAATTTTTTTCAAATTTTTTTTTCAAAATTTTTTTCGAAATTTTTTTGGAAATTTTTTTTCAAAATTTTTTCGAAATTTTTTTCAAAATTTTTTTAGAAATTTTTTTCAAAATTTTTTTAGAAATTTTTTTCGAAAATTTTTTTCGAAATTTTTTTTACAAAATTTTTTTCAAAATTTTTTTCGAAAATTTTTTTTCCAAAATTTTTTCAGAATTTTTTTTCAAAATTTTTTTCGAAAATTTTTTTCAAAATTTTTTACGAAATTTTTTTCGGAAATTTTTTTCAAAATTTTTTTCGAAAAATTTTTTTCCAAAATTTTTTCGAAAATTCTTTTGAAAATTTTTTTTCGAAAATCTTTTTCAAAATTTTTTTTGAATATTTTTTTGAAAATTTTTTTTCCAAAATTTTTTCAAAATTTTTTTTCGAAATTATTTTCGAAAATTTTTTTCAATATTTTTTTCGAAAATTTTTTTTTCAAAATTTTGTCGAAAATTTTTTTAAAAATTTTTTTCGAAATTGTTTTCGAAAATTTTTTTTCGAAAATTTTTTTTCGAAAATTTTTTTCAAAATTATTTCTGAAAATGTTTTCGAAAATTTTTTTAAAATTTTTTTTCGAAATTTTTTTTCAAAATTTTTTTCGAAAATTTTTTTCAAAATTTTTTTCGAAATTTTTTTCGAAAATTTTTTTCAAAATTTTTTTCGAAAAATTTTTTTCCAAAATTTTTTCGAAAATTTTTCTGAAAATTTTTTTCGAAAATTTTTTTTCGAAAATGTTTTTCAAAATTTTTTTCGAAAATTTTTTTTCGATATTTTTTTCAAAAATTTTTTTTCGATATTTTTTTCGAAAATTTTTTTGAAAATTTTTTTCGAAAAATTTTTTTGAAAATTTTTTTCGAAAATTTTTTTGAAAATTTTTTTCGAAATTTTTTTTCAAAATTTTTTTCGAAAATTTTTTTTTGGAAATTTTTTTCGAGTTTTTTTTCGAAATTTTTTTCAAAAATTTTTTTCAAAATTTTTTTTCCAAATTTTTTTTCAAAATGTTTTTCGAAAATTTTTTTCGAAATTTTTTTTCAAAATTTTTTTCAAAAATTTTTTTTCCAAATTTTTTTCGAAAATTTTTTTAAAATTTTTTTTCAAAATTTTTTTCGAATATTTTTTTCAAAATTTTTTTCGAAATTTTTTTTCAAAATTTTTTCGAAATTTTTTTTCAAAATTCTTTTCGAAAATTTCTTTTCAAAATTTTTTTCGAAAATTTTTTTTCGAAATTTTTTTCGAAAATTTTTTTTCGAAATTTTTTTTCGAAATTTTTTTCGAAAATTTTTTTCAAAATTTTTTTCTGAATTTTTTTTCAAATTTTTTTTTCGAAAATATTTTTTCGAAAATTTTTTAAAAATTTTTTTCGAAAATTTTTTTTCGTAATTTCTTTCGAAAATTTTTTTCGAAAATTTTTTTTCGAAAATTTTTTCTCGAAAATTTTTTCGAAAATTTTTTTGAAATTTTTTTTCGAAAAAGTTTTTTGCAAAATTTTTTCTAAATTTTTTTTGAAAATTTTTTTCGAAATTTTTTTCAAAATTTTTTTCAATAATTTTTTTTCCAAATTTTTTTCGAAGATTTTTTTAAAAATTTTTTTTGGAAATTTTTTTCGAAAATTTTTTTTCAAAATTTTTTTCAAAAATTTTTTTCGAAATTTTTTTCGAAAATTTTTTTTCGAAATTTTTTTCGAAAATTTTTTTCGAAAATTTTTTTCAAAATTTTTTTCGAAATTTTTTTCGAAAATTTTTTTCGAAATTTTTTTCCAAATTTTTTTTCAAAATTTTTTTCCAAATTTTTTTTCAAAATTTTTTTCGAAATTTTTTTTTCCAAAATTTTTTCAAAATTTTTTTTCGAAATTTTTTTCAAAAATTTTTTTCCAAATTTTTTTTCCAAATTTTTTTTCAAAATTTTTTTCGAAAATTTTTTTCGAAATTTTTTTTAAAAATTTTTTTCAAAAATTTTTTTTCCAAATTTTTTTCGAAAATTTTTTTAAAAATTTTTTTCGAAATTTTTTTCAAAAATTTTTTTTTAAAATTTTTTTTCGAAAATTTTTTTCAAAATTTTTTTGGAAATTTTTTTTCAAAATTTTTTCGAAATTTTTTTCAAAATTTTTTTAGAAATTTTTTTCGAAAATTTTTTTCGAAATTTTTTTTACAAAATTTTTTTCAAAATTTTTTTCGAAAATTTTTTCAAAATTTTTTTTCGAAATTTTTTTCGAAAATTTTTTTCAATATTTTTTTCGAAAAATTTTTTTCCAAAATTTTTTTGAAAATTTTTTTCGAAATTTTTTTTTCAAAATTTTTTTTGAAAATTTTTTTTCGAATTTTTTTTGAAAATATTTTTTGAGAAATTTTTTTTTTCAAATTTTTTCGAAAATTTTTTTTCGAAATTTTTTTCGAAAATTTTCTTCGAAATTTTTTGTTTCCAAAATTTTCTTTCAAAATTTTTTTCGAAAATTTTTTTTCGAAATTTTTTTCGAAAATTTGTTTCAATATTTTTTTCGAAAAATTTTTATCCAAAATTTTTTCGAAAATTTTTTTGAAAATTTTTTTTGGAAATTTTTTTTCAAAATTTTTTTCGAAATTTTTTTTTCGAAATTTTTTTCGAAATTTTTTTTCAAATTTTTTTTCGAAATTTTTTTCGAAAATTTTTTCCAAAATTTTTTCGATATTTTTTTCGAAAATTTTTTTGAAAATTTTTTTCGAAAAATTTTTTTGAAAATTTTTTTCGAAAATTTTTTTGAAAATTTTTTTTGAAATTTTTTTTCAAAATTTTTTTCGAAAATTTTTTTTTGAAAATTTTTTTTCGAAATTTTTTTCGATATTTTTTTCGAAAATATTTTTCAAAATTTTTTTCGAAAATATTTTTCAAAATTTTTTTCGAAATTTTTTTTCAAAATTTTTTTTCCAAATTTTTTTTCAAAATTTTTTTCGAAAATTTTTTTGAAAATTTTTTTCGAAATTTTTTTTAAAATTTTTTTTCGAAAATTTTTTTTTGAAATTTTTTTCGAAAATTTTTTTAAAAATTTTTTTTCGAAATTTTTTTTCAAAATTTTTTCCAAAAAATTTTTTTCCAAAATTTTTTCGAAATTTTTTTTAAAATTTTTTTCGAAATTTTTTTTCAATTTTTTTTTCGAAATTTTTTTTCATAATTTTTTTCGAAATGTTTTTTTCGAAATTTTTTTAGAAAATTTTTTTCGAAATTTTTTTTTCCAAATTTTTTTCGAAAATTTTTTTCGAAATTTATTTTTCCAAATTTTTTTCGAAAATTTTTTCGAAAATTTTTTTGAAAATTTTTTTTTGAAATTTTTTTTCAAAATTTTTTTCGAAAATTTTTTTTTCGAAATTTTTTTCGAAAATATTTTTCAAAATTTTTTTCGAAATTTTTTACCCAAATTTTTTCTGAAAATTTTTTTCAAATTTTTTTTTCAAAATTTTTTTCGAAATTTTTTTGGAAATTTTTTTTCAAAATTTTTTCGAAATTTTTTTCAAAATTTTTTTAGAAATTTTTTTCGAAAATTTTTTTCGAAATTTTTTTTACAAAATTTTTTTCAAAATTTTTTTCGAAAATTTTTTTTCCAAAATTTTTTCAGAATTTTTTTTCAAAATTTTTTTCGAAAATTTTTTTCAAAATTTTTTACGAAATTTTTTTCGGAAATTTTTTTCAAAATTTTTTTCGAAAAATTTTTTTCCAAAATTTTTTCGAAAATTCTTTTGAAAATTTTTTTTCGAAAATCTTTTTCAAAATTTTTTTTGAATATTTTTTTCCCAAATCTTTTCTGAAAATTTTTTTCAAATTTTTTTTTCAAAATTTTTTTCGAAATTTTTTTGGAAATTTTTTTTCAAAATTTTTTCGAAATTTTTTTCAAAATTTTTTTAGAAATTTTTTTCAAAATTTTTTTAGAAATTTTTTTCGAAAATTTTTTTCGAAATTTTTTTTACAAAATTTTTTTCAAAATTTTTTTCGAAAATTTTTTTTCCAAAATTTTTTCAGAATTTTTTTTCAAAATTTTTTTCGAAAATTTTTTTCAAAATTTTTTACGAAATTTTTTTCGGAAATTTTTTTCAAAATTTTTTTCGAAAAATTTTTTTCCAAAATTTTTTCGAAAATTCTTTTGAAAATTTTTTTTCGAAAATCTTTTTCAAAATTTTTTTTGAATATTTTTTTGAAAATTTTTTTTCCAAAATTTTTTCAAAATTTTTTTTCGAAATTATTTTCGAAAATTTTTTTCAATATTTTTTTCGAAAATTTTTTTTTCAAAATTTTGTCGAAAATTTTTTTAAAAATTTTTTTCGAAATTGTTTTCGAAAATTTTTTTTCGAAAATTTTTTTTCGAAAATTTTTTTCAAAATTATTTCTGAAAATGTTTTCGAAAATTTTTTTAAAATTTTTTTTCGAAATTTTTTTTCAAAATTTTTTTCGAAAATTTTTTTCAAAATTTTTTTCGAAATTTTTTTCGAAAATTTTTTTCAAAATTTTTTTCGAAAAATTTTTTTCCAAAATTTTTTCGAAAATTTTTCTGAAAATTTTTTTCGAAAATTTTTTTTCGAAAATGTTTTTCAAAATTTTTTTCGAAAATTTTTTTTCGATATTTTTTTCAAAAATTTTTTTTCGATATTTTTTTCGAAAATTTTTTTGAAAATTTTTTTCGAAAAATTTTTTTGAAAATTTTTTTCGAAAATTTTTTTGAAAATTTTTTTCGAAATTTTTTTTCAAAATTTTTTTCGAAAATTTTTTTTTGGAAATTTTTTTCGAGTTTTTTTTCGAAATTTTTTTCAAAAATTTTTTTCAAAATTTTTTTTCCAAATTTTTTTTCAAAATGTTTTTCGAAAATTTTTTTCGAAATTTTTTTTCAAAATTTTTTTCAAAAATTTTTTTTCCAAATTTTTTTCGAAAATTTTTTTAAAATTTTTTTTCAAAATTTTTTTCGAATATTTTTTTCAAAATTTTTTTCGAAATTTTTTTTCAAAATTTTTTCGAAATTTTTTTTCAAAATTCTTTTCGAAAATTTCTTTTCAAAATTTTTTTCGAAAATTTTTTTTCGAAATTTTTTTCGAAAATTTTTTTTCGAAATTTTTTTTCGAAATTTTTTTCGAAAATTTTTTTCAAAATTTTTTTCTGAATTTTTTTTCAAATTTTTTTTTCGAAAATATTTTTTCGAAAATTTTTTAAAAATTTTTTTCGAAAATTTTTTTTCGTAATTTCTTTCGAAAATTTTTTTCGAAAATTTTTTTTCGAAAATTTTTTCTCGAAAATTTTTTCGAAAATTTTTTTGAAATTTTTTTTCGAAAAAGTTTTTTGCAAAATTTTTTCTAAATTTTTTTTGAAAATTTTTTTCGAAATTTTTTTCAAAATTTTTTTCAATAATTTTTTTTCCAAATTTTTTTCGAAGATTTTTTTAAAAATTTTTTTTGGAAATTTTTTTCGAAAATTTTTTTTCAAAATTTTTTTCAAAAATTTTTTTCGAAATTTTTTTCGAAAATTTTTTTTCGAAATTTTTTTCGAAAATTTTTTTCGAAAATTTTTTTCAAAATTTTTTTCGAAATTTTTTTCGAAAATTTTTTTCGAAATTTTTTTCCAAATTTTTTTTCAAAATTTTTTTCCAAATTTTTTTTCAAAATTTTTTTCGAAATTTTTTTTTCCAAAATTTTTTCAAAATTTTTTTTCGAAATTTTTTTCAAAAATTTTTTTCCAAATTTTTTTTCCAAATTTTTTTTCAAAATTTTTTTCGAAAATTTTTTTCGAAATTTTTTTTAAAAATTTTTTTCAAAAATTTTTTTTCCAAATTTTTTTCGAAAATTTTTTTAAAAATTTTTTTCGAAATTTTTTTCAAAAATTTTTTTTTAAAATTTTTTTTCGAAAATTTTTTTCAAAATTTTTTTGGAAATTTTTTTTCAAAATTTTTTCGAAATTTTTTTCAAAATTTTTTTAGAAATTTTTTTCGAAAATTTTTTTCGAAATTTTTTTTACAAAATTTTTTTCAAAATTTTTTTCGAAAATTTTTTCAAAATTTTTTTTCGAAATTTTTTTCGAAAATTTTTTTCAATATTTTTTTCGAAAAATTTTTTTCCAAAATTTTTTTGAAAATTTTTTTCGAAATTTTTTTTTCAAAATTTTTTTTGAAAATTTTTTTTCGAATTTTTTTTGAAAATATTTTTTGAGAAATTTTTTTTTTCAAATTTTTTCGAAAATTTTTTTTCGAAATTTTTTTCGAAAATTTTCTTCGAAATTTTTTGTTTCCAAAATTTTCTTTCAAAATTTTTTTCGAAAATTTTTTTTCGAAATTTTTTTCGAAAATTTGTTTCAATATTTTTTTCGAAAAATTTTTATCCAAAATTTTTTCGAAAATTTTTTTGAAAATTTTTTTTGGAAATTTTTTTTCAAAATTTTTTTCGAAATTTTTTTTTCGAAATTTTTTTCGAAATTTTTTTTCAAATTTTTTTTCGAAATTTTTTTCGAAAATTTTTTCCAAAATTTTTTCGATATTTTTTTCGAAAATTTTTTTGAAAATTTTTTTCGAAAAATTTTTTTGAAAATTTTTTTCGAAAATTTTTTTGAAAATTTTTTTTGAAATTTTTTTTCAAAATTTTTTTCGAAAATTTTTTTTTGAAAATTTTTTTTCGAAATTTTTTTCGATATTTTTTTCGAAAATATTTTTCAAAATTTTTTTCGAAAATATTTTTCAAAATTTTTTTCGAAATTTTTTTTCAAAATTTTTTTTCCAAATTTTTTTTCAAAATTTTTTTCGAAAATTTTTTTGAAAATTTTTTTCGAAATTTTTTTTAAAATTTTTTTTCGAAAATTTTTTTTTGAAATTTTTTTCGAAAATTTTTTTAAAAATTTTTTTTCGAAATTTTTTTTCAAAATTTTTTCCAAAAAATTTTTTTCCAAAATTTTTTCGAAATTTTTTTTAAAATTTTTTTCGAAATTTTTTTTCAATTTTTTTTTCGAAATTTTTTTTCATAATTTTTTTCGAAATGTTTTTTTCGAAATTTTTTTAGAAAATTTTTTTCGAAATTTTTTTTTCCAAATTTTTTTCGAAAATTTTTTTCGAAATTTATTTTTCCAAATTTTTTTCGAAAATTTTTTCGAAAATTTTTTTGAAAATTTTTTTTTGAAATTTTTTTTCAAAATTTTTTTCGAAAATTTTTTTTTCGAAATTTTTTTCGAAAATATTTTTCAAAATTTTTTTCGAAATTTTTTACCCAAATTTTTTCTGAAAATTTTTTTCAAATTTTTTTTTCAAAATTTTTTTCGAAATTTTTTTGGAAATTTTTTTTCAAAATTTTTTCGAAATTTTTTTCAAAATTTTTTTAGAAATTTTTTTCGAAAATTTTTTTCGAAATTTTTTTTACAAAATTTTTTTCAAAATTTTTTTCGAAAATTTTTTTTCCAAAATTTTTTCAGAATTTTTTTTCAAAATTTTTTTCGAAAATTTTTTTCAAAATTTTTTACGAAATTTTTTTCGGAAATTTTTTTCAAAATTTTTTTCGAAAAATTTTTTTCCAAAATTTTTTCGAAAATTCTTTTGAAAATTTTTTTTCGAAAATCTTTTTCAAAATTTTTTTTGAATATTTTTTTGAAAATGTTTTTTCCAAAATTTTTTCAAAATTTTTTTTCGAAATTATTTTCGAAAATTTTTTTCAATATTTTTTTCGAAAAATTTTTTTCCAAAATTTTGTCGAAAATTTTTTTAAAAATTTTTTTCGAAATTGTTTTCGAAAATTTTTTTTCGAAAATTTTTTTTCGAAAATTTTTTTCAAAATTATTTCTGAAAATGTTTTCGAAAATTTTTTTAAAATTTTTTTTCGAAATTTTTTTTCAAAATTTTTTTCGAAAATTTTTTTCAAAATTTTTTTCGAAATTTTTTTCGAAAATTTTTTTCAAAATTTTTTTCCAAAATTTTTTCGAAAATTTTTCTGAAAATTTTTTTCGAAAATTTTTTTTCGAAAATGTTTTTCAAAATTTTTTTCGAAAATTTTTTTTCGATATTTTTTTCAAAAATTTTTTTTCGATATTTTTTTCGAAAATTTTTTTGAAAATTTTTTTCGAAAAATTTTTTTGAAAATTTTTTTCGAAAATTTTTTTGAAAATTTTTTTCGAAATTTTTTTTCAAAATTTTTTTCGAAAATTTTTTTTTGGAAATTTTTTTCGAGTTTTTTTTCGAAATTTTTTTCAAAAATTTTTTTCAAAATTTTTTTTCCAAATTTTTTTTCAAAATGTTTTTCGAAAATTTTTTTCGAAATTTTTTTTCAAAATTTTTTTCAAAAATTTTTTTTCCAAATTTTTTTCGAAAATTTTTTTAAAATTTTTTTTCAAAATTTTTTTCGAATATTTTTTTCAAAATTTTTTTCGAAATTTTTTTTCAAAATTTTTTCGAAATTTTTTTTCAAAATTCTTTTCGAAAATTTCTTTTCGAAATTTTTTTCGAAAATTTTTTTTCGAAATTTTTTTCGAAAATTTTTTTTCGAAATTTTTTTTCGAAATTTTTTTCGAAAATTTTTTTCAAAATTTTTTTCTGAATTTTTTTTCAAATTTTTTTTTCGAAAATATTTTTTCGAAAATTTTTTAAAAATTTTTTTCGAAAATTTTTTTTCGTAATTTCTTTCGAAAATTTTTTTCGAAAATTTTTTTTCGAAAATGTTTTCTCGAAAATTTTTTCTAAAATTTTTTTGAAATTTTTTTTCGAAAAAGTTTTTTGCAAAATTTTTTTTTATTTTTTTTGAAAATTTTTTTCGAAATTTTTTTCAAAATTTTTTTCAATAATTTTTTTTCCAAATTTTTTTCGAAGATTTTTTTAAAAATTTTTTTTGGAAATTTTTTTCGAAAATTTTTTTTCAAAATTTTTTTCAAAAATTTTTTTCGAAATTTTTTTCGAAAATTTTTTTTCGAAATTTTTTTCGAAAATTTTTTTCGAAAATTTTTTTCAAAATTTTTTTCGAAATTTTTTTCGAAAATTTTTTTCGAAATTTTTTTCCAAATTTTTTTTCAAAATTTTTTTCCAAATTTTTTTTCAAAATTTTTTTCGAAATTTTTTTTTCCAAAATTTTTTCAAAATTTTTTTTCGAAATTTTTTTCAAAAATTTTTTTCCAAATTTTTTTTCCAAATTTTTTTTCAAAATTTTTTTCGAAAATTTTTTTCGAAATTTTTTTTAAAAATTTTTTTCAAAAATTTTTTTTCCAAATTTTTTTCGAAAATTTTTTTAAAAATTTTTTTCGAAAATTTTTTTTTTAAATTTTTTTTCGAAAATTTTTTTCAAAATTTTTTTGGAAATTTTTTTTCAAAATTTTTTCGAAATTTTTTTCAAAATTTTTTCAGAAATTTTTTTCGAAAATTTTTTTCGAAATTTTTTTTACAAAATTTTTTTCAAAATTTTTTTCGAAAATTTTTTTTCCAAAATTTTTTCAAAATTTTTTTTCGAAATTTTTTTCGAAAATTTTTTTCAATATTTTTTTCGAAAAATTTTTTTCCAAAATTTTTTTGAAAATTTTTTTCGAAATTTTTTTTTCAAAATTTTTTTTGAAAATTTTTTTTCGAATTTTTTTTGAAAATATTTTTTGAGAAATTTTTTTTTTCAAATTTTTTCGAAAATTTTTTTTCGAAATTTTTTTCGAAAATTTTCTTCGAAATTTTTTGTTTCCAAAATTTTCTTTCAAAATTTTTTTCGAAAATTTTTTTTCGAAATTTTTTTCGAAAATTTGTTTCAATATTTTTTTCGAAAAATTTTTATCCAAAATTTTTATCCAAAATTTTTTCGAAAATTTTTTTGAAAATTTTTTTTGGAAATTTTTTTTCAAAATTTTTTTCGAAATTTTTTTTTCGAAATTTTTTTCGAAATTTTTTTTCAAATTTTTTTTCGAAATTTTTTTCGAACATTTTTTCCAAAATTTTTTCGACAATTTTTTTCGAAAATTTTTTTTCGAAATTTTTTTCGAAAATTTTTTTTCGAAATTTTTTTCGAAAATTTTTTTCAAAATTTTTTTTCCAAATTTTTTTTCAAAATTTTTTTCGAAAATTTTTTTGAAATTTTTTTTCGAAAAATTTTTTTGCAAAATTTTTTCTAAATTTTTTTTGAAAATTTTTTTTCGAAATTTTTTTTCAAATTTTTTTTTTCGAAATTTTTTTTCAAAATTTTTTTTCCAAATTTTTTTTCAAAATTTTTTTCGAAAATTTTTTTTCAAAATTTTTTTCAAAATTTTTTTCGAAAATTTTTTTCGAAAATTTTTTTCGAAATTTTTTTTAAAAATTTTTTTCGAAAATTTTTTTTTGAAATTTTTTTCGAAAATTTTTTTCAAAATTTTTTTCGAAATTTATTTTTCGAAATTTCTTTCGAAAATTTTTTTCAAAATTTTTTTCGAAAAGTTTTTTTCGAAATTTTTTTTTTATTTCTTTCGAAATTTTTTTTCAAAATTTTTTTCCAAAATGTTTTTTCGAGATTTTTTTCGAAATTTTTTTTAAATATTTTTTTCGAAATTTTTTTTCAAAATTTTTTTTGAAAATTTTTTTTTGGATATTTTTTTCGAAATTTTTTTCAAAATTTTTTTTGAAAATTTTTTTTCGAAATTTTTTTCGAAAAATTTTCTTCCGAAATTTTTTTCAAAATTTTTTTTCAAAATATTTTTTCGAAAATTTTTTTTCCAAAATTTTTTTTCGAAAATTTTTTTCAAAATTATTTCTGAAAATGTTTTCGAAAATTTTTTTAAAATTTTTTTTCGAAATTTTTTTTCAAAATTTTTTTCGAAAATTTTTTTCAAAATTTTTTTCGAAATTTTTTTCGAAAATTTTTTTCAAAATTTTTTTCGAAAAATTTTTTTCCAAAATTTTTTCGAAAATTTTTCTGAAAATTTTTTTCGAAAATTTTTTTTCGAAAATGTTTTTCAAAATTTTTTTCGAAAATTTTTTTTCGATATTTTTTTCGAAAATTTTTTTTCGATATTTTTTTCGAAAATTTTTTTGAAAATTTTTTTCGAAAAATTTTTTTGAAAATTTTTTTCGAAAATTTTTTTGAAAATTTTTTTCAAAATTTTTTTTCAAAATTTTTTTCGAAAATTTTTTTTCGAAAATTTTTTTTCGAAATTTTTTTCGATATTTTTTTCGAAAATATTTTTCAAAATTTTTTTCGAAAATATTTTTCAAAATTTTTTTCGAAAATATTTTTCAAAATTTTTTTCGAAATTTTTTTTCAAAATTTTTTTTCCAAATTTTTTTTCAAAATTTTTTTCGAAAATTTTTTTGAAAATTTTTTTCGAAATTTTTTTTAAAATTTTTTTTCGAAAATTTTTTTTTGAAATTTTTTTCGAAAATTTTTTTAAAAATTTTTTTTCGAAATTTTTTTTCAAACTTTTTTCCAAAAAATTTTTTTCCAAAATTTTTTCGAAATTTTTTTTAAAATTTTTTTCGAAATTTTTTTTCAATTTTTTTTTCGAAATTTTTTTTCATAATTTTTTTCGAAATGTTTTTTTCGAAATTTTTTTCGAAAATTTTTTTCGAAATTTTTTTTTCCAAATTTTTTTCGAAAATTTTTTTCGAAATTTTTTTTTCCAAATTTTTTTCGAAAATTTTTTCGAAAATTTTTTTGAAAATTTTTTTTTGAAATTTTTTTTCAAAATTTTTTTCGAAAATTTTTTTTTCGAAATTTTTTTCGAAAATATTTTTCAAAATTTTTTTCGAAATTTTTTACCCAAATTTTTTCTGAAAATTTTTTTCAAATTTTTTTTTCAAAATTTTTTTCGAAATTTTTTTGGAAATTTTTTTTCAAAATTTTTTCGAAATTTTTTTCAAAATTTTTTTAGAAATTTTTTTCGAAAATTTTTTTCGAAATTTTTTTTACAAAATTTTTTTCAAAATTTTTTTCGAAAATTTTTTTTCCAAAATTTTTTCTGAATTTTTTTTCAAAATTTTTTTCGAAAATTTTTTTCAAAATTTTTTACGAAATTTTTTTCGGAAATTTTTTTCAAAATTTTTTTCGAAAAATTTTTTTCCAAAATTTTTTCGAAAATTCTTTTGAAAATTTTTTTTCGAAAATCTTTTTCAAAATTTTTTTTGAATATTTTTTTGAAAATTTTTTTTCCAAAATTTTTTCAAAATTTTTTTTCGAAATTATTTTCGAAAATTTTTTTCAATATTTTTTTCGAAAAATTTTTTTCCAAAATTTTGTCGAAAATTTTTTTAAAAATTTTTTTCGAAATTGTTTTCGAAAATTTTTTTTCGAAAATTTTTTTTCGAAAATTTTTTTCAAAATTATTTCTGAAAATGTTTTCGAAAATTTTTTTAAAATTTTTTTTCGAAATTTTTTTTCAAAATTTTTTTCGAAAATTTTTTTCAAAATTTTTTTCGAAATTTTTTTCGAAAATTTTTTTCAAAATTTTTTTCGAAAAATTTTTTTCCAAAATTTTTTCGAAAATTTTTCTGAAAATTTTTTTCGAAAATTTTTTTTCGAAAATGTTTTTCAAAATTTTTTTCGAAAATTTTTTTTCGATATTTTTTTCAAAAATTTTTTTTCGATATTTTTTTCGAAAATTTTTTTGAAAATTTTTTTCGAAAAATTTTTTTGAAAATTTTTTTCGAAAATTTTTTTTTGAAATTTTTTTCGAAAATTTTTTTTCGAAATTTTTTTTCGAAATTTTTTTCGAAAATTTTTTTCAAAATTTTTTTCTGAATTTTTTTTCAAATTTTTTTTTCGAAAATATTTTTTCGAAAATTTTTTAAAAATTTTTTTCGAAAATTTTTTTTCGTAATTTCTTTCGAAAATTTTTTTCGAAAATTTTTTTTCGAAAATTTTTTCTCGAAAATTTTTTCGAAAATTTTTTTGAAATTTTTTTTCGAAAAAGTTTTTTGCAAAATTTTTTCTAAATTTTTTTTGAAAATTTTTTTCGAAATTTTTTTCAAAATTTTTTTCAATAATTTTTTTTCCAAATTTTTTTCGAAGATTTTTTTAAAAATTTTTTTTGGAAATTTTTTTCGAAAATTTTTTTTCAAATTTTTTTTCAAAAATTTTTTTCGAAATTTTTTTCGAAAATTTTTTTTCGAAATTTTTTTCGAAAATTTTTTTCGAAAATTTTTTTCAAAATTTTTTTCGAAATTTTTTTCGAAAATTTTTTTCGAAATTTTTTTCCAAATTTTTTTTCAAAATTTTTTTCCAAATTTTTTTTCAAAATTTTTTTCGAAATTTTTTTTTCCAAAATTTTTTCAAAATTTTTTTTCGAAATTTTTTTCAAAAATTTTTTTCCAAATTTTTTTTCCAAATTTTTTTTCAAAATTTTTTTCGAAAATTTTTTTCGAAATTTTTTTTAAAAATTTTTTTCAAAATTTTTTTTTCCAAATTTTTTTCGAAAATTTTTTTAAAAATTTTTTTCGAAATTTTTTTCGAAAATTTTTTTTTTAAATTTTTTTTCGAAAATTTTTTTCAAAATTTTTTGGAAATTTTTTTTCAAAATTTTTTTCGAAAATTTTTTTCGAATTTTTTTTTAAAAATTTTTTTCAAAAATTTTTTTTCCAAATTTTTTTCGAAAATTTTTTTAAAAATTTCTTTCGAAAATTTTTTTCAAAATTTTTTTCGAAAAGTTTTTTTCGAAATTTTTTTTTTATTTCTTTCGAAATTTTTTTTCAAAATTTTTTTTCCAAAATGTTTTTTCGAGATTTTTTTCGAAATTTTTTTAAAATATTTTTTTCGAAATTTTTTTTCAAAATTTTTTTTGAAAATTTTTTTTTGGATATTTTTTTCGAAATTTTTTTCAAAATTTTTTTTGAAAATTTTTTTTCGAAATTTTTTTCGAAAAATTTTCTTCCGAAATTTTTTTCAAAATTTTTTTTCAAAATTTTTTTCGAAAATTTTTTTCGAAACTTTTTTTCCAAAATTTTTTCGAAAAATTTTTTGTAAATTTTTTTCGAAATTTTTTTTCAAAATTTTTTTTCAAAATATTTTTTCGAAAATTTTTTTCCAAATTTTTTTCGAAAATTTTTTTGAAAATTTTTTTCGAAAAATTTTTTTCCAAAATTTTTTCGAAAATTTTTTTTGAAAATTTTTTGCGAAACTTTTTTTCAAAATTTTTTTCGAAAATTTTTTTTCGAATTTTTTTTCGAAAATTTTTTTTCGAAATTTTTTTCGATATTTTTTTCGAAAATATTTTTCAAAATTTTTTTCGAAAATATTTTTCAAAATTTTTTTCGAAATTTTTTTTCAAAATTTTTTTTCCAAATTTTTTTTCAAAATTTTTTTCGAAAATTTTTTTTCGAAAATTTTTTTGAAAATTTTTTTCGAAATTTTTTTTAAAATTTTTTTTCGAAAATTTTTTTTTGAAATTTTTTTCGAAAATTTTTTTAAAAATTTTTTTTCGAAATTTTTTTTCAAAATTTTTTCCAAAAAATTTTTTTCCAAAATTTTTTCGAAATTTTTTTTTAAATTTTTTTCGAAATTTTTTTTCAATTTTTTTTTCGAAATTTTTTTTCATAATTTTTTTCGAAATTTTTTTCGAAAATTTTTTTCGAAATTTTTTTTTCCAAATTTTTTTGAAAATTTTTTTTTGAAATTTTTTTTCAAAATTTTTTTCGAAAATTTTTTTTTCGAAATTTTTTTCGAAAATATTTTTCAAAATTTTTTTCGAAATTTTTTACCCAAATTTTTTCTGAAAATTTTTTTCAAATTTTTTTTTCAAAATTTTTTTCGAAATTTTTTTGGAAATTTTTTTTAAAAATTTTTTCGAAATTTTTTTCAAAATTTTTTTAGAAATTTTTTTCGAAAATTTTTTTCGAAATTTTTTTTACAGTTTTTTTCAAAATTTTTTTCGAAAATTTTTTTTCCAAAATTTTTTCAGAATTTTTTTTCGAAATTTTTTTCGAAAATTTTTTTCAATATTTTTTTCGAAAAATTTTTTTCCAAAATTTTTTTGAAAATTTTTTTCGAAATTTTTTTTTCAAAATTTTTTTTGAAAATTTTTTTTCGAATTTTTTTCGAAAATTTTTTTTCGAAATTTTTTTCGAAAATTTTTTTCAAAATTTTTTTTCCAAATTTTTTTTCAAAATTTTTTGCGAAAATTTTTTTCGAAAATTTTTTTCGAAAATTTTTTTCGAAAATTTTTTTTCGAAAATTTTTTCGAAAATTTTTTTGAAATTTTTTTTCGAAAAATTTTTTTGCAAAATTTTTTCTAAATTTTTTTCGAAAATTTTTTTTCGAAATTTTTTTTCGAATTTTTTTTTTTGAAATTTTTTTTCAAAATTTTTTTTCCAAATTTTTTTTCAAAATTTTTTTCGAAAATTTTTTTTCAAAATTTTTTTCAAAATTTTTTTCGAAAATTTTTTTCGAAAATTTTTTTCGAAATTTTTTTTAAAAATTTTTTTCGAAAATTTTTTTTTGAAATTTTTTTTAAAAATTTTTTTCGAAATTTATTTTTCGAAATTTCTTTCGAAAATGTTTTTCAAAATTTTTTTCGAAAAGTTTTTTTCGAAATTTTTTTTTTATTTCTTTCGAAATTTTTTTCAAAATTTTTTTCCAAAATGTTTTTTCGATATTTTTTTCGAAATTTTTTTTAAATATTTTTTTCGAAATTTTTTTTCAAAATTTTTTTTGAAAATTTTTTTTTGGAAATTTTTTTCGAAATTTTTTTCAAAATTTTATTTGAAAATTTTTTTTCGAAATTTTTTTCGAAAAATTTTCTTCCGAAATTTTTTTCAAAATTTTTTTTCAAAATTTTTTTCGAAAATTTTTTTCGAAACTTTTTTTCCAAAATTTTTTCGAAAAATTTTTTGTAAATTTTTTTCGAAATTTTTTTTCAAAATTTTTTTTCAAAATATTTATTCGAAAATTTTTTTCCAAATTTTTTTCGAAAATTTTTTTGAAAATTTTTTTCGAAAAATTTTTTTCCAAAATTTTTTCGAAAATTTTTTTGAAAATTTTTTGCGAAACTTTTTTTCAAATTTTTTTTCGAAAATTTTTTTTCGAATTTTTTTTCGAAAATTTTTTTCGAAATTTATTGTTCGAAATTTCTTTCGAAAATTTTTTTCAAAATTTTTTTCGAAAATTTTTTTTCGAAATTTTTTTTTTATTTCTTTCGAAATTTTTTTTCAAAATTTTTTTCCAAAATGTTTTTTCGAGATTTTTTTCGAAATTTTTTTTAAATATTTTTTTCGAAATTTTTTTTCAAAATTTTTTTTTGAAAATTTTTTTTTGGAAATTTTTTTCGAAATTTTTTTCAAAATTTTTTTTGAAAATTTTTTTTCGAAATTTTTTTCGAAAAATTTTCTTCCGAAATTTTTTTCAAAATTTTTTTTCAAAATTTTTTTCGAAAATTTTTTTCGAAACTTTTTTTCCAAAATTTTTTCGAAAAATTTTTTGTAAATTTTTTTCGTAATTTTTTTTCAAAATTTTTTTTGAAAATATTTTTTCGAAATTTTTTTTCCAAATTTTTTTCGAAAATTTTTTTGAAAATTTTTTTCGAAAAATTTTTTTCCAAAATTTTTTCGAAAATTTTTTTGAAAATTTTTTGCGAAACTTTTTTTCAAAATTTTTTTCGAAAATTTTTTTTCGAATTTTTTTTCGAAAATTTTTTTTCGAAATTTTTTTCGAAAATTTTTTTTCGAAAATTTTTTTCAAAATTTTTTTCGAAAATTTTTTTTGATATTTTTTTCGAAAATTTTTTTGAAAATTTTTTTCGAAAAATTTTTTTTCGAAAATTTTTTTCAAAATTTTTTTCGAAATCTTTTTTCAAAATTTTTTCCAAATTTTTTTCAAAATTTTTTTAGAAATTTTTTTCGAAAATTTTTTTCGAAATTTTTTTTACAAATTTTTTTTCAAAATTTTTTTCGAAAATTTTTTTTCCAAAATTTTTTCAAAATTTTTTTTCGAAATTTTTTTCGAAAATTTTTTTCAATATTTTTTTCGAAAAATTTTTTCAATATTTTTTTCGAAAAATTTTTTTCGAAAATTTTTTTGAAAATTTTTTTCGAAATTTTTTTTCAAAATTTTTTTTGAAAATTTTTTTTCGAATTTTTTTTGAAAATATTTTTTGAGAAATTTTTTTTTTCAAATTTTTTCGAAAATTTTTTTTCGAAATTTTTTTCGAAAATTTTCTTCGAAATTTTTTTTTTCCAAAATTTTCTTTCAAAATTTTTTTCGAAAATTTTTTTTCGAAATTTTTTTCTAAAATTTGTTTCAATATTTTTTTCGAAAAATTTTTATCCAAAATTTTTTCGAAAATTTTTTTGAAAATTTTTTTTGGAAATTTTTTTTTCAAAATTTTTTTCGAAATTTTTTTTTCGAAATTTTTTTCGAATTTTTTTTTCAAATTTTTTTTCGAAATTTTTTTCAAAATTATTTCTGAAAATGTTTTCGAAAATTTTTTTAAAATTTTTTTTCGAAATTTTTTTTCAAAACTTTTTCGAAAAATTTTTTCAAAATTTTTTTCGAAATTTTTTTCGAAAATTTTTTTCAAAATTTTTTTCGAAAAATTTTTTTCCAAAATTTTTTCGAAAATTTTTCTGAAAATTTTTTTCGAAAATTTTTTTTTCGAAAATGTTTTTCAAAATTTTTTTCGAAAATTTTTTTTCGATATTTTTTTCAAAAATTTTTTTTCGATATTTTTTTCGAAAATTTTTTTGAAAATTTTTTTCGAAAAATTTTTTTGAAAATTTTTTTCGAAAATTTTTTTGAAAATTTTTTTCGAAATTTTTTTTCAAAATTTTTTTCGAAAATTTTTTTTTGGAAATTTTTTTCGAGTTTTTTTTCGAATTTTTTTTCAAAAATATTTTTCAAAATTTTTTTTCCAAATTTTTTTTCAAAATGTTTTTCGAAAATTTTTTTCGAAATTTTTTTTCAAAATTTTTTTCAAAAATTTTTTTTCCAAATTTTTTTCGAAAATTTTTTTAAAATTTTTTTTCAAAATTTTTTTCGAATATTTTTTTCAAAATTTTTTTCGAAATTTTTTTTCAAAATTTTTTCGAAATTTTTTTTCAAAATTCTTTTCGAAAATTTCTTTTCGAAATTTTTTTCGAAAATTTTTTTTTGAAATTTTTTTCGAAAATTTTTTTTCGAAATTTTTTTTCGAAATTTTTTTCGAAAATTTTTTTCAAAATTTTTTTCTGAATTTTTTTTCAAATTTTTTTTTCGAAAATATTTTTTCGAAAATTTTTTAAAAATTTTTTTCGAAAATTTTTTTTCGTAATTTCTTTCGAAAATTTTTTTCGAAAATTTTTTTTCGAAAATTTTTTCTCGAAAATTTTTTCGAAAATTTTTTTGAAATTTTTTTTCGAAAAAGTTTTTTGCAAAATTTTTTCTAAATTTTTTTTGAAAATTTTTTTCGAAATTTTTTTCAAAATTTTTTTCAATAATTTTTTTTCCAAATTTTTTTCGAAGATTTTTTTAAAAATTTTTTTTGGAAATTTTTTTCGAAAATTTTTTTTCAAAATTTTTTTCAAAAATTTTTTTCGAAATTTTTTTCGAAAATTTTTTTTCGAAATTTTTTTCGAAAATTTTTTTCAAAATTTTTTTCGAAATTTTTTTCGAAAATTTTTTTCAAAATTTTTTTCCAAATTTTTTTTCAAAATTTTTTCCAAATTTTTTTTCAAAATTTTTTTCGAAATTTTTTTTTCCAAAATTTTTTCAAAATTTTTTTGCGAAATTTTTTTCAAAAATTTTTTTCCAAATTTTTTTTCCAAATTTTTTTTCAAAATTTTTTTCGAAAATTTTTTTCGAAATTTTTTTTAAAAATTTTTTTCAAAAATTTTTTTTCCAAATTTTTTTCGAAAATTTTTTTAAAAATTTTTTTCGAAATTTTTTTCGAAAATTTTTTTTTAAAATTTTTTTTCGAAAATTTTTTTCAAAATTTTTTTGGAAATTTTTTTTCAAAATTTTTTTCGAAAATTTTTTTCGAATTTTTTTTTAAAAATTTTTTTCAAAAATTTTTTTTCCAAATGTTTTTCGAAAATTTTTTTAAAAATTTCTTTCGAAAATTTTTTTCAAAATGTTTTTCGAAAAGTTTTTTTCGAAATTTTTTTTTTATTTCTTTCGAAATTTTTTTTCAAAATTTTTTTCCAAAATGTTTTTTCGAGATTTTTTTCGAAATTTTTTAAAAATATTTTTTTCGAAATTTTTTTTCAAAATTTTTTTTGAAAATTTTTTTTTGGATATTTTTTTCGAAATTTTTTTCAAAATTTTTTTTGAAAATTTTTTTTCGAAATTTTTTTCGAAAAATTTTCTTCCGAAATTTTTTTCAAAATTTTTTTTCAAAATTTTTTTCGAAAATTTTTTTCGAAACTTTTTTTCCAAAATTTTTTCGAAAAATTTTTTGTAAATTTTTTTCGAAATTTTTTTTCAAAATTTTTTTTCAAAATATTTTTTCGAAAATTTTTTTCCAAATTTTTTTCGAAAATTTTTTTGAAAATTTTTTTCGAAAAATGTTTTTCCAAAATTTTTTCGAAAATTTTTTTTGAAAATTTTTTGCGAAACTTTTTTTCAAAATTTTTTTCGAAAATTTTTTTTCGAATTTTTTTTCGAAAATTTTTTTTCGAAATTTTTTTCGATATTTTTTTCGAAAATATTTTTCAAAATTTTTTTCGAAAATATTTTTCAAAATTTTTTTCGAAATTTTTTTTCAAAATTTTTTTTCCAAATTTTTTTTCAAAATTTTTTTCGAAAATTTTTTTTCGAAAATTTTTTTGAAAATTTTTTTCGAAATTTTTTTTAAAATTTTTTTTCGAAAATTTTTTTTTGAAATTTTTTTCGAAAATTTTTTTAAAAATTTTTTTTCGAAATTTTTTTTCAAAATTTTTTCCAAAAAATTTTTTTCCAAAATTTTTTCGAAATTTTTTTTTAAATTTTTTTCGAAATTTTTTTTCAATTTTTTTTTCGAAATTTTTTTTCATAATTTTTTTCGAAATTTTTTTCGAAAATTTTTTTCGAAATTTTTTTTTCCAAATTTTTTTCGAAAATTTTTTCGAAAATTTTTTTGAAAATTTTTTTTTGAAATTTTTTTTCAAAATTTTTTTCGAAAATTTTTTTTTCGAAATTTTTTTCGAAAATATTTTTCAAAATTTTTTTCGAAATTTTTTACCCAAATTTTTTCTGAAAATTTTTTTCAAATTTTTTTTTCAAAATTTTTTTCGAAATTTTTTTGGAAATTTTTTTTAAAAATTTTTTCGAAATTTTTTTCAAAATTTTTTTAGAAATTTTTTTCGAAAATTTTTTTCGAAATTTTTTTTACAAAATTTTTTTCAAAATTTTTTTCGAAAATTTTTTTTCCAAAATTTTTTCAGAATTTTTTTTCGAAATTTTTTTCGAAAATTTTTTTCAATATTTTTTTCGAAAAATTTTTTTCCAAAATTTTTTTGAAAATTTTTTTCGAAATTTTTTTTTCAAAATTTTTTTTGAAAATTTTTTTTCGAATTTTTTTCGAAAATTTTTTTTCGAAATTTTTTTCGAAAATTTTTTTCGAAAATTTTTTTCAAAATTTTTTTTCCAAATTTTTTTTCAAAATTTTTTGCGAAAATTTTTTTCGAAAATTTTTTTCGAAAATTTTTTTCGAAAATTTTTTTTCGAAAATTTTTTCGAAAATTTTTTTGAAATTTTTTTTCGAAAAATTTTTTTGCAAAATTTTTTCTAAATTTTTTTCGAAAATTTTTTTTCGAAATTTTTTTTCGAATTTTTTTTTTTGAAATTTTTTTTCAAAATTTTTTTCCAAATTTTTTTTCAAAATTTTTTTCGAAAATTTTTTTTCAAAATTTTTTTCAAAATTTTTTTCGAAAATTTTTTTCGAAAATTTTTTTCGAAATTTTTTTTAAAAATTTTTTTCGAAAATTTTTTTTTGAAATTTTTTTTTAAAATTTTTTTCAAAATTTTTTTCGAAATTTATTTTTCGAAATTTCTTTCGAAAATGTTTTTTAAAATTTTTTTCGAAAAGTTTTTTTCGAAATTTTTTTTTTATTTCTTTCGAAATTTTTTTTCAAAATTTTTTTCCAAAATGTTTTTTCGAGATTTTTTTCGAAATTTTTTTTAAATATTTTTTTCGAAATTTTTTTTCAAAATTTTTTTTGAAAATTTTTTTTTGGAAATTTTTTTCGAAATTTTTTTCAAAATTTTATTTGAAAATTTTTTTTCGAAATTTTTTTCGAAAAATTTTCTTCCGAAATTTTTTTCAAAATTTTTTTTTGAAAATTTTTTTCGAAAATTTTTTTCGAAACTTTTTTTCCAAAATTTTTTCGAAAAATTTTTTGTAAATTTTTTTCGAAATTTTTTTTCAAAATTTTTTTTCAAAATATTTTTTCGAAAATTTTTTTCCAAATTTTTTTCGAAAATTTTTTTGAAAATTTTTTTCGAAAAATTTTTTTCCAAAATTTTTTCGAAAATTTTTTTGAAAATTTTTTGCGAAACTTTTTTTCAAAATTTTTTTCGAAAATTTTTTTTCGAATTTTTTTTCGAAAATTTTTTTCGAAATTTATTGTTCGAAATTTCTTTCGAAAATTTTTTTCAAAATTTTTTTCGAAAATTTTTTTTCGAAATTTTTTTTTTATTTCTTTCGAAATTTTTTTTCAAAATTTTTTTCCAAAATGTTTTTTCGAGATTTTTTTCGAAATTTTTTTTAAATATTTTTTTCGAAATTTTTTTTCAAAATTTTTTTTTGAAAATTTTTTTTTGGAAATTTTTTTCGAAATTTTTTTCAAAATTTTTTTTGAAAATTTTTTTTCGAAATTTTTTTCGAAAAATTTTCTTCCGAAATTTTTTTCAAAATTTTTTTTCAAAATTTTTTTCGAAAATTTTTTTCGAAACTTTTTTTCCAAAATTTTTTCGAAAAATTTTTTGTAAATTTTTTTCGTAATTTTTTTTCAAAATTTTTTTTGAAAATATTTTTTCGAAAATTTTTTTCCAAATTTTTTTCGAAAATTTTTTTGAAAATTTTTTTCGAAAAATTTTTTTCCAAAATTTTTTCGAAAATTTTTTTGAAAATTTTTTGCGAAACTTTTTTTCAAAATTTTTTTTGAAAATTTTTTTTCGAATTTTTTTTCGAAAATTTTTTTTCGAAATTTTTTTCGAAAATTTTTTTTCGAAAATTTTTTTCAAAATTTTTTTCGAAAATTTTTTTTTGATATTTTTTTCGAAAATTTTTTTGAAAATTTTTTTCGAAAAATTTTTTTTCGAAAATTTTTTTCAAAATTTTTTTCGAAATCTTTTTTCAAAATTTTTTCCAAATTTTTTTCAAAATTTTTTTAGAAATTTTTTTCGAAAATTTTTTTCGAAATTTTTTTTACAAATTTTTTTTCAAAATTTTTTTCGAAAATTTTTTTTCCAAAATTTTTTCAAAATTTTTTTTCGAAATTTTTTTCGAAAATTTTTTTCAATATTTTTTTCGAAAAATATTTTTCGAAAATTTTTTTGAAAATTTTTTTCGAAATTTTTTTTCAAAATTTTTTTTGAAAATTTTTTTTCGAATTTTTTTTGAAAATATTTTTTGAGAAATTTTTTTTTTCAAATTTTTTCGAAAATTTCTTTTCGAAATTTTTTTCGAAAATTTTCTTCGAAATTTTTTTTTTCCAAAATTTTCTTTCAAAATTTTTTTCGAAAATTTTTTTTCGAAATTTTTTTCTAAAATTTGTTTCAATATTTTTTTCGAAAAATTTTTATCCAAAATTTTTTCGAAAATTTTTTTGAAAATTTTTTTTGGAAATTTTTTTTTCAAAATTTTTTTCGAAATTTTTTTTTCGAAATTTTTTTCGAATTTTTTTTTCAAATTTTTTTTCGAAATTTTTTTCGAAAATTTTTTTTCGAAATTTTTTTCGAAAATTTTTTTCAAAATTTTTTTTTCAAATTTTTTTTCAAAATTTTTTTCGAAAATTTTTTTCGAAAATTTTTTTTCGAAAATTTTTTCGAAAATGTTTTTGAAATTTTTTTTCGAAAAATTTTTTTGGAAAAATTTTTTCTAAATTTTTTTTGAAAATTTTTTTCAAAATTTTTTTCGAAATTTTTTTTCAAAATTTTTTCGAAATTTTTTTCGAAAATTTTTTTCAAAATTTTTTTCGAAATTTTTTTTCAAAATTTTTTTCGAAAATTTTTTTCAAAATTTTTTTTGAAAATTTTTTTTTGGAAATTTTTTTCGAAAATTTTTTTTCGAAATTTTTTTCAAAAATTTTTTTCAAAATTTTTTTCGAAAATTTTTTTTTGAAATTTTTTTCGAAAATTTTTTTCAAAAATTTTTTTCAAAATTTTTTTTCCAAATTGTTTTTCAAAATTTTTTTCGAAAATTTTTTTCGAAATTTTTTTTCAAAATTTTTTCGAAATTTTTCTTCCAAATTTTTTTCGAAAATTTTTTTTCGAAATTTTTATCGAAAATTATTTTCAAAATGTTTTTCGAAATTTTTTTCGAAAATTTTTTTCGAAATTTTTTTTCCAATTTTTTTTTCAAAATTTTTTTCAATAATTTTTTTTCAAAATTTTTTTCGAAATTTTTTTCGAAATTTTTTTTTCGAAATTTTTTTCGAAAATTTTTTTTTCGAAATTTTTTTCGAAAATTTTTTTTCGAAATTTTTTCGAAATTTTTTTTGAAAATTTTTTTCGAAAATTTTTTTTCGAAAATTGTTTTCAAAATTTTTTTCGAAAATTTTTTTTTCGAAATTTTTTTCGAAAATTTTTTTGAAAATTTTTTTCAAAAAATTTTTTTAAAAATTTTTTTCGAAAATTTTTTTGAAAATTTTTTTCGACATTTTTTTTCAAAATTTTTTTCAAAATTTTTTTTCAAAATTTTTTTCAAAATTTTTTTTCGAAATTGTTTTCGAAAATTTTTTTTCCAAATTTTTTTTCAAAATTTTTTTCGAAAATTTTTTTTCAAAAATTTTTTTCAAAAATTTTTTTCGAATTTTTTTTCGAAATTTTTTTCAAAATTTTTTTTGAAAATTTTTTTTCGAAATTTTTTTCGAAAAATTTTCTTCCGAAATTTTTTTCAAAATTTTTTTTCAAAATTTTTTTCGAAAATTTTTTTCGAAACTTTTTTTCCAAAATTTTTTCGAAAAATTTTTTGTAAATTTTTTTCGAAATTTTTTTTCAAAATTTTTTTTCAAAATATTTTTTCGAAAATTTTTTTCCAAATTTTTTTCGAAAATTTTTTTGAAAATTTTTTTCGAAAAATTTTTTTCCAAAATTTTTTCGAAAATTTTTTTGAAAATTTTTTGCGAAACTTTTTTTCAAAATTTTTTTCGAAAATTTTTTTTCGAATTTTTTTTCGAAAATTTTTTTTCGAAATTTTTTTCGAAAATTTTTTTTCGAAAATTTTTTTCAAAATTTTTTTCGAAAATTTTTTTTTGATATTTTTTTCGAAAATTTTTTTGAAAATTTTTTTCGAAAAATTTTTTTGAAAATTTTTTTCGAAAATTTTTTAGAAAATTGTTTTCGAAAATTTTTTAGAAAATTGTTTTCGAATTTTTTTTTCAAAATTTTTTTCGAAAATTTTTTTTCGAAAATTTTTTTTCGAAATTTTTTTCCAAAATTTTTTCGAAAATTTTTTTGAAAATTTTTTGCGAAACTTTTTTTCAAAATTTTTTTCGAAAATTTTTTTTCGAATTTTTTTTCGAAAATTTTTTTTCGAAATTTTTTTCGAAAATTTTTTTTCGAAAATTTTTTTCAAAATTTTTTTCGAAAATTTTTTTTGGAAATTTTTTTCGAAAATTTTTTTTCGAAATTTTTTTCAAAAATTTTTTTCAAAATTTTTTTCGAAAATTTTTTTTTGAAATTTTTTTCGAAAATTTTTTTCAAAAATTTTTTTCAAAATTTTTTTTCCAAATTGTTTTTCAAAATTTTTTTCGAAAATTTTTTTCGAAATTTTTTTTCAAAATTTTTTCGAAATTTTTCTTCCAAATTTTTTTCGAAAATTTTTTTTCGAAATTTTTTTCGAAAATTTTTTTCAAAATGTTTTTCGAAATTTTTTTCGAAAATTTTTTTCGAAATTTTTTTTCCAATTTTTTTTTCAAAATTTTTTTCAATAATTTTTTTTCAAAATTTTTTTCGAAAATTTTTTAAAAAATTTTTTCGAAATTTTTTTCGAAATTTTTTTTTCGAAATTTTTTTCGAAAATTTTTTTTTCGAAATTTTTTTCGAAAATTTTTTTTCGAAATTTTTTCGAAATTTTTTTTGAAAATTTTTTTCGAAAATTTTTTTTCGAAAATTGTTTTCAAAATTTTTTTCGAAAATTTTTTTTTCGAAATTTTTTTCGAAAATTTTTTTGAAAATTTTTTTCAAAAAATTTTTTTAAAAATTTTTTTCGAAAATTTTTTTGAAAATTTTTTTCGACATTTTTTTTCAAAATTTTTTTCAAAATTTTTTTTCAAAATTTTTTTCAAAATTTTTTTTCGAAATTGTTTTCGAAAATTTTTTTTCCAAATTTTTTTTCAAAATTTTTTTCGAAAATTTTTTTTCAAAAATTTTTTTCAAAAATTTTTTTCGAATTTTTTTTCGAAATTTTTTTCAAAATTTTTTTTGAAAATTTTTTTTCGAAATTTTTTTCGAAAAATTTTCTTCCGAAATTTTTTTCAAAATTTTTTTTCAAAATTTTTTTCGAAAATTTTTTTCGAAACTTTTTTTCCAAAATTTTTTCGAAAAATTTTTTGTAAATTTTTTTCGAAATTTTTTTTCAAAATTTTTTTTCAAAATATTTTTTCGAAAATTTTTTTCCAAATTTTTTTCGAAAATTTTTTTGAAAATTTTTTTCGAAAAATTTTTTTCCAAAATTTTTTCGAAAATTTTTTTGAAAATTTTTTGCGAAACTTTTTTTCAAAATTTTTTTCGAAAATTTTTTTTCGAATTTTTTTTCGAAAATTTTTTTTCGAAATTTTTTTCGAAAATTTTTTTTCGAAAATTTTTTTCAAAATTTTTTTCGAAAATTTTTTTTTGATATTTTTTTCGAAAATTTTTTTGAAAATTTTTTTCGAAAAATTTTTTTGAAAATTTTTTTCGAAAATTTTTTAGAAAATTGTTTTCGAATTTTTTTTTCAAAATTTTTTTCGAAAATTTTTTTTCGAATTTTCTTTCGAAAATTTTTTTTCGAAATTTCTTTCGAAAATTTTTTTTCCAAATTTTTTATCAAAATTTTTTTCGAAAATGTTTTTTCGAAAATTTTTTTAAAAATTTTTTTCGAAATTTTTTTTCGAAATTTCTTTCAAAAATTTTTTTCGAAAATTTTTTTCAATATTTTTTTAGAAAAATTTTTTTCCAAAATTTTGTCGAAAATTTTTTTGAAAATTTTTTTCGAAATTGTTTTCGAAAATTTTTTTTCGAAAATTTTTTCTCGAAAATTTTTTCGAAAATTTTTTCGAAAATTTTTTTGAATTTTTTTTCGAAAAAGTTTTTTGCAAATTTTTTTCTAAATTTTTTTTGAAAATTTTTTTCGAAATTTTTTTCAAAATTTTTTTCAATAATTTTTTTTCCAAATTTTTTTCGAAAATTTTTTTAAAAATTTTTTTCGAAAATTTTTTTTCAAAATTTTTTTCAAAAATTTTTTTCGAAATTTTTTTCGAAAATTTTTTTTCGAAATTTTTTTCGAAAATTTTTTTCGAAAATTTTTTTCAAAATTTTTTTGAAAATTCTTTTCGAAATTTTTTTCGAAAATTTTTTTTCGAAATTTTTTTCGAAAATTTTTTTCAAATTTTTTCGAAATTTTTTTCGAAAATTTTTTTCGAAATTTTTTTCCAAATTTTTTTTCAAAATTTTTTTCCAAATTTTTTTTCAAAATTTTTTTCTAAATTTTTTTTTCCAAAATTTTTTCAAATTTTTTTTTCGAAATTTTTTTCAAAAATTTTTTTCCAAATTTTTTTTCCAAATTTTTTTTCAAAATTTTTTTCGAAAAGTTTTTTCGAAATTTTTTTTAAAAATTTTTTTCAAAAATTTTTTTTCCAAATTTTCTTCGAAAATTTTTTTAAAATTTTTTTTCGAAATTTTTTTCGAAAATTTTTTTTCAAAATTTTTTTTCGAAAATTTTTTTCAAAATTTTTTTCGAAATCTTTTTTCAAAATTTTTTCCAAATTTTTTTCAAAATTTTTTTAGAAATTTTTTTCGAAAATTTCTTTCGAAATTTTTTTTACAAATTTTTTTTCAAAATTTTTTTCGAAAATTTTTTTTCCAAAATTTTTTCAAAATTTTTTTTCGAAATTTTTTTCGAAAATTTTTTTCAATATTGTTTTCGAAAAATTTTTTTCCAAAATTTTTTTGAAAATTTTTTTCGAAATTTTTTTTCAAAATTTTTTTTGAAAATTTTTTTTCGAATTTTTTTTGAAAATATTTTTTGAGAAATTTTTTTTTTCAAATTTTTTCGAAAATTTTTTTTCGAAATTTTTTTCGAAAATTTTCTTCGAAATTTTTTTTTTCCAAAATTTTCTTTCAAAATTTTTTTCGAAAATTTTTTTTTGAAATTTTTTTCGAAAATTTGTTTCAATATTTTTTTCGAAAAATTTTTATCCAAAATTTTTTCGAAAATTTTTTTGAAAATTTTTTTTGGAAATTTTTTTTTCAAAATTTTTTTCGAAATTTTTTTTTCGAAATTTTTTTCGAATTTTTTTTTCAAATTTTTTTTCGAAATTTTTTTCGAAAATTTTTTTTCGAAATTTTTTTCGAAATTTTTTTTCAAAATTTTTTTCGAAAATTCTTTTCGAAATTTTTTTTCAAAATTTTTTCGAAATTTTTTTTCCAAATTTTTTTCGAAAATTTTTTTTCGAAATTTTTTTCGAAAATTTTTTTCAAAATGTTTTTCGAAATTTTTTTCGAAAATTTTTTTCGAAATTTTTTTTCCAATTTTTTTTTCAAAATTTTTTTCAATAATTTTTTTTCAAAATTTTTTTCGAAAATTTTTTAAAAAATTTTTTCGAAATTTTTTTCGAAATTTTTTTTTCGAAATTTTTTTCGAAAATTTTTTTTTCGAAATTTTTTTCGAAAATTTTTTTTCGAAATTTTTTCGAAATTTTTTTTGAAAATTTTTTTCGAAAATTTTTTTTCGAAAATTGTTTTCAAAATTTTTTTCGAAAATTTTTTTTTCGAAATTTTTTTCGAAAATTTTTTTGAAAATTTTTTTCAAAAAATTTTTTTAAAAATTTTTTTCGAAAATTTTTTTGAAAATTTTTTTCGACATTTTTTTTCAAAATTTTTTTCAAAATTTTTTTTCAAAATTTTTTTCAAAATTTTTTTTCGAAATTGTTTTCGAAAATTTTTTTTCCAAATTTTTTTTCAAAATTTTTTTCGAAATTTTTTTTTCAAAAATTTTTTTCAAAAATTTTTTTCGAATTTTTTTTCGAAATTTTTTTCAAAATTTTTTTTGAAAATTTTTTTTCGAAATTTTTTTCGAAAAATTTTTTTCGAATTTTCTTTCGAAAATTTTTTTTCGAAATTTCTTTCGAAAATTTTTTTTCCAAATTTTTTATCAAAATTTTTTTCCAAAATTTTTTTTCGAAAATTTTTTTAAAAATTTTTTTTGAAATTTTTTTTCGAAATTTCTTTCAAAAATTTTTTTCGAAAATTTTTTTCAATATTTTTTTAGAAAAATTTTTTTCCAAAATTTTGTCGAAAATTTTTTTGAAAATTTTTTTCGAAATTGTTTTCGAAAATTTTTTTTCGAAAATTTTTTCTCGAAAATTTTTTCGAAAATTTTTTTGAAATTTTTTTTCGAAAAAGTTTTTTGCAAAATTTTTTCTAAATTTTTTTTGAAAATTTTTTTCGAAATTTTTTTCAAAATTTTTTTCAATAATTTTTTTTCCAAATTTTTTTCGAAAATTTTTTTAAAAATTTTTTTCGAAAATTTTTTTTCAAAATTTTTTTCAAAAATTTTTTTCGAAATTTTTTTCGAAAATTTTTTTTCGAAATTTTTTTCGAAAATTTTTTTCGAAAATTTTTTTCAAAATTTTTTTCAAAAATTCTTTTCGAAATTTTTTTCGAAAATTTTTTTTCGAAATTTTTTTCGAAAATTTTTTTCAAATTTTTTTGAAATTTTTTTCGAAATTTTTTTTCGAAATTTTTTTCCAAATTTTTTTTCAAAATTTTTTTCCAAATTTTTTTTCAAAATTTTTTTCGAAATTTTTTTTTCCAAAATTTTTTCAAATTTTTTTTTCGAAATTTTTTTCAAAAATTTTTTTTCAAATTTTTTTTCCAAATTTTTTTTCAAAATTTTTTTCGAAAAGTTTTTTCGAAATTTTTTTTAAAAATTTTTTTCAAAAATTTTTTTTCCAAATTTTCTTCGAAAATTTTTTTAAAATTTTTTTTCGAAATTTTTTTCGAAAATTTTTTTTCAAAATTTTTTTTCGAAAATTTTTTTCAAAATTTTTTTCGAAATCTTTTTTCAAAATTTTTTCCAAATTTTTTTCAAAATTTTTTTAGAAATTTTTTTCGAAAATTTTTTTCGAAATTTTTTTTACAAATTTTTTTTCAAAATTTTTTTCGAAAATTTTTTTTCCAAAATTTTTTCAAAATTTTTTTTCGAAATTTTTTTCGAAAATTTTTTTCAATATTTTTTTCGAAAAATTTTTTTCCAAAATTTTTTTGAAAATTTTTTTCGAAATTTTTTTTCGAAATTTTTTTTGAAAATTTTTTTTCGAATTTTTTTTGAAAATATTTTTTGAGAAATTTTTTTTTTCAAATTTTTTCGAAAATTTTTTTTCGAAATTTTTTTCGAAAATTTTCTTCGAAATTTTTTTTTTCCAAAATTTTCTTTCAAAATTTTTTTCGAAAATTTTTTTTCGAAATTTTTTTCGAAAATTTGTTTCAATATTTTTTTCGAAAAATTTTTATCCAAAATTTTTTCGAAAATTTTTTTGAAAATTTTTTTTGGAAATTTTTTTTTCAAAATTTTTTTCGAAATTTTTTTTTCGAAATTTTTTTCGAATTTTTTTTTCAAATTTTTTTTCGAAATTTTTTTCGAAAATTTTTTTTCGAAATTTTTTTCGAAAATTTTTTTCAAAATTTTTTTTTCAAATTTTTTTTCAAAATTTTTTGCGAAAATTTTTTTCGAAAATTTTTTTCGAAAATTTTTTTCGAAAATTTTTTTTCGAAAATTTTTTCGAAAATTTTTTTGAAATTTTTTTTCGAAAAATTTTTTTGCAAAATTTTTTCTAAATTTTTTTTGAAAATTTTTTTCAAAATTTTTTTCGAAATTTTTTTTCAAAATTTTTTCGAAATTTTTTTCGAAAATTTTTTTCAAAATTTTTTTCGAAATTTTTTTTCAAAATTTTTTTCGAAAATTTTTTTCAAAATTTTTTTTGAAAATTTTTTTTTGGAAATTTTTTTCGAAAATTTTTTTTCGAAATTTTTTTCAAAAATTTTTTTCAAAATTTTTTTCGAAAATTTTTTTTTTGAAATTTTTTTCGAAAATTTTTTTCAAAAATTTTTTTCAAAATTTTTTTTCCAAATTGTTTTTCAAAATTTTTTTCCAAAATTTTTTTCGAAATTTTTTTTCAAAATTTTTTCGAAATTTTTTTTCCAAATTTTTTTCGAAAATTTTTTTTCGAAATTTTTTTCGAAAATTTTTTTCAAAATGTTTTTCGAAATTTTTTTCGAAAATTTTTTTCGAAATTTTTTTTCCAATTTTTTTTTCAAAATTTTTTTCAATAATTTTTTTTCAAAATTTTTTTCGAAAATTTTTTAAAAAATTTTTTTCGAAATTTTTTTCGAAAATTTTTTTTCGAAATTTTTTTCGAAAATTTTTTTTTCGAAATTTTTTTCGAAAATTTTTTTTCGAAATTTTTTCGAAATTTTTTTTGAAAATTTTTTTCGAAAATTTTTTTTCGAAAATTGTTTTCAAAATTTTTTTCGAAAATTTTTTTTTCGAAATTTTTTTCGAAAATTTTTTTGAAAATTTTTTTCAAAAAATTTTTTTAAAAATTTTTTTCGAAAATTTTTTTGAAAATTTTTTTCGACATTTTTTTTCAAAATTTTTTTCAAAATTTTTTTTCAAAATTTTTTTCAAAATTTTTTTTCGAAATTGTTTTCGAAAATTTTTTTTCCAAATTTTTTTTCAAAATTTTTTTCGAAAATTTTTTTTCAAAAATTTTTTTCAAAAATTTTTATCGAATTTTTTTTCGAAATTTCTTTCGAAAATTTTTTTCGAAATTTTTTTTAAAAATTTATTTCGAAAATTTTTTTTCGAAATTTTTTTCGAAAATTTTTTTCAAAATTTTTTACGAAATTTTTTTCGAAAATTTTTTTCAAAATTCTTTTCGAAAAATTTTTTTCCAAAATTTTTTCGAAAATTTTTTTGAAAATTTTTTTTCGAAAATCTTTTTCAAAATTTTTTTTGAATATTTTTTTGAAAATTTTTTTTCCAAAATTTTTTCAAATTTTTTTTTCGAAATTTTTTTTCAAAATTTTTTTCGAAAATTTTTTTTTGGAAATTTTTTTTCGAAATTTTTTTCGAAAATTTTTTTCAAAATTTTTTTCGAAATTTTTTTCGAAAATTTTTTTCAAAATTTTTTCGAAAATTTTTCTGAAAATTTTTTTCGAA
The DNA here is from genome assembly GCA_036926305.1 of Uropetala carovei. Lineage (NCBI taxonomy): Eukaryota > Metazoa > Arthropoda > Insecta > Odonata > Petaluridae > Uropetala > Uropetala carovei. The sequence continues at coordinate 25,149,100 of JAXCHB010000001.1, forward strand.
AATTTTTTTTCGAAAATTTTTTTCAAAATTTTTTTCGAAAATTTTTTTTTGATATTTTTTTCGAAAATTTTTTTGAAAATTTTTTTCGAAAAATTTTTTTGAAAATTTTTTTCGAAAATTTTTTTGAAAATTGTTTTCGAATTTTTTTTTCAAAATTTTTTTCGAAAATTTTTTTTCGAAATTTCTTTCGAAAATTTTTTTCAAAATTTTTTTTCCAAATTTTTTTCAAAATTTTTTTTCCAAATTTTTTATCAAAATTTTTTTCGAAAATTTTTTTTCGAAAATTTTTTTTAAAATTTTTTTCGAAATTTTTTTTCGAAATTTCTTTCAAAAATTTTTTTCGAAATTTTTTTCAAAATTTTTTTCGAAAAATTTTTTTCCGAAATTTTTTCAAAAATTTTTTTGAAAATTTGTTTTCGAAAATTTTTTTAAAAATTTTTTTCGAAAATTTTTTTGAAAATTTTTTTCGAAATTTTTTTTCAAAATTTTTTTCAAAATTTTTTTTCAAAATTTTTTTCAAAATTTTTTTCGAAAATTTTTTTTCAAAATTTTTTTCGAAAATTTTTTTTCGAAATTTTTTTCGAAAATTTTTTTCAAAATTTTTTACGAAATTTTTTTCGGAAATTTTTTTCAAAATTTTTTTCGAAAAATTTTTTTCCAAAATTTTTTCGAAAATTCTTTTGAAAATTTTTTTTCGAAAATCTTTTTCAAAATTTTTTTTGAATATTTTTTTGAAAATTTTTTTTCCAAAATTTTTTCAAAATTTTTTTTCGAAATTATTTTCGAAAATTTTTTTCAATATTTTTTTCGAAAAATTTTTTTCCAAAATTTTGTCGAAAATTTTTTTAAAAATTTTTTTCGAAATTGTTTTCGAAAATTTTTTTTCGAAAATTTTTTTTCGAAAATTTTTTTCAAAATTATTTCTGAAAATGTTTTCGAATTTTTTTTTAAATTTTTTTTCGAAATTTTTTTTCAAAATTTTTTTCTAAAATTTTTTTTCGAAATTTTTTTCGAAAATTTTTTTCAAAATTTTTTTCGAAATTTTTTTCGAAAATTTTTTTCAAAATTTTTTTCGAAAAATTTTTTTCCAAAATTTTTTCGAAAATTTTTCTGAAAATTTTTTTCGAAAATTTTTTTTCGAAAATGTTTTTCAAAATTTTTTTCGAAAATTTTTTTTCGATATTTTTTTCGAAAATTTTTTTTCGATATTTTTTTCGAAAATTTTTTTGAAAATTTTTTTTGAAAAATTTTTTTGAAAATTTTTTTCGAAAATTTTTTTGAAAATTTTTTTCGAAATTTTTTTTTAAAATTTTTTTTGAAAATTTTTTTTTGGAAATTTTTTTCGAAAGTTTTTTTTCGAAATTTTTTTCAAAAATTTTTTTCAAAATTTTTTTTCCAAATTTTTTTTCAAAAAGTTTTTCGAAAATTTTTTTCGAAATTTTTTTTCAAAATTTTTTTCAAAAATTTTTTTTCCAAATTTTTTTCAAAAATTTTTTTAAAATTTTTTTTCCAAATTTTTTTCGAAAATTTTTTTAAAATTTTTTTTCAAAATTTTTTTCGAATATTTTTTTCAAAATTTTTTTCGAAATTTTTTTTCAAAATTTTTTCGAAATTTTTTTTCAAAATTTTTTTCGAAAATTTCTTTTCGAAATTTTTTTCGAAAATTTTTTTTCGAAATTTTTTTCGAAAATTTTTTTTCGAAATTTTTTTTCGAAATTTTTTTCGAAAATTTTTTTCAAAATTTTTTTCTGAATTTTTTTTCAAATTTTTTTTCGAAAATATTTTTTCGAAAATTTTTTAAAAATTTTTTTCGAAAATTTTTTTTCGTAATTTCTTTCGAAAATTTTTTTCGAAAATTTTTTTTCGAAAATTTTTTCTCGAAAATTTTTTCGAAAATTTTTTTGAAATTTTTTTTCGAAAAAGTTTTTTGCAAAATTTTTTCTAAATTTTTTTTGAAAATTTTTTTCGAAATTTTTTTCAAAATTTTTTTTGGATATTTTTTTCGAAAATTTTTTTCCAAATTTTTTTTCAAAATTTTTTTCCAAATTTTTTTTCAAAATTTTTTTCGAAATTTTTTTTTCCAAAATTTTTTCAAAATTTTTTTTCGAAATTTTTTTCAAAAATTTTTTTCCAAATTTTTTTTCCAAATTTTTTTTCAAAATTTTTTTCGAAAATTTTTTTCGAAATTTTTTTTAAAAATTTTTCTCAAAAATTTTTTTTCCAAATTTTTTTCGAAAATTTTTTTAAAAATTTTTTTCGAAATTTTTTTCGAAAATTTTTTTTAAAATTTTTTTTCGAAAATTTTTTTCAAAATTTTTTCGGAAAATTTTTTTCAAAATTTTTTCGGAAATTTTTTTTCAAAATTTTTTCGAAATTTTTTTCAAAATTTTTTTAGAAATTTTTTTCGAAAATTTTTTTTGAAATTTTTTTTACAAAATTTTTTTCAAAATTTTTTTCGAAATTTTTTTTTCAAAATTTTTTTTGGAAATTTTTTTTCGAATTTTTTTTGAAAATATTTTTTGAGAAATTTTTTTTTTCAAATTTTTTCGAAAATTTTTTTTCGAAATTTTTTTCGAAAATTTTCTTCGAAATTTTTTGTTTCCAAAATTTTCTTTCAAAATTTTTTTCGAAAATTTTTTTTCGAAATTTTTTTCGAAAATTTGTTTCAATATTTTTTTCGAAAAATTTTTATCCAAAATTTTTTTGAAAATTTTTTTGAAAATTTTTTTTGGAAATTTTTTTTCAAAATTTTTTTCGAAATTTTTTTTTCGAAATTTTTTTCGAAATTTTTTTTCAAATTTTTTTTCGAAATTTTTTTCGAAAATTTTTTCCAAAATTTTTTCGACAATTTTTTTCAAAATTTTTTTCGAAAATTTTTTTTCGAAATTTTTTTCGAAAATTTTTTTTCGAAATTTTTTTCGAAAATTTTTTTCAAAATTTTTTTTCCAAATTTTTTTTGAAAATTTTTTGCGAAAATTTTTTTCGAAAATTTTTTTTCGAAAATTTTTTCGAAAATTTTTTTGAAATTTTTTTTCGAAAAATTTTTTTGCAAAATTTTTTCTAAATTTTTTTCGAAACTTTTTTTTCGAAATTTTTTTTCGAAATTTTTTTTTCGAAATTTTTTTTCAAAATTTTTTTTCCAAATTTTTTTTCAAAATTTTTTTCGAAAATTTTTTTTCAAAATTTTTTTCAAAATTTTTTTCGAAAATTTTTTTCGAAAATTTTTTTCGAAAATTTTATTCGAAATTTTTTTTAAATATTTTTTTCGAAATTTTTCTTCAAAATTTTTTTCGAAAATTTTTTTTCGAAAATTTTTTTGAAAATTTTTTTCGAAAAATTTTTTTCCAAAATTTTTTCGAAAATGTTTTTGAAAATTTTTTGCGAACCTTTTTTTCAAAATTTTTTTCGAAAATTTTTTTTCGAATTTTTTTTCGAAAATTTTTTTTCGAAATTTTTTTCGAAAATTTTTTTTCGAAAATTTTTTTCAAAATTTTTTTCGAAAATTTTTTTTTGATATTTTTTTCGAAAATTTTTTTGAAAATTTTTTTCGAAAAATTTTTTTGAAAATTTTTTTCGAAAATTTTTTAGAAAATTGTTTTCGAATTTTTTTTTCAAAATTTTTTTCGAAAATTTTTTTTCGAATTTTCTTTCGAAAATTTTTTTTCGAAATTTCTTTCGAAAATTTTTTTTCCAAATTTTTTATCAAAATTTTTTTCCAAAATTTTTTTTCGAAAATTTTTTTAAAAATTTTTTTCGAAATTTTTTTTCGAAATTTCTTTCAAAAATTTTTTTCGAAAATTTTTTTCAATATTTTTTTAGAAAAATTTTTTTCCAAAATTTTGTCGAAAATTTTTTTGAAAATTTTTTTCGAAATTGTTTTCGAAAATTTTTTTTCGAAAATTTTTTCTCGAAAATTTTTTCGAAAATTTTTTTGAAATTTTTTTTCGAAAAAGTTTTTTGCAAAATTTTTTCTAAATTTTTTTTGAAAATTTTTTTCGAAATTTTTTTCAAAATTTTTTTCAATAATTTTTTTTCCAAATTTTTTTCGAAAATTTTTTTAAAAATTTTTTTCGAAAATTTTTTTTCAAAATTTTTTTCAAAAATTTTTTTCGAAATTTTTTTCGAAAATTTTTTTTCGAAATTTTTTTCGAAAATTTTTTTCGAAAATTTTTTTCAAAATTTTTTTCGAAAATTCTTTTAGAAATTTTTTTCGAAAATTTTTTTTCGAAATTTTTTTCGAAAATTTTTTTCAAATTTTTTCGAAATTTTTTTCGAAATTTTTTTTCGAAATTTTTTTCCAAATTTTTTTCAAAATTTTTTTCCAAATTTTTTTTCAAAATTTTTTTCGAAATTTTTTTTTCCAAAATTTTTTCAAATTTTTTTTTCGAAATTTTTTTCAAAAATTTTTTTCCAAATTTTTTTTCCAAATTTTTTTTCAAAATTTTTTTCGAAAAGTTTTTTCGAAATTTTTTTTAAAAATTTTTTTCAAAAATTTTTTTTCCAAATTTTCTTCGAAAATTTTTTTAAAATTTTTTTTCGAAATTTTTTTCGAAAATTTTTTTTCAAAATTTTTTTTCGAAAATTTTTTTCAAAATTTTTTTCGAAATCTTTTTTCAAAATTTTTTCCAAATTTTTTTCAAAATTTTTTTAGAAATTTTTTTCGAAAATTTTTTTCGAAATTTTTTTTACAAATTTTTTTTCAAAATTTTTTTCGAAAATTTTTTTTCCAAAATTTTTTCAAAATTTTTTTTCGAAATTTTTTTCGAAAATTTTTTTCAATATTTTTTTCGAAAAATTTTTTTCCAAAATTTTTTTGAAAATTTTTTTCGAAATTTTTTTTCAAAATTTTTTTTGAAAATTTTTTTTCGAATTTTTTTTGAAAATATTTTTTGAGAAATTTTTTTTTTCAAATTTTTTCGAAAATTTTTTTTCGAAATTTTTTTCGAAAATTTTCTTCGAAATTTTTTTTTTCCAAAATTTTCTTTCAAAATTTTTTTCGAAAATTTTTTTTCGAAATTTTTTTCGAAAATTTGTTTCAATATTTTTTTCGAAAAATTTTTATCCAAAATTTTTTCGAAAATTTTTTTGAAAATTTTTTTTGGAAATTTTTTTTTCAAAATTTTTTTCGAAATTTTTTTTTCGAAATTTTTTTCGAATTTTTTTTTCAAATTTTTTTTCGAAATTTTTTTCGAAAATTTTTTTTCGAAATTTTTTTCGAAAATTTTTTTCAAAATTTTTTTTTCAAATTTTTTTTCAAAATTTTTTGCGAAAATTTTTTTCGAAAATTTTTTTCGAAAATTTTTTTCGAAAATTTTTTTTCGAAAATTTTTTCGAAAATTTTTTTGAAATTTTTTTTCGAAAAATTTTTTTGCAAAATTTTTTCTAAATTTTTTTTGAAAATTTTTTTCAAAATTTTTTTCGAAATTTTTTTTCAAAATTTTTTCGAAATTTTTTTCGAAAATTTTTTTCAAAATTTTTTTCGAAATTTTTTTTCAAAATTTTTTTCGAAAATTTTTTTCAAAATTTTTTTTGAAAATTTTTTTTTGGAAATTTTTTTCGAAAATTTTTTTTCGAAATTTTTTTCAAAAATTTTTTTCAAAATTTTTTTCGAAAATTTTTTTTTTGAAATTTTTTTCGAAAATTTTTTTCAAAAATTTTTTTCAAAATTTTTTTTCCAAATTGTTTTTCAAAATTTTTTTCCAAAATTTTTTTCGAAATTTTTTTTCAAAATTTTTTCGAAATTTTTTTTCCAAATTTTTTTCGAAAATTTTTTTTCGAAATTTTTTTTCGAAAATTTTTTTCAAAATGTTTTTCGAAATTTTTTTCGAAAATTTTTTTCGAAATTTTTTTTCCAATTTTTTTTTCAAAATTTTTTTCAATAATTTTTTTTCAAAATTTTTTTCGAAAATTTTTTAAAAAATTTTTTTCGAAATTTTTTTCGAAAATTTTTTTTCGAAATTTTTTTCGAAAATTTTTTTTTCGAAATTTTTTTCGAAAATTTTTTTTCGAAATTTTTTCGAAATTTTTTTTGAAAATTTTTTTCGAAAATTTTTTTTCGAAAATTGTTTTCAAAATTTTTTTCGAAAATTTTTTTTTCGAAATTTTTTTCGAAAATTTTTTTGAAAATTTTTTTCAAAAAATTTTTTTAAAAATTTTTTTCGAAAATTTTTTTGAAAATTTTTTTCGACATTTTTTTTCAAAATTTTTTTCAAAATTTTTTTTCAAAATTTTTTTCAAAATTTTTTTTCGAAATTGTTTTCGAAAATTTTTTTTCCAAATTTTTTTTCAAAATTTTTTTCGAAAATTTTTTTTCAAAAATTTTTTTCAAAAATTTTTATCGAATTTTTTTTCGAAATTTCTTTCGAAAATTTTTTTCGAAATTTTTTTTTTAAATTTATTTCGAAAATTTTTTTTCGAAATTTTTTTCGAAAATTTTTTTCAAAATTTTTTACGAAATTTTTTTCGAAAATTTTTTTCAAAATTCTTTTCGAAAAATTTTTTTCCAAAATTTTTTCGAAAATTTTTTTGAAAATTTTTTTTCGAAAATCTTTTTCAAAATTTTTTTCGAATATTTTTTTGAAAATTTTTTTTCCAAAATTTTTTCAAATTTTTTTTTCGAAATTTTTTTTCAAAATTTTTTTCGAAAATTTTTTTTCGAAATTTTTTTCGAAAATTTTTTTTCGAAAATTTTTTTTCGAAATTTTTTTCGAAAATTTTTTTCAAAATTTTTTTCGAAATTTTTTTCGAAAATTTTTTTCAAAATTTTTTCGAAAATTTTTCTGAAAATTTTTTTCGAAAATTTTTTTTCGAAAATTTTTTTCAAAATTTTTTTCGAAAATTTTTTTTTGATATTTTTTTCGAAAATTTTTTTGAAAATTTTTTTCGAAAAATTTTTTTGAAAATTTTTTTCGAAAATTTTTTTGAAAATTGTTTTCGAATTTTTTTTTCAAAATTTTTTTCGAAAATTTTTTTTCGAAATTTCTTTCGAAAATTTTTTTCAAAATTTTTTTTCCAAATTTTTTTCAAAATTTTTTTTCCAAATTTTTTATCAAAATTTTTTTCGAAAATTTTTTTTCGAAAATTTTTTTTAAAATTTTTTTCGAAATTTTTTTTCGAAATTTCTTTCAAAAATTTTTTTCGAAATTTTTTTCAAAATTTTTTTCGAAAAATTTTTTTCCCAAATTTTTTCAGAAATTTTTTTGGAAATTTGTTTTCGAAAATTTTTTTAAAAATTTTTTTCAAAAATTTTTTTGAAAATTTTTTTCGAAATTTTTTTTCAAAATTTTTTTCAAAATTTTTTTTCAAAATTTTTTTCAAAATTTTTTTCGAAAATTTTTTTTCAAAATTTTTTTCGAAAATTTTTTTTCGAAATTTTTTTCGAAAATTTTTTTCAAAATTTTTTACGAAATTTTTTTCGGAAATTTTTTTCAAAATTTTTTTCGAAAAATTTTTTTCCAAAATTTTTTCGAAAATTCTTTTGAAAATTTTTTTTCGAAAATCTTTTTCAAAATTTTTTTTGAATATTTTTTTGAAAATTTTTTTTCCAAAATTTTTTCAAAATTTTTTTTCGAAATTATTTTCGAAAATTTTTTTCAATATTTTTTTCGAAAAATTTTTTTCCAAAATTTTGTCGAAAATTTTTTTAAAAATTTTTTTCGAAATTGTTTTCGAAAATTTTTTTTCGAAAATTTTTTTTCGAAAATTTTTTTCAAAATTATTTCTGAAAATGTTTTCGAATTTTTTTTAAAATTTTTTTTCGAAATTTTTTTTCAAAATTTTTTTCTAAAATTTTTTTTCGAAATTTTTTTCGAAAATTTTTTTCAAAATTTTTTTCGAAATTTTTTTCGAAAATTTTTTTCAAAATTTTTTTCGAAAAATTTTTTTCCAAAATTTTTTCGAAAATTTTTCTGAAAATTTTTTTCGAAAATTTTTTTTCGAAAATGTTTTTCAAAATTTTTTTCGAAAATTTTTTTTCGATATTTTTTTCGAAAATTTTTTTTCGATATTTTTTTCGAAAATTTTTTTGAAAATTTTTTTTGAAAAATTTTTTTGAAAATTTTTTTCGAAAATTTTTTTGAAAATTTTTTTCGAAATTTTTTTTCAAAATTTTTTTTGAAAATTTTTTTTTGGAAATTTTTTTCGAAAGTTTTTTTTCGAAATTTTTTTCAAAAATTTTTTTCAAAATTTTTTTTCCAAATTTTTTTTCAAAAAGTTTTTCGAAAATTTTTTTCGAAATTTTTTTTCAAAATTTTTTTCAAAAATTTTTTTTCCAAATTTTTTTCGAAAATTTTTTTAAAATTTTTTTTCCAAATTTTTTTCGAAAATTTTTTTAAAATTTTTTTTCAAAATTTTTTTCGAATATTTTTTTCAAAATTTTTTTCGAAATTTTTTTTCAAAATTTTTTCGAAATTTTTTTTCAAAATTTTTTTCGAAAATTTCTTTTCGAAATTTTTTTCGAAAATTTTTTTTCGAAATTTTTTTCGAAAATTTTTTTTCGAAATTTTTTTTCGAAATTTTTTTCGAAAATTTTTTTCAAAATTTTTTTCTGAATTTTTTTTCAAATTTTTTTTCGAAAATTTTTTAAAAATTTTTTTCGAAAATTTTTTTTCGTAATTTCTTTCGAAAATTTTTTTCGAAAATTTTTTTTCGAAAATTTTTTCTCGAAAATTTTTTCGAAAATTTTTTTGAAATTTTTTTTCGAAAAAGTTTTTTGCAAAATTTTTTCTAAATTTTTTTTGAAAATTTTTTTCGAAATTTTTTTCAAAATTTTTTTTGGAAATTTTTTTCGAAAATTTTTTTCCAAATTTTTTTTCAAAATTTTTTTCCAAATTTTTTTTCAAAATTTTTTTCGAAATTTTTTTTTCCAAAATTTTTTCAAAATTTTTTTTCGAAATTTTTTTCAAAAATTTTTTTCCAAATTTTTTTTCCAAATTTTTTTTCAAAATTTTTTTCGAAAATTTTTTTCGAAATTTTTTTTAAAAATTTTTCTCAAAAATTTTTTTTCCAAATTTTTTTCGAAAATTTTTTTAAAAATTTTTTTCGAAATTTTTTTCGAAAATTTTTTTTAAAATTTTTTTTCGAAAATTTTTTTCAAAATTTTTTTGGAAATTTTTTTTCAAAATTTTTTCGAAATTTTTTTCAAAATTTTTTTAGAAATTTTTTTCGAAAATTTTTTTTGAAATTTTTTTTACAAAATTTTTTTCAAAATTTTTTTCGAAATTTTTTTTTCAAAATTTTTTTTGGAAATTTTTTTTCGAATTTTTTTTGAAAATATTTTTTGAGAAATTTTTTTTTTCAAATTTTTTCGAAAATTTTTTTTCGAAATTTTTTTCGAAAATTTTCTTCGAAATTTTTTGTTTCCAAAATTTTCTTTCAAAATTTTTTTCGAAAATTTTTTTTCGAAATTTTTTTCGAAAATTTGTTTCAATATTTTTTTCGAAAAATTTTTATCCAAAATTTTTTTGAAAATTTTTTTTGGAAATTTTTTTTCAAAATTTTTTTCGAAATTTTTTTTTCGAAATTTTTTTCGAAATTTTTTTTCAAATTTTTTTTCGAAATTTTTTTCGAAAATTTTTTCCAAAATTTTTTCGACAATTTTTTTCAAAATTTTTTTCGAAAATTTTTTTTCGAAATTTTTTTCGAAAATTTTTTTTCGAAATTTTTTTCGAAAATTTTTTTCAAAATTTTTTTTCCAAATTTTTTTTCAAAATTTTTTGCGAAAATTTTTTTCGAAAATTTTTTTTCGAAAATTTTTTCGAAAATTTTTTTGAAATTTTTTTTCGAAAAATTTTTTTGCAAAATTTTTTCTAAATTTTTTTCGAAAATTTTTTTTTGAAATTTTTTTTCGAAATTTTTTTTTCGAAATTTTTTTTCAAAATTTTTTTTCCAACTTTTTTTTCAAAATTTTTTTCGAAAATTTTTTTTCAAAATTTTTTTCAAAATTTTTTTCGAAAATTTTTTTCGAAAATTTTTTTCGAAAATTTTATTCGAAATTTTTTTTAAATATTTTTTTCGAAATTTTTCTTCAAAATTTTTTTCGAAAATTTTTTTTCGAAAATTTTTTTCAAAATGTTTTTTCGAAAATTTTTTTTCAAAATTTTTTTCGAAAATTTTTTTTCAAATTTTTTTTGGAAAATTTTTTTTTGAAATTTTTTTCGAAAATTTTTTTTCAAAATTTTTTTTCAAAATTTTTTTCGAAAATTTTTTTTCGAAAATTTTTTTTCGAAAATTTTTTTCAAAATATTTTCGGAAATTTTTTTTCGAAATTTTTTTCGAAAATTTTTTTTCGAAGTTTTTTTCGAAAATTTTTTTGGAATTTTTTTCGAAAATTTTTTCGAAATTTTTTTTGAAAATTTTTTTTCAAAATTTTTTTCCAAAAATTTTTTTCAAAATTTTTTTCGAAAATTTTTTTAAATTTTTTTTCGAAAATTTTTTTTCGAAAATTTTTTTCAAAATATTTTCGGAAATTTTTTTTCGAAATTTTTTTTGAAAATTTTTTTTCAAAATTTTTTTCCAAAAATTTTTTTCGAAATTTTTTTCGAAAATTTTTTTAAATTTTTTTTCGAAATTTTTTTTTCAAAATTTTTTTTCAAATTTTTTTTTGAAAATTTTTTTTCGAAAATTTTTTCGAGAATTTTTTTGAAAATTTTTTTGGAATTTTTTTTTCAAAATTTTTTTCGAAAATTTTTTTTCGAAATATTTTTCGAAAATTTTTTTCATATTTTTTTCCAAACATTTTTCGAAAATTTTTTTCAAAATTTTTTTCGAAAATTTTTTTTCGAAATTTTTTTTCGAAAATTTTTTTTCGACATTTTTTTCGAAAATTTTTTTCAAAATTTTTTTTCCAAATTTTTTTCAAAATTTTTTTCGAAAATTTTTTTTCGAATTTTTTTTCAAAATTTTTTTCGAAAATTTTTTTTCGAAAATTTTTTTCAAAATTTTTTTCGATATTTTTTTTTGAAATTTTTTTCGAAAATTTTTTTGAAAATTTTTTTCGAAAAATTTTTTTGGAAAATTTTTTTCGAAAATTTTTTCGAAAATTTTTTTAGAAATTTTTTTTCAAAATTTTTTTCGAAAATTTTTTTTCGAAATTTTTTTCGAAAATTTTTTTTCGAAATTTTTTTCGAAAATTTTTTTCAAAATTTTTTTTCCAAATTTTTTTTTCAAAATTTTTTCGAAAATTTTTTTTCGTAATTTCTATCGAAAATTTTTTTCGAAAATTTTTTTTCGAAAATTTTTTCGAAAATTTTTTTGAAATTTTTTTTCGAAAAATTTTTTTGCAAAATTTTTTCTAAATTTTTTTTGAAAATTTTTTTCGAAATTTTTTTCAAAATTTTTTTCAATAATTTTTTTTCCAAATTTTTTTTGAAAATTTTTTTTCAAAATTTTTTTCGAAAATTTTTTTCAAAATTTTTTTTGGAATTTTTTTTCAAAATTTTTTTCGAAATTTTTTTCCAAAATTTTTTTCGAAAATTTTTTTCGAAATTTTTTTCGAAAATTTTTTTCAAAATTTTTTTCGAAAAATTTTTTTCCAAAATTTTTTCGAAAATTTTTTTGAAATTTTTTTTCGAAATGTTTTTCGAAATTTTTTTTCAAATTTTTTTTTGGAATTTTTTTTCAAAATTTTTTTCGAAATTTTTTTCCAAAATTTTTTTCGAAAATTTTTTTCGAAATTTTTTTCGAAAATATTTTTCAAAATTTTTTTTGGAAATTTTTTTGGAAATTTTTTTTGAAAATTTTTTTGAAAATTTTTTTCGAAATATTTTTCAAAATTTTTTTGAAAATTTTTTTCGAAAATTTTTTTTTGGAAATTTTTTTCAAAATATTTTTCGAAATTTATTTTTCGAAATTTATTTCGAAAATTTTTTTCAAAATTTTTTTCGAAAATTTTTTTTGGAATTTTTTTTTTATTTCTTTCGAAATTTTTTTTCAAAATTTTTTTCCAAAATGTTTTTTCGAGATTATTTTCGAAATTTTTTTTAAATATTTTTTTCGAAATTTTTTTTCAAAATTTTTTTTGAAAATTTTTTTTTGGAAATTTTTTTCAAAATTTTTTTTGAAAATTTTTTTTCGAAATTTTTTTCGAAAAATTTTCTTCCGAAATTTTTTTCAAAATTTTTTTTTAAAATTTTTTTCGAAAATTTTTTTCGAAACTTTTTTTCCAAAATTTTTTCGAAAAATTTTTTGTAAATTTTTTTCGAAATTTTTTTTCAAAATTTTTTTTCAAAATATTTTTTCGAAAATTTTTTTCCAAATTTTTTTCGAAAATTTTTTTGAAAATTTTTTTCGAAAAATTTTTTTCCAAAATTTTTTCGAAAATTTTTTTGAAAATTTTTTGCGAAACTTTTTTTCAAAATTTTTTTCGAAAATTTTTTTTCGAATTTTTTTTCGAAAATTTTTTTTCGAAATTTTTTCCAAAAATTTTTTTCAAAATTTTTTTTCCAAATTTCTTTTCAAAATTTTTATCGAAAATTTTTTTCAAAATTTTTTCGAAAATTTTTTTTCAAAATTTTTTTCGAAAATTTTTTTTCGAAATTTTTTTCGATATTTTTTTCGAAAATATTTTTCAAAATTTTTTTCGAAATTTTTTTTCAAAATTTTTTTTCCAAATTTTTTTTCAAAATTTTTTTCGAAAATTTTTTTTCGAAAATTTTTTTGAAAATTTTTTTCGAAATTTTTTTTAAAATTTTTTTTCGAAAATTTTTTTTTGAAATTTTTTTCGAATATTTTTTTAAAATTTTTTTTTTGGAATTTTTTTTCAAAATTTTTTCCAAAAAATTTTTTTCCAAAATTTTTTCGAAAATTTTTCTTCGAAATTTTTTTCAAAATTTTTTTTCAAAATTTTTTTCGAAATTTTTTTTCAAAATTTTTTTTCAAAATTTTTTTCGAAAATTTTTTTTCAAAAATTTTTTTCTAAATTATTTTCGAAAATTTTTTTTTAAAATTTTTTTCGGAAATTTTTAAAGAAAATTTTTTTTCAAAATATTTTTCGGAAATTTTTTATCGAAAATCTTTTTCAAAATTTTTTTCGAAAATTTTTTTTCGAAATTTTTTTCGAAATTTTTTTTTCGAAAAATTTTTTCAAAATTTTTTTCGAAATTTTTTTTCTAAATTTTTTTCGAAAATTTTTTGTCGAAATTTTTTTCGAAAATTATTTTAAAAATTTTTTTCGAATTTTTTTCAAAATTTTTTTTGAAAATTTTTTCGAAATTTTTTTTCAAAATTTTTTTCGAAAACTTTTTTCCGAAATTCTTTTCGAAAATTTTTTTCAAAATTTTTTCGAAATTTTTTTTAAGTTTTTTTCAAAATTTTTTTCGAAAAATTTTTTTTCAAAATTTTTTCGAAAATTTTTTTGAAAATTTTATTTGAAATTTTTTTTTCGAAATTTTTTTCGAAAATTTTTTTGAAAATTTTTTCCAAAATTTTTTTTTCCAAAATTTTTTCGAAAGTTTTTTTAAAAATTTTTTTCGAAAATTTTTTTCGAAAATTTTTTTTCGAAAATTTTTTTCAAAATTTTTTTCGAAAATTTTATTTGAAATTTTTTTCGAAACTTTTTTTAAAAATTTTTTTTGAAAATTTTTTTCGAAATTTTTTTCTAAAATTTTTTTTCGAAATTTTTTTCGAAAATTTTTTTTCGAAATTTTTTTCGAAAATTTTTTTCATAATTTTTTTCGAAAAATTTTTTTGAAAATTTTTTTCGAGAATTTTTTTCCAAAATTTTTTCGAAAATTTTTTTGAAAATTTTTTTCAAAATTTTTTTTCTAAATTTTTTTTCGAAAATTTTTTTCAAAATTTTTTTCGAAAATTTTTTTCGAAAATTTTTTTTCCAAAATTTTTTCGAAAATTTTTTTGAAAATTTTTTTCGAAAATTTTTTTTCAAAATTTTTTTTGAAAATTTTTTTCAAAATTTTTTTCAAAATTTTTTTTCGAAAATTTTTTTTCAAAATTTTTTTCGAAAATTTTTTTTCAAATTTTTTTTCGAAAATTTTTTTCCAAAATTTTTTTTCGAAAATTTTTTTCGAAAATTTTTATCAAAATTTTTTTCGAAATTTTTTTCAAAATTTTTTTTCAAAATTTTTTTTCAAAATTTTTTTCGAAAATGTTTTTCAAAATTTTTTTCGAAAATGTTTTTCGAAATTTTTTTTTCGAAATTTTTTTCTAAAATTTTTTTCGAAAATTTTTTTTCCAAAATGTTTTCGAAATTTTTTTTGAAAACTTATTTCAAAATTTTTTTTCGAAATTTCTTTCGAAAATTTTTTTCAAACTTTTTTTTGAAAATTTTTTTTCGAAATTTTTTTCGAAAATTTTTTTTCGAAAATTTTTTTTCGAAATTTTTTTTTCAAAATTTTTTTTCAAAATTTTTTTTGAAAATTTTTTTTCGAATTTTTTTTCGCAAAATTTTTTTTCAATATTTTTTCGAAAATTTTTTTAAAAATTTTTTTCAAATTTTTTTTTGAAAATTTTTCTTGAAAATTTTTTTCCAAAATTTTTTTCCAAAATTTTTTCGAAAATTTTTTTGAAAATTTTTTTCGAAATTTTTTTTCAAAATTTTTTTCCAAAATTTTTTCAAAAATTTTTTTGAAAATTTTTTTCGAAATTTTTTTTCAAATTTTTTTTCCAATTTTTTTTTCCAAATTTTTTTTCAAAATTTTTTTCGAAAATTTTTTTTCGAAAATTTTTTTCAAAATTTTTTTTCGAAAATTTTTTTTCAAAATTTTTTTCGAAAATTTTTTTTCAAATTTTTTTTCGAAAATTTTTTTCCAAAATTTTTTTTCGAAAATTTTTTTCAAAATTTTTTTCGAAAATTTTTTTCGAAATTTTTTTCGAAAATTTTTTAGAAACGTTTTTTCGAAAAATTTTTTTCCAAAATTTTTTCGAAAATTTTTTTGAAAATTTTTTTCGAAATTTTTTTCAAAATTTTTTTTGAAAATTTTTTCGAAATTTTTTTTCAAAATTTTTTTCGAAAACTTTTTTCCGAAATTCTTTTCGAAAATTTTTTTCAAAATTTTTTCGAAATTTTTTTTAAAAGTTATTTTCAAAATTTTTTTCGAAAAATTTTTTTTCAAAATTTTTTTCGAAAATTTTTTTCGAAAATTTTTTTTTGAAAATTTTTTTCAAAATTTTTTTCGAAAATTTTATTTGAAATTTTTTTCGAAACTTTTTTTAAAAATTTTTTTTGAAAATGTTTTTTCGAAATTTTTTTCTAAAATTTTTTTTCGAAATTTTTTTCTAAAATTTTTTTTCGAAATTTTTTTCTAAAATTTTTTTTCGAAATTTTTTACGAATTTTTTTTTAAAAATTTTTTTCGAAATTTTTTTTCAGAATTGTTTTCGAAATTTTTTTTCAAAATTTTTTTCTAAATTTTTTTTTGAAAATTTTTTTCGAGAATTTTTTTCCAAAATTTTTTCGAAAATTTTTTTGAAAATTTTTTTCAAAATTTTTTTTCAAAATTTTTTTTCGAAAATTTTTTTCAAAATTTTTTTCGAAAAATTTTTTCGAAAATTTTTTTGAAAATTTTTTTCGAAAATTTTTTTTCGAAATTTTTTTCGAAAATTTTTTTCAAAATTTTTTTCAAAAAATTTTTTTCCAAAATTTTTTCGAAAATTTTTTTTCAAAATTTTTTTCGAAAATTTTTTTCCAAAATTTTTTCGAAAATTTTTTTCAAAATTTTTTTTCGAGAATTTTTTTCAAAATTTTTTTCGAAAATTTTTTTTCAAAATTTTTTTCGAAAATTTTTTTTCGAAAATTTTTTTCAAAATTTTTTTTGGAAATTTTTTTTCGAAATGTATTTCGAAAATTTTTTTGAAAATTTTTTTTGAAAAATTTTTTTCTAAATTTTTTGACAATTTTTTTGAAATTTTTTTTCGAAATTTTTTTTCAAAATTTTTTTCGAAAATTGTATTTCATAAATTTTTTTCTAAATTTTTTTTCGAAATTTTTTTCGAAAATTTTTTTCCAAAATTTTTTTTCGAAAATGTTTTTCAAAATTTTTTTCGAAAATTTTTTTTCGAAATTTTTTTCGAAAATTTTTTAGAAAATTTTTTTCGAAAAATTTTTTTCCAAAATTTTTTTGAAAATTTTTTTGAAAATTTTTTTCGAAATTATTTTTCTAAATTTTTTTCGAAAATTTTTTGTCGAAATTTTTTTCGAAAATTATTTTAAAAATTTTTTTCGAAATTTTTTTTCAAAATTTTTTTTTTAAATTTTTTCGAAATTTTTTTTCAAAATATTTTTCGAAAATTTTTTTCCGAAATTCTTTTCGAAAATTTTTTTTTGAAAATTTTTTCGAAATTTTTTTCCAAAATTTTTTTCAAAATTTTTTTCGAAAAATTTTTTTTCAAAATTTTTTCGAAAATTTTTTTGAAAATTTTTTTACGAAATTTTTTTTTCA
Organism: Uropetala carovei; assembly: GCA_036926305.1. Classification (NCBI taxonomy): domain Eukaryota; kingdom Metazoa; phylum Arthropoda; class Insecta; order Odonata; family Petaluridae; genus Uropetala; species Uropetala carovei. The sequence goes on from JAXCHB010000001.1 coordinate 25,165,490, forward strand.
AATTTTTTTTCGAAATTTTTTTCATAATTTTTTTCGCAATTTTTTTTTCGAAATTATTTTCGAAACTTTTTTTTGAAAATTTTTTCCAAAATTTTTTTTTCCAAAATTTTTTCGAAAGTTTTTTTAAAAAATTTTTCAAAATTTTTCTTCAAAAATTTTTTCGAAAATTTTTTCGAAAATTTTTCTCGAAATTTTTTTTCGAAATTTATTTCAAAGATTTTTTTTCGAAATTTTAGAAAAACTAAAATTTATTTTCGAAATTTTTTACGAAAATTTTTTTCAAAATTTTTTTCGAAATTTTTTTTTCAAAATTTTTTTCGAGAATTTTTTTTCCAAAATTTTTTCGAAAATTTTTTCGAAAATTTTTTTGAAAATTTTTTTCAAAATTTTTTTTCAAAATTTTTTTTCGAAAATTTTTTTCGAAAATTTTTTTCAAAATTTTTTTCGAAAATTTTTTTTTCGAAAATTTTTTTCGAAAATTTTTTTTTCGAAAATTTTTTTCGAAAATTTTTTTTTCGAAAATTTTTTTCGAAAATTTTTTTTCCAAATTTTTTTTCGAAATTTTTTTTCAGTTTTTTTCGAAAATTTTTTTCGAAAATTTTTTTCAAAAATTTTTTTTCGAAAATTTTTTTCAAAATTTTTTTTGGAAATTTTCTATCGAAATTTTTTTTCAAATTTTTTTGAAATTTTTTTTGAAAAATTTTTTTCCAATATTTTTTCGAAAATTTTTTTGAAAATTTTTTTCGAAATTTTTTTTCAAAATTTTTTTCGAAAATTTTTTATCGAAATTTTTTTTGAAAATTTTTTTTTCTAAATTTTATTTCCAAATTTTTTTTTCAAATTTTTTTTCGAAAATTTTTTTTCGAAATTTTTTTCGAAAATTTTTTTTCGAAATTTTTTTCGAAAATTTTTTTTTAAATTTTTTTTGGAAATTTTTTTTCGAAAATTTTTTTTCAAATTTTTTTCGAAATTTTTTTTCAAAATTTTTTTCAAAATTTTTTTTTCAAAATTTTTTTCAAATTTTTTTTCGAAAATTTTTTTTCGAAATTTTTTTCGAAAATTTTTTTTCGAAATTTTTTTCGAAAATTTTTTTTCGAAATTTTTTTCGAAAATTTCTTTTCGAAATTTTTTTCGAAAATTTTTTTCAAAATTTTTTTTCCAAATTTTTTTTCAAAATTTTTTTTGAAAATTTTTTTTCAAAAATTTTTTTCAAAAATTTTTTTCGAATTTTTTTTCGACATTTCTTTCGAAAATTTTTTTCGAAATTTTTTTTCAAAATTTTTTTCGAAAATTTTATTTCAAAATTTTTTTCGAAAATTTTTTTCAAAATTTTTTACGAAATTTTTTTCGAAAATTTTTTTCAGAATTTTTTTCGAGAAATTTTTTTCCAAAATTTTTTCGAAAATTTTCTTTCGAAAATTTTTTTCAAAATTTTTTTCGAAATTTTTTTTTCGAAATTTTTTTCGAAAATTTTTTGAAAATTTTTTTCGAAAAATTTTTTCGAAAATTTTTTTCGAAAATTTTTTTCGAATATTTTTTTGAAAATTTTTTTTCAAAAATTTTTTCAAAATTTTTTTTCGAAATTTCTTTCCAAAATTTTTTTCAATATTTTTTTCGAAAAATTTTTTTCCAAATTTTTTTCGAAAATTTTTTTGAAAATTTTTTTTCGAAAATTTTTTTCAAAATTTTTTTCGAAAATTTTTTTTCGAAAATTTTTTCGAAAATTTTTTTTCGAAAATTTTTTCGAGAATTTTTTTGAAAATTTTTTTGGAAATTTTTTTTCAAAATTTTTTTCGAAAATTTTTTTTCGAAATTTTTTTCGAAAATTTTTTTCAAATTTTTTTCCAAAATTTTTTCGAAAATTTTTTTCGAAATTTTTTTCGAAAATTTTTTTTCGAAAATTTTTTTCAAAATTTTTTTTCCAAATTTTTTTCAAAATTTTTTTCGAAAATTTTTTTTCGAATTTTTTTTCAAAATTTTTTTCGAAAATTTTTTTTCGAAAATTTTTTTCAAACTTTTTTTCGATATTTTTTTTTTGAAATTTTTTTCGAAAATTTTTTTGAAAATTTTTTTCGAAAAATTTTTTTGGAAAATTTTTTTCGAAAATTTTTTCAAAAATTTTTTTCGAAATTTTTTTTCAAAATTTTCTTCGAAAATTTTTTTTCGAAATTTTTTTCGAAAATTTTTTTTCGAAATTTTTTTCGAAAATTTTTTTCAAAATTTTTTTTCCAAATTTTTTTTTCAAAATTTTTTCGAAAATTTTTTTTCGTAATTTCTTTCGAAAATTTTTTTCGAAAATTTTTTTTCGAAAATTTTTTCGAAAATTTTTTTGAAATTTTTTTTCGAAAAATTTTTTTGCAAAATTTTTTCTAAATTTTTTTTGAAAATTTTTTTCGAAATTTTTTTCAAAATTTTTTTCAATAATTTTTTTTCCAATTTTTTTTTGAAAAATTTTTTTCAAAATTTTTTTCGAAAATTTTTTTCAAAATTTTTTTCGAAATTTTTTTTCAAAATTTTTTTCGAAATTTTTTTTCAAAATTTTTTTCGAAAATTTTTTTCGAAATTTTTTCCGAAAATTTTTTTCAAAATTTTTTTCGAAAAATTTTTTTCCAAAATTTTTTCGAAAATTTTTTTGAAAATTTTTTTCGAAAATTTTTTTTCGAAATTTTTTTCAAAAATTTTTTTGAAATATTTTTTTCGAAAAATTTTTTTGAAAATTTTTTTCGAAAATTTTTTTGAAAATTTTTTTCGAAATTTTTTTTCAAAATTTTTTTCGAAAATTTTTTTTCGAAATTTTTTTCGAAAATTTTTTTTCGAAATTTTTTTTCGAAATTTTTTACGAAAATTTTTTTCAAAATTTTTTTCGAAATTTTTTTTCAAAATTTTTTTCTAAATTATTTTTGAAAATTTTTTCGAAAATTTTTTTTGCAAAATTTTTGAAAATTTTTTTCGAAAAATTTTTTTCCCAAATTTTTGTGAAAATTTTTGTGAAAATTTTTTTCGAAAATTTTTTTCGAAAATTTTTTTCGAAATTTTTTTCGAAAATTTTTTTTCGAAATTTTTTTCGAAAATTTTTTTCATAATTTTTTTCGAAATTTTTTTTTGAAAATTTTTTTCGAGAATTTTTTTTCCAAAATTTTTTCGAAAATTTTTTTGAAAATTTTTTCCAAAATTTTTTTTCAAAATTTTTTTTCGAAAATTTTTTTCGAAAATTTTTTTCAAAATTTTTTTCGAAAATTTTTTTTTCGAAAATTTTTTTCGAAAATTTTTTTCAAAAATTTTTTTTCGAAAATTTTTTTCAAATTTTTTTTTTGGAAATTTTTTTTGAAATTTTTTTTCAAATTTTTTTGAAATTTTTTTTGAAAAATTTTTTTCCAATATTTTTTCGAAAATTTTTTTGAAATTTTTTTCGAAATTTTTTTGAAATTTTTTTCGAAATTTTTTTTCAAAATTTTTTTCGAAAATTTTTTATCTAAATTTTTTTCGAAAATTTTTTTTTCTAAATTTTATTTCCAAATTTTTTTTTCAAATTTTTTTTTCGAAAATTTTTTTTCGAAATTTTTTTCGAAAATTTTTTTTCAAAATTTTTTTCGAAATTTTTTTTCAAAATTTTTTTCTAAATTATTTTTGAAAATTTTTCCGAAATTTTTTTTGCAAAATTTTTGAAAATTTTTTTCGAAAAATTTTTTTCCCAAATTTTTGTGAAAATTTTTTTCGAAAATTTTTTTCGAAATTTTTTTCGAAAATTTTTTTTCGAAATTTTTTTCGAAAATTTTTTTCATAATTTTTTTCGAAATTTTTTTTTGAAAATTTTTTTCGAGAATTTTTTTTCCAAAATTTTTTCGAAAATTTTTTTGAAAATTTTTTTCAAAATTTTTTTCGAAAATTTTTTTTCCAAATTTTTTTTCGAAATTTTTTTTCAGTTTTTTTCGAAAATTTTTTTCGAAAATTTTTTTCAAAAATTTTTTTTCGAAAATTTTTTTCAAATTTTTTTTTGGAAATTTTCTTTCGAAATTTTTTTTCAAATTTTTTTGAAATTTTTTTAGAAAAATTTTTTTCCAATATTTTTTCGAAAATTTTTTTGAAAATTTTTTTCGAAATTTTTTTTCAAAATTTTTTTCGAAAATTTTTTATCGAAATTTTTTTCGAAAATTTTTTTTTCTAAATTTTATTTCCAAATTTTTTTTTCAAATTTTTTTTCGAAAATTTTTTTTCGAAATTTTTTTCGAATATTTTTTTTCGAAATATTTTACGAATATTTTTTTGAAAATTTTTTTTCAAAAATTTTTTCAAAATTTTTTTTCGAAATTTCTTTCCAAAATTTTTTTCAATATTTTTTTCGAAAAATTTTTTTCCAAAATTTTTTCGAAATTTTTTTTGAAAATTTTTTTTCGAAAATTTTTTTCAAAATTTTTTTCGAAAATTTTTTTTCGAAAATTTTTTCGAAAATTTTTTTTCGAAAATTTTTTCGAGAATTTTTTTGAAAATTTTTTTGGAAATTTTTTTTCCAAATTTTTTCGAAAATTTTTTTTCGAAATTTTTTTCGAAAATTTTTTTCAAATTTTTTTCCAAAATTTTTTCGAAAATTTTTTTCGAAATTTTTTTCGAAAATTTTTTTTCGAAATTTTTTTTCGAAAATTTTTTTTCGACATTTTTTTCGAAAATTTTTTTCAAAATTTTTTTTCCAAATTTTTTTCAAACTTTTTTTCGATATTTTTTTTTTGAAATTTTTTTCGAAAATTTTTTTGAAAATTTTTTTCGAAAAATTTTTTTGGAAAATTTTTTCAAAAATTTTTTTCGAAATTTTTTTTCAAAATTTTCTTCGAAAATTTTTTTTCGAAATTTTTTTCGAAAATTTTTTTCAAAATTTTTTTTCCAAATTTTTTTTTCAAAATTTTTTCGAAAATTTTTTTTCGTAATTTCTTTCGAAAATTTTTTTCGAAAATTTTTTTTCGAAAATTTTTTCGAAAATTTTTTTGAAATTTTTTTTCGAAAAATTTTTTTGCAAAATTTTTTCTAAATTTTTTTTGAAAATTTTTTTCGAAATTTTTTTCAAAATTTTTTTCAATAATTTTTTTTCCAAATTTTTTTTGAAAAATTTTTTTCAAAATTTTTTTCGAAAATTTTTTTCAAAATTTTTTTCGAAATTTTTTTTCAAAATTTTTTTCGAAATTTTTTTTCAAAATTTTTTTTCAAAATTTTTTTCGAAATTTTTTTCGAAAATTTTTTTCAAAATTTTTTTCGAAAAATTTTTTTCCAAAATTTTTTCGAAAATTTTTTTGAAAATTTTTTTCGAAAATTTTTTTTCGAAATTTTTTTCGAAAATTTTTTTTCGAAATTTTTTTCGAAAATTTTTTTTCGAAATTTTTTTCGAAAATTTTTTTTCGAAATTTTTTTCGAAAATTTTTTTTCGAAATTTTTTTCGAAAATTTTTTTCAAAATTTTTTTTCCAAATTTTTTTTCAAAATTTTTTTCGAAAATTTTTTTTCAAAAATTTTTTTCAAAAATTTTTTTCGAATTTTTTTTCGACATTTCTTTCGAAAAATTTTTTCGAAATTTTTTTTCAAAATTTTTTTCGAAAATTTTATTTCGAAATTTTTCTCGAAAATTTTTTTCAAAATTTTTTACGAAATTTTTTTCGAAAATTTTTTTCAAAATTTTTTTCGAGAAATTTTTTTCCAAAATTTTTTCGAAAATTTTTTTGAAAATTTTTTTCGAAAATTTTTTTCAAAATTTTTTTCGAAAATTTTTTTCAAAATTTTTTTTGGAAATTTTCTTTCGAAATTTTTTTTCAAATTTTTTTGAAATTTTTTTTGAAAAATTTTTTTCCAATATTTTTTCGAAAATTTTTTTGAAAATTTTTTTCGAAATTTTTTTTCAAAATTTTTTTTGAAAATTTTTTATCGAAATTTTTTTTGAAAATTTTTTTTTCTAAATTTTATTTCCAAATTTTTTTTTTCAAATTTTTTTTCGAAAATTTTTTTTCGAAATTTTTTTCGAAAATTTTTTTTCGAAATTTTTTTCGAAAATTTTTTTTTTAATTTTTTTTGGAAATTTTTTTTCGAAAATTTTTTTTCAAATTTTTTTCGAAATTTTTTTTCAAAATTTTTTTCAAAATTTTTTTTCAAAATTTTTTTCAAATTTTTTTTCGAAAATTTTTTTTCGAAATTTTTTTCGAAAATTTTTTTTCGAAATTTTTTTCGAAAATTTTTTTTCGAAATTTTTTTCGAAAATTTTTTTTCGAAATTTTTCTCGAAAATTTTTTTCAAAATTTTTTACGAAATTTTTTTCGAAAATTTTTTTCAAAATTTTTTTCGAGAAATTTTTTTCCAAAATTTTTTCGAAAATTTTTTTGAAAATTTTTTTTCGAAAATTTTTTTCAAAATTTTTTTCGAAAATTTTTTTCAAAATTTTTTTTGGAAATTTTCTTTCGAAATTTTTTTTCAAATTTTTTTGAAATTTTTTTTGAAAAATTTTTTTCCAATATTTTTTCGAAAATTTTTTTGAAAATTTTTTTCGAAATTTTTTTTCAAAATTTTTTTTGAAAATTTTTTATCGAAATTTTTTTTGAAAATTTTTTTTTCTAAATTTTATTTCCAAATTTTTTTTTTCAAATTTTTTTTCGAAAATTTTTTTTCGAAATTTTTTTCGAAAATTTTTTTTCGAAATTTTTTTCGAAATTTTTTTTTTAATTTTTTTGGGAAATTTTTTTTCGAAAATTTTTTTTCAAATTTTTTTCGAAATTTTTTTTCAAAATTTTTTTCAAAATTTTTTTTCAAAATTTTTTTCAAATTTTTTTTCGAAAATTTTTTTTCGAAATTTTTTTCGAAAATTTTTTTTTGGAAATTTTTTTCGAAAATTTTTTTTCGAAATTTTTTTCGAAAATTTTTTTTCGAAATTTTTTTCGAAAATTTTTTTCAAAATTTTTTTTCCAAATTTTTTTTCAAAATTTTTTTTGAAAATTTTTTTTCAAAAATTTTTTTCAAAATTTTTTTCGAATTTTTTTTCGACATTTCTTTCGAAAATTTTTTTCGAAATTTTTTTTCAAAATTTTTTTCGAAAATTTTATTTCGAAATTTTTTTCGAAAATTTTTTTCAAAATTTTTTACGAAATTTTTTTCGAAAATTTTTTTCAGAATTTTTTTCGAGAAATTTTTTTCCAAAATTTTTTCGAAAATTTTTTTGAAAATTTTCTTTCGAAAATTTTTTTCAAAATTTTTTTCGAAAATTTTTTTTCGAAATTTTTTTCGAAAATTTTTTTGAAAATTTTTTTCGAAAAATTTTTTCGAAAATTTTTTTCGAAAATATTTTACGAATATTTTTTTGAAAATTTTTTTTCAAAAATTTTTTCAAAATTTTTTTTCGAAATTTCTTTCCAAAATTTTTTTCAATATTTTTTTCGAAAAATTTTTTTCCAAAATTTTTTCGAAATTTTTTTTGAAAATTTTTTTTCGAAAATTTTTTTCAAAATTTTTTTCGAAAATTTTTTTTCGAAAATTTTTTCGAAAATTTTTTTTCGAAAATTTTTTCGAGAATTTTTTTGAAAATTTTTTTGGAAATTTTTTTTCAAAATTTTTTTCGAAAATTTTTTTTCGAAATTTTTTTCGAAAATTTTTTTCAAATTTTTTTCCAAAATTTTTTCGAAAATTTTTTTCGAAATTTTTTTCGAAAATTTTTTTTCGAAATTTTTTTTCGAAAATTTTTTTTCGACATTTTTTTCGAAAATTTTTTTCAAAATTTTTTTTCCAAATTTTTTTCAAACTTTTTTTCGATATTTTTTTTTTGAAATTTTTTTCGAAAATTTTTTTGAAAATTTTTTTCGAAAAATATTTTTGGAAAATTTTTTCAAAAATTTTTTTCGAAATTTTTTTTCAAAATTTTCTTCGAAAATTTTTTTTCGAAATTTTTTTCGAAAATTTTTTTCAAAATTTTTTTTCCAAATTTTTTTTTCAAAATTTTTTCGAAAATTTTTTTTCGTAATTTCTTTCGAAAATTTTTTTCGAAAATTTTTTTTCGAAAATTTTTTCGAAAATTTTTTTGAAATTTTTTTTCGAAAAATTTTTTTGCAAAATTTTTTCTAAATTTTTTTTGAAAATTTTTTTCGAAATTTTTTTCAAAATTTTTTTCAATAATTTTTTTTCCAAATTTTTTTTGAAAAATTTTTTTCAAAATTTTTTTCGAAAATTTTTTTCAAAATTTTTTTCGAAATTTTTTTTCAAAATTTTTTTCGAAATTTTTTTTCAAAATTTTTTTCGAAAATTTTTTTCGAAATTTTTTTCGAAAATTTTTTTCAAAATTTTTTTCGAAAAATTTTTTTCCAAAATTTTTTCGAAAATTTTTTTGAAAATTTTTTTCGAAAATTTTTTTTCGAAATTTTTTTCAAAAATTTTTTTGAAAATTATTTTCAAAATTTTTTTTCAAAATTTTTTTTCGAAAATTTTTTTCGAAAATTTTTTTCAAAATTTTTTTCGAAAATTTTTTTTTCGAAAATTTTTTTCGAAAATTTTTTTCAAAAATTTTTTTTCGAAAATTTTTTTCAAATTTTTTTTTGGAAATTTTTTTTGAAATTTTTTTTCAAATTTTTCTGAAATTTTTTTGAAAAATTTTTTTCCAATATTTTTTCGAAAATTTTTTTGAAATTTTTTTCGAAATTTTTTTTCAAAATTTTTTTCGAAAATTTTTTATCGAAATTCTTTTTGAAAATTTTTTTTTCTAAATTTTATTTCCAAATTTTTTTTTCAAATTTTTTTTCGAAAATTTTTTTTCGAAATTTTTTTCGAAAATTTTTTTTCAAAATTTTTTTCGAAATTTTTTTTCAAAATTTTTTTCTAAATTATTTTTGAAAATTTTTTCGAAAATTTTTTTTGCAAAATTTTTGAAAATTTTTTTCGAAAAATTTTTTTTTCAAATTTCTGTGAAAATTTTTTTCGAAAATTTTTTTCGAAATTTTTTTCGAAAATTTTTTTTCGAAATTTTTTTCGAAAATTTTTTTCATAATTTTTTTCGAAATTTTTTTTTGAAAATTTTTTTCGAGAATTTTTTTTCCAAAATTTTTTCGAAAATTTTTTTGAAAATTTTTTTCAAAATTTTTTTTCAAAATTTTTTTTCGAAAATTTTTTTTGAAAATTTTTTTCAAAAATTTTTTTTCGAAAATTTTTTTCAAATTTTTTTTTGGAAATTTTCTTTCGAAATTTTTTTTCAAATTTTTTTGAAATTTTTTTTGAAAAATTTTTTTCCAATATTTTTTCGAAAATTTTTTTGAAAATTTTTTTCGAAATTTTTTTTCAAAATTTTTTTCGAAAATTTTTTATCGAAATTTTTTTCGAAAATTTTTTTTTCTAAATTTTATTTCCAAATTTTTTTTTCAAATTTTTTTTCGATATTTTTTTTTTGAAATTTTTTTCGAAAATTTTTTTGAAAATTTTTTTCGAAAAATTTTTTTGGAAAATTTTTTTCGAAAATTTTTTCAAAAATTTTTTTCGAAATTTTTTTTCAAAATTTTCTTCGAAAATTTTTTTTCGAAATTTTTTTCGAAAATTTTTTTTCGAAATTTTTTTCGAAAATTTTTTTCAAAATTTTTTTTCCAAATTTTTTTTTCAAAATTTTTTCGAAAATTTTTTTTCGTAATTTCTTTCGAAAATTTTTTTCGAAAATTTTTTTTCGAAAATTTTTTCGAAAATTTTTTTGAAATTTTTTTTCGAAAAATTTTTTTGCAAAATTTTTTCTAAATTTTTTTTGAAAATTTTTTTCGAAATTTTTTTCAAAATTTTTTTCAATAATTTTTTTTCCAATTTTTTTTTGAAAAATTTTTTTCAAAATTTTTTTCGAAAATTTTTTTCAAAATTTTTTTCGAAATTTTTTTTCAAAATTTTTTTCGAAATTTTTTTTCAAAATTTTTTTCGAAAATTTTTTTCGAAATTTTTTCCGAAAATTTTTTTCAAAATTTTTTTCGAAAAATTTTTTTCCAAAATTTTTTCGAAAATTTTTTTGAAAATTTTTTTCGAAAATTTTTTTTCGAAATTTTTTTCAAAAATTTTTTTGAAATATTTTTTTCGAAAAATTTTTTTGAAAATTTTTTTCGAAAATTTTTTTGAAAATTTTTTTCGAAATTTTTTTTCAAAATTTTTTTCGAAAATTTTTTTTCGAAATTTTTTTCGAAAATTTTTTTTCGAAATTTTTTTTTGAAATTTTTTACGAAAATTTTTTTCAAAATTTTTTTCGAAATTTTTTTTCAAAATTTTTTTCTAAATTATTTTTGAAAATTTTTTCGAAAATTTTTTTTGCAAAATTTTTGAAAATTTTTTTCGAAAAATTTTTTTCCCAAATTTTTGTGAAAATTTTTTTCGAAAATTTTTTTCGAAATTTTTTTCGAAAATTTTTTTTCGAAATTTTTTTCGAAAATTTTTTTCATAATTTTTTTCGAAATTTTTTTTTGAAAATTTTTTTCGAGAATTTTTTTTCCAAAATTTTTTCGAAAATTCTTTTGAAAATTTTTTTCAAAATTTTTTTTCAAAATTTTTTTTCGAAAATTTTTTTCGAAAATTTTTTTCAAAATTTTTTTCGAAAATTTTTTTTTCGAAAATTTTTTTCGAAAATTTTTTTCAAAAATTTTTTTTCGAAAATTTTTTTCAAATTTTTTTTTGGAAGTTTTTTTTGAAATTTTTTTGAAATTTTTTTTGAAAAATTTTTTTCCAATATTTTTTCGAAAATTTTTTTGAAATTTTTTTCGAAATTTTTTTGAAATTTTTTTCGAAATTTTTTTTCAAAATTTTTTTCGAAAATTTTTTATCTAAATTTTTTTCGAAAATTTTTTTTTCTAAATTTTATTTCCAAATTTTTTTTTCAAATTTTTTTTTCGAAAATTTTTTTTCGAAATTTTTTTCGAAAATTTTTTTCATAATTTTTTTCGAAATTTTTTTTTGAAAATTTTTTTCGAGAATTTTTTTTCCAAAATTTTTTCGAAAATTTTTTTGAAAATTTTTTTCAAAATTTTTTTCGAAAATTTTTTTTCCAAATTTTTTTTCGAAATTTTTTTTCAGTTTTTTTCGAAAATTTTTTTCGAAAATTTTTTTCAAAAATTTTTTTTCGAAAATTTTTTTCAAATTTTTTTTTGGAAATTTTCTTTCGAAATTTTTTTTCAAATTTTTTTGAAATTTTTTTAGAAAAATTTTTTTCCAATATTTTTTCGAAAATTTTTTTGAAAATTTTTTTCGAAATTTTTTTTCAAAATTTTTTTCGAAAATTTTTTATCGAAATTTTTTTCGAAAATTTTTTTTTCTAAATTTTATTTCCAAATTTTTTTTTCAAATTTTTTTTCGAAAATTTTTTTTCGAAATTTTTTTCGAATATTTTTTTTCGAAATTTTTTTCGAAATTTTTTTCGAAAATTTTTTTTCGAAATTTTTTTCGAAAATTTTTTTTCGAAATTTTTTTCGAAAATTTTTTTCAAAATTTTTTTTCCAAATTTTTTTTCAAAATTTTTTTCGAAAATTTTTTTTCAAAAATTTTTTTCAAAAATTTTTTTCGAATTTTTTTTCGACATTTCTTTCGAAAAATTTTTTCGAAATTTTTTTTCAAAATTTTTTTCGAAAATTTTATTTCGAAATTTTTCTCGAAAATTTTTTTCAAAATTTTTTACGAAATTTTTTTCGAAAATTTTTTTCAAAATTTTTTTCGAGAAATTTTTTTCCAAAATTTTTTCGAAAATTTTTTTGAAAATTTTTTTTCGAAAATTTTTTTCAAAATTTTTTTCGAAAATTTTTTTCAAAATTTTTTTTGGAAATTTTCTTTCGAAATTTTTTTTCAAATTTTTTTGAAATTTTTTTTGAAAAATTTTTTTCCAATATTTTTTCGAAAATTTTTTTGAAAATTTTTTTCGAAATTTTTTTTCAAAATTTTTTTTGAAAATTTTTTATCGAAATTTTTTTTGAAAATTTTTTTTTCTAAATTTTATTTCCAAATTTTTTTTTTCAAATTTTTTTTCGAAAATTTTTTTTCGAAATTTTTTTCGAAAATTTTTTTTCGAAATTTTTTTCGAAAATTTTTTTTTTAATTTTTTTTGGAAATTTTTTTTCGAAAATTTTTTTTCAAATTTTTTTCGAAATTTTTTTTCAAAATTTTTTTCAAAATTTTTTTTCAAAATTTTTTTCAAATTTTTTTTCGAAAATTTTTTTTCGAAATTTTTTTCGAAAATTTTTTTTCGAAATTTTTTTCGAAAATTTTTTTTCGAAATTTTTTTCGAAAATTTTTTTTCGAAATTTTTCTCGAAAATTTTTTTCAAAATTTTTTACGAAATTTTTTTCGAAAATTTTTTTCAAAATTTTTTTCGAGAAATTTTTTTCCAAAATTTTTTCGAAAATTTTTTTGAAAATTTTTTTTCGAAAATTTTTTTCAAAATTTTTTTCGAAAATTTTTTTCAAAATTTTTTTTGGAAATTTTCTTTCGAAATTTTTTTTCAAATTTTTTTGAAATTTTTTTTGAAAAATTTTTTTCCAATATTTTTTCGAAAATTTTTTTGAAAATTTTTTTCGAAATTTTTTTTCAAAATTTTTTTTGAAAATTTTTTATCGAAATTTTTTTTGAAAATTTTTTTTTCTAAATTTTATTTCCAAATTTTTTTTTTCAAATTTTTTTTCGAAAATTTTTTTTCGAAATTTTTTTCGAAAATTTTTTTTCGAAATTTTTTTCGAAAATTTTTTTTTTAATTTTTTTGGGAAATTTTTTTTCGAAAATTTTTTTTCAAATTTTTTTCGAAATTTTTTTTCAAAATTTTTTTCAAAATTTTTTTTCAAAATTTTTTTCAAATTTTTTTTCGAAAATTTTTTTTCGAAATTTTTTTCGAAAATTTTTTTTTGGAAATTTTTTTCGAAAATTTTTTTTCGAAATTTTTTTCGAAAATTTTTTTTCGAAATTTTTTTCGAAAATTTTTTTCAAAATTTTTTTTCCAAATTTTTTTTCAAAATTTTTTTTGAAAATTTTTTTTCAAAAATTTTTTTCAAAATTTTTTTCGAATTTTTTTTCGACATTTCTTTCGAAAATTTTTTTCGAAATTTTTTTTCAAAATTTTTTTCGAAAATTTTATTTCGAAATTTTTTTCGAAAATTTTTTTCAAAATTTTTTACGAAATTTTTTTCGAAAATTTTTTTCAGAATTTTTTTCGAGAAATTTTTTTCCAAAATTTTTTCGAAAATTTTTTTGAAAATTTTCTTTCGAAAATTTTTTTCAAAATTTTTTTCGAAAATTTTTTTTCGAAATTTTTTTCGAAAATTTTTTTGAAAATTTTTTTCGAAAAATTTTTTCGAAAATTTTTTTCGAAAATATTTTACGAATATTTTTTTGAAAATTTTTTTTCAAAAATTTTTTCAAAATTTTTTTTCGAAATTTCTTTCCAAAATTTTTTTCAATATTTTTTTCGAAAAATTTTTTTCCAAAATTTTTTCGAAATTTTTTTTGAAAATTTTTTTTCGAAAATTTTTTTCAAAATTTTTTTCGAAAATTTTTTTTCGAAAATTTTTTCGAAAATTTTTTTTCGAAAATTTTTTCGAGAATTTTTTTGAAAATTTTTTTGGAAATTTTTTTTCAAAATTTTTTTCGAAAATTTTTTTTCGAAATTTTTTTCGAAAATTTTTTTCAAATTTTTTTCCAAAATTTTTTCGAAAATTTTTTTCGAAATTTTTTTCGAAAATTTTTTTTCGAAATTTTTTTTCGAAAATTTTTTTTCGACATTTTTTTCGAAAATTTTTTTCAAAATTTTTTTTCCAAATTTTTTTCAAACTTTTTTTCGATATTTTTTTTTCGATATTTTTTTTTTGAAATTTTTTTCGAAAATTTTTTTGAAAATTTTTTTCGAAAAATATTTTTGGAAAATTTTTTCAAAAATTTTTTTCGAAATTTTTTTTCAAAATTTTCTTCGAAAATTTTTTTTCGAAATTTTTTTCGAAAATTTTTTTCAAAATTTTTTTTCCAAATTTTTTTTTCAAAATTTTTTCGAAAATTTTTTTTCGTAATTTCTTTCGAAAATTTTTTTCGAAAATTTTTTTTCGAAAATTTTTTCGAAAATTTTTTTGAAATTTTTTTTCGAAAAATTTTTTTGCAAAATTTTTTCTAAATTTTTTTTGAAAATTTTTTTCGAAATTTTTTTCAAAATTTTTTTCAATAATTTTTTTTCCAAATTTTTTTTGAAAAATTTTTTTCAAAATTTTTTTCGAAAATTTTTTTCAAAATTTTTTTCGAAATTTTTTTTCAAAATTTTTTTCGAAATTTTTTTTCAAAATTTTTTTCGAAAATTTTTTTCGAAATTTTTTTCGAAAATTTTTTTCAAAATTTTTTTCGAAAAATTTTTTTCCAAAATTTTTTCGAAAATTTTTTTGAAAATTTTTTTCGAAAATTTTTTTTCGAAATTTTTTTCAAAAATTTTTTTGAAAATTATTTTCAAAATTTTTTTTCAAAATTTTTTTTCGAAAATTTTTTTCGAAAATTTTTTTCAAAATTTTTTTCGAAAATTTTTTTTTCGAAAATTTTTTTCGAAAATTTTTTTCAAAAATTTTTTTTCGAAAATTTTTTTCAAATTTTTTTTTGGAAATTTTTTTTGAAATTTTTTTTCAAATTTTTCTGAAATTTTTTTTGAAAAATTTTTTTCCAATATTTTTTCGAAAATTTTTTTGAAATTTTTTTCGAAATTTTTTTTCAAAATTTTTTTCGAAAATTTTTTATCGAAATTCTTTTCGAAAATTTTTTTTTCTAAATTTTATTTCCAAATTTTTTTTTCAAATTTTTTTTCGAAAATTTTTTTTCGAAATTTTTTTCGAAAATTTTTTTTCAAAATTTTTTTCGAAATTTTTTTTCAAAATTTTTTTCTAAATTATTTTTGAAAATTTTTTCGAAAATTTTTTTTGCAAAATTTTTGAAAATTTTTTTCGAAAAATTTTTTTTTCAAATTTCTGTGAAAATTTTTTTCGAAAATTTTTTTCGAAATTTTTTTCGAAAATTTTTTTTCGAAATTTTTTTCGAAAATTTTTTTCATAATTTTTTTCGAAATTTTTTTTTGAAAATTTTTTTCGAGAATTTTTTTTCCAAAATTTTTTCGAAAATTTTTTTGAAAATTTTTTTCAAAATTTTTTTTCATAATTTTTTTTCGAAAATTTTTTTTGAAAATTTTTTTCAAAAATTTTTTTTCGAAAATTTTTTTCAAATTTTTTTTTGGAAATTTTCTTTCGAAATTTTTTTTCAAATTTTTTTGAAATTTTTTTTGAAAAATTTTTTTCCAATATTTTTTCGAAAATTTTTTTGAAAATTTTTTTCGAAATTTTTTTTCAAAATTTTTTTCGAAAATTTTTTATCGAAATTTTTTTCGAAAATTTTTTTTTCTAAATTTTATTTCCAAATTTTTTTTTCAAATTTTTTTTCGATATTTTTTTTTTGAAATTTTTTTCGAAAATTTTTTTGAAAATTTTTTTCGAAAAATTTTTTTGGAAAATTTTTTTCGAAAATTTTTTCAAAAATTTTTTTCGAAATTTTTTTTCAAAATTTTCTTCGAAAATTTTTTTTCGAAATTTTTTTCGAAAATTTTTTTTCGAAATTTTTTTCGAAAATTTTTTTCAAAATTTTTTTTCCAAATTTTTTTTTCAAAATTTTTTCGAAAATTTTTTTTCGTAATTTCTTTCGAAAATTTTTTTCGAAAATTTTTTTTCGAAAATTTTTTCGAAAATTTTTTTGAAATTTTTTTTCGAAAAATTTTTTTGCAAAATTTTTTCTAAATTTTTTTTGAAAATTTTTTTCGAAATTTTTTTCAAAATTTTTTTCAATAATTTTTTTTCCAATTTTTTTTTGAAAAATTTTTTTCAAAATTTTTTTCGAAAATTTTTTTCAAAATTTTTTTCGAAATTTTTTTTCAAAATTTTTTTCGAAATTTTTTTTCAAAATTTTTTTCGAAAATTTTTTTCGAAATTTTTTCCGAAAATTTTTTTCAAAATTTTTTTCGAAAAATTTTTTTCCAAAATTTTTTCGAAAATTTTTTTGAAAATTTTTTTCGAAAATTTTTTTTCGAAATTTTTTTCAAAAATTTTTTTGAAATATTTTTTTCGAAAAATTTTTTTGAAAATTTTTTTCGAAAATTTTTTTGAAAATTTTTTTCGAAATTTTTTTTCAAAATTTTTTTCGAAAATTTTTTTTCGAAATTTTTTTCGAAAATTTTTTTTCGAAATTTTTTTTTGAAATTTTTTACGAAAATTTTTTTCAAAATTTTTTTCGAAATTTTTTTTCAAAATTTTTTTCTAAATTATTTTTGAAAATTTTTTCGAAAATTTTTTTTGCAAAATTTTTGAAAATTTTTTTCGAAAAATTTTTTTCCCAAATTTTTGTGAAAATTTTTTTCGAAAATTTTTTTCGAAATTTTTTTCGAAAATTTTTTTTCGAAATTTTTTTCGAAAATTTTTTTCATAATTTTTTTCGAAATTTTTTTTTGAAAATTTTTTTCGAGAATTTTTTTTCCAAAATTTTTTCGAAAATTCTTTTGAAAATTTTTTTCAAAATTTTTTTTCAAAATTTTTTTTCGAAAATTTTTTTCGAAAATTTTTTTCAAAATTTTTTTCGAAAATTTTTTTTTCGAAAATTTTTTTCGAAAATTTTTTTCAAAAATTTTTTTTCGAAAATTTTTTTCAAATTTTTTTTTGGAAGTTTTTTTTGAAATTTTTTTTCAAATTTTTTTGAAATTTTTTTTGAAAAATTTTTTTCCAATATTTTTTCGAAAATTTTTTTGAAATTTTTTTCGAAATTTTTTTGAAATTTTTTTCGAAATTTTTTTTCAAAATTTTTTTCGAAAATTTTTTATCTAAATTTTTTTCGAAAATTTTTTTTTCTAAATTTTATTTCCAAATTTTTTTTTCAAATTTTTTTTTCGAAAATTTTTTTTCGAAATTTTTTTCGAAAATTTTTTTCATAATTTTTTTCGAAATTTTTTTTTGAAAATTTTTTTCGAGAATTTTTTTTCCAAAATTTTTTCGAAAATTTTTTTGAAAATTTTTTTCAAAATTTTTTTCGAAAATTTTTTTTCCAAATTTTTTTTCGAAATTTTTTTTCAGTTTTTTTCGAAAATTTTTTTCGAAAATTTTTTTCAAAAATTTTTTTTCGAAAATTTTTTTCAAATTTTTTTTTGGAAATTTTCTTTCGAAATTTTTTTTCAAATTTTTTTGAAATTTTTTTAGAAAAATTTTTTTCCAATATTTTTTCGAAAATTTTTTTGAAAATTTTTTTCGAAATTTTTTTTCAAAATTTTTTTCGAAAATTTTTTATCGAAATTTTTTTCGAAAATTTTTTTTTCTAAATTTTATTTCCAAATTTTTTTTTCAAATTTTTTTTCGAAAATTTTTTTTCGAAATTTTTTTCGAATATTTTTTTTCGAAATTTTTTTCGAAAATTTTTTTCGAAATTTTTTTTGGAAATTTTCTTTCGAAAATTTTTTTTCAAATTTTTTTCGAAATTTTTTTTCAAAATTTTTTTCAAAATTTTTTTTCAAAATTTTTTTCAAATTTTTTTTCGAAAATTTTTTTTCGAAATTTTTTTCGAAAATTTTTTTTCGAAATTTTTTTCGAAAATTTTTTTTCGAAATTTTTTTCGAAAATTTTTTTTCGAAATTTTTTTCGAAAATTTTTTTCAAAATTTTTTTTCCAAATTTTTTTTCAAAATTTTTTTCGAAAATTTTTTTTCAAAAATTTTTTTCAAAAATTTTTTTCGAATTTTTTTTCGACATTTCTTTCGAAAAATTTTTTCGAAATTTTTTTTCAAAATTGTTTTCGAAAATTTTATTTCGAAATTTTTCTCGAAAATTTTTTTCAAAATTTTTTACGAAATTTTTTTCGAAAATTTTTTTCAAAATTTTTTTCGAGAAATTTTTTTCCAAAATTTTTTCGAAAATTTTTTTGAAAATTTTTTTTCGAAAATTTTTTTCAAAATTTTTTTCGAAAATTTTTTTCAAAATTTTTTTTTGGAAATTTTCTTTCGAAATTTTTTTTCAAATTTTTTTGAAATTTTTTTTGAAAAATTTTTTTCCAATATTTTTTCGAAAATTTTTTTGAAAATTTTTTTCAAAATTTTTTTTCAAAATTTTTTTTGAAAATTTTTTATCGAAATTTTTTTTGAAAATTTTTTTTTCTAAATTTTATTTCCAAATTTTTTTTTTCAAATTTTTTTTCGAAAATTTTTTTTCGAAATTTTTTTCGAAAATTTTTTTTCGAAATTTTTTTCGAAAATTTTTTTTTTAATTTTTTTTGGAAATTTTTTTTCGAAAATTTTTTTTCAAATTTTTTTCGAAATTTTTTTTCAAAATTTTTTTCAAAATTTTTTTTCAAAATTTTTTTCAAATTTTTTTTCGAAAATTTTTTTTCGAAATTTTTTTCGAAAATTTTTTTTCGAAATTTTTTTCGAAAATTTTTTTTCGAAATTTTTTTCGAAAATTTTTTTTCGAAATTTTTCTCGAAAATTTTTTTCAAAATTTTTTACGAAATTTTTTTCGAAAATTTTTTTCAAAATTTTTTTCGAGAAATTTTTTTCCAAAATTTTTTCGAAAATTTTTTTGAAAATTTTTTTTCGAAAATTTTTTTCAAAATTTTTTTCGAAAATTTTTTTCAAAATTTTTTTTGGAAATTTTCTTTCGAAATTTTTTTTCAAATTTTTTTGAAATTTTTTTTGAAAAATTTTTTTCCAATATTTTTTCGAAAATTTTTTTGAAAATTTTTTTCGAAATTTTTTTTCAAAATTTTTTTTGAAAATTTTTTATCGAAATTTTTTTTGAAAATTTTTTTTTCTAAATTTTATTTCCAAATTTTTTTTTTCAAATTTTTTTTCGAAAATTTTTTTTCGAAATTTTTTTCGAAAATTTTTTTTCGAAATTTTTTTCGAAAATTTTTTTTTAATTTTTTTTGGAAATTTTTTTTCGAAAATTTTTTTTCAAATTTTTTTCGAAATTTTTTTTCAAAATTTTTTTCAAAATTTTTTTTCAAAATTTTTTTCAAATTTTTTTTCGAAAATTTTTTTTCGAAATTTTTTTCGAAAATTTTTTTTCGAAATTTTTTTCGAAAATTTTTTTTCGAAATTTTTTTCGAAAATTTTTTTCAAAATTTTTTTTCCAAATTTTTTTTCAAAATTTTTTTTGAAAATTTTTTTTCAAAAATTTTTTTCAAAATTTTTTTCGAATTTTTTTTCGACATTTCTTTCGAAAATTTTTTTCGAAATTTTTTTTCAAAATTTTTTTGAAAATTTTCTTTCGAAAATTTTTTTCAAAATTTTTTTCGAAAATTTTTTTTCGAAATTTTTTTCGAAAATTTTTTTGAAAATTTTTTTCGAAAAATTTTTTCGAAAATTTTTTTCGAAAATATTTTACGAATATTTTTTTGAAAATTTTTTTTCAAAAATTTTTTCAAAATTTTTTTTCGAAATTTCTTTCCAAAATTTTTTTCAATATTTTTTTCGAAAAATTTTATTCCAAAATTTTTTCGAAATTTTTTTTGAAAATTTTTTTTCGAAAATTTTTTTCAAAATTTTTTTCGAAAATTTTTTTTCGAAAATTTTTTCGAAAATTTTTTTTCGAAAATTTTTTCGAGAATTTTTTTGAAAATTTTTTTGGAAATTTTTTTTCAAAATTTTTTTCGAAAATTTTTTTTCGAAATTTTTTTCGAAAATTTTTTTCAAATTTTTTTCCAAAATTTTTTCGAAAATTTTTTTCGAAATTTTTTTCGAAAATTTTTTTTCGAAATTTTTTTTCGAAAATTTTTTTTCGACATTTTTTTCGAAAATTTTTTTCAAAATTTTTTTTCCAAATTTTTTTCAAACTTTTTTTCGATATTTTTTTTTTGAAATTTTTTTCGAAAATTTTTTTGAAAATTTTTTTCGAAAAATTTTTTTGGAAAATTTTTTCAAAAATTTTTTTCGAAATTTTTTTTCAAAATTTTCTTCGAAAATTTTTTTTCGAAATTTTTTTCGAAAATTTTTTTCAAAATTTTTTTTCCAAATTTTTTTTTCAAAATTTTTTCGAAAATTTTTTTTCGTAATTTCTTTCGAAAATTTTTTTCGAAAATTTTTTTTCGAAAATTTTTTCGAAAATTTTTTTGAAATTTTTTTTCGAAAAATTTTTTTGCAAAATTTTTTCTAAATTTTTTTTGAAAATTTTTTTCGAAATTTTTTTCAAAATTTTTTTCAATAATTTTTTTTCCAAATTTTTTTTGAAAAATTTTTTTCAAAATTTTTTTCGAAAATTTTTTTCAAAATTTTTTTCGAAATTTTTTTTCAAAATTTTTTTCGAAATTTTTTTTCAAAATTTTTTTCGAAAATTTTTTTCGAAATTTTTTTCGAAAATTTTTTTCAAAATTTTTTTCGAAAAATTTTTTTCCAAAATTTTTTCGAAAATTTTTTTGAAAATTTTTTTCGAAAATTTTTTTTCGAAATTTTTTTCAAAAATTTTTTTGAAATATTTTTTTCGAAAAATTTTTTTGAAAATTTTTTCGAAAATTTTTTTGAAAATTATTTTCAAAATTTTTTTTCAAAATTTTTTTTCGAAAATTTTTTTCGAAAATTTTTTTCAAAATTTTTTTCGAAAATTTTTTTTTCGAAAATTTTTTTCGAAAATTTTTTTCAAAAATTTTTTTTCGAAAATTTTTTTCAAATTTTTTTTTGGAAATTTTTTTTGAAATTTTTTTTCAAATTTTTTTGAAATTTTTTTTGAAAAATTTTTTTCCAATATTTTTTCGAAAATTTTTTTGAAATTTTTTTCGAAATTTTTTTTCAAAATTTTTTTCGAAAATTTTTTATCGAAATTCTTTTCGAAAATTTTTTTTTCTAAATTTTATTTCCAAAATTTTTTTTCAAATTTTTTTTCGAAAATTTTTTTTCGAAATTTTTTTCGAAAATTTTTTTTCAAAATTTTTTTCGAAATTTTTTTTCAAAATTTTTTTCTAAATTATTTTTGAAAATTTTTTCGAAAATTTTTTTTGCAAAATTTTTGAAAATTTTTTTCGAAAAATTTTTTTCCCAAATTTTTGTGAAAATTTTTTTCGAAAATTTTTTTCGAAATTTTTTTCGAAAATTTTTTTTTGAAATTTTTTTCGAAAATTTTTTTCATAATTTTTTTCGAAATTTTTTTTTGAAAATTTTTTTCGAGAATTTTTTTTCCAAAATTTTTTCGAAAATTTTTTTGAAAATTTTTTTCAAAATTTTTTTTCAAAATTTTTTTTCGAAAATTTTTTTTGAAAATTTTTTTCAAAAATTTTTTTTCGAAAATTTTTTTCAAATTTTTTTTTGGAAATTTTCTTTCGAAATTTTTTTTCAAATTTTTTTGAAATTTTTTTTGAAAAATGTTTTTCCAATATTTTTTCGAAAATATTTTTGAAAATATTTTTCGAAATTTTTTTTCAAAATTTTTTTCGAAAATTTTTTATCGAAATTTTTTTCAAAAATTTTTTTTTCTAAATTTTATTTCCAAATTTTTTTTTCAAATTTTTTTTCGAAAATTTTTTTTCGAAATTTTTTTCGAAAATTTTTTTTCGAAATTTTTTTCGAAAATTTTTTTCTAAATTTTTTTTGGAAATTTTCTTTCGAAAATTTTTTTTCAAATTTTTTTCGAAATTTTTTTTCAAAATTTTTTTCAAAATTTTTTTTCAAAATTTTTTTCAAATTTTTTTTCGAAAATTTTTTTTCGAAATTTTTTTCGAAAATTTTTTTTCGAAATTTTTTTCGAAAATTTTTTTTCGAAATTTTTTTCGAAAATTTTTTTTCGAAATTTTTTTCGAAAATTTTTTTCAAAATTTTTTTTCCAATTTTTTTTTCAAAATTTTTTTCGAAAATTTTTTTTCAAAAATTTTTTTCAAAAATTTTTTTCGAATTTTTTTTCGACATTTCTTTCGAAAAATTTTTTCGAAATTTTTTTTCAAAATTTTTTTCGAAAATTTTATTTCGAAATTTTTCTCGAAAATTTTTTTCAAAATTTTTTACGAAATTTTTTTCGAAAATTTTTTTCAAAATTTTTTTCGAGAAATTTTTTTCCAAAATTTTTTCGAAAATTTTTTTGAAAATTTTTTTTCGAAAATTTTTTTCAAAATTTTTTTCGAAAATTTTTTTTCGGAATTTTTTCGAAAATTTTTTTGAAAATTTTTTTCGAAAAATTTTTTCGAAAATTTTTTTCGAAAATTTTTTTCGAATATTTTTTTGAAAATTTTTTTTCAAAAATTTTTTCAAAATTTTTTTTCGAAATTTCTTTCCAAAATTTTTTTCAATATTTTTTTTGAAAATTTTTTTTCCAAAATTTTTTCGAAAATTTTTTTGAAAATTTTTTTTCGAAAATTTTTTTCAAAATTTTTTTCGAAAATTTTTTTTCGAAAATTTTTTTTCGAAAATTTTTTCGAAAATTGTTTTTCGAAAATTTTTTCGAGAATTTATTTGAAAATTTTTTTGGAAATTTCTTTTCAAAATTTTTTTCAAAAATTTTTTTTCGAAATTTTTTTTCGAAATTTTTTACGAAAATTTTTTTCAAAATTTTTTTCGAAATTTTTTTTCAAAATTTTTTTCTAAATTATTTTTGAAAATTTTTTCGAAAATTTTTTTTGCAAAATTTTTGAAAATTTTTTTCGAAACATTTTTTTCCCAAATTTTTGTGAAAATTTTTTTCGAAAATTTTTTTCGAAATTTTTTTCGAAAATTTTTTTCATAATTTTTTTCGAAATTTTTTTTTGAAAATTTTTTTCGAGAATTTTTTTTCCAAAATTTTTTCGAAAATTTTTTTGAAAATTTTTTTCAAAATTTTTTTTCAAAATTTTTTTTCGAAAATTTTTTTCGAAAATTTTTTTCAAAATTTTTTTCGAAAATTTTTTTTTCGAAACTTTTTTTCGAAAATTTTTTTTCCAAATTTTTTTTCGAAATTTTTTTTCAGTTTTTTTCGAAAATTTTTTTCGAAAATTTTTTTCAAAAATTTTTTTTCGAAAATTTTTTTCAAATTTTTTTTTGGAAATTTTTTTTGAAATTTTTTTTCAAATTTTTTTGAAATTTTTTTTGAAAAATTTTTTTCCAATATTTTTTCGAAAATTTTTTTGAAATTTTTTTCGAAATTTTTTTGAAATTTTTTTCGAAATTTTTTTTCAAAATTTTTTTCGAAAATTTTTTATCTAAATTTTTTTCGAAAATTTTTTTTTCTAAATTTTATTTCCAAATTTTTTTTTCAAATTTTTTTTTCGAAAATTTTTTTTCGAAATTTTTTTCGAAAATTTTTTTTCAAAATTTTTTTCGAAATTTTTTTTCAAAATTTTTTTCTAAATTATTTTTGAAAATTTTTCCGAAATTTTTTTTGCAAAATTTTTGAAAATTTTTTTCGAAAAATTTTTTTCCCAAATTTTTGTGAAAATTTTTTTCGAAAATTTTTTTCGAAATTTTTTTCGAAAATTTTTTTTCGAAATTTTTTTCGAAAATTTTTTTCATAATTTTTTTCGAAATTTTTTTTTGAAAATTTTTTTCGAGAATTTTTTTTCCAAAATTTTTTCGAAAATTTTTTTGAAAATTTTTTTCAAAATTTTTTTCGAAAATTTTTTTTCCAAATTTTTTTTCGAAATTTTTTTTCAGTTTTTTTCGAAAATTTTTTTCGAAAATTTTTTTCAAAAATTTTTTTTCGAAAATTTTTTTCAAATTTTTTTTTGGAAATTTTCTTTCGAAATTTTTTTTCAAATTTTTTTGAAATTTTTTTAGAAAAATTTTTTTCCAATATTTTTTCGAAAATTTTTTTGAAAATTTTTTTCGAAATTTTTTTTCAAAATTTTTTTCGAAAATTTTTTATCGAAATTTTTTTCGAAAATTTTTTTTTCTAAATTTTATTTCCAAATTTTTTTTTCAAATTTTTTTTCGAAAATTTTTTTTCGAAATTTTTTTCGAATATTTTTTTTCGAAATTTTTTTCGAAAATTTTTTTCGAAATTTTTTTTGGAAATTTTCTTTCGAAAATTTTTTTTCAAATTTTTTTCGAAATTTTTTTTCAAAATTTTTTTCAAAATTTTTTTTTCAAAATTTTTTTCAAATTTTTTTTCGAAAATTTTTTTTCGAAATTTTTTTCGAAAATTTTTTTTCGAAATTTCTTTCGAAAATTTTTTTTCGAAATTTTTTTCGAAAATTTTTTTTCGAAATTTTTTTCGAAAATTTTTTTCAAAATTTTTTTTCCAAATTTTTTTTCAAAATTTTTTTCGAAAATTTTTTTTCAAAAATTTTTTTCAAAAATTTTTTTCGAATTTTTTTTCGACATTTCTTTCGAAAAATTTTTTCGAAATTTTTTTTCAAAATTTTTTTCGAAAATTTTATTTCGAAATTTTTCTCGAAAATTTTTTTCAAAATTTTTTACGAAATTTTTTTCGAAAATTTTTTTCAAAATTTTTTTCGAGAAATTTTTTTCCAAAATTTTTTCGAAAATTTTTTTGAAAATTTTTTTTCGAAAATTTTTTTCAAAATTTTTTTCGAAAATTTTTTTCAAAATTTTTTTTGGAAATTTACTTTCGAAATTTTTTTTCAAATTTTTTTGAAATTTTTTTTGAAAAATTTTTTTCCAATATTTTTTCGAAAATTTTTTTGAAAATTTTTTTCGAAATTTTTTTTCAAAATTTTTTTTGAAAATTTTTTATCGAAATTTTTTTTGAAAATTTTTTTTTCTAAATTTTATTTCCAAATTTTTTTTCGAAAATTTTTTTTCGAAATTTTTTTCGAAAATTTTTTTTCGAAATTTTTTTCGAAAATTTTTTTTTTAATTTTTTTTGGAAATTTTTTTTCGAAAATTTTTTTTCAAATTTTTTTCGAAATTTTTTTTCAAAATTTTTTTCAAAATTTTTTTTCAAAATTTTTTTCAAATTTTTTTCGAAAATTTTTTTTCGAAATTTTTTTCGAAAATTTTTTTTCGAAATTTTTTTCGAAAATTTTTTTTCGAAATTTTTTTCGAAAATTTTTTTTCGAAATTTTTCTCGAAAATTTTTTTCAAAATTTTTTACGAAATTTTTTTCGAAAATTTTTTTCAAAATTTTTTTCGAGAAATTTTTTTCCAAAATTTTTTCGAAAATTTTTTTGAAAATTTTTTTTCGAAAATTTTTTTCAAAATTTTTTTCGAAAATTTTTTTCAAAATTTTTTTTGGAAATTTTCTTTCGAAATTTTTTTTCAAATTTTTTTGAAATTTTTTTTGAAAAATTTTTTTCCAATATTTTTTCGAAAATTTTTTTGAAAATTTTTTTCGAAATTTTTTTTCAAAATTTTTTTTGAAAATTTTTTATCGAAATTTTTTTTGAAAATTTTTTTTTCTAAATTTTATTTCCAAATTTTTTTTTTCAAATTTTTTTTCGAAAATTTTTTTTCGAAATTTTTTTCGAAAATTTTTTTTCGAAATTTTTTTCGAAAATTTTTTTTTTAATTTTTTTTGGAAATTTTTTTTCGAAAATTTTTTTTCAAATTTTTTTCGAAATTTTTTTTCAAAATTTTTTTCAAAATTTTTTTTCAAAATTTTTTTCAAATTTTTTTTCGAAAATTTTTTTTCGAAATTTTTTTCGAAAATTTTTTTTCGAAATTTTTTTCGAAAATTTTTTTTCGAAATTTTTTTCGAAAATTTTTTTTCGAAATTTTTTTCGAAAATTTTTTTCAAAATTTTTTTTCCAAATTTTTTTTCAAAATTTTTTTTGAAAATTTTTTTTCAAAAATTTTTTTCAAAATTTTTTTCGAATTTTTTTTCGACATTTCTTTCGAAAATTTTTTTCGAAATTTTTTTTCAAAATTTTTTTCGAAAATTTTATTTCGAAATTTTTTTCGAAAATTTTTTTCAAAATTTTTTACGAAATTTTTTTCGAAAATTTTTTTCAGAATTTTTTTCGAGAAATTTTTTTCCAAAATTTTTTCGAAAATTTTTTTGAAAATTTTCTTTCGAAAATTTTTTTCAAAATTTTTTTCGAAAATTTTTTTTCAAAATTTTTTTCGAAAATTTTTTTGAAAATTTTTTTCGAAAAATTTTTTCGAAAATTTTTTTCGAAAATATTTTACGAATATTTTTTTGAAAATTTTTTTTCAAAAATTTTTTCAAAATTTTTTTTCGAAATTTCTTTCCAAAATTTTTTTCAATATTTTTTTCGAAAAATTTTTTTCCAAAATTTTTTCGAAATTTTTTTTGAAAATTTTTTTTCGAAAATTTTTTTCAAAATTTTTTTCGAAAATTTTTTTTCGAAAATTTTTTCGAAAATTTTTTTTCGAAAATTTTTTCGAGAATTTTTTTGAAAATTTTTTTGGAAATTTTTTTTCAAAATTTTTTTCGAAAATTTTTTTTCGAAATTTTTTTCGAAAATTTTTTTCAAATTTTTTTCCAAAATTTTTTCGAAAATTTTTTTCGAAATTTTTTTCGAAAATTTTTTTTCGAAATTTTTTTTCGAAAATTTTTTTTCGACATTTTTTTCGAAAATTTTTTTCAAAATTTTTTTTCCAAATTTTTTTCAAACTTTTTTTCGATATTTTTTTTTTGAAATTTTTTTCGAAAATTTTTTTGAAAATTTTTTTCGAAAAATTTTTTTGGAAAATTTTTTCAAAAATTTTTTTCGAAATTTTTTTTCAAAATTTTCTTCGAAAATTTTTTTTCGAAATTTTTTTCGAAAATTTTTTTCAAAATTTTTTTTCCAAATTTTTTTTTCAAAATTTTTTCGAAAATTTTTTTTCGTAATTTCTTTCGAAAATTTTTTTCGAAAATTTTTTTTCGAAAATTTTTTCGAAAATTTTTTTGAAATTTTTTTTCGAAAAATTTTTTTGCAAAATTTTTTCTAAATTTTTTTTGAAAAATTTTTTTTTAATTTTTTTTGGAAATTTTTTTTCGAAAATTTTTTTTCAAATTTTTTTCGAAATTTTTTTTCAAAATTTTTTTCAAAATTTTTTTTCAAAATTTTTTTCAAATTTTTTTTCGAAAATTTTTTTTCGAAATTTTTTTCGAAAATTTTTTTTCGAAATTTTTTTCGAAAATTTTTTCGAAATTTTTTTCGAAAATTTTTTTTCGAAATTTTTTTCGAAAATTTTTTTCAAAATTTTTTTTCCAAATTTTTTTTCAAAATTTTTTTTGAAAATTTTTTTTCAAAAATTTTTTTCAAAATTTTTTTCGAATTTTTTTTCGACATTTCTTTCGAAAATTTTTTTCGAAATTTTTTTTCAAAATTTTTTTCGAAAATTTTATTTCGAAATTTTTTTCGAAAATTTTTTTCAAAATTTTTTACGAAATTTTTTTCGAAAATTTTTTTCAGAATTTTTTTCGAGAAATTTTTTTCCAAAATTTTTTCGAAAATTTTTTTGAAAATTTTCTTTCGAAAATTTTTTTCAAAATTTTTTTCGAAAATTTTTTTTCAAAATTTTTTTCGAAAATTTTTTTGAAAATTTTTTTCGAAAAATTTTTTCGAAAATTTTTTTCGAAAATATTTTACGAATATTTTTTTGAAAATTTTTTTTCAAAAATTTTTTCAAAATTTTTTTTCGAAATTTCTTTCCAAAATTTTTTTCAATATTTTTTTCGAAAAATTTTTTTCCAAAATTTTTTCGAAATTTTTTTTGAAAATTTTTTTTCGAAAATTTTTTTCAAAATTTTTTTCGAAAATTTTTTTTCGAAAATTTTTTCGAAAATTTTTTATCGAAAATTTTTTCGAGAATTTTTTTGAAAATTTTTTTGGAAATTTTTTTTCAAAATTTTTTTCGAAAATTTTTTTTCGAAATTTTTTTCGAAAATTTTTTTCAAATTTTTTTCCAAAATTTTTTCGAAAATTTTTTTCGAAATTTTTTTCGAAAATTTTTTTTCGAAATTTTTTTTCGAAAATTTTTTTTCGACATTTTTTTCGAAAATTTTTTTCAAAATTTTTTTTCCAAATTTTTTTCAAACTTTTTTTCGATATTTTTTTTTTGAAATTTTTTTCGAAAATTTTTTTGAAAATTTTTTTCGAAAAATTTTTTTGGAAAATTTTTTCAAAAATTTTTTTCGAAATTTTTTTTCAAAATTTTCTTCGAAAATTTTTTTTCGAAATTTTTTTCGAAAATTTTTTTCAAAATTTTTTTTCCAAATTTTTTTTTCAAAATTTTTTCGAAAATTTTTTTTCGTAATTTCTTTCGAAAATTTTTTTCGAAAATTTTTTTTCGAAAATTTTTTCGAAAATTTTTTTGAAATTTTTTTTCGAAAAATTTTTTTGCAAAATTTTTTCTAAATTTTTTTTGAAAATTTTTTTCGAAATTTTTTTCAAAATTTTTTTCAATAATTTTTTTTCCAAATTTTTTTTGAAAAATTTTTTTCAAAATTTTTTTCGAAAATTTTTTTCAAAATTTTTTTCGAAATTTTTTTTCAAAATTTTTTTCGAAATTTTTTTTCAAAATTTTTTTCGAAAATTTTTTTCGAAATTTTTTTCGAAAATTTTTTTCAAAATTTTTTTCGAAAAATTTTTTTCCAAAATTTTTTCGAAAATTTTTTTGAAAATTTTTTTCGAAAATTTTTTTTCGAAATTTTTTTCAAAAATTTTTTTGAAATATTTTTTTCCAAAAATTTTTTTGAAAATTTTTTCGAAAATTTTTTTGAAAATTATTTTCAAAATTTTTTTTCAAAATTTTTTTTCGAAAATTTTTTTCGAAAATTTTTTTCAAAATTTTTTTCGAAAATTTTTTTTTCGAAAATTTTTTTCAAAAATTTTTTTTCGAAAATTTTTTTCAAATTTTTTTTTGGAAATTTTTTTTGAAATTTTTTTTCAAATTTTTTTGAAATTTTTTTTGAAAAATTTTTTTCCAATATTTTTTCGAAAATTTTTTTGAAATTTTTTTCGAAATTTTTTTTGAAATTTTTTTCGAAATTTTTTTTCAAAATTTTTTTCGAAAATTTTTTATCGAAATTCTTTTTGAAAATTTTTTTTTCTAAATTTTATTTCCAAATTTTTTTTTCAAATTTTTTTTCGAAAATTTTTTTTCGAAATTTTTTTCGAAAATTTTTTTCAAAATTTTTTTCGAAATTTTTTTTCAAAATTTTTTTCTAAATTATTTTTGAAAATTTTTTCGAAAATTTTTTTTGCAAAATTTTTGAAAATTTTTTTCGAAAAATTTTTTTCCCAAATTTTTGTGAAAATTTTTTTCGAAAATTTTTTTCGAAATTTTTTTCGAAAATTTTTTTTCGAAATTTTTTTCGAAAATTTTTTTCATAATTTTTTTCGAAATTTTTTTTTGAAAATTTTTTTCGAGAATTTTTTTTCCAAAATTTTTTCGAAAATTTTTTTGAAAATTTTTTTGAAAATTTTTTTTCAAAATTTTTTTTCGAAAATTTTTTTTGAAAATTTTTTTCAAAAATTTTTTTTCGAAAATTTTTTTCAAATTTTTTTTTGGAAATTTTCTTTCGAAATTTTTTTTCAAATTTTTTTGAAATTTTTTTTGAAAAATTTTTTTCCAATATTTTTTCGAAAATTTTTTTGAAAATATTTTTCGAAATTTTTTTTCAAAATTTTTTTCGAAAATTTTTTATCGAAATTTTTTTCGAAAATTTTTTTTTCTAAATTTTATTTCCAAATTTTTTTTTCAAATTTTTTTTCGAAAATTTTTTTTCGAAATTTTTTTCGAAAATTTTTTTTCGAAATTTTTTTCGAAAATTTTTTTCTAAATTTTTTTTGGAAATTTTCTTTCGAAAATTTTTTTTCAAATTTTTTTCGAAATTTTTTTTCAAAATTTTTTTCAAAATTTTTTTTCAAAATTTTTTTCAAATTTTTTTTCGAAAATTTTTTTTCGAAATTTTTTTCGAAAATTTTTTTTCGAAATTTTTTTCGAAAATTTTTTTTCGAAATTTTTTTCGAAAATTTTTTTTCGAAATTTTTTTCGAAAATTTTTTTCAAAATTTTTTTTCCAATTTTTTTTTCAAAATTTTTTTCGAAAATTTTTTTTCAAAAATTTTTTTCAAAAATTTTTTTCGAATTTTTTTTCGACATTTCTTTCGAAAAATTTTTTCGAAATTTTTTTTCAAAATTTTTTTCGAAAATTTTATTTCGAAATTTTTCTCGAAAATTTTTTTCAAAATTTTTTACGAAATTTTTTTCGAAAATTTTTTTCAAAATTTTTTTCGAGAAATTTTTTTCCAAAATTTTTTCGAAAATTTTTTTGAAAATTTTTTTTCGAAAATTTTTTTCAAAATTTTTTTCGAAAATTTTTTTTCGGAATTTTTTCGAAAATTTTTTTGAAAATTTTTTTCGAAAAATTTTTTCGAAAATTTTTTTCGAAAATTTTTTTCGAATATTTTTTTGAAAATTTTTTTTCAAAAATTTTTTCAAAATTTTTTTTCGAAATTTCTTTCCAAAATTTTTTTCAATATTTTTTTTGAAAATTTTTTTTCCAAAATTTTTTCGAAAATTTTTTTGAAAATTTTTTTTCGAAAATTTTTTTCAAAATTTTTTTCGAAAATTTTTTTTCGAAAATTTTTTTCGAAAATTTTTTTGAAAATTGTTTTTCGAAAATTTTTTCGAGAATTTTTTTGAAAATTTTTTTGGAAATTTCTTTTCAAAATTTTTTTCGAAAATTTTTTTTCGAAATTTTTTTTCGAAATTTTTTACGAAAATTTTTTTCAAAATTTTTTTCGAAATTTTTTTTCAAAATTTTTTTCTAAATTATTTTTGAAAATTTTTTCGAAAATTTTTTTTGCAAAATTTTTGAAAATTTTTTTCGAAACATTTTTTTCCCAAATTTTTGTGAAAATTTTTTTCGAAAATTTTTTTCGAAATTTTTTTCGAAAATTTTTTTCATAATTTTTTTCGAAATTTTTTTTTGAAAATTTTTTTCGAGAATTTTTTTTCCAAAATTTTTTCGAAAATTTTTTTGAAAATTTTTTTCAAAATTTTTTTTCAAAATTTTTTTTCGAAAATTTTTTTCGAAAATTTTTTTCAAAATTTTTTTCGAAAATTTTTTTTTCGAAACTTTTTTTCGAAAATTTTTTTTCCAAATTTTTTTTCGAAATTTTTTTTCAGTTTTTTTCGAAAATTTTTTTCGAAAATTTTTTTCAAAAATTTTTTTTCGAAAATTTTTTTCAAATTTTTTTTTGGAAATTTTTTTTCAAATTTTTTTGAAATTTTTTTTGAAAAATTTTTTTCCAATATTTTTTCGAAAATGTTTTTGAAATTTTTTTCGAAATTTTTTTTTAAATTTTTTTCGAAAATTTTTTATCGAAATTTTTTTCGAAAATTTTTTTTTCTAAATTTTATTTCCAAATTTTTTTTTCAAATTTTTTTTCGAAATTTTTTTCGAAAATTTTTTTTCAAAATTTTTTTCGAAATTTTTTTTCAAAATTTTTTTCTAAATTATTTTTGAAAATTTTTTCGAAAATTTTTTTTGCAAAATTTTTGAAAATTTTTTTCGAAAAAGTTTTTTCCCAAATTTTTGTGAAAATTTTTTTCGAAAATTTTTTTCGAAATTTTTTTCGAAAATTTTTTTTCGAAATTTTTTTCGAAAATTTTTTTCATAATTTTTTTCGAAATTTTTTTTTGAAAATTTTTTTCGAGAATTTTTTTTCCAAAATTTTATCGAAAATTTTTTTGAAAATTTTTTTCAAAATTTTTTTTCGAAAATTTTTTTCGAAAATTTTTTTCGAAAATTTTTTTCAAAATTTTTTTCGAAAATTTTTTTTTCGAAAATTTTTTTCGAAAATTTTTTTTCCAAATTTTTTTTTGAAATTTTTTTTCAGTTTTTTTCGAAAATTTTTTTCGAAAATTTTTTTCAAAAATTTTTTTTCGAAAATTTTTTTCAAATTTTTTTTTGGAAATTTTCTTTCGAAATTTTTTTTCAAATTTTTTTGAAATTTTTTTCCAATATTTTTTCGAAATTTTTTTCGAAAATTTTTTTTCGAAATTTTTTTCGAAATTTTTTTTTGAAAATTTTTTTCGAGAATTTTTTTTCCAAAATATTTTCGAAAATTTTTTTGAAAATTTTTTTCAAAATTTTTTTTCAAAATTTTTTTTCGAAAATTTTTTTCGAAAATTTTTTTCAAAATTTTTTTCGAAAATTTTTTTTTCGAAAATTTTTTTCGAAAATTTTTTTTCCAAATTTTTTTTCGAAATTTTTTTTCAGTTTTTTTCGAAAATTTTTTTCGAAAATTTTTTTCAAAAATTTTTTTTCGAAAATTTTTTTCAAATTTTTTTTGGAAATTTTCTTTCGAAAATTTTTTTCGAAATTTTTTTTCAAAATTTTTTTTAAAATTTTTTTTCAAAATTTTTTTCAAATTTTTTTTCGAAATTTTTTTCGAAAATTTTTTTTCGAAATTTTTTTCGAAAATTTTTTTTCGAAATTTTTTTCGAAAATTTTTTTCAAAATTTTTTTTCCAAATTTTTTTTCAAAATTTTTTTCGAAAATTTTTTTTCAAAGATTTTTTTCAAAAATTTTTTTCGAATTTTTTTTCGACATTTCTTTCGAAAATTTTTTTCGAAATTTTTTTTCAAAATTTTTTTCGAAAATTTTATTTCGAAATTTTTCTCGAAAATATTTTTCAAAATTTTTTACGAAATTTTTTTCGAAAATTTTTTTCAAAATTTTTTTCGAGAAATTTTTTTCCAAAATTTTTTCGAAAATTTTTTTGAAAATTTTTTTTCGAAAATTTTTTTCCAAATTTTTTTCGAAAATTTTTTTTCGAAATTTTTTTCGAAAATTTTTTTGAAAATTTTTTTCGAAAAATTTTTTCGAAAATTTTTTTCGAAAATTTTTTTCGAATATTTTTTTGAAAATTTTTTAAAATTTTTTTTCGAAATTTCTTTCCAAAATTTTTTTCAATATTTTTTTTGAAAAATTTTTTTCCAAAATTTTTTCGAAAATTTTTTTGAAAATTTTTTTTCGAAAATTTTTTTCAAAATTTTTTTCGAAAATTTTTTTTCGAAAATTTTTTCGAAAATTTTTTTTCGAAAATTTTTTCGAGAATTTTTTTGAAAATTTTTTTGGAAATTTTTTTTCAAAATTTTTTTCGAAAATTTTTTTTCGAAATTTTTTTCGAAAATTTTTTTCAAATTTTTTTCCAAAATTTTTTCGAAAATTTTTTTCAAAATTTTTTTCGAAAATTTTTTTTCGAAATTTTTTTTCGAAAATTTTTTTTCGACATTTTTTTCGAAAAATTTTTTCAAAATTTTTTTTCCAAATTTTTTTCAAAATTTTTTTCGAAAATTTTTTTTCGAAATTTTTTTCGAAAATTTTTTTCAAAATTTTTTTTCCAAATTTTTTTTTCAAAATTTTTTCGAAAATTTTTTTTCGTAATTTCTTTCGAAAATTTTTTTCGAAAATTTTTTTTCGAAAATTTTTTCGAAAATTTTTTTGAAATTTTTTTTCGAAAAATTTTTTTGCAAAATTTTTTCTAAATTTTTTTTGAAAATTTTTTTCGAAATTTTTTTCAAAATTTTTTTCAATAATTTTTTTTCCAAATTTTTTTTGAAAAATTTTTTTCAAAATTTTTTTCGAAAATTTTTTTCAAAATTTTTTTCGAAATTTTTTTTCAAAATTTTTTTCGAAATTTTTTTTCAAAATTTTTTTCGAAAATTTTTTTCGAAATTTTTTTCGAAAATTTTTTTCAAAATTTTTTTCGAAAAATTTTTTTCCAAAATTTTTTCGAAAATTTTTTTGAAAATTTTTTTCGAAAATTTTTTTTCGAAATTTTTTTCAAAAATTTTTTTGAAATATTTTTTTCGAAAAATTTTTTTGAAAATTTTTTCGAAAATTTTTTTGAAAATTATTTTCAAAATTTTTTTTCAAAATTTTTTTTCGAAAATTTTTTTCGAAAATTTTTTTCAAAATTTTTTTCGAAAATTTTTTTTTCGAAAATTTTTTTCGAAAATTTTTTTCAAAAATTTTTTTTCGAAAATTTTTTTCAAATTTTTTTTTGGAAATTTTTTTTGAAATTTTTTTTCAAATTTTTTTGAAATTTTTTTTGAAAAATTTTTTTCCAATATTTTTTCGAAAATTTTTTTGAAATTTTTTTCGAAATTTTTTTTCAAAATTTTTTTCGAAAATTTTTTATCGAAATTCTTTTCGAAAATTTTTTTTTCTAAATTTTATTTCCAAATTTTTTTTTCAAATTTTTTTTCGAAAATTTTTTTTCGAAATTTTTTTCGAAAATTTTTTTTCAAAATTTTTTTCGAAATTTTTTTTCAAAATTTTTTTTAAAATTATTTTTGAAAATTTTTTCGAAAATTTTTTTTGCAAAATTTTTGAAAATTTTTTTCGAAAAATTTTTTTCCCAAATTTTTGTGAAAATTTTTTTCGAAAATTTTTTTCGAAATTTTTTTCGAAAATTTTTTTTCGAAATTTTTTTCGAAAATTTTTTTCATAATTTTTTTCGAAATTTTTTTTTGAAAATTTTTTTCGAGAATTTTTTTTCCAAAATTTTTTCGAAAATTTTTTTGAAAATTTTTTTCAAAATTTTTTTTCAAAATTTTTTTTCGAAAATTTTTTTTGAAAATTTTTTTCAAAAATTTTTTTTCGAAAATTTTTTTCAAATTTTTTTTTGGAAATTTTCTTTCGAAATTTTTTTTCAAATTTTTTTGAAATTTTTTTTGAAAAATTTTTTTCCAATATTTTTTCGAAAATTTTTTTGAAAATATTTTTCGAAATTTTTTTTCAAAATTTTTTTCGAAAATTTTTTATCGAAATTTTTTTCGAAAATTTTTTTTTCTAAATTTTATTTCCAAATTTTTTTTTCAAATTTTTTTTCGAAAATTTTTTTTCGAAATTTTTTTCGAAAATTTTTTTTCGAAATTTTTTTCGAAAATTTTTTTCTAAATTTTTTTTGGAAATTTTCTTTCGAAAATTTTTTTTCAAATTTTTTTCGAAATTTTTTTTCAAAATTTTTTTCAAAATTTTTTTCAAAATTTTTTTCAAATTTTTTTTCGAAAATTTTTTTTCGAAATTTTTTTTGGAAATTTTTTTTCGAAATTTTTTTCGAAAATTTTTTTTCGAAATTTTTTTCGAAAATTTTTTTTCGAAATTTTTTTCGAAAATTTTTTTCAAAATTTTTTTTCCAATTTTTTTTTCAAAATTTTTTTCGAAAATTTTTTTTCAAAAATTTTTTTCAAAAATTTTTTTCGAATTTTTTTTCGACATTTCTTTCGAAAAATTTTTTCGAAATTTTTTTTCAAAATTTTTTTCGAAAATTTTATTTCGAAATTTTTCTCGAAAATTTTTTTCAAAATTTTTTACGAAATTTTTTTCGAAAATTTTTTTCAAAATTTTTTTCGAGAAATTTTTTTCCAAAATTTTTTCGAAAATTTTTTTGAAAATTTTTTTTCGAAAATTTTTTTCAAAATTTTTTTCGAAAATTTTTTTTCGGAATTTTTTCGAAAATTTTTTTGAAAATTTTTTTCGAAAAATTTTTTTCAATATTTTTTTTGAAATTTTTTTTTCCAAAATTTTTTCGAAAATTTTTTTGAAAATTTTTTTTCGAAAATTTTTTTCAAAATTTTTTTCGAAAATTTTTTTTCGAAAATTTTTTTCGAAAATTTTTTCGAAAATTGTTTTTCGAAAATTTTTTCGAGAATTTTTTTGAAAATTTTTTTGGAAATTTCTTTTCAAAATTTTTTTCGAAAATTTTTTTTCGAAATTTTTTTTCGAAATTTTTTACGAAAATTTTTTTCAAAATTTTTTTCGAAATTTTTTTTCAAAATTTTTTTCTAAATTATTTTTGAAAATTTTTTCGAAAATTTTTTTTGCAAAATTTTTGAAAATTTCTTTCGAAACATTTTTTTCCCAAATTTTTGTGAAAATTTTTTTCGAAAATTTTTTTCAAAATTTTTTCGAAAATTTTTTTTCGTAATTTCTTTCGAAAATTTTTTTCGAAAATTTTTTTTCGAAAATTTTTTCGAAAATTTTTTTGAAATTTTTTTTCGAAAAATTTTTTTGCAAAATTTTTTCTAAATTTTTTTTGAAAATTTTTTTCGAAATTTTTTTCAAAATTTTTTTCAATAATTTTTTTTCCAAATTTTTTTTGAAAAATTTTTTTCAAAATTTTTTTCGAAAATTTTTTTCAAAATTTTTTTCGAAATTTTTTTTCAAAATTTTTTTCGAAATTTTTTTTCAAAATTTTTTTCGAAAATTTTTTTCGAAATTTTTTTCGAAAATTTTTTTCAAAATTTTTTTCGAAAAATTTTTTTCCAAAATTTTTTCGAAAATTTTTTTGAAAATTTTTTTCGAAAATTTTTTTTCGAAATTTTTTTCAAAAATTTTTTTGAAATATTTTTTTCGAAAAATTTTTTTGAAAATTTTTTCGAAAATTTTTTTGAAAATTATTTTCAAAATTTTTTTTCAAAATTTTTTTTCGAAAATTTTTTTCGAAAATTTTTTTCAAAATTTTTTTCGAAAATTTTTTTTTCGAAAATTTTTTTCGAAAATTTTTTTCAAAAATTTTTTTTCGAAAATTTTTTTCCAATATTTTTTCGAAAATTTTTTTGAAATTTTTTTCGAAATTTTTTTTCAAAATTTTTTTCGAAAATTTTTTATCGAAATTCTTTTCGAAAATTTTTTTTTCTAAATTTTATTTCCAAATTTTTTTTTCAAATTTTTTTTCGAAAATTTTTTTTCGAAATTTTTTTCGAAAATTTTTTTTCAAAATTTTTTTCGAAATTTTTTTTCAAAATTTTTTTCTAAATTATTTTTGAAAATTTTTTCGAAAATTTTTTTTGAAAATTTTTGAAAATTTTTTTCGAAAAATTTTTTTCCCAAATTTTTGTGAAAATTTTTTTCGAAAATTTTTTTCGAAATTTTTTTCGAAAATTTTTTTTCGAAATTTTTTTCCAATATTTTTTCGAAAATTTTTTTGAAAATATTTTTCGAAATTTTTTTTCAAAATTTTTTTCGAAAATTTTTTATCGAAATTTTTTTCGAAAATTTTTTTTTCTAAATTTTATTTCCAAATTTTTTTTTCAAATTTTTTTTCGAAAATTTTTTTTCGAAATTTTTTTCGAAAATTTTTTTTCGAAATTTTTTTCGAAAATTTTTTTCTAAATTTTTTTTGGAAATTTTCGTTCGAAAATTTTTTTTCAAATTTTTTTCGAAATTTTTTTTCAAAATTTTTTTCAAAATTTTTTTTCAAAATTTTTTTCAAATTTTTTTTCGAAAATTTTTTTTCGAAATTTTTTTCGAAAATTTTTTTTCGAAATTTTTTTCGAAAATTTTTTTTCGAAATTTTTTTCGAAAATTTTTTTTCGAAATTTTTTTCGAAAATTTTTTTCAAAATTTTTTTTCCAATTTTTTTTTCAAAATTTTTTTCGAAAATTTTTTTTCAAAAATTTTTTTCAAAAATTTTTTTCGAATTTTTTTTCGACATTTCTTTCGAAAAATTTTTTCGAAATTTTTTTTCAAAATTTTTTTCGAAAATTTTATTTCGAAATTTTTCTCGAAAATTTTTTTCAAAATTTTTTACGAAATTTTTTTCGAAAATTTTTTTCAAAATTTTTTTCGAGAAATTTTTTTCCAAAATTTTTTCGAAAATTTTTTTGAAAATTTTTTTTCGAAAATTTTTTTCAAAATTGTTTTCGAAAATTTTTTTTCGGAATTTTTTCGAAAATTTTTTTGAAAATTTTTTTCGAAAAATTTTTTCGAAAATTTTTTTCGAAAATTTTTTTCGAATATTTTTTTGAAAATTTTTTTTCAAAAATTTTTTCAAAATTTTTTTTCGAAATTTCTTTCCAAAATTTTTTTCAATATTTTTTTTGAAAATTTTTTTTCCAAAATTTTTTCGAAAATTTTTTTGAAAATTTTTTTTCGAAAATTTTTTTCAAAATTTTTTTCGAAAATTTTTTTTCGAAAATTTTTTTCGAAAATTTTTTCGAAAATTGTTTTTCGAAAATTTTTTCGAGAATTTTTTTGAAAATTTTTTTGGAAATTTCTTTTCAAAATTTTTTTCGAAAATTTTTTTTCGAAATTTTTTTTCGAAATTTTTTACGAAAATTTTTTTCAAAATTTTTTTCGAAATTTTTTTTCAAAATTTTTTTCTAAATTATTTTTGAAAATTTTTTCGAAAATTTTTTTTGCAAAATTTTTGAAAATTTTTTTCGAAACATTTTTTTCCCAAATTTTTGTGAAAATTTTTTTCGAAAATTTTTTTCGAAATTTT
The DNA here is from genome assembly GCA_036926305.1 of Uropetala carovei. Classification (NCBI taxonomy): domain Eukaryota; kingdom Metazoa; phylum Arthropoda; class Insecta; order Odonata; family Petaluridae; genus Uropetala; species Uropetala carovei. The sequence goes on from JAXCHB010000001.1 coordinate 25,203,590, forward strand.
TTTCGAAAATTTTTTTCATAATTTTTTTCGAAATTTTTTTTTGAAAATTTTTTTCGAGAATTTTTTTTCCAAAATTTTTTCGAAAATTTTTTTGAAAATTTTTTTCAAAATTTTTTTTCAAAATTTTTTTTCGAAAATTTTTTTCGAAAATTTTTTTCAAAATTTTTTTCGAAAATTTTTTTTTCGAAACTTTTTTTCGAAAATTTTTTTTCCAAATTTTTTTTCGAAATTTTTTTTCAGTTTTTTTCGAAAATTTTTTTCGAAAATTTTTTTCAAAAATTTTTTTTCGAAAATTTTTTTCAAATTTTTTTTTGGAAATTTTTTTTCAAATTTTTTTGAAATTTTTTTTGAAAAATTTTTTTCCAATATTTTTTCGAAAATGTTTTTGAAATTTTTTTCGAAATTTTTTTTTAAATTTTTTTCGAAAATTTTTTATCGAAATTTTTTTCGAAAATTTTTTTTTCTAAATTTTATTTCCAAATTTTTTTTTCAAATTTTTTTTCGAAAATTTTTTTTCGAAATTTTTTTCGAAAATTTTTTTTCAAAATTTTTTTCGAAATTTTTTTTCAAAATTTTTTTCTAAATTATTTTTGAAAATTTTTTCGAAAATTTTTTTTGCAAAATTTTTGAAAATTTTTTTCGAAAAAGTTTTTTCCCAAATTTTTGTGAAAATTTTTTTCGAAAATTTTTTTCGAAATTTTTTTCGAAAATTTTTTTTCGAAATTTTTTTCGAAAATTTTTTTCATAATTTTTTTCGAAATTTTTTTTTGAAAATTTTTTTCGAGAATTTTTTTTCAAAAATTTTATCGAAAATTTTTTTCAAAATTTTTTTCGAAAATTTTTTTTTCGAAAATTTTTTTCGAAAATTTTTTTTCCAAATTTTTTTTCGAAATTTTTTTTCAGTTTTTTTCGAAAATTTTTTTCGAAAATTTTTTTCAAAAATTTTTTTTCGAAAATTTTTTTCAAATTTTTTTTTGGAAATTTTCTTTCGAAATTTTTTTTCAAATTTTTTTGAAATTTTTTTGAAATTTTTTTCCAATATTTTTTCGAAATTTTTTTCGAAAATTTTTTTTCGAAATTTTTTTCGAAATTTTTTTTTGAAAATTTTTTTCGAGAATTTTTTTTCCAAAATATTTTCGAAAATTTTTTTGAAAATTTTTTTCAAAATTTTTTTTCAAAATTTTTTTTCGAAAATTTTTTTCGAAAATTTTTTTCAAAATTTTTTTCGAAAATTTTTTTTTCGAAAATTTTTTTCGAAAATTTTTTTTCCAAATTTTTTTTCGAAATTTTTTTTCAGTTTTTTTCGAAAATTTTTTTCGAAAATTTTTTTCAAAAATTTTTTTTCGAAAATTTTTTTCAAATTTTTTTTGGAAATTTTCTTTCGAAAATTTTTTTCGAAATTTTTTTTCAAAATTTTTTTTAAAATTTTTTTTCAAAATTTTTTTCAAATTTTTTTTCGAAAATTTTTTTTCGAAATTTTTTTCGAAAATTTTTTTTCGAAATTTTTTTCGAAAATTTTTTTTCGAAATTTTTTTCGAAAATTTTTTTTCGAAATTTTTTTCGAAAATTTTTTTCAAAATTTTTTTTCCAAATTTTTTTTCAAAATTTTTTTCGAAAATTTTTTTTCAAAGATTTTTTTCAAAAATTTTTTTCGAATTTTTTTTCGACATTTCTTTCGAAAATTTTTTTCGAAATTTTTTTTCTAAATTTTTTTCGAAAATTTTATTTCGAAATTTTTCTCGAAAATATTTTTCAAAATTTTTTACGAAATTTTTTCGAAAATTTTTTTCAAAATTTTTTTCGAGAAATTTTTTTCCAAAATTTTTTCGAAAATTTTTTTGAAAATTTTTTTTCGAAAATTTTTTTCCAAATTTTTTTCGAAAATTTTTTTTCGAAATTTTTTTCGAAAATTTTTTTGAAAATTTTTTTCGAAAAATTTTTTCGAAAATTTTTTTCGAATATTTTTTTGAAAATTTTTTTTCAAAAATTTTTTAAAATTTTTTTTCGAAATTTCTTTCCAAAATTTTTTTCAATATTTTTTTTGAAAAATTTTTTTCCAAAATTTTTTCGAAAATTTTTTTGAAAATTTTTTTTCGAAAATTTTTTTCAAAATTTTTTTCGAAAATTTTTTTTCGAAAATTTTTTTCAAAATTTTTTTCGAAAATTTTTTTTCGAAAATTTTTTCGAAAATTTTTTTTCGAAAATTTTTTCGAGAATTTTTTTGAAAATTTTTTTGGAAATTTTTTTTCAAAATTTTTTTCGAAAATTTTTTTTCGAAATTTTTTTCGAAAATTTTTTTCAAATTTTTTTCCAAAATTTTTTCGAAAATTTTTTTCAAAATTTTTTTCGAAAATTTTTTTTCGAAATTTTTTTTCGAAAATTTTTTTTCATTTTTTTCGAAAAATTTTTTCAAAATTTTTTTTCCAAATTTTTTTCAAAATTTTTTTCGAAAATTTTTTTTCGAATTTTTTTTCAAAATTTTTTTCGAAAATTTTTTTTCGAAAATTTTTTTCAAAATTTTTTTCGATATTTTTTTTTTGAAATTTTTTTCGAAAATTTTTTTCGAAAAAAATTTTTGGAAAATTTTTTTCGAAAATTTTTTGAAAATTTTTTTCGAAATTTTTTTTCAAAATTTTTTTCGAAAATTTTTTTTCGAAATTTTTTTCGAAAATTTTTTTTCGAAATTTTTTTCGAAAATTTTTTTCAAAATTTTTTTTCCAAATTTTTTTTTCAAAATTTTTTCGAAAATTTTTTTTCGTAATTTCTTTCGAAAATATTTTTGGAAAATTTTTTTTCGAAAATTTTTTCGAAAATTTTTTTGAAATTTTTTTTCGAAAAATTTTTTTGCAAAATTTTTTCTAAATTTTTTTTTGAAAATTTTTTTCGAAATTTTTTTCAATAATTTTTTTTCCAAATTTTTTTCGAAAATTTTTTTTCAAAATTTTTTTCGAAAATTTTTTTCAAAACTTTTTCGAAATTTTTTTTCAAAATTTTTTTCGAAATTTTTTTTCAAAATTTTTTTCGAAAATTTTTTTCGAAATTTTTTTCGAAAATTTTTTTCAAAATTTTTTTCGAAAAATTTTTTTCCAAAATTTTTTCGAAAATTTTTTTGAAAATTTTTTTCGAAATTTTTTTTCGAAATTTTTTTCAAAAATTTTTTTGAAATATTTTTTTCGAAAAATTTTTTTGAAAATTTTTTTCGAAAATTTTTTTGAAAATTTTTCTCGAAATTTTTTTTCAAAATTTTTTTCGAAAATTTTTTTTCGAAATTTTTTTCGAAAATTTTTTTCCGAAATTTTTTTCGAAAATTTTTTTCAAAATTTTTTTTCCAAATTTTTTTTCAAAATTTTTTTCGAAAATTTTTTTTCAAAAATTTTTTTCAAAAATTTTTTTCGAATTTTTTTTCGACATTTCATTCGAAAATTTTTTTCTAAATTTTTTTTCAAAATTTTTTTCGAAAATTTTATTTCGAAATTTTTCTCGAAAATTTTTTTCAAAATTTTTTACGAAATTTTTTTCGAAAATTTTTTTCAAAATTTTTTTCGAGAAATTTTTTTCCAAAATTTTTTCGAAAATTTTTTTGAAAATTTTTTTCAAAAAATTCTTTTCGAAAATTTTTTTGAAAATTTTTTTCGAATTTTTTTTCAAAATTTTTTTCAAAATTTTTTTTCAAAATTTTTTTCAAATTTTTTTTCGAAAATTTTTTTTCGAAATTTTTTTCGAAAATTTTTTTTCGAAATTTTTTTCGAAAATTTTTTTTCGAAATTTTTTTCGAAAATTTTTTTCAAAATTTTTTTTCCAAATTTTTTTTCAAAATTTTTTTCGAAAATGTTTTTTCAAAAATTTTTTTCAAAAATTTTTTTCGAATTTTTTTTCGAAATTTCTTTCAAAAATTTTTTTCGAAATTTTTTTTCAAAATTTTTTTCGAAAATTTTTTTTCGAAATTTTTTTCGAAAATTTTTTTCAAAATTTTTTACGAAATTTTTTTCGAAAATTTTTTTCAAAATTTTTTTCGAGAAATTTTTTTCCAAAATTTTTTCGAAAATTTTTTTGAAAATTTTTTTTCGAAAATTTTTTTCAAAATTTTTTTCGAAAATTTTTTTTCGAAATTTTTTTCGAAAATTTTTTTGAAAATTTTTTTCGAAAAATTTTTTCGAAAATTTTTTTCGAATATTTTTTTGAAAATTTTTTTTCAAAAATTTTTTCAAAATTTTTTTTCGAAATTTTTTTCGAAAATTTTTTTCAATATTTTTTTCGAAAAATTTTTTTCCAAAATTTTGTAGAAAATATTTTTGAAAATTTTTTTCGAAATTTTTTTCGAAAATTTTTTTTCGAAAATTTTTTTTCGAAAATTTTTTTCAAAATTATTTCTGAAAATTTTTTCGAAAATTTTTTAAAATTTTTTTTCGAAATTTTTTTTCAAAATCTTTTTTGAAAATTTTTTTCCAAAATTTTTTCGAAACTTTTTTTCAAAATTTTTTTCGAACTTTTTTTTCAAAATTTTTTTCGAAAATTTTTTTTCGAAATTTTTTTCGAAAATTTTTTTCAAAATTTTTTTCGAAATTTTTTTTCAAAATTTTTTTTCAAAATTTTTTTCGAAAATTTTTTTCCAAAATTTTTTCGAAAATTTTTTTCAAAATTTTTTTTCGAGAATTTTTTTCAAAATTTTTTTCGAAAATTTTTTTTCGAAATTTTTTTCCAAAATTTTTTTCCAAAATTTTTTTTCGAAAATTTTTTTCAAAATTTTTTTCGAAAATTTTTTTTCAAAATTTATTTCGAAAATTTTTTTGAAAATTTTTTTTGAAAAATGTTTTTCTAAATTTTTTGACAATTTTTTTGAAAATTTTTTTCGAAATTTTTTTCCAAAATTTTTTTCGAAAATTTTTTCGAAAAATTTTTTTCGAAAATTTTTTCGAAAAATTTTTTTCGAAAATTTTTCTTCGAAATTTTTTTCGAAATTTTTTTTCAAAATTGTTTTCGAAATTTTTTTTCAAAATTTTTTTTCAAATTTTTTTTTCAAATTTTTTTTGGAAAATTGCTTTTCAAAAATTTTTTTCTAAATTTTTTTTCGAAATTTTTTTCGAAAATTTTTTTTCAAAATTTTTTTCGAAAATTTTTTTCCAAAATTTTTTTTCGAAAATGTTTTTCAAAATTTTTTTCGAAAATTTTTTTTCGAAATTTTTTTCGAAAATTTTTTAGAAAATTTTTTTCGAAAAATTTTTTTCCAAAATTTTTTCGAAAATTTTTTTGAAATTTTTTTTCGAAATTTTTTTTCTAAATTTTTTTCGAAAATTTTTTGTCGAAATTTTTTTCGAAAATTATTTCGAAATTTTTTTTCAAAATATTTTTCGAAAATTTTTTTCCGAAATTCTTTTCGAAAATTTTTTTTTGAAAATTTTTTCGAAATTTTTTTCCAAAATTTTTTTCAAAATTTTTTTCGAAAAATTTTTTCGAAAATTTTTTTAAAAATTTTTTTACGAAATTTTTTTTTCAAATTTTTTTTCGAAATTTTTTTCATAATTTTTTTGCAATTTTTTTTTCGAAATTATTTTTGAAACTTTTTTTTGAAAATTTTTTCCAAAATTTTTTTTTCCTTTTCGAAAATTTTTTTTCCAAAATGTTTTCAAAATTTTTTTTGAAAATTTATTTCAAAATTTTTTTTCAAAATTTTTTTCGAAAATTTTTTTCGAAAAATTTTTTTCCAAAATTTTTTCGAAAATTTTTTTGAAATTTTTTTTCGAAATTTTTTTTCAAAATTTTTTTCGAGAATTTTTTCGAAAATTTTTTTTCGAAATTTCTTTCGAAAATTTTTTTCAAATTTTTTTTTGAAAATTTTTTTTCGAAATTTTTTTCGAAAATTTTTTTCGAAATTTTTTTTTCAAAATTTTTTTTCAAAATTTTTTTTGAAAATTTTTTTTCGAATTTTTTTTCGAAAAATTTTTTTTCAAAATTTTTTCGAAAATTTTTTTGAAAATTTTTTTTAAAATTTTTTTTGAAAATTTTTTTCCAAAATTTTTTTCCAAAATTTTTTCGAAAATTTTTTTGAAAATTTTTTTCGAAATTTTTTTTCAAAATTTTTTTCCAAAATTTTTTCAAAAATTTTCTTGAAAATTTTTTTCCAAATTTTTTTTCAAAATTTTTTTCGAAAATTTTTTTTCGAAAATTTTTTTCAAAATTTTTTTTCGAAAATTTTTTTTCAAAATTTTTTTCGAAAATTTTTTTTCAAATTTTTTTTCGAAAATTTTTTTTTGAAATTTTTTTCGAAAAATTTTTTTTAAAAATTTTTTTTCAAAATTTTTTTCGAAAATTTTTTTTCGAAAATTTTTTTCTAAATATTTTCGGAAATTTTTTTTCGAAATTTTTTTCGAAAATTTTTTTTCGAAATTTTTTTCGAAAATTTTTTTCGAAATTTTTTTTCAAAATTTTTTTTCGAAAATTTTTTTCAAAATTTTTTTCGAAAATTTTTTTTCGAAATTTCTTTCGAAAATTTTTTCAATTTTTTTTTTTTAAATTTTTTTTCGAAATTTTTTTCGAAAATTTTTTTGAAAATTTTTTTTCAAAATTTTTTTCCAAAATTTTTTTCCAAAAATTTTTTTCGAGATTTTTTTCGAAAATTTTTTTAAATTTTTTTTCGAAATTTTTTTTTCAAAACTTTTTTTAAAATTTTTTTTGAAAATTTTTTTTCGAAATTTTTTTCGAAAAATTTTTTCGAAAATTTTTTCGAAAATTTTTTTGAAAATATTTTTCGAAATTTTTTTTCAAAATTTTTTTGAAAATTTTTTTGAAAATTTTTTTCGAAAATTTTTTCGAAAAATTTTTTTCGAAAATTTTTCTTCGAAATTTTTTTCGAAATTTTTTTTCAAAATTGTTTTCGAAATTTTTTTTCAAAATTTTTTTTCAAAATTTTTTTTCAAAATTTTTTTTGGAAAATTGCTTTTCAAAAATTTTTTTCTAAATTTTTTTTCGAAATTTTTTTCGAAAATTTTTTTTCAAAATTTTTTTCGAAAATTTTTTTCCAAAATTTTTTTTCGAAAATGTTTTTCAAAATTTTTTTCGAAAATTTTTTTTCGAAATTTTTTTCGAAAATTTTTTAGAAAATTTTTTTCGAAAAATTTTTTTCCAAAATTTTTTTGAAAATTTTTTTGAAATTTTTTTTCGAAATTTTTTTTCTAAATTTTTTTCGAAAATTTTTTGTCGAAATTTTTTTCGAAAATTATTTCGAAATTTTTTTTCAAAATATTTTTCGAAAATTTTTTTCCGAAATTCTTTTCGAAAATTTTTTTTTGAAAATTTTTTCGAAATTTTTTTCCAAAATTTTTTTCAAAATTTTTTTACGAAATTTTTTTTTCAAATTTTTTTTCGAAATTTTTTTCATAATTTTTTTGCAATTTTTTTTTCGAAATTATTTTTGAAACTTTTTTTTGAAAATTTTTTCCAAAATTTTTTTTTCCTTTTCGAAAATTTTTTTTCCAAAATGTTTTCAAAATTTTTTTTGAAAATTTATTTCAAAATTTTTTTTCAAAATTTTTTTCGAAAATTTTTTTCGAAAAATTTTTTTCCAAAATTTTTTCGAAAATTTTTTTGAAATTTTTTTTCGAAATTTTTTTTCAAAATTTTTTTCGAAAATTTTTTCGAAAATTTTTTATCGAAATTTCTTTCGAAAATTTTTTTCAAATTTTTTTTTGAAAATTTTTTTTCGAAATTTTTTTCGAAAATTTTTTTCGAAATTTTTTTTTCAAAATTTTTTTTCAAAATTTTTTTTGAAAATTTTTTTTCGAATTTTTTTTCGAAAAATTTTTTTTCAAAATTTTTTCGAAAATTTTTTTGAAAATTTTTTTTAAAATTTTTTTTGAAAATTTTTTTCCAAAATTTTTTTCCAAAATTTTTTCGAAAATTTTTTTGAAAATTTTTTTCGAAATTTTTTTTCAAAATTTTTTTCCAAAATTTTTTCAAAAATTTTCTTGAAAATTTTTTTCCAAATTTTTTTTCAAAATTTTTTTCGAAAATTTTTTTTCGAAAATTTTTTCAAAATTTTTTTTCGAAAATTTTTTTTAAAAATTTTTTTCGAAAATTTTTTTTCAAATTTTTTTTCGAAAATTTTTTTTTGAAATTTTTTTCGAAAAATTTTTTTTAAAAATTTTTTTTCAAAATTTTTTTCGAAAATTTTTTTTCGAAAATTTTTTTCTAAATATTTTCGGAAATTTTTTTTCGAAATTTTTTTCGAAAATTTTTTTTCGAAATTTTTTTCGAAAATTTTTTTCGAAATTTTTTTTCAAAATTTTTTTTCGAAAATTTTTTTCAAAATTTTTTTCGAAAATTTTTTTTCGAAATTTCTTTCGAAAATTTTTTCAATTTTTTTTTTTAAATTTTTTTTCGAAATTTTTTTCGAAAATTTTTTTGAAAATTTTTTTTCAAAATTTTTTTTCCAAAATTTTTTTCCAAAAATTTTTTTCGAGATTTTTTTCGAAAATTTTTTCAAATTTTTTTTGGAAATTTTTTTTTCAAAACTTTTTTTAAAATTTTTTTTGAAAATTTTTTTTCGAAATTTTTTTCGAAAAATTTTTTGAAAATTTTTTCGAAAATTTTTTTGAAAATATTTTTCGAAATTTTTTTTCAAAATTTTTTTGAAAATTTTTTTGAAAATTTTTTTGAAAATTTTTTTCGAAATTTTTTTTCAAATTTTTTTTCAAATTTTTTTTTCCAAATTTTTTTTCAAAATTTTTTTCGAAAATTTTTCTTCAAATTTTTTTTCGAAAATTTGTTTTTGAAATTTTTTTCGAAAATTTTTTTTCAAAATTTTTTTTCAAAATTTTTTTCGAAATTTTTTTTCAAATTTTTTTTCGAAAATTTTTCTTCGAAAATTTTTTTCAAAATATTTTCGAAAATTTTTTTTCGAAATTTTTTTCGAAAATTTTTTTTCGAAATTTTTTTCGAAAATTTTTTTAAAAATTTTTTTCAAAATTTTTTTCAAAATTTTTTTAAAAATTTTTTTTCGAAATTTTTTTTCAAAATTTTTTTCGAAAAATTTTTTTCCAAAATTTTTTCGAAAATTTTTTTCAAATTTTTTTCGAAATTTTTTTTCAAATTTTTTTTCGAAATTTTTTTTCATAATTTTTTTCGAAATTTTTTTTTCGAAATTTTTTTCGAAAATTTTTTTCAAAATTTTTTTTCGAAATTTTTTTTAAAATTTTTTTCCAAAACTTTTTTCGAAAATTTTTTTTCCAAAATTTTTTCCAAAATTTTTTTGAAAATTTATTTGTTTTTTTTCAAAATTTTTTTCGAAAATTTTTTTCGAAAAATTTTTTTCCAAAATTTTTTCGAAAATATTTTTGAAATTTTTTTTCAAAATTTTTTTTCAAAATTTTTTTCGAAAATATTTTTCAAAATTTTTTTTGGAAATTTTTTTTCAAATTTTTTTTGAAAATTTTTTTCGAAATTTTTTTTCAAAATTTTTTTCGAAAATTTTTTTTCGAAAACTCTTTTCAAAATTTTTTTCGAAAATTTTTTTTCGAAATTTCTTTCGAATATTTTTTTTGAAAATTATTTTCGAAAATTTTTTTTCGAAATTTTTTTGAAAATTTTTTTCGAAATTTTTTTTCAAAATTTTTTTCCAAAATTTTTTTTCGAGATTTTTTTCGAAAATTTTTTTAAAAATTTTTTTCGAAATTTTTTTTATAAATTTTTTTTGAAAATTTTTTTTCTAAATTTTTTTCGAAATATTTTTTTCAAAATTTTTTTTGAAAATTTTTATCGAAATTTTTTTTCAAAATTTTTTTCGGAAATTTTTTTTCAAATTTTTTTTGAAAATTTTTTTGAAATTTTTTTTCGGAATATTTTTCAAAATTTTTTTGAAAATTTTTTTCGAAAATTTTTTTTTGGAAATTTTTTTCAAAATATTTTTCGAAATTTATTTTTCGAAATTTCTTTCGAAAATTTTTTTCAAAATTTTTTTCGAAAATTTTTTTTCGAAATTTTTTTTTATTTCTTTCGAAATTTTTTTTTCAAAATTTTTTTCCAAAATGTTTTTTCGAGATTTTTTTCGAAATTTTTTTAAAATATTTTTTTCGAAATTTTTTTTCAAAATTTTTTTGAAAATTTTTTTTCGAAATTTTTTTCGAAATTTTTTTCAAAATTTTTTTTGAAAATTTTTTTTTCGAAATTTTTTTCGAAAAATTTTTTTCCGAAATTTTTTTCAAAATTTTTTTTCAAAATTTTTTTCGAAAATTTTTTTCGAACCTTTTTTTCCAAAATTTTTTCGAAAAATTTTTTGTAAATTTTTTTCGAAATTTTTTTTCAAAATTTTTTTTCGAAAATTTTTTTCCAAATTTTTTTCGAAAATTTTTTTTCGAAATTTTGTCCAAAAATTTTTTTTAAAATTTTTTTTCCAAATTTCTTTTCAAAATATTTATCGAAAATTTTTTTTCGAAAATTTTTTTCAAAATTTTTTCGAAAATTTTTTTTCGAAATTTTTTTGAAATTTTTTTTCGAAATTTTTTTTCAAAATTTTTTTCGATATTTTTTTCGAAAATATTTTTCAAAATTTTTTTCGAAATTTTTTTTCAAAATATTTTTTCCAAATTTTTTTTCAAAATATTTTTTCCAAATTTTTTTTCAAAATTTTTTTCGAAAATTTTTTTTCGAAAATTTTTTTGAAAATTTTTTTCGAAATTTTTTTTAGAATTTTTTTTCGAAAATTTTTTTTTGAAATTTTTTTCGAAAATTTTTTTAAAAATTTTTTTTCGAAATTTTTTTTCAAAATTTTTTCCAAAAGTTTTTTCCAAAATTTTTTCGAAAATGTTTTTGAAAATTTTTTTCGAAATTTTTTTTCAATTTTTTTTTCGAAATTTTTTATCATAATTTTTTTCGAAATGTTTTTTTCGAAATTTTTTTCGAAAATTTTTTTCGAAATTTTTTTTTCCAAATTTTTTTCGAAAATTTTTTTCGAAAATTTTTTTTCGAAAAATTTTTTTCGAAAATTTTTTCGAAAATTTTTTTGAAAATTTTTTTTTGAAATTTTTTTTCAAAATTTTTTTCGAAAATTTTTTTTTCGAAATTTTTTTCGAAAATATTTTTCAAAATTTTTTTTGAAATTTTTTACCCAAATTTTTTCTGAAAATTTTTTTCGAAATTTTTTTTCAAAATTTTTTTCGAAATTTTTTTCGAATATTTTTTTCAAAATTTTTTTCGAAATTTTTTTCAAAATTTTTTTTCAGAATTTTTTTTCAAAATTTTTTTCGAAAATGTTTTTCAAAATTTTTTTCGAAAATGTTTTTCGAAAGTTTTTTTCCGAAATTTTTTTCGAAAATTTTTTTTCCAAAATGTTTTCAAAATTTTTTTTGAAAATTTATTTCAAAATTTTTTTTCAAAATTTTTTTCGAAAATTTTTTTCGAAAAAGTTTTTTCCAAAATTTTTTCGAAAATTTTTTTGAAATTTTTTTTCGAAATTTTTTTTCAAAATTTTTTTCGAAAATTTTTTTTCGAAATTTTTTTTCAAAATTTTTTTCGAAAATTTTTTTTCGAAATTTCTTTCGAAAATTTTTTTCAAAATTTTTTTTGAAAATTTTTTTTCGAAATTTTTTTCGAAAATTTTTTTCGAAATTTTTTTTTCAAAATTTTTTTTCAAAATTTTTTTTGAAAATTTTTTTTCGAATTTTTTTTCGAAAAATTTTTTTTCAAAATTTTTTCGAAAATTTTTTTGAAAATTTTTTTTAAAATTTTTTTTGAAAATTTTTTTCCAAAATTTTTTTCCAAAATTTTTTCGAAAATTTTTTTGAAAATTTTTTTCGAAATTTTTTTTCAAAATTTTTTTCCAAAATTTTTTCAAAATTTTTTTCGAAAATTTTTTTTCGAAAATTTTTTTCAAAATTTTTTTTCGAAAATTTTTTTTCAAAATTTTTTTCGAAAATTTTTTTTCAAATTTTTTTTCGAAAATTTTTTTTTGAGATTTTTTTCGAAAAATTTTTTTTTAAAATTTTTTTTCAAAATTTTTTTCGAAAATTTTTTTTCGAAAATTTTTTTCGAAATATTTCGGAAATTTTTTTTCGAAATTTTTTTCGAAAATTTTTTTTCGAAATTTTTTTCGAAAATTTTTTTCGAAATTTTTTTTCAAAATTTTTTTTCGAAAATTTTTTTCAAAATTTTTTTCGAAAATTTTTTTTCGAAATTTCTTTCGAAAATTTTTTCAATTTTTTTTTTGAAAATTTTTTTTCGAAATTTTTTTCGAAAATTTTTTTGAAAATTTTTTTTCAAAATTTTTTTCCAAAATTTTTTTCCAAAAATTTTTTTAAATTTTTTTTCGAAATTTTTTTTTCAAAACTTTTTTTTAAAATTTTTTTTGAAAATTTTTTTTCGAAATTTTTTTCGAAAAATTTTTTCGAAAATTTTTTCGAAAATTTTTTTGAAAATTTTTTTCGAAATTTTTTTTCAAAATTTTTTTGAAAATTTTTTTGAAAATTTTTTTGAAAATTTTTTTGAAAATTTTTTTGAAAATTTTTTTGAAAATTTTTTTCTAAATTTTTTTTCAAAATTTTTTTCAAATTTTTTTTTCCAAATTTTTTTTCAAAATTTTTTTCGAAAATTTTTCTTCAAATTTTTTTTCGAAAATTTGTTTTTGAAATTTTTTTCGAAAATTTTTTTTCAAAATGTTTTTTCAAATTTTTTTTCGAAAATTTTTTTCAAATTTTTTTTCGAAAATTTTTCTTCGAAAATTTTTTTCAAAATATTTTCGAAAATTTTTTTTCGAAATTTTTTTCGAAAATTTTTTTTCGAAATTTTTTTCGAAAATTTTTTTAAAAATTTTTTTCAAAATTTTCTTTTAAATTTTTTTCCAAAACTTTTTTCGAAAATTTTTTTTCCAAAATTTTTTCGAAAATTTTTTTGAAAATTTATTTGTTTTTTTTCATAATTTTTTTCGAAAATTTTTTTCGAAAAATTTTTTTCCAAAATTTTTTCGAAAATATTTTTGAAATTTTTTTTCGAAATTTTTTTTCAAAATTTTTATCGAAAATATTTTTCAAAATTTTTTTTGGAAATTTTTTTTCAAATTTTTTTTGAAAATTTTTTTCGAAATTTTTTTTCAAAATTTTTTTCGAAAATTTTTTTTCGAAAACTCTTTTCAAAATTTTTTTCGAAAATTTTTTTTCGAAAACTCTTTTCAAAATTTTTTTCGAAAATTTTTTTTCGAAATTTCTTTCGAATATTTTTTTTCAAAATTATTTTCGAAAATTTTTTTTCGAAATTTTTTTGAAAATTTTTTTCGAAATTTTTTTTCAAAATTTTTTTCCAAAATTTTTTTTCGAAATTTTTTTCGAAAATTTTTTTAAAAATTTTTTTCGAAATTTTTCTTAAAAATTTTTTTTGAAAATTTTTTTTCTAAATTTTTTTCGAAATATTTTTTTCAAAATTTTTTTTGAAAATTTTTATCGAAATTTTTTTTCAAAATTTTTTTCGGAAATTTTTTTTCAAATTTTTTTTGAAAATTTTTTTGAAATTTTTTTTCGGAATATTTTTCAAAATTTTTTTGAAAATTTTTTTCGAAAATTTTTTTTTGGAAATTTTTTTCAAAATATTTTTCGAAATTTATTTTTCGAAATTTCTTTCAAAAATTTTTTTCAAAATTTTTTTCGAAAATTTTTTTTCGAAATTTTTTTTTTATTTCTTTCGAAATTTTTTTTCAAAATTTTTTTCCAAAATGTTTTTTCGAGATTTTTTTCGAAATTTTTTTTAAATATTTTTTTCGAAATTTTTTTTCAAAATTTTTTTTGAAAATTTTTTTTCGAAATTTTTTTCGAAATTTTTTTCAAAATTTTTTTTGAAAATTTTTTTTCGAAATTTTTTTCGAAAAATTTTTTTCCGAAATTTTTTTCAAAATTTTTTTTCAAAATTTTTTTCGAAAATTTTTTTCGAAACTTTTTTTCCAAAATTTTTTCGAAAAATTTTTTGTAAATTTTTTTCGAAATTTTTTTTCAAAATTTTTTTTCAAAAATTTTTTTCCAAATTTTTTTCGAAAATTTTTTTGAAAATATTTTTCGAAAAATTTTTTTCCAAAATTTTTTCGAAAATTTTTTGAATATTTTTTGCGAAACTTTTTTTCGAAAATTTATTTTCGAAATTTTTTTCGAAAATTTTTTTTCGAAATTTTTTCCAAAAATTTTTTTTAATATTTTTTTTCCAAATTTCTTTTCAAAATTTTTATCGAAAATTTTTTTTCGAAAATTTTTTTCAAAATTTTTTCGAAAATTTTTTTCAAAATTTTTTTCGAAAATTTTTTTTCGAAATTTTTTTGAAATTTTTTTTTGAAATTTTTTTTCAAAATTTTTTTCGATATTTTTTTCGAAAATATTTTTCAAAATTTTTTTCGAAATTTTTTTTCAAAATATTTTTTCCAAATTTTTTTTCAAAATTTTTTTCGAAAATTTTATTTTGAAAATTTTTTTCGAAAATTTTTTTTCGAAAATTTTTTTGAAAATTTTTTTCGAAATTTTTTTTAGAATTTTTTTTCGAAAATTTTTTTTTGAAATTTTTTTCGAAAATTTTTTTAAAAATTTTTTTTCGAAATTTTTTTTCAAAATTTTTTCCAAAAAATTTTTTTCCAAAATTTTTTCGAAAATTTTTTTGAAAATTTTTTTCGAAATTTTTTTTCAATTTTTTTTTCGAAATTTTTTATCATAATTTTTTTCGAAATGTTTTTTTCGAAATTTTTTTCGAAAATTTTTTTTGGAAATTTTTTTTCAAAATTTTTTTCGAAAATTTTTTTTTCGAAATTTTTTTCGAAAATATTTTTCAAAATTTTTTTTGAAATTTTTTACCCAAATTTTTTCTGAAAATTTTTTTTCAAAATTTTTTTCGAAATTTTTTTCGAAAATTTTTTTTCCAAAATGTTTTCAAAATTTTTTTCGAAAATTTTTTTTCGAAAAATTTTTTTCGAAAATTTTTTCGAAAATTTTTTTGAAAATTTTTTTTGGAAATTTTTTTTCAAAATTTTTTTCGAAAATTTTTTTTTCGAAATTTTTTTCGAAAATATTTTTCAAAATTTTTTTTGAAATTTTTTACCCAAATTTTTTTCTGAAAATTTTTTTTCAAAATTTTTTTCGAAATTTTTTTCGAAAATTTTTTTTCCAAAATGTTTTCAAAATTTTTTTTGAAAATTTATTTCAAAATTTTTTTTCAAAATTTTTTTCGAAAATTTTTTTCGAAAAATTTTTTTCCAAAATTTTTTCGAAAATTTTTTTGAAATTTTTTTTCGAAATTTTTTTTCAAAATATTTTTCGAAAATTTTTTTTCGAAATTTTTTTTCAAAATTTTTTTCGAAAATTTTTTTTCGAAATTTCTTTCGAAAATTTTTTTCAAAATTTTTTTTGAAAATTTTTTTTCGAAATTTTTTTCGAAAATTTTTTTCGAAATTTTTTTTTCAAAATTTTTTTTCAAAATTTTTTTTGAAAATTTTTTTTCGAATTTTTTTTCGAAAAATTTTTTTTCAAAATTTTTTCGAAAATTTTTTTGAAAATTTTTTTTAAAATTTTTTTTGAAAATTTTTTTCCAAAATTTTTTTCCAAAATTTTTTCGAAAATTTTTTTGAAAATTTTTTTCGAAATTTTTTTTCAAAATTTTTTTCCAAAATTTTTTTAAAATTTTTTTCGAAAATTTTTTTTCAAAATTTTTTTCGAAAATTTTTTTTCGAAAATTTTTTTGAAAATTTTTTTCGAAATTTTTTTTAGAATTTTTTTTCGAAAATTTTTTTTTGAAATTTTTTTCGAAAATTTTTTTAAAAATTTTTTTTCGAAATTTTTTTTCAAAATTTTTTCCAAAAAATTTTTTTCCAAAATTTTTTCGAAAATTTTTTTGAAAATTTTTTTCGAAATTTTTTTTCAATTTTTTTTTCGAAATTTTTTATCATAATTTTTTTCGAAATGTTTTTTTCGAAATTTTTTTCGAAAATTTTTTTCGAAATTTTTTTTTCCAAATTTTTTTCGAAAATTTTTTTCGAAAATTTTTTTTCGAAAAATTTTTTTCGAAAATTTTTTCGAAAATTTTTTTGAAAATTTTTTTTGGAAATTTTTTTTCAAAATTTTTTTCGAAAATTTTTTTTTCGAAATTTTTTTCGAAAATATTTTTCAAAATTTTTTTTGAAATTTTTTACCCAAATTTTTTCTGAAAATTTTTTTCGAAATTTTTTTTCAAAATTTTTTTCGAAATTTTTTTCGAATATTTTTTTCAAAATTTTTTCGAAATTTTTTTTAAAATTTTTTTTCAAAATTTTTTTTCAAAATTTTTTTCGAAAATGTTTTTCAAATTTTTTTTCGAAAATGTTTTTCGAAAGTTTTTTTTCGAAATTTTTTTCGAAAATTTTTTTCGAAAATTTTTTTTCCAAAATGTTTTCAAAATTTTTTTTGAAAATTTATTTCAAAATTTTTTTTCAAAATTTTTTTCGAAAATTTTTTTCGAAAAATTTTTTTCCAAAATTTTTTCGAAAATTTTTTTGAAATTTTTTTTCGAAATTTTTTTTCAAAATTTTTTTCGAAAATTTTTTTTCGAAATTTTTTTTCAAAATTTTTTTCGAAAATTTTTTTTCGAAATTTCTTTCGAAAATTTTTTTCAAAATTTTTTTTGAAAATTTTTTTTCGAAATTTTTTTCGAAAATTTTTTTCGAAATTTTTTTTTCAAAATTTTTTTTCAAAATTTTTTTTGAAAATTTTTTTTCGAATTTTTTTTCAAAAAATTTTTTTTCAAAATTTTTTCGAAAATTTTTTTGAAAATTTTTTTTAAAATTTTTTTCCAAAATTTTTTTCCAAAATTTTTTCGAAAATTTTTTTGAAAATTTTTTTCGAAATTTTTTTCGAAATTTTTTTTCAAAATTTTTTTCCAAAATTTTTTCAAAATTTTTTTCGAAAATTTTTTTTCGAAAATTTTTTTCAAAATTTTTTTTCGAAAATTTTTTTTCAAAATTTTTTTCGAAAATATTTTTCAAAATTTTTTTTGAAATTTTTTACCCAAATTTTTTCTGAAAATTTTTTTCGAAATTTTTTTTCAAAATTTTTTTTCAAAATTTTTTTCGAAATTTTTTTCGAATATTTTTTTCAAAATTTTTTTCGAAATTTTTTTCAAAATTTTTTTTCAAAATTTTTTTTCAAAATTTTTTTCGAAAATGTTTTTCAAAATTTTTTTCGAAAATGTTTTTCGAAAGTTTTTTCTCGAAATTTTTTTCGAAAATTTTTTTCGAAAATTTTTTTTCCAAAATGTTTTCAAAATTTTTTTTGAAAATTTATTTCAAAATTTTTTTTCAAAATTTTTTTCGAAAATTTTTTTCGAAAAATTTTTTTCCAAAATTTTTTCGAAAATTTTTTTGAAATTTTTTTTCGAAATTTTTTTTCAAAATTTTTTTCGAAAATTTTTTTTCGAAAATTTTTTTCAAAATTTTTTTTGAAAATTTTTTTTCGAATTTTTTTTCGAAAAATTTTTTTTCAAAATTTTTTCGAAAATTTTTTTGAAAATTTTTTTTAAAATTTTTTTTGAAAATTTTTTTCCAAAATTTTTTTCCAAAATTTTTTCGAAAATTTTTTTGAAAATTTTTTTCGAAATTTTTTTTCAAAATTTTTTTCCAAAATTTTTTCAAAATTTTTTTCGAAAATTTTTTTTCGAAAATTTTTTTCAAAATTTTTTTTCGAAAATTTTTTTTCAAAATTTTTTTCGAAAATTTTTTTGAAAATTTTTTTTCGAAAATTTTTTTTTTGAAATTTTTTTCGAAAAATTTTTTTTAAAAATTTTTTTTCAAAATTTTTTTCGAAAATTTTTTTTCGAAAATTTTTTTCGAAATATTTTCGGAAATTTTTTTTCGAAATTTTTTTCGAAAATTTTTTTTCGAAATTTTTTTCGAAAATTTTTTTCGAAATTTTTTTTTCAAAATTTTTTTTCGAAAATTTTTTTCAAAATTTTTTTCGAAAATTTTTTTTCGAAAATTTTTTCAATTTTTTTTTTGAAAATTTTTTTTCGAAATTTTTTTCGAAAATTTTTTTGAAAATTTTTTTTCAAAATTTTTTTCCAAAATTTTTTTCCAAAAATTTTTTTCGAGATTTTTTTCGAAAATTTTTTTAAATTTTTTTTCGAAATTTTTTTTTCAAAACTTTTTTTAAAATTTTTTTTGAAAATTTTTTTTCGAAATTTTTTTCGAAAAATTTTTTCGAAAATTTTTTCGAAAATTTTTTTGAAAATTTTTTTCGAAATTTTTTTTCAAATTTTTTTTCGAAATTTTTTTTCATAATTTTTTTCGAAATTTTTTTTTCGAAATTTTTTTCGAAAATTTTTTTCAAAAATTTTTTTCGAAATTTTTTTTTAAATTTTTTTCCAAAACTTTTTCGAAAATTTTTTTTCCAAAATTTTTTCGAAAATTTTTTTGAAAATTTATTTGTTTTTTTTCAAAATTTTTTTCGAAAATTTTTTTCGAAAAATTTTTTTCCAAAATTTTTTCGAAAATATTTTTGAAATTTTTTTTCGAAATTTTTTTTCAAAATTTTTTTCGAAAATATTTTTCAAAATTTTTTTTGGAAATTTTTTTTCAAATTTTTTTTGAAAATTTTTTTCGAAATTTTTTTTCAAAATTTTTTTCGAAAATTTTTTTTCGAAAACTCTTTTCAAAATTTTTTTCGAAAATTTTTTTTCGAAATTTCTTTCGAATATTTTTTTCAAAATTATTTTCGAAAATTTTTTTTCGAAATTTTTTTGAAAATTTTTTTCGAAATTTTTTTTCAAAATTTTTTTCCAAAATTTTTTTTCGAGATTTTTTTCGAAAATTTTTTTAAAAATTTTTTTCGAAATTTTTTTTAAAAATTTTTTTTGAAAATTTTTTTTCTAAATTTTTTTCGAAATATTTTTTTCAAAATTTTTTTTGAAAATTTTTTTCGAAATTTTTTTTCAAAATTTTTTTTCGAAATTTTCTTTCCAAATTTTTTTCAAAAAATTTTTTTTGAAATTTTTTTGAAAATTTTTTTCAAAATTTTTTTTTGAAAATTTTTTTTGAAAATTTTTTTTGAAAATTTTTTTCCAAAATTTTTTTCGAAAAATTTTTTCGAAAATTTTTTCGAAAATTTTTTTGAAAATATTTTTCGAAATTTTTTTCGAAAATTTTTTCGAAAAATTTTTTTCGAAAATTTTTCTTCGAAATTTTTTTCGAAATTTTTTTTCAAAATTGTTTTCGAAATTTTTTTTCAAAATTTTTTTTCAAAATTTTTTTTCAAAATTTTTTTTGGAAAATTGCTTTTCAAAAATTTTTTTCTAAATTTTTTTTCGAAATTTTTTTCGAAAATTTTTTTTCAAAATTTTTTTCGAAAATTTTTTTCCAAAATTTTTTTTCGAAAATGTTTTTCAAAATTTTTTTCGAAAATTTTTTTTCGAAATTTTTTTCGAAAATTTTTTAGAAAATTTTTTTCGAAAAATTTTTTTCCAAAATTTTTTCGAAAATTTTTTTGAAATTTTTTTTCGAAATTTTTTTTCTAAATTTTTTTCGAAAATTTTTTGTCGAAATTTTTTTCGAAAATTATTTCGAAATTTTTTTTCAAAATATTTTTCGAAAATTTTTTTCCGAAATTCTTTTCGAAAATTTTTTTTTGAAAATTTTTTCGAAATTTTTTTCCAAAATTTTTTTCAAAATTTTTTTCGAAAAATTTTTTCGAAAATTTTTTTGAAAATTTTTTTACGAAATTTTTTTTTCAAATTTTTTTTCGAAATTTTTTTCATAATTTTTTTGCAATTTTTTTTTCGAAATTATTTTTGAAACTTTTTTTTGAAAATTTTTTCCAAAATTTTTTTTTCCTTTTCGAAATTTTTTTTTCCAAAATGTTTTCAAAATTTTTTTTGAAAATTTATTTCAAAATTTTTTTTCAAAATTTTTTTCGAAAATTTTTTTCGAAAAATTTTTTTCCAAAATTTTTTCGAAAATTTTTTTGAAATTTTTTTTCGAAATTTTTTTTCAAAATTTTTTTCGAAAATTTTTTCGAAAATTTTTTTTCGAAATTTCTTTCGAAAATTTTTTTCAAATTTTTTTTTGAAAATTTTTTTTCGAAATTTTTTTCGAAAATTTTTTTCGAAATTTTTTTTTCAAAATTTTTTTTCAAAATTATTTTTGAAAATTTTTTTTCGAATTTTTTTTCGAAAAATTTTTTTTCAAAATTTTTTCGAAAATTTTTTTGAAAATTTTTTTTAAAATTTTTTTTGAAAATTTTTTTCCAAAATTTTTTTCCAAAATTTTTTCGAAAATTTTTTTGAAAATTTTTTTCGAAATTTTTTTTCAAAATTTTTTTCCAAAATTTTTTCAAAAATTTTCTTGAAAATTTTTTTCCAAATTTTTTTTCAAAATTTTTTTCGAAAATTTTTTTTCGAAAATTTTTTTCAAAATTTTTTTTCGAAAATTTTTTTTCAAAATTTTTTTCGAAAATTTTTTTTCAAATTTTTTTTCGAAAATTTTTTTTTGAAATTTTTTTCGAAAAATTTTTTTTAAAAATTTTTTTTCAAAATTTTTTTCGAAAATTTTTTTTCGAAAATTTTTTTCTAAATATTTTCGGAAATTTTTTTTCGAAATTTTTTTCGAAAATTTTTTTTCGAAATTTTTTTCGAAAATTTTTTTCGAAATTTTTTTTCAAAATTTTTTTTCGAAAATTTTTTTCAAAATTTTTTTCGAAAATTTTTTTTCGAAATTTCTTTCGAAAATTTTTTCAATTTTTTTTTTTAAATTTTTTTTCGAAATTTTTTTCGAAAATTTTTTGAAAATTTTTTTTCAAAATTTTTTTCCAAAATTTTTTTCCAAAAATTTTTTTCGAGATTTTTTTCGAAAATTTTTTTAAATTTTTTTTCGAAATTTTTTTTTCAAAACTTTTTTTCAAATTTTTTTTGAAAATTTTTTTTCGAAATTTTTTTCGAAAAATTTTTTCGAAAATTTTTTCGAAAATTTTTTTGAAAATATTTTTCGAAATTTTTTTTCAAAATTTTTTTGAAAATTTTTTTGAAAATTTTTTTGAAAATTTTTTTCGAAATTTTTTTTCAAATTTTTTTTCAAATTTTTTTTTCCAAATTTTTTTTCAAAATTTTTTTCGAAAATTTTTCTTCAAATTTTTTTTCGAAAATTTGTTTTTGAAATTTTTTTCGAAAATTTTTTTTCAAAATTTTTTTTCAAAATTTTTTTCGAAATTTTTTTTCAAATTTTTTTTCGAAAATTTTTCTTCGAAAATTTTTTTCAAAATATTTTCGAAAATTTTTTTTCGAAATTTTTTTCGAAAATTTTTTTTCGAAATTTTTTTCGAAAATTTTTTTAAAAATTTTTTTAAAAATTTTTTTAAAAATTTTTTTAAAAATTTTTTTCAAAATTTTTTTCAAAATTTTTTTAAAAATTTTTTTTCGAAATTTTTTTTCAAAATTTTTTTCGAAAAATTTTTTTCCAAAATTTTTTCGAAAATTTTTTTCAAATTTTTTTCGAAATTTTTTTTCAAATTTTTTTTCGAAATTTTTTTTCATAATTTTTTTCGAAATTTTTTTTTCGCAATTTTTTTCGAAAATTTTTTTCAAAATTTTTTTTCGAAATTTTTTTTTAAATTTTTTTCCAAAACTTTTTTCGAAAATTTTTTTTCCAAAATTTTTTCGAAAATTTTTTTGAAAATTTATTTGTTTTTTTTCAAAATTTTTTTCGAAAATTTTTTTCGAAAAATTTTTTTCCAAAATTTTTTCGAAAATATTTTTGAAATTTTTTTTCAAAATTTTTTTTCAAAATTTTTTTCGAAAATATTTTTCAAAATTTTTTTTGGAAATTTTTTTTCAAATTTTTTTTGAAAATTTTTTTCGAAATTTTTTTTCAAAATTTTTTTCGAAAATTTTTTTTCGAAAACTCTTTTCAAAATTTTTTTCGAAAATTTTTTTTCGAAATTTCTTTCGAATATTTTTTTTGAAAATTATTTTCGAAAATTTTTTTTCGAAATTTTTTTGAAAATTTTTTTCGAAATTTTTTTTCAAAATTTTTTTCCAAAATTTTTTTTCGAGATTTTTTTCGAAAATTTTTTTAAAAATTTTTTTCGAAATTTTTTTTATAAATTTTTTTTGAAAATTTTTTTTCTAAATTTTTTTCGAAATATTTTTTTCAAAATTTTTTTTGAAAATTTTTATCGAAATTTTTTTTCAAAATTTTTTTCGGAAATTTTTTTTCAAATTTTTTTTGAAAATTTTTTTGAAATTTTTTTTCGGAATATTTTTCAAAATTTTTTTGAAAATTTTTTTCGAAAATTTTTTTTTGGAAATTTTTTTCAAAATATTTTTCGAAATTTATTTTTCGAAATTTCTTTCGAAAATTTTTTTCAAAATTTTTTTCGAAAATTTTTTTTCGAAATTTTTTTTTTATTTCTTTCGAAATTTTTTTTCAAAATTTTTTTCCAAAATGTTTTTTCGAGATTTTTTTCGAAATTTTTTTAAAATATTTTTTTCGAAATTTTTTTTCAAAATTTTTTTTGAAAATTTTTTTTCGAAATTTTTTTCGAAATTTTTTTCAAAATTTTTTTTGAAAATTTTTTTTCGAAATTTTTTTCGAAAAATTTTTTTCCGAAATTTTTTTCAAAATTTTTTTTCAAAATTTTTTTCGAAAATTTTTTTCGAACCTTTTTTTCCAAAATTTTTTCGAAAAATTTTTTGTAAATTTTTTTCGAAATTTTTTTTCAAAATTTTTTTTCGAAAATTTTTTTCCAAATTTTTTTCGAAAATTTTTTTTCGAAATTTTGTCCAAAAATTTTTTTTAAAATTTTTTTTCCAAATTTCTTTTCAAAATATTTATCGAAAATTTTTTTTCGAAAATTTTTTTCAAAATTTTTTCGAAAATTTTTTTTCGAAATTTTTTTGAAATTTTTTTTCGAAATTTTTTTTCAAAATTTTTTTCGATATTTTTTTCGAAAATATTTTTCAAAATTTTTTTCGAAATTTTTTTTCAAAATATTTTTTCCAAATTTTTTTTCAAAATATTTTTTCCAAATTTTTTTTCAAAATTTTTTTCGAAAATTTTTTTTCGAAAATTTTTTTGAAAATTTTTTTCGAAATTTTTTTTAGAATTTTTTTTCGAAAATTTTTTTTTGAAATTTTTTTCGAAAATTTTTTTAAAAATTTTTTTTCGAAATTTTTTTTCAAAATTTTTTCCAAAAAATTTTTTTCCAAAATTTTTTCGAAAATTTTTTTGAAAATTTTTTTCGAAATTTTTTTTCAATTTTTTTTTCGAAATTTTTTATCATAATTTTTTTCGAAATGTTTTTTTCGAAATTTTTTTCGAAAATTTTTTTCGAAATTTTTTTTTCCAAATTTTTTTCGAAAATTTTTTTCGAAAATTTTTTTTCGAAAAATTTTTTTCGAAAATTTTTTCGAAAATTTTTTTGAAAATTTTTTTTTGAAATTTTTTTTCAAAATTTTTTTCGAAAATTTTTTTTTCGAAATTTTTTTCGAAAATATTTTTCAAAATTTTTTTTGAAATTTTTTACCCAAATTTTTTCTGAAAATTTTTTTCGAAATTTTTTTTCAAAATTTTTTTCAAAATTTTTTTCGAATATTTTTTTCAAAATTTTTTTCGAAATTTTTTTCAAAATTTTTTTTCAGAATTTTTTTTCAAAATTTTTTTCGAAAATGTTTTTCAAAATTTTTTTCGAAAATGTTTTTCGAAAGTTTTTTTCCGAAATTTTTTTCGAAAATTTTTTTTCCAAAATGTTTTCAAAATTTTTTTTAAAAATTTATTTCAAAATTTTTTTTCAAAATTTTTTTCGAAAATTTTTTTCGAAAAATTTTTTTCCAAAATTTTTTCGAAAATTTTTTTGAAATTTTTTTTCGAAATTTTTTTTCAAAATTTTTTTCGAAAATTTTTTTTCGAAATTTCTTTCGAAAATTTTTTTCAAAATTTTTTTTGAAAATTTTTTTTCGAAATTTTTTTCGAAAATTTTTTTCGAAATTTTTTTTTCAAAATTTTTTTTCAAAATTTTTTTTGAAAATTTTTTTTCGAATTTTTTTTCGAAAAATTTTTTTTCAAAATTTTTTCGAAAATTTTTTTGAAAATTTTTTTTAAAATTTTTTTTGAAAATTTTTTTCCAAAATTTTTTTCCAAAATTTTTTTCGAAAATTTTTTTTCGAAAATTTTTTTCAAAATTTTTTTTCGAAAATTTTTTTTCAAAATTTTTTTCGAAAATTTTTTTTCGAAAATTTTTTTTTGAGATTTTTTTCGAAAAATTTTTTTTTTAAATTTTTTTTCAAAATTTTTTTCGAAAATTTTTTTTCGAAAATTTTTTTCGAAATATTTCGGAAATTTTTTTTCGAAATTTTTTTCGAAAATTTTTTTTTGAAATTTTTTTCGAAAATTTTTTTTCGAAATTTTTTTCGAAAATTTTTTTCGAAATTTTTTTTCAAAATTTTTTTTCGAAAATTTTTTTCAAAATTTTTTTCGAAAATTTTTTTTCGAAATTTCTTTCGAAAATTTTTTCAATTTTTTTTTTGAAAATTTTTTTTCGAAATTTTTTTCGAAAATTTTTTTGAAAATTTTTTTTCAAAATTTTTTTCCAAAATTTTTTTCCAAAAATTTTTTTCGAGATTTTTTTCGAAAATTTTCTTAAATTTTTTTTCGAAATTTTTTTTTCAAAACTTTTTTAAAAATTTTTTTTGAAAATTTTTTTTCGAAATTTTTTTCGAAAAATTTTTTCGAAAATTTTTTCGAAAATTTTTTTGAAAATTTTTTTCGAAATTTTTTTTCAAAATTTTTTTGAAAATTTTTTTGAAAATTTTTTTGAAAATTTTTTTGAAAATTTTTTTGAAAATTTTTTTCGAAATTTTTTTTCAAATTTTTTTTCAAATTTTTTTTTCCAAATTTTTTTTCAAAATTTTTTTCGAAAATTTTTCTTCAAATTTTTTTTCGAAAATTTGTTTTTGAAATTTTTTTCGAAAATTTTTTTTCAAAATGTTTTTTCAAATTTTTTTTCGAAAATTTTTTTCAAATTTTTTTTCGAAAATTTTTCTTCGAAAATTTTTTTCAAAATATTTTCGAAAATTTTTTTTCGAAATTTTTTTCGAAAATTTTTTTTCGAAATTTTTTTCGAAAATTTTTTTAAAAATTTTTTTCAAAATTTTCTTTTAAATTTTTTTCCAAAACTTTTTTCGAAAATTTTTTTTCCAAAATTTTTTCGAAAATTTTTTTGAAAATTTATTTGTTTTTTTTCATAATTTTTTTCGAAAATTTTTTTCGAAAAATTTTTTTCCAAAATTTTTTCGAAAATATTTTTGAAATTTTTTTTCGAAATTTTTTTTCAAAATTTTTTTCGAAAATAATTTTCAAAATTTTTTTTGGAAATTTTTTTTCAAATTTTTTTTGAAAATTTTTTTCGAAATTTTTTTTCAAAATTTTTTTCGAAAATTTTTTTTCGAAAACTCTTTTCAAAATTTTTTTCGAAAATTTTTTTTCGAAATTTCTTTCGAATATTTTTTTTCAAAATTATTTTCGAAAATTTTTTTTCGAAATTTTTTTGAAAATTTTTTTCGAAATTTTTTTTCAAAATTTTTTTCCAAAATTTTTTTTCGAAATTTTTTTCGAAAATTTTTTTAAAAATTTTTTTCGAAATTTTTCTTAAAAATTTTTTTTGAAAATTTTTTTTCTAAATTTTTTTCGAAATATTTTTTTCAAAATTTTTTTTGAAAATTTTTATCGAAATTTTTTTTCAAAATTTTTTTCGGAAATTTTTTTTCAAATTTTTTTTGAAAATTTTTTTGAAATTTTTTTTCGGAATATTTTTCAAAATTTTTTTGAAAATTTTTTTCGAAAATTTTTTTTTGGAAATTTTTTTCAAAATATTTTTCGAAATTTATTTTTCGAAATTTCTTTCGAAAATTTTTTTCAAAATTTTTTTCGAAAATTTTTTTTCGAAATTTTTTTTTTATTTCTTTCGAAATTTTTTTTCAAAATTTTTTTCCAAAATGTTTTTTCGAGATTTTTTTCGAAATTTTTTTTAAATATTTTTTTCGAAATTTTTTTTCAAAATTTTTTTTGAAAATTTTTTTTCGAAATTTTTTTCGAAATTTTTTTCAAAATTTTTTTTGAAAATTTTTTTTCGAAATTTTTTTCGAAAAATTTTTTTCCGAAATTTTTTTCAAAATTTATTTTCAAAATTTTTTTCGAAAATTTTTTTCGAAACTTTTTTTCCAAAATTTTTTCGAAAAATTTTTTGTAAATTTTTTTCGAAATTTTTTTTCAAAATTTTTTTTCAAAAATTTTTTTCCAAATTTTTTTCGAAAATTTTTTTGAAAATTTTTTTCGAAAAATTTTTTTCCAAAATTTTTTCGAAAATTTTTTGAAAATTTTTTGCGAAACTTTTTTTCGAAAATTTATTTTCGAAATTTTTTTCGGAAATTGTTTTTCGAAATTTTTTCCAAAAATTTTTTTTAATATTTTTTTTCCAAATTTCTTTTCAAAATTTTTATCGAAAATTTTTTTTCGAAAATTTTTTTCAAAATTTTTTCGAAAATTTTTTTCAAAATTTTTTTCGAAAATTTTTTTTCGAAAATTTTTTTTCGAAATTTTTTTGAAATTTTTTTTCGAAATTTTTTTTCAAAATTTTTTTCGATATTTTTTTCGAAAATATTTTTCAAAATTTTTTTCGAAATTTTTTTTCAAAATATTTTTTCCAAATTTTTTTTCAAAATTTTTTTCGAAAATTTTATTTCGAAAATTTTTTTCGAAAATTTTTTTTCGAAAATTTTTTTGAAAATTTTTTTCGAAATTTTTTTTAGAATTTTTTTTCGAAAATTTTTTTTTGAAATTTTTTTCGAAAATTTTTTTAAAAATTTTTTTTCGAAATTTTTTTTCAAAATTTTTTCCAAAAAATTTTTTTCCAAAATTTTTTCGAAAATTTTTTTGAAAATTTTTTTCGAAATTTTTTTTTCAAAATTTTTTTCGAAAATTTTTTTTCGAAAAATTTTTTTCGAAAATATTTTTCAAAATTTTTTTTGAAATTTTTTACCCAAATTTTTTCTGAAAATTTTTTTTCAAAATTTTTTTCGAAATTTTTTTCGAAAATTTTTTTTCCAAAATGTTTTCAAAATTTTTTTTGAAAATTTATTTCAAAATTTTTTTTCAAAATTTTTTTCGAAAATTTTTTTCGAAAAATTTTTTTCCAAAATTTTTTCGAAAATTTTTTTGAAATTTTTTTTCGAAATTTTTTTTCAAAATTTTTTTCGAAAATTTTTTTTCGAAATTTTTTTTCAAAATTTTTTTCGAAAATTTTTTTTCGAAATTTCTTTCGAAAATTTTTTTCAAAATTTTTTTTGAAAATTTTTTTTCGAAATTTTTTTCGAAAATTTTTTTCGAAATTTTTTTTTCAAAATTTTTTTTGAAAATTTTTTTTCGAATTTTTTTTCGAAAAATTTTTTTTCAAAATTTTTTCGAAAATTTTTTTGAAAATTTTTTTTAAAATTTTTTTTGAAAATTTTTTTCCAAAATTTTTTTCCAAAATTTTTTCGAAAATTTTTTTGAAAATTTTTTTCGAAATTTTTTTTCAAAATTTTTTTCCGAAATTTTTTCAAAATTTTTTTCGAAAATTTTTTTTCAAAATTTTTTTCGAAAATTTTTTTTCGAAAATTTTTTTGAAAATTTTTTTCGAAATTTTTTTTAGAATTTTTTTTCGAAAATTTTTTTTTGAAATTTTTTTCGAAAATTTTTTTAAAAATTTTTTTTCGAAATTTTTTTTCAAAATTTTTTCCAAAAAATTTTTTTCCAAAATTTTTTCGAAAATTTTTTTGAAAATTTTTTTCGAAATTTTTTTTCAATTTTTTTTTCGAAATTTTTTATCATAATTTTTTTCGAAATGTTTTTTTCAAAATTTTTTTCGAAAATGTTTTTCGAAATTTTTTTTTCCAAATTTTTTTCGAAAATTTTTTTCGAAAATTTTTTTTCGAAAAATTTTTTTCGAAAATTTTTTCGAAAATTTTTTTGAAAATTTTTTTTGGAAATTTTTTTTCAAAATTTTTTTCGAAAATTTTTTTTTCGAAATTTTTTTCGAAAATATTTTTCAAAATTTTTTTTGAAATTTTTTACCCAAATTTTTTCTGAAAATTTTTTTCGAAATTTTTTTTCAAAATTTTTTTCGAAATTTTTTTCGAATATTTTTTTCAAAATTTTTTCGAAATTTTTTTTAAAATTTTTTTTCAAAATTTTTTTTCAAAATTTTTTTCGAAAATGTTTTTCAAAATTTTTTTCGAAAATGTTTTTCGAAAGTTTTTTTTCGTAATTTTTTTCGAAAATTTTTTTCGAAAATTTTTTTTCCAAAATGTTTTCAAAATTTTTTTTGAAAATTTATTTCAAAATTTTTTTTCAAAATTTTTTTCGAAAATTTTTTTCGAAAAATTTTTTTCCAAAATTTTTTCGAAAATTTTTTTGAAATTTTTTTTCGAAATTTTTTTTCAAAATTTTTTTCGAAAATTTTTTTTCGAAATTTTTTTTCAAAATTTTTTTCGAAAATTTTTTTTCGAAATTTCTTTCGAAAATTTTTTTCAAAATTTTTTTTGAAAATTTTTTTTCGAAATTTTTTTCGAAAATTTTTTTCGAAATTTTTTTTTCAAAATTTTTTTTCAAAATTTTTTTTGAAAATTTTTTTTCGAATTTTTTTTCAAAAAATTTTTTTTCAAAATTTTTTCGAAAATTTTTTTGAAAATTTTTTTTTAAATTTTTTTTGAAAATTTTTTTCCAAAATTTTTTTCCAAAATTTTTTCGAAAATTTTTTTGAAAATTTTTTTCGAAATTTTTTTTCAAAATTTTTTTCCAAAATTTTTTCAAAATTTTTTTCGAAAATTTTTTTTCGAAAATTTTTTTCAAAATTTTTTTTCGAAAATTTTTTTTCAAAATTTTTTTCGAAAATATTTTTCAAAATTTTTTTTGAAATTTTTTACCCAAATTTTTTCTGAAAATTTTTTTCGAAATTTTTTTTCAAAATTTTTTTCGAAATTTTTTTCGAATATTTTTTTCAAAATTTTTTTCGAAATTTTTTTCAAAATTTTTTTTCAAAATTTTTTTTCAAAATTTTTTTCGAAAATGTTTTTCAAAATTTTTTTCGAAAATGTTTTTCGAAAGTTTTTTTTCGAAATTTTTTTCGAAAATTTTTTTCGAAAATTTTTTTTCCAAAATGTTTTCAAAATTTTTTTTGAAAATTTATTTCAAAATTTTTTTTCAAAATTTTTTTCGAAAATTTTTTTCGAAAAATTTTTTTCCAAAATTTTTTCGAAAATTTTTTTGAAATTTTTTTTCGAAATATTTTTTCAAAATTTTTTTCGAAAATTTTTTTTCGAAATTTTTTTTCAAAATTTTTTTCGAAAATTTTTTTTCGAAATTTCTTTCGAAAATTTTTTTCAAAATTTTTTTTGAAAATTTTTTTTCGAAATTTTTTTCGAAAATTTTTTTCGAAATTTTTTTTTCAAAATTTTTTTTCAAAATTTTTTTTGAAAATTTTTTTTCGAATTTTTTTTCGAAAAATTTTTTTTCAAAATTTTTTCGAAAATTTTTTTGAAAATTTTTTTTAAAATTTTTTTTGAAAATTTTTTTCCAAAATTTTTTTCCAAAATTTTTTTCCAAAATTTTTTCGAAAATTTTTTTGAAAATTTTTTTCGAAATTTTTTTTCAAAATTTTTTTCCAAAATTTTTTCAAAATTTTTTTCGAAAATTTTTTTTCGAAAATTTTTTTCAAAATTTTTTTTCGAAAATTTTTTTTCAAAATTTTTTTCGAAAATTTTTTTTCAAATTTTTTTTCGAAAATTTTTTTTTTGAAATTTTTTTCGAAAAATTTTTTTTAAAAATTTTTTTTCAAAATTTTTTTCGAAAATTTTTTTTCGAAAATTTTTTTCGAAATATTTTCGGAAATTTTTTTTCGAAATTTTTTTCGAAAATTTTTTTTCGAAATTTTTTTCGAAAATTTTTTTCGAAATTTTTTTTCAAAATTTTTTTTCGAAAATTTTTTTCAAAATTTTTTTCGAAAATTTTTTTTCGAAATTTCTTTCGAAAATTTTTTCAATTTTTTTTTTGAAAATTTTTTTTCGAAATTTTTTTCGAAAATTTTTTTGAAAATTTTTTTTCAAAATTTTTTTCCAAAATTTTTTTCCAAAAATTTTTTTCGAGATTTTTTTCGAAAATTTTTTTAAATTTTTTTTCGAAATTTTTTTTTCAAAACTTTTTTTAAAATTTTTTTTGAAAATTTTTTTTCGAAATTTTTTTCGAAAAATTTTTTCGAAAATTTTTTCGAAATTTTTTTTGAAAATTTTTTTCGAAATTTTTTTGAAAATTTTTTTGAAAATTTTTTTGAAAATTTTTGAAAATTTTTTTCGAAATTTTTTTTCAAATTTTTTTTCAAATTTTTTTTTCCAAATTTTTTTTCAAAATTTTTTTCGAAAATTTTTCTTCAAATTTTTTTTCGAAAATTTGTTTTTGAAATTTTTTTCGAAAATTTTTTTTTAAAATTTTTTTTCAAATTTTTTTTCGAAAATTTTTTTCAAATTTTTTTTCGAAAATTTTTCTTCGAAAATTTTTTTCAAAATATTTTCGAAAATTTTTTTTCGAAATTTTTTTCGAAAATTTTTTTTCGAAATTTTTTTCGAAAATTTTTTTAAAAATTTTTTTCCAAATTTTTTTCAAAATTTTTTTGAAAATTTTTTTTCGAAATTTTTTTTCAAAATTTTTTTCGAAAAATTTTTTTCCAAAATTTTTTCGAAAATTTTTTTCAAATTTTTTTCGAAATTTTTTTTCAAATTTTTTTTCGAAATTTTTTGTCATAATTTTTTTCGAAATTTTTTTTTCGAAATTTTTTTCGAAAATTTTTTTCAAAAATTTTTTTCGAAATTTTTTTTTAAATTTTTTTCCAAAACTTTTTCGAAAATTTTTTTTCCAAAATTTTTTCGAAAATTTTTTTGGAAATTTATTTGTTTTTTTTCAAAATTTTTTTCGAAAATTTTTTTCGAAAAATTTTTTTCCAAAATTTTTTCGAAAATATTTTTGAAATTTTTTTTCGAAATTTTTTTTCAAAATTTTTTTCGAAAATATTTTTCAAAATTTTTTTTGGAAATTTTTTTTCAAATTTTTTTTGAAAATTTTTTTCGAAATTTTTTTTCAAAATTTTTTTCGAAAATTTTTTTTCGAAAACTCTTTTCAAAATTTTTTTCGAAAATTTTTTTTCGAAATTTCTTTCGAATATTTTTTTCAAAATTATTTTCGAAAATTTTTTTTCGAAATTTTTTTGAAAATTTTTTTCGAAATTTTTTTTCAAAATTTTTTTCCAAAATTTTTTTTCGAGATTTTTTTCGAAAATTTTTTTAAAAATTTTTTTCGAAATTTTTTTTAAAAATTTTTTTTGAAAATTTTTTTTCTAAATTTTTTTCGAAATATTTTTTTCAAAATTTTTTTTGAAAATTTTTTTCGAAATTTTTTTTCAAAATTTTTTTTCGAAATTTTCTTTCCAAATTTTTTTCAAAAATTTTTTTTTGAAATTTTTTTGAAAATTTTTTTCAAAATTTTTTTTTGAAAATTTTTTTTGAAAATTTTTTTTGAAAATTTTTTTCCAAAATTTTTTTTCAAAATTTTTTCGAAAATTTTTTTGAAAATTTTTATCGAAATTTTTTTTCAAAATTTTTTTCATTATTTTTCAAAAATTTTTTTGAAAATTTTTTCGAAATTGTTTTCCAAAATTTTTTTCAAAATTTTTTTCCAAACTTTTTTCGAAAATTTTTTTGAAAATTTTTTTACGAAATTTTTTTTCAAAAATTTTTTTCAAATTTTTTTTCGAAAATTTTTTTTCGAAATTTTTTTCGAAAATTTTTTTCAAAATTTTTTTCAAAAAATTTTTTTCCAAAATTTTTTCGAAATTTTTTTTTCCAAATTTTTTTCGAAAATTTTTTTGAAAATTTTTTGCGAAATTTTTTTTCAAAATTTTTTTCTAAATTATTTTTGAAAATTTTTTCGAAAATTTTTTTTCCCAAATTTTTGTGAAAATTTTTTTCGAAAATTTTTTTTCGAAATTTTTTTCGAAAATTTTTTTTCGAAATTTTTTTCGAAAATTTTTTTCATAATTTTTTTCGAAATTTTTTTTTGAAAATTTTTTTCGAGAATTTTTTTTCCAAAATTTTTTCGAAATTTTTTTTTGAAAATTTTTTTCGAGAATTTTTTTTCCAAAATTTTTTCGAAATTTTTTTTCAGTTTTTTTCAAAAATTTTTTTTCGAAATTTTTTTCGAAAATTTTTTTCAAAAATTTTTTTTCGAAAATTTTTTTTCGAAATTTTTTTCGAAAATTTTTTTCTAAATTTTTTTTGGAAATTTTTTTTCGAAATTTTTTTTAAAATTTTTTTGAAATTTTTTTTGAAAAATTTTTTTCCAATATTTTTTCGAAAATTTTTTTGAAAATTTTTTTCGAAATTTTTTTTCAAAATTTTTTTCGAAAATTTTTTATCGAAATTTTTTTCGAAAATTTTTTTTTCTAAATTTTTTTTCCAAATTTTTTTTTCAAATTTTTTTTTCAAATTTTTTTTCGAAAATTTTTTTTCGAAAATTTTTTTCGAAATCTTTTTTGAAAATTTTTTTTCGAAATTTTTTTCGAAAATTTTTTAAAAAATTTTTCCGAAATTTTTTTTCGAAAATTTTTCTTGGAAAATTTTT
The DNA here is from genome assembly GCA_036926305.1 of Uropetala carovei. Lineage (NCBI taxonomy): Eukaryota > Metazoa > Arthropoda > Insecta > Odonata > Petaluridae > Uropetala > Uropetala carovei. Next base: position 25,236,255 of record JAXCHB010000001.1, read on the forward strand.
TTCAAAATTTTTTTCGAAATTTTTTTTTCGAAATTTCTTTCGAAAATTTTTTTTTGGAAATTTTTTTTTTTAATTTTTTTCGAAAATTTTTTGAAAATTTTTTTCGAAAATTTTTTGAAAATTTTTTTCGAAAATTTTTTGAAAATTTTTTTCAAAAAATTTTTTTCCAATATTTTTCGAAAATTTTTTTGAAAATTTTTTTCAAAAAATTTTTTCAAAATTTTTTTTGACAATTTTTTAAAAAATTTTTTTCGAAATTTTTTTCGAAAATTTTTTCAAAACCTTTTTCGAAAAATTTTTTTCCAAAATTTTTTTCGAAATTTTTTTTTCGAAAATTTTTAAAAAAATTTATTTCGAAATTTTTTTTTGTAATTTTTTTATGAAAATTTTTTTTTGGAAATTTTTTTCGAAAAATGTTTTTCCAAAATTTTTCTCGGAAATTTATTATCGAAAATTTTTTTTCAAAATTTTTTTCGTAAATTTTTTATCGGAAATCTTTTTCATTTTTTTTTCGAAAATTTTTTTTCGAAATTTTCTTCGAAATTTATTTTTCGAAAATTTTATCAAAATTTTTTTCGAAAATTTTTTTCGAAATTTTTTTCGAAAATTTTTTAGCAAATTTTTTTCGAAAAATTTTTTTCCAAAATTTTTTCGAAAATTTTTTTGAAAATTTTTTCCGAAATTTTTTTGAAAATTTTTTCCGAAATTTTTTTTCAAAATGTTTTTCGAAAATTTTTTTTCGAAATTTTTTTCGAATTTTTTTTTCAAAATTTTTAAAAAAAACTTCGAAAAAAGTTTTCCAAAAAATGTTCGAAAAAAATTTCGAAATAAAATTTTCGAAAAAAATTTCGAAAAAAAATTTTCGAAAAAAATTTTTAAAAAAAATTTCGAAAAAAAATTTGAAAAAAATTTTCGAAAAAAAGTTCGAAAAAACATTTTCGAAAAAAAAATTTTGAAAAAAATTTTCGAAAAAAATTTCGATAAAAAATTTTCGAAATAAATTTCAAAAAAAAATTTTCGATAAAATTTTCGAAAAAAATTTTGAAAAAAAAATTTTCAAAAAAAATTTTCAAAAAAAATTTTCGAATAAATTTGGAAAAATTTTTTGTAAAAAAATTTTCATAAAAAATTTTCAAAAAATTCGAAAAAAAATTTTCAAAAAAATTTTGAAAAAAATTTCCAAAAAAAAATTTTCGAAAAAAAATTTTAAAAAAAAATTTTCGAAAATAATTTAGAAAACAATTGTCGAAAAAAAATTTTCAAAAAAATTTTCGAAAAAATTTTGGAAAAAAATTTTTCGAAAAAGATTTCGAAAAAAAATTTACAAAAAAAATTTTGAAAAAAAATTTCGAAAAAAATATTTAAAAAAATTTTGGAAAAAAATTTCGAAAAAAAATTTTCGCAAAAAATTTTGAAAAAAAATTTCGAAAAAAATTTTCAATACAATTTTCGAAAACATTTTAGAAAAAAATTTCGAAAAAAAAATTTCGAAAAAAATTATGAAAAAAATTTTCGAAAAAAAATTTGAAAAAAAATTTCGAAAAAAATTTTCAAAAAAATTTTAGAAAAAATTTTGCAAAAAAATTTTTCGTAAAAAATTTTCAAAAAAATTTTCGAAAAAAAATTTTCGAAAAAAATTTTTTAAAAAATTTTCGAAAAAAAATTTTCGAAAAAAATTTTGAAAAAAAATTTGGAAAAAAAATTTTGAAAAAAATTTTCGAAAAAAATTTCGAAAGAAATTTTCAAAAAAATTTTCGAAAAAAATTTTCAAAAAAATTTTTCGAAAAAAATTTTCAAAAAAATTTTCGAAAAAAATTTTCAAAAAAAATTTCGAAAAAAAATTTTCGATAAAAATTTTCAAAAAATTATCGGAAAAATTTTGGAAAAAAATTTCTCAAAAAACATTTTCGAAAAAAAATTTTCGAAAAAAATTTTGAAAAAAAATTTCGAAAAAATTTTGAAAAAAAATTTCGAAAAAAATTTTCAAAAAAATTTTAGAAAAAATTTTGCAAAAAAATTTTTCGAAAAAAATTTTCAAAAAAATTTTCGAAAAAAATTTCGAAAAAAAATTTTCGAAAAAAATTTTCAAAAAAATTTTCAAAAAAATATTGGAAAAAAATTTCTCAAAAAATATTTTCGAAAAAAATTTCGAAAAAAAATTTTCGAAAAAAATTTTGAAAAAAAATTTCGAAAAAAATTTTGCAAAAAATTTTGAATAAAAATTTCGGAAAAAATTTTCAGAAAAATTTTCGGAAAAATTTGGGAAAAAAATTTCTCAAAAAATATTTTCGAAAAAAATTTCGAAAAACAATTTTCGAAAAAAATTTCGAAAAATAATTTTCGAAAAAAATATCGAAAAAAAATTTCGAAAAAAATTTTGAAAAAAAATTTCGAAAAAAATTTAAAAAAAATTTTCTAAAAAAATTTTGAAAAAAAATTTGGGAAAAAAATTTTTAAAAAAATTTTCGAAAAAAAATTTCGAAAAAAAAATTTCGAAAAAAATTTGGAAAAATTTTTTTCGAAAATAGAAAAAAAAATCGAAAAAAAATTTTCGAAAAAAATTTTGAAAAAAAATTTGAAAAAAAATTTCGAAAAAAATTTTTGAAAAAAATTTCGAAAAAAATTTTGAAAAAAATTTTAAAAAAACTTTCGAAAAAAATTTCGAAAAAAAATTTTCGAAAAAAATTTTCAAAAATATTTTCAAAAAAATTTTGGAAAAAAATTTTCAAAAAAAATTTTGAAAAAAATTTCGAAATTTTCAAAAAAAATTTTGAAAAAAATTTCGAAAAAAAATTTTAAAAAAAATTTTCAATAAAATTTTCGAAAAAATTTTGGAAAAAAATTTTTCCAAAAAATTTTCGAAAAAAATTATGAAAAAAATTTTCGAAAAAAAATTTGAAAAAAAATTTCCAAAAAAATTTTCAAAAAAATTTTAGAAAAAATTTTAGAAAAAATTTTAGAAAAAATTTTGCAAAAAAATTTTTCGAAAAAAATTTTCGAAAAAAATTTCGAAAAAAAATTTTCGAAAAAAATTTTTTAAAAAATTTTCGAAAAAAAATTTTCGAAAAAAATTTTGAAAAAAAATTTGGAAAAAAAATTTTGAAAAAAATTTTCGAAAAAAATTTCGAAAAAAAATTTTCGAAAAAAATTTTGAAAAAAAATTTCGAAAAAAATTTTCAAAAAAATTTTCGAGAAAAATTTTCAAAAAAATTTTTCGAAAAAAATTTTCAAAAAAATTTTCGCAAAAAATTTCAAAAATAAATTTTCGAAAAAAATTTTGAAAAAAATTTTCGAAAAAAATTTTCAAAAAAATTTTCGAAAAAATTTTGGAAAAAAATTTCTCAAAAAACATTTCCAAAAAAATTTCGAAAAAAAATTTTCGAAAAAAAATTTTGAAAAAAAATTTCGAAAAAAATTTTCAGAAAAATTTTCGAAAAAATTTGGGAAAAAAATTTCTCAAAAAATATTTTCGAAAAAATTTTGGAAAAAAATTTTTCGAAAAAAATTTTGAAAAAAATTTTCGAAAAAAATTTTGAAAAAAAATTTCGAAAAAAATTTTGAAAAAAATCTTCCAAAAAAATTTTCGAAAAAAAAATTTCGAAAAAATTTTGAAAAAAAATTTTCGAAAAAATTTTAGAAAACATTTTTTTTCGAAATTTTTTTCGAAAATTTTTTTTCGAAATTTTTTTCGAAAATTTTTTTTCGAAATTTTTTTCGAAAATTTTTTTAAAAATTTTTTTCCAAATTTTTTTCAAAATTTTTTTAAAATTTTTTTTTCGAAATTTTTTTTCAAAATTTTTTTCGAAAATTTTTTTTCCAAAATTTTTTCGAAAATTTTTTTAAAAATTTTTTCGAAATTTTTTTTCAATTTTTTTTTCGAAATTTTTTTTCATAATTTTTTTCGAAATTTTTTTTTCGAAATTTTTTTCGAAAATTTTTTTCAAAAATTTTTTTCGAAATTTTTTTTTAAATTTTTTTCCAAAACTTTTTTCGAAAATTTTTTTTCCAAAATTTTTTCGAAAATTTTTTTGAAAATTTATTTGTTTTTTTTCAAAATTTTTTTCGAAAATTTTTTTCGAAAATTTTTTTCGAAAAATTTTTTTCCAAAATTTTTTCGACAATTTTTTTGAAAATTTTTTTCGAAATTTTTTTTCAAAATTTTTTTCGAAAATTTTTTATCGAAATTTTTTTCAAAAATTTTTCGTCGAAATTTTTTTCAAAATTTTTTTTCAAAATTTTTTTCGAAATTTTTTTTCAAAATTTTTTTTCAAAATTTTTTTCGAAAATTCTTTTTTAAATATTTTTTTCTAAATTATTTTCGAAAATTTTTTTTCAAAATTTTTTTCGGAAATTTTTAACGAAAATTTTTTTTCAAAATTTTTTTCGGAAATTTTTTATCGAAAATCTTTTTCAAAATTTTTTTCGAAAATTTTTTTTCGAAATTTTTTTCAAAATTTTTTTTTCGAAAATTTTTTTCAAAATTTTTTTCGAAAATTTTTTTCGAAAATTTTTTAGAAACTTTTTTTCGAAAACTTTTTTTCCAAAATTTTTTCGAAAATTCTTTTGAAAATTTTTTTCGAAATTTTTTTTCTAAATTTTTTTCGAAAATTTTTTGTCGAAATTTTTTTCGAAAATTATTTTAAAAATTATTTTCGAAATATTTTTCAAAATTTTTTTTGAAAATTTTTTCGAATAATTTTTTCAAAATTTTTTTCGAAAACTTTTTTCCGAAATTCTTTTCGAAAATTTTTTTGAAAATTTTTTTCGAAATTTTTTTTCTAAATTTTTTTCGAAAATTTTTTGTCGAAATTTTTTTCGAAAATTATTTTAAAAATTATTTTCGAAATATTTTTCAAAATTTTTTTTGAAAATTTTTTCGAATTTTTTTTCCAAAATTTTTTTCAAAATTTTTTTCGAAAAATTTTTTTTCAAAATTTTTTCGAAAATTTTTTTGAAAATTTTATTTGAAATTTTTTTTTCGAAATTTTTTTCGAAAATTTTTTTGAAAATTTTTTCCAAAATTTTTTTTTCCAAAATTTTTTCGAAAGTTTTTTTAAAAATTTTTTTCGAAAATTTTTTTGAAAATTTTTTTCGAAATTTTTTTTCTAAATTTTTTTCGAAAATTTTTTGTCGAAATTTTTTTCGAAAATTATTTTAAAAATTTTTTTCGAAATTTTTTTCAAAATTTTTTTTGAAAATTTTTTCGAAATTTTTTTTCAAAATTTTTTTTGAAAACTTTTTTCCGAAATTCTTTTCGAAAATTTTTTTCAAAATTTTTTCGAAATTTTTTTCCAAAATTTTTTTCAAAATTTTTTTCGAAAATTTTTTTTTCAAAATTTTTTCGAAAATTTTATTTGAAATTTTTTTTTCGAAATTTTTTTCGAAAATTTTTTTGAAAATTTTTTCCAAAATTTTTTTTTCCAAAATTTTACGAGTTTTTTTAAAAATTTTTTTCGAAAATTTTTTTCGAAAATTTTTTTTCGAAAATTTTTTTTCAAAATTTTTTTCGAAAATTTTATTTGAAATTTTTTTCGAAACTTTTTTTAAAAATTTTTTTGAAAAATTTTTTTTGAAAAATTTTTTTCGAAAATTTATTCTAAAATTTTTTTTCGAAATTTTTTTCTAAAATTTTTTTTCGAAATTTTTTTCTAAAATTTTTTTTCGAAATTTTTTACGAAATTTTTTTTTTAAATTTTTTTCGAAATTTTTTTTAAAAATTTTTTACGAAATTTTTTTTCAAAATTTTTTTCAAAATTTTTTTTTCAAAATTTTTTTCTAAATTTTTTTTGAAAATTTGATTGGAAATTTTTTCGAAAATTTTTTTTGCAAAATCTTTGAAATTTTTTTTCGAAAAATTTTTTTCCCAAATTTTTGTGAAAATTTTTTTCGAAATTTTTTTCGAAAATTTTTTTTCGAAATTTTTTTCGAAAATTTTTTTCATAATTTTTTTCGAAATTTTTTTTTGAAAATTTTTTTCGAGAATTTTTTTCCAAAATTTTTTCGAAAATTTTTTTGAATATTTTTGTCAAAATTTTTTTTCAAAATTTTTTTTCGAAAATTTTTTTCAAAATTTTTTTCGAAAATTTTTTTTCGAAATTTTTTTCGAAAATTTTTTTCAAAATTTTTTTCAAAAAATTTTTTTCCAAAATTTTTTCGAAAATTTTTTTTCCAAATTTTTTTCGAAAATTTTTTTGAAAATTTTTTGCGAAATTTTTTTTCGAATTTTTTTTTCGAAATTTTTTTTGAAAATTTTTTTTCAAAATTTTTTTCTAAATTTTTTGACAATTTTTTTGAAAATTTTTTTCGAAATTTTTTTTCGAAATTTTTTTTCGATAATTTTTTATCGAAATTTTTTTCGAAAATTTTTCTTCGAAATTTTTTTCGAAATTTTTTTACAAAATTTTTTTCGAAATTTTTTTTCAAAATTTTTTTTCAAAATTTTTTTCGAAAATTGTTTTTCAGAAATTTTTTTCTAAATTTTTTTTCGAAATTTTTTTCGAAAATTTTTTTTCAAAATTTTTTTCGAAAATTTTTTTCCGAAAATGTTTTTCAAAATTTTTTTCGAAAATTTTTTTTCGAAATTTTTTTCGAAAATTTTTTAGAAAAATTTTTTCGAAAAATTTTTTTCCAAAATTTTTTCGAAAATTTTTTTGAAAATTTTTTTCGAAATTTTTTTTCTAAATTTTTTTCGAAAATTTTTTGTCGAAATTTTTTTCGAAAATTATTTAAAAAATTTTTTTCGAAATTTTTTTTCAAAATTTTTTTTGAAAATTTTTTCGAAATTTTTTTTTTAAATATTTTTTGAAAATTTTTTTCAGAAATTCTTTTCGAAAATTTTTTTTGAAAATTTTTTCGAAATTTTTTTCCAAAATTTTTTCCAAAATTTTTTCGAAAATTTTTTTGAAAATTTTTTTACGAAATTTTTTTACAAATTTTTTTTCGAAATTTTTTTCATAATTTTTTTCGCATTTTTTTTTCGAAATTTTTTTCGAAACTTTTTTTTGAAAATTTTTTCCAAAATTTTATTTTCCAAAATTTTTTCGAAAGTTTTTTTAAAAATTTTTTTCAAAATTTTTTTCTAAATTTTTTTTGGAAATTTTTTTTCGAAATTTTTTTTTAAATTTTTTTGAAATTTTTTTTGAAAAATTTTTTTCCAATATTTTTTCGAAAATTTTTTTGAAAATTTTTTTCGAAATTTTTTTTCAAAATTTTTTTCGAAAATTTTTTATCGAAATTTTTTTCGAAAATTTTTTTTTCTAAATTTTTTTTCCAATTTTTTTTTTCAAATTTTTTTTTCAAATTTTTTTTCGAAAATTTTTTTTCGAAAATTTTTTTCGAAATCTTTTTTGAAAATTTTTTTTCGAAATTTTTTTCGAAAATTTTTTAAAAAATTTTTTCGAAAATTTTTTTCGAAAATTTTTCTTCGAAAATTTTTTTCAAAATTTTTTTCGAAATTTTTTTTTCGAAATTTTTTTTTCGAAATTTCTTTCGAAAATTTTTTTTGGAAAATTTTTTTTTTAATTTTTTTCGAAAATTTTTTGAAAATTTTTTTCGAAAATTTTTTGAAAATTTTTTTCAAAAAATTTTTTTCCAAAATTTTTTCGAAAATTTTTTTGAAAATTTTTTTCAAAAAATTTTTTCAAAATTTTTTTTGACAATTTTTTAAAAAATTTTTTTCGAAATTTTTTTCGAAAATTTTTTCAAAACTTTTTTCCAAAATTTTTTTCGAAATTTTTTTTTCGAAAATTTTTAAAAAAATTTATTTCGAAATTTTTTTTTGTAATTTTTTTATGAAAATTTTTTTTTGGAAATTTTTTTCGAAAAATGTTTTTCCAAAATTTTTCTCGGAAATTTATTATCGAAAATTTTTTTTCAAAATTTTTTTCGTAAATTTTTTATCGAAAATCTTTTTCATTTTTTTTTCGAAAATTTTTTTTCGAAATTTTCTTCGAAATTTTTTTTTCGAAAATTTTATCAAAATTTTTTTCGAAAATTTTTTTCGAAAATTTTTTAGCAAATTTTTTTCGAAAAATTTTTTTCCAAAATTTTTTTCGAATTTTTTTTTCAAAATTTTTTAAAAAAACTTCGAAAAAAGTTTTCCAAAAAATGTTCGAAATTTTTTTCGAAATAAAATTTTCGAAAAAAATTTCGAAAAAAAATTTTCGAAAAAAAATTTTTAAAAAAATTTCGAAAAAAAATTTGAAAAAAATTTTCGAAAAAAATTTCGAAAAAAAATTTTCGAAAAAAAAATTTTGAAAAAAATTTTCGAAAAAAATTTCGATAAAAAATTTTCGAAATAAATTTCAAAAAAAAATTTTCGAAAAAATTTTCGAAAAAAATTTTGAAAAAAAAATTTTCAAAAAAAATTTTCAAAAAAAATTTTCAAAAAAAATTTTCGAATAAATTTGGAAAAATTTTTTGTAAAAAAATTTTCATAAAAAATTTTCAAAAAATTCGAAAAAAAATTTTCAAAAAAATTTTGAAAAAAATTTCCAAAAAAAAATTTTCGAAAAAAAATTTAAAAAAAAAATTTTCGAAAATAATTTAGAAAAAAATTGTCGAAAAAAAATTTTCAAAAAAATTTTCGAAAAAATTTTGGAAAAAAATTTTTCGAAAAAGATTTCGAAAAAAAATTTACAAAAAAAATTTTGAAAAAAAATTTCGAAAAAAATATTTAAAAAAATTTTGGAAAAAAATTTCGAAAAAAAATTTTCGCAAAAAATTTTGAAAAAAAATTTCGAAAAAAATTTTCAATACAATTTTCGAAAAAATTTTAGAAAAAAATTTCGAAAAAAATTATGAAAAAAAATTTTCGAAAAAATTTTGGAAAAAAATTTCGAAAAGAATTTCGAAAAAAATTTTCGAAAAAAATTTTGAAAAAAAATTTCGAAAAAAATTTTCAAAAAAATTTTAGAAAAAATTTTGCAAAAAAATTTTTCGAAAAAAATTTTCAAAAAAATTTTCGAAAAGAATTTCGAAAAAAAATTTTCGAAAAAAATTTTTAAAAAAATTTTCGAAAAAAATTTTCGAAAAAAATTTCGAAAAAAAATTTTCGAAAAAAATTTTGAAAAAAATTTTCGAAAAAAAATTTTCGAAAAAAATTTTCAAAAAAATTTTCGAAAAAATTTTGGAAAAAAATTTCTCAAAAAATATTTTCGAAAAAAATTTCGAAAAAAAATTTTCGAAAAAAATTTTGAAAAAAAATTTCGAAAAAAATTTTGCAAAAAATTTTGAATAAAAATTTCGGAAAAAATTTTCAGAAAAATTTTCGAAAAAATTTGGGAAAAAAATTTCTCAAAAAATATTTTCGAAAAAAATTTCGAAAAAATTTTCGAAAAAAATTTCGAAAAATAATTTTCGAAAAAAATATCGAAAAAAAATTTTCGAAAAAAAATTTTCGAAAAAATTTTGAAAATAATAACAATTTTCGAAAAAAATTTCGAAAAAAAATTTCGAAAAAAATTTTGAAAAAAAATTTCGAAAAAAATTTAAAAAAAATTTTCTAAAAAAATTTTGAAAAAAAATTTGGAAAAAAAATTTTTAAAAAAATTTTCGAAAAAAAATTTCGAAAAAAAAATTTCGAAAAAAATTTGGAAAAAATTTTTTCGAAAATAGAAAAAAAAATCGAAAAAAAATTTTCGAAAAAAATTTTGAAAAAAAATTTGAAAAAAAATTTCGAAAAAAATTTTTGAAAAAAATTTCGAAAAAAATTTTGAAAAAAATTTTAAAAAAACTTTTTCGAAAAAAATTTCGGAAAAAAATTTTCGAAAAAAATTTTCAAAAATATTTTCAAAAAAATTTTGGAAAAAAATTTTCAAAAAAAATTTTGAAAAAAATTTCGAAAAAAAATTTTAAAAAAAATTTTCAATAAAATTTTCGAAAAAATTTTGGAAAAAAATTTTTCGAAAAAAATTTCGAAAAAAATTATGAAAAAAATTTTCGAAAAAAAATTTGAAAAAAAATTTCCAAAAAAATTTTCAAAAAAATTTTAGAAAAAATTTTAGAAAAAATTTTAGAAAAAATTTTAGAAAAAATTTTAGAAAAAATTTTGCAAAAAAATTTTTCGAAAAAAATTTTCGAAAAAAATTTCGAAAAAAAATTTTCGAAAAAAATTTTGAAAAAAAATTTGGAAAAAAAATTTTGAAAAAAATTTTCGAAAAAAATTTCGAAAAAAAATTTTCGAAAAAAATTTTGAAAAAAAATTTCGAAAAAAATTTTCAAAAAAATTTTCGAGAAAAATTTTCAAAAAAATTTTTCGAAAAAAATTTTCAAAAAAATTTTCGCAAAAAATTTCAAAAATAAATTTTCGAAAAAAATTTTGAAAAAAATTTTCGAAAAAAATTTTCAAAAAAATTTTCGAAAAAATTTTGGAAAAAAATTTCTCAAAAAATATTTCCAAAAAAATTTCGAAAAAAAATTTTCGAAAAAAAATTTTGAAAAAAAATTTCGAAAAAAATTTTCAGAAAAATTTTCGAAAAAATTTGGGAAAAAAATTTCTCAAAAAATATTTTCGAAAAAATTTTGGAAAAAAATTTTTCGAAAAAAATTTTGAAAAAAATTTTCGAAAAAAATTTTGAAAAAAAATTTCGAAAAAAATTTTGAAAAAAATCTTCCAAAAAAATTTTCGAAAAAAAAATTTCGAAAAAATTTTGAAAAAAAATTTTCGAAAAAATTTTAGAAAACATTTTGCAAAAACATTTTTCGAAAAAAATTTTCAAAAAAAATTTTCGAAAAAAATTTTGAAAAAAATTTTCGAAAACATTGGAAAAAAATTTTGAAAAAAAATTTCGAAAAAAATTTTCAAAAATATTTTCGAAAAAATTTTGGAAAAAATTTTGAAAAAAAATTTCCAAGAAAATAATTTCGAAAAAGAAATTTCGAAAATAAATTTTGAAAAAAAATTTCGAAAAAAACTGAAAAAAATTTTCGAAAAAAGTTTGGAAAAAAATTTTCAAAAAAAAATTTGAAAAAAAATTTCGAAAAAAATTTTGAAAAAAATTTCGAAAACATTGGAAAAAAATTTTGAAAAAAAATTTCGAAAAAAATTTTCAAAAATATTTTCGAAAAAATTTTGGAAAAAAATTTTGAAAAAAAATTTCCAAGAAAATAATTTCGAAAAAAAAATTTCTTAAAAATTTTGGAAAAAAATTTTCGAAAAAAATTTTGAAAAAAATTTTCAAAAAAATATTTTCGAAAAAACAAAAACAATTTCGAAAAAAATTTTCAAAAAAATTTTCGAAAAGAATTTCCATAAAAAATTTTCGAAAAAAATTTCGAAAAAAAATTTGAAAGAAATTTCGATAAAAAATTTTCGAAAAAATTTTCGAAAAAAATTTCGAAAAAAAATTTTCGAAAAAAATTTCAAAAAAAATTTTTAAAAAAATTTTCGAAAAAAATTTCGAAAAAAAATTTTCGAAAAAAAGAAAAAAAATTTGAAAAAAAATTTTCGAAAAAAAACTTTCGAAAAAAATTTTGGAAAAAAAATTGGAAAAAAAATTTTGAAAAAAATTTTCGAAAAAAATTTCGAAAAAAGATTTTCGAAAAAAATTTCGAAAAAAAAATTTCGAAAAAAATTATGAAAAAAAATTTGAAAAAAAATTATGAAAAAAATTTTCGAAAAAAAATTTGAAAAAAAATTTCAAAAAAAATTTTCAAAAAAATTTTCGAAAAAATTTTGGAAAAAGATTTTTCGAAAAAAATTATGAAAAAAATTTTCGAAAAAAATTACGAAAAAAAATTTTCGAACAAAATATTGAAAACATTTCGAAAAAAATTAAAAAAAAAAATATTGAAAAAAAATTTCGAAAAAAATTTTCAAAAAAATTTTCGAAAAAAATTTGGAAAGCAAATTATCGAAAAAAATTTTGAAAAAAAATTTCGAAAAAAAATTTCAAAAAAATTTTCAAAAAAATTTCGAAAAAATTTTTCGAAAAAAATTTTGAAAAATATTTTCGAAAAAAATTTCGAAAAAAAATTTTAAAAAAAATTTAAGAAAAATTTTCGAAAAAATTTGGGAAAAAAATTTCTCAAAAAATATTTTCGAAAAAAATTTCGAAAAAAATTTTCAGAAAAATTTGGGAAAAAAATTTTTCGAAAAAAAATTTCAAAATAATTTTCGAAAAAATTTTGGAAAAAAAATTTCGAAAAAAATTTTCAAAAAAATTTTCAAAAAAATTTTCGAAAAAATTTTTCGAAAAAAATTTAGAAAAATATTTTCGAAAAAAATTTCGAAAAAAAATTTTAAAAAAAATTTAAGAAAAATTTTCGAAAAAATTTGGGAAAAAAATTTCTCAAAAAATATTTTCGAAAAAAATTTCGAAAAAAATTTTCAGAAAAATTTGGGAAAAAAATTTTTCGAAAAAAATTTTCAAAATAATTTTCGAAAAAATTTTGGAAAAAAAATTTTCGAAAAAAATTTTTAAAAAAATTTTCGAAAAAAATTTCAAAAAAAATTTTCGAAAAAAATTTCGAAAGAAAATTTCGAAAAAAATTTTTTAAAAAATTTTCGAAAAAAATTTCGAAAAAAAAATTTCAAAAAAAATTTTGAAAAAAAATTTCGAAAAAAATTTTTAAAAAAAATTTTAAAAAAATTTTCGAAAAAAATTTCGAAAAAAAATTATCGAAAGAAATTTCGAAAAAAAATTTCGAAAAAAATTTTAGAGAAAATTTTGCAAAAAATTTTTTCGAAAAAAATTTTCAAAAAAATTTCGAAAAAAAATTATCGAAAAAAATTTTGAAAAAAATTTTCGAAAAAAATTTTCGAAAAAGATTTTTCGATAAAAATTTTAAAAAACATATTCTAAAAAAAATTAGAAAAAAAATTTTCAAAAAAAAAATTTTTGAAAAAAATATTGACAAAAAATTTTCAAAAAAATTTCGAAAAAAAATATTCGAAAAAAATTTTGAAAAAAAATTTCGAAAAAAATTTGGAAAAAAATTTTCGAAAAAAATTTCGAAAAAATTTTTCGTCAAAAGCTTTGAAAAAAAATTTCGAAAAAAATTTCGAAAAAAAAATTTCGAAAAAAATTTTGAAAAAAAATTTCGAAAAAAATTTTGAAAAAAAATTTCGAAAAAAAATTTTCGAAAAAATTTTTAAGAAAAATTTCGAAAAAAATTTTCAAAGAAATTTTCGAAGAAATTTTGAAAAAAAATTCCAAAAAAAATTTTGATAAAAAATTTCGAAAAAAAATTTTGGAAAAAAATTTTGAAAAAAAATTACGAAAAAAATTTTCAAAAAAATTTTAGAAAAAATTTTGGAAAAAATTTTCGAAAGAAATTCGAAAATAATTTTCGAAAAAATTTTCGAAAAAAAATTTATAAAAATTTTGGAAAAAAAATTTTGAAAAAAAAATTGGTAAAAAATTTAGAAAAAATTTTCAAAAAAATTTTCGAAGAAATTTTGGAAAAAAATTTTTCGAAAAAAAATTTCGAAAAAAATTTCGAAAAAAATATGAAAAAAATATTCTAAAAAAAATTCGAAAAAAAAATTTCGAAAAAAATTTTGAAAAAAATTTTCGAAAAAAATTTTGAAAAATAATTTAGAAAAAAAAATTCGAAAAAAATTTCGAAAAAAAATTTCGAAAAAATGTTGGAAAAAAATTTTCAAAAAAAATTTTGAAAAAAAAATTTCGAAAAAAAATTTTAAAAAAATTTTCGAAAAAATTTTCAAAAAAAATTTCGAAAAAAAATTTTAAAAAAATTTTGGAAAAAATTTTCAAAAAAAATTTTGAAAAAAATTTTCGAAAAAATTTTGAAAAAAAATTTCGAAAAAAATTTTCAAAAAAATTTTAGAAAAAATTTTGCAAAAAAATTTTTCGAAAAAAATTTTCAAAAAAATTTTCGAAAAAAATTTCGAAAAAAAATTTTCGAAAAAAAATTTTCGAAAAAATTTTGAAATAAATTTTCGAAAAAAAAATTTCAAAGAAATTTTGAAAAAAAATTTTCGAAAAAATTTTGGAAAAAAATTTCGAAAAGAATTTCGAAAAAAAATTTTCGAAAAAAATTTTGAAAAAAAATTTCGAAAAAAATTTTCAAAAAAATTTTAGAAAAAATTTTGCAAAAAAATTTTTCGAAAAAAATTTTCAAAAAAATTTTCGAAAAGAATTTCGAAAAAAAATTTTCGAAAAAAATTTTAAAAAAATTTTCGAAAAAAATTTTCGAAAAAAATTTCGAAAAAAAATTTTCGAAAAAAATTTTGAAAAAAATTTTCGAAAAAAAATTTTCGAAAAAAATTTTCAAAAAAATTTTCGAAAAAATTTTGGAGAAAAATTTCTCAAAAAATATTTTCGAAAAAAATTTCGAAAAAAAATTTTCGAAAAAAATTTTGAAAAAAAATTTCGAAAAAAATTTTGCAAAAAATTTTGAATAAAAATTTCGGAAAAAATTTTCAGAAAAATTTTCGAAAAAATTTGGGAAAAAAATTTCTCAAAAAATATTTTCGAAAAACAATTTTCGAAAAAAATTTCGAAAAATAATTTTCGAAAAAAATATCGAAAAAAAATTTTCGAAAAAAAATTTTCGAAAAAATTTTGAAAATAATAACAATTTTCGAAAAAAATTTCGAAAAAAAATTTCGAAAAAAATTTTGAAAAAAAATTTCGAAAAAAATTTAAAAAAAATTTTCTAAAAAAATTTTGAAAAAAAATTTGGGAAAAAAATTTTTAAAAAAAATTTCGAAAAAAAATTTCGAAAAAAAAATTTCGAAAAAAATTTGGAAAAAATATTTTCGAAAATAGAAAAAAAAATCGAAAAAAAATTTTCGAAAAAAATTTTGAAAAAAAATTTGATAAAAAATTTCGAAAAAAAATTTTGAAAAAAATTTCGAAAAAAATTTTGAAAAAAATTTTAAAAAAACTTTTTCGAAAAAAATTTCGAAAAAAAATTTTCGAAAAAAATTTTCAAAAATATTTTCAAAAAAATTTTGGAAAAAAATTTTCAAAAAAAATTTTGAAAAAAATTATGAAAAAAATTTTTGAAAAAAAATTTGAAAAAAAATTTCCAAAAAAATTTTCAAAAAAATTTTAGAAAAAATTTTAGAAAAAATTTTAGAAAAAATTTTGCAAAAAAATTTTTCGAAAAAAATTTTCGAAAAAAATTTCGAAAAAAAATTTTCGAAAAAAATTTTTTAAAAAATTTTCGAAAAAAAATTTTCGAAAAAAATTTTGAAAAAAAATTTGGAAAAAAAATTTTGAAAAAAATTTTCGAAAAAAATTTCGAAAAAAAATTTTCGAAAAAAATTTTGAAAAAAAATTTCGAAAAAAATTTTCAAAAAAATTTTCGAGAAAAATTTTCAAAAAAATTTTTCGAAAAAAATTTTCAAAAAAATTTTCGCAAAAAATTTCAAAAATAAATTTTCGAAAAAAATTTTGAAAAAAATTTTCGAAAAAAATTTTCAAAAAAATTTTCGAAACAATTTTGGAAAAAAATTTCTCAAAAAATATTTCCAAAAAAATTTCGAAAAGAAAATTTTCGAAAAAAAAATTTTGAAAAAAAATTTCGAAAAAAATTTTCAGAAAAATTTTCGAAAAAATTTGGGAAAAAAATTTCTCAAAAAATATTTTCGAAAAAATTTTGGAAAAAAATTTTTCGAAAAAAATTTTGAAAAAAATTTTCGAAAAAAATTTTGAAAAAAAATTTCGAAAAAAATTTTGAAAAAAATCTTCCAAAAAAATTTTCGAAAAAAAAATTTCGAAAAAATTTTGAAAAAAAATTTTCGAAAAAATTTTAGAAAACATTTTGCAAAAACATTTTTCGAAAAAAATTTTCAAAAAAAATTTTCGAAAAAAATTTTGAAAAAAATTTTCGAAAACATTGGAAAAAAATTTTGAAAAAAAATTTCGAAAAAATTTTCAAAAATATTTTCGAAAAAATTTTGGAAAAAAATTTTGAAAAAAAATTTCCAAGAAAATAATTTCGAAAAAAAAATTTCTTAAAAATTTTGGAAAAAAATTTTCGAAAAAAATTTTGAAAAAAATTTTAAAAAAAAAATTTTCGAAAAAACAAAAACAATTTCAAAAAAAATTTTCAAAAAAATTTTCGAAAAAAATTTCGATAAAAAATTTTCGAAAAAAATTTCGAAAAAAAATTTGAAAGAAATTTCGATAAAAAATTTTCGAAAAAATTTTCGAAAAAAATTTCGAAAAAAAATTTTCGAAAAAAATTTCGAAAAAAATTTTTAAAAAAATTTTCGAAAAAAATTTTCGAAAAAAAGAAAAAAAATTTGAAAAACATTTTCGAAAAAAATTTCGAAAAAAATTTTGAAAAAAATTTCGAAAAAAATTTTGAAAAAAAATTTCGAAAAAAATTTTGAAAAAAATTTTCGAAAAAATGTTGGAAAAAAATTTTCAAAAAAAATTTTGAAAAAAAAATTTCGAAAAAAAATTTTAAAAAAATTTTGAAAAAAAATTTAGAAAAAAAAATTCGAAAAAAATTTCGAAAAAAAATTTTCAATTAGCGTGAAATTAAAGAAATTATAACGAAATATACGAACGTGGATAAACATCGCTACTTATAATAAGTAAAAAACGAAGTTGGAACTCAATTAGCGTGAAATTAAAGAAATTATAACGAAATATACGAACGTGGATAAACATCGATACTTATAATAAGTAAAAAACGAAGTTGGAACTCAATTAGCGTGAAATTAAAGAAATTATAACGAAGTATACGAATGTGGATAAACATCGCTACTTATAATAAGTAAAAAATAAAGTTGAAAAAGAATTAGCCTCAAATTAAAGAAATTATAACGAAATATACGAATGTGGATAAACATCGCTACTTATAATAAGTAAAAAACGAAGTTGGAACTCAATTAGCGTCAAATTAAAGAAATTATAACGAAATATACGAATGTTGACAAACATCGCTACTTATAATAAGTAAAAAACGAAGTTGGAACTCAATTAGCGCCAAATTAAAGAAATTATAACGAAATATACGAATGTGGATAAATATCGCTACATATAATAAGTAAAAAACAAAGTTGAAACTCAATTAGCGTCAAATTAAAGAACTTATAACGAAATATACGAATGTGGACAAACATCGCTACTTAAAATAAGTAAAAAACAAAGTTGAAACTCAATTAGCGTCAAATTAAAGAACTAATAACGAAATATACGAATGTGGATAAACATCGCAACTTATAATAAGTAAAAAACAAAGTTGTAACTCAATTAGCGTCAAATTAAAGAAATTATAACGAAATATACGAATGTGGATAAACATCGCTACTTATAATAAGTAAAAAACAAATTTGTAACTCAATTAGCGCCAAATTAAAGAAATTATAACGAAATATACGAATGTGGATAAACATCGTTACTTATAATAAGTTAAAAACGAAGTTGGAACTCAATTAGCCTCAAATTAAAAAAATTATTACGAAATATACGAATGTGGTTAACCATCGCTACTTATAATAAGTAAAAAACAAAGTTGGAATTCAATTAGCGTCAAATTAAAGAAATTGTAACGAAATATACGAATGTGGATAAACATCGCTACAAATAAAAAGTAAAAAACGAAGTTGGAACTCAATTAGCGTCAAATTAAAGAAATTATAACGAAATATACGAATGTTGATAAACATCGCTACATATAAAAATTAAAAAACGAAGTTGGAAATCAATTAGCGTCAAATTAAATAAATTATAACGAAATATACGAATGTGGATAAACATCGCTACATATAAAAAGTAAAAAACGAAGTTGGAACTCAATTAGCGACAAATTAAAGAAATTATAACGAAATATACGAATGTGGATAAACATCGCTACATATAAAAAGTAAAAAACGAAGTTGGAACTCAATTAGCGTCAAATTAAAGAAATTATAACGAAATATACGAATGTGGATAAACATCGCTACATATAAAAAGTAAAAAACGAAGTTGGAACTCAATGCGCGTCAAATTAAAGAAATTATAACGAAATATACGAATGTGGATAAACATCGCTACATATAAAAAGTAAAAAACGAAGTTGGAACTCAATTAGCGTCAAATTAAAGAAATTATAACGAAATATACGAATGTGGATAAACATCGCTACATATAAAAAGTAAAAAACGAAGTTGGAACTCAATTAGCGACAAATTAAAGAAATTATAACGAAATATACGAATGTGGATAAACATCGCTACATATAAAAAGTAAAAAACGAAGTTGGAACTCAATTAGCGTCAAATTAAAGAAATTATAACGAAATATACGAATGTGGATAAACATCGCTACATATAAAAAGTAAAAAACGAAGTTGGAACTCAATTCGCGTCAAATTAAAGAAATTATAACGAAATATACGAATGTGGATAAACATTGCTACATATAAAAAGTAAAAAACGAAGTTGGAACTCAATTAGCGTCAAATTAAAGAAATTATAACGAAATATACGAATGTGGATAAACATCGCTACATATAAAAAGTAAAAAACGATGTTGGAACTCAATTAGCGTCAAATTAAAGAATCATAACGAAATAAACTAATATTGATAAACATCGCTACATATAAAAAGTAAAAAACGAAGTTGGAACTCAATTAGCGTCAAATTAAAGAAATTATAACGAAATATACGAATGTTGATAAACATCGCTACATATAAAAAGTAAAAAACGAAGTTGGAACTCAATTAGGGTCAAATTAAAGAAATTATAACGAAATATACGAATGTTGATAAACATCGCTACATATAAAAAGTAAAAAACGAAGTTGAAAATCAATTAGCGTCAAATTAAAGAAATTGTAACAAAATAAACTAATATTGATAAACATCGCTACATATAAAAAGCAAAAAACGAAGTTGAAACTCAATTAGCGTCAAATTAAAGAAATTATAACGAAATATACGAATGTGGATAAACATCACTACATATAAAAAGTAAAAAACGAAGTTGGAACTCAATTAGCGTCAAATTAAATAAATCATAACAAAATAAACTAATGTGGATAAACATCGCTACATATAAAAAGTAAAAAACGAAGTTGGAAATCAATTAGCGTCAAATTAAAGAAATTATAACGAAATATACGAATGTGGATAAACATCGCTACATATAAAAAGTAAAAAACGAAGTTGGAACTCAATTAGCGTCAAATTAAAGAAATTATAACGAAATATACGAATGTGGATAAACATCGCTACATATAAAAACTAAAAAAACGAAGTTGGAACTCAATTAGCGTCAAATTAAAGAAATTATAACGAAATATACGAATGTGGATAAACATCGCTACATATAAAAAGTAAAAAACGAAGTTGAAACTCAATTAGCGTCAAATTAAAGAAATTATAACGAAATATACGAATGTTGATAAACATCGCTACGTATAAAAAGTAAAAAACGAAGTTGGAAATCAATTAGCGTCAAATTAAAGAAATCATAACGAAATAAACTAATGTGGATAAACATCGCTATATATAAAAAGTAAAAAACGAAGTTAGAACTCAATTAGCGTCAAATTACAGAAATTATAACGAAATATACGAATGTTGATAAACATCGCTACATATAAAAAGTAAAAAACGAAGTTGGAAATCAATTAGCGTCAAATTAAAGAAATTATAACGAAATAAACTAATATTGATAAACATCGCTACATATAAAAAGTAAAAAACGAAGTTGGAAATCAATTAGCGTCAAATTAATGAAATTATAACGAAATATACGAATGTGGATAAACATCGCTACATATAAAAGGTAAAAAACGAAGTTGGAACTCAATTAGGGTCAAATTAAAGAAATCATAACGAAATAAACTAATGTTGATAAACATCGCTACATATAAAAAGTAAAAAACGAAGTTGGAAATCAATTAGCGTCAAATTAAAGAAATTATAACGAAATAAACTAATATTGATAAACATCGCTACATATAAAAAGTAAAAAACGAAGCTGGAACTCAATTAGGGTCAAATTAAAGAAATTATAACGAAATAAACTAATGTTGATAAACATCGCTACATATAAAAAGTAAAAAACGAAGTTGCACTCAATTAGCGTCAAATTAAAGAACGAATAACGAAATATACGAATGTGATTAAACATCGCAACATATAAAAATTAAAAAACGAAGTTGGAACTCAATTAGCCTCAAATTAAAGAAATTACAACGAAATAAATTAATGTGGATAAACATCGCTACATATAAAAAGTAAAAAACGAAGTTGGAACTCAATTAGAGTCAAATTAAAGAAATTATAACGAAATATACGAATGTTGATAAACATCGCTACATATAAAAAGTAAAAAACGAAGTTGGAACTCAATTAGCGTCAAATTAAAGAAATTATAACGAAATATACGAATGTTGATAAACATCGCTACATATAAAAAGTAAAAAACGAAGTTGGAACGCAATTAGCGTCAAATTAAAGAAATTATAACGAAATATACGAATGTTGATAAACATCGCTACATATAAAAAGTAAAAAACGAAGTTGGAACTCAATTAGCGTCAAATTAAAGAAATTATAACGAAATATACGAATTTGGATATACATCGCTACATATAAAAGGTAAAAAACGAAGTTGAAACTCAATTAGCGTCAAATTAAAGAAATTATCACGAAATATACGAATGTTGATAAACATCGCTACGTATAAAAAGTAAAAAACGAAGTTGGAACTCAATTAGCGTCAAATTAAAGAAATCATAACGAAATAAACTAATGTGGATAAACATCGCTATATATAAAAAGTAAAAAACGTAGTTGGAACTCAATTAGCGTCAAATTACAGAAATTATAACGAAATATACGAATGTTGATAAACATCGCTACATATAAAAAGTAAAAAACGAAGTTGGAACTCAATTAGCGTCAAATTAAAGAAATTATAACGAAATATACGAATGTTGATAAACATCGCTACATATAAAAAGTGAAAAACGAAGTTGGAACTCAATTAGCGTCAAATTAAAGAAATTATAACGAAATATACGAATGTGGATAAACATCGCTACATATAAAAGGTCAAAAACGAAGTTGGAACTCAATTAGGGTCAAAATAAAGAAATTATAGCGAAATAAACTAATGTTGATAAACATCGCTACATATAAAAAGTAAAGAATGAGTTGCACTAAATTAGCGTCAAATTAAAGAACGAATAACGAAATATACGAATGTGATTAAACATCGCAACATATAAAAAGTTAAAAACGAAGTTGGAACTCAATTAGCCTCAAATTAAAGAAATTACAACGAAATAAACTAATGTTGATAAACATCGCTACATATAAAAAGTAAAAAACGATGTTGGAACTCAATTAGCGTCAAATTAATGAAATTATAACGGAATAAATTAATGTGGATAAACATCGCTACATATAAAAAGTAAAAAACGAAGTTGGAACTCAATTAGAGTTAAATTAAAGAAATTATAACGAAATATACGAATGTTGATAAACATCGCTACATATAAAAAGAAAAAACGAAGTTGGAACTCAATTAGCGTCAAATTAAAGAAATTATAACGAAATATACGAATGTTGATAAACATCGCTACATATAAAAAGTAAAAAACGAAGTTGGAACGCAATTAGCGACAAATTAAAGAAATTATAACGAAATATACGAATGTTGATAAACATCGCTACATATAAGAAGTAGAAAACGAAGTTGGAACTCAATTAGCGTCAAATTAAAGAAATTATAACGAAATATACGAATTTGGATATACATCGCTACATATAAAAAGTAAAAAACGAAGTTGGAACTCAATTAGCGTCAAATTAAAGAAATTAAAACGAAATATACGAATGTTTATAAACATCGCTACGTATAAAAAGTAAAAAACGAAGTTGGAACTCAATTAGGGTCAAATTAAAGAAATTATAACGAAATATACGAATGTTGATAAACATCGCTACATATAAAAAGTAAAAAACGAAGTTGAAAATCAATTAGCGTCAAATTAAAGAAATTGTAACAAAATAAACTAATATTGATAAACATCGCTACATATAAAAAGCAAAAAACGAAGTTGAAACTCAATTAGCGTCAAATTAAAGAAATTATAACGAAATATACGAATGTGGATAAACATCACTACATATAAAAAGTAAAAAACGAAGTTGGAACTCAATTAGCGTCAAATTAAATAAATCATAACAAAATAAACTAATGTGGATAAACATCGCTACATATAAAAAGTAAAAAACGAAGTTGGAATTCAATTAGCGTCAAATTAAAGAAATTATAACGAAATATACGAATGTGGATAAACATCGCTACATATAAAAAGTAAAAAACGAAGTTGGAACTCAATTAGCGTCAAATTAAAGAAATTATAACGAAATATACGAATGTGGATAAACATCGCTACATATAAAAACTAAAAAAACGAAGTTGGAACTCAATTAGCGTCAAATTAAAGAAATCATTACGAAATAAACTAATGTGGATAAACATCGCTACATATAAAAAGTAAAAAACGATGTTGGAACTCAATTAGCGTCAAATTAAAGAAATTATAACGAAATATACGAATGTGGATAAACATCGCTACATATAAAAAGAAAAAAACGAAGTTGGAACTCAATTAGCGTCAAATTAAAGAAATTATAACGTAATATACGAATGTGGATAAACATCGCTACATACAAAAAGTAAAAAACGAAGTTGGAACTCAATTAGCGTCAAATTAAAGAAATTATAACGAAATATACGAATGTGGATAAACATCGCTACATATAAAAAGTAAAAAACGAAGTTGAAAATCAATTAGCGTCAAATTAAAGAAATTGTAACAAAATAAACTAATATTGATAAACATCGCTACATATAAAAAGCAAAAAACGAAGTTGAAACTCAATTAGCGTCAAATTAAAGAAATTATAACGAAATATACGAATGTGGATAAACATCACTACATATAAAAAGTAAAAAACGAAGTTGGAACTCAATTAGCGTCAAATTAAATAAATTATAACGAAATATACGAATGTTGATAAACATCGCTACATATAAAAAGTAAAAAACGAAGTTGGAAATCAATTAGGGTCAAATTAAAGAAATTATAACGAAATATACGAATGTTGATAAACATCGCTACATATAAAAAGTAAAAAACGAAGTTGGAATTCAATTAGCGTCAAATTAAAGAATTTATAAAGAAATAAACTAATATTGATAAACATCGCTACATATAAAAAGTAAAAAACGAAGTTGGAACTCAATTAGCGTCAAATTAAAGAAATTATAACGAAATATACGAATGTGGATAAACATCGCTACATATAAAAGGTAAAAAACGAAGTTGGAATTCAATTAGCGTCAAATTAAAGAAATCATAACGAAATAAATTAATGTGGATAAACATCGCTACATATAAAAAGTAAAAAACGAAGTTGGAACTCAATTAGCGTCAAATTAAAGAAATTATAACGAAATATACGAATGTGGATAAACATCGCTACATATAAAAAGTAAAAAACGAAGTTGGAACTCAATTAGCGTAAAATTAAAGAAATTATAACGAAATATACGAATGTGGATAAACGTCGCTACATATAAAAAGTAAAAAACGAAGTTGGAACTCAATTAGCGTCAAATTAAAGAAATTATAACGAAATATACGAATGTGGAAAAACATCGCTACATATAAAAAGTAAAAAACGAAGTTGAAACTCAATTAGCGTCAAATTAAAGAAATTATAACGAAATATACGAATGTGGAAAAACATCGCTACATATAAAAAGTAAAAAACGAAGTTGAAACTCAATTAGCGTCAAATTAAAGAAATTATAACGAAATAAACTAATGTGGATAAACATCGCTACATATAAAAAGTAAAAAACGAAGTTGGAACTCAATTAGTGTCAAATTAAAGAAATTATAACGAAATATACGAATGTTGATAAACATCGCTACATATAAAAATTAAAAAACGACTTTGGTACTCAATTAGCGTCAAATTAAAGAAATCATAACGAAATAAACTAATGTGGATAAACATCGCTATATATAAAAAGTAAAAAACGAAGTTGGAACTCAATTAGCGTCAAATTAAAGAAATTATAACGAAATATACGAATGTTGATAAACATCGCTACATATAAAAAGTAAAAAACGAAGTTGGAAATCAATTAGCGTCAAATTAAAGAAATTATAACGAAATAAACTAATATTGATAAACATCGCTACATATAAAAAGTAAAAAACGAAGTTGGAACTAAATTAGCGTCAAATTAAAGAAATTATAACGAAATATACGAATGTGGATAAACATCGCTACATATAAAAGGTAAAAAACGAAGTTGGAACACAATTATGGTCAAATTAAAGAAATTATAACGAAATATACATATGTTGATAAACATCGCTACATATAAAAAGTAAATAACGAAGTTCCACTCAATTAGCGTCAAATTAAAGAACGTATAACGAAATATACGAATGTGATTAAACATCGCAACATATAAAAAGTAAAAAACGAAGTTGGAACTCAATTAGCTTCAAATTAAAGAAATGATAACGAAATAAACTACTGTTGATAAACATCGCTTCATATAAAAGTAAAAAACGAAGTTGGAACTGAATCAGCCTCAAATTAAAGAAATTACAACGAAATAAACTAATGTGGATAAACATCGCTACATATAAAACTAATAAAAGAAGTTGGAACTCAATTAGCGTCAAATTAAAGAAATTATAACGAAATAAACTAATGTTGATAAACATCGCTACATTTAAAAAGTAAAAAACGATGTTGGAACTCAATTAGCGTCAAATTATAGAAATTATAACGAAATAAATTAATGTGGATAAACATCGCTACATATAAAAAGTAAAAAACGAAGTTGGAACTCAATTAGCGTCAAATTAAAGAAATTATAACGAAATACACGAATGTTGATAAACATCGCTACATATAAAAAGTAAAAAACGAAGTTGGAACTCAATTAGCGTCAAATTAAATAAATTATAACGAAATATACGAATGTGGATAAACATCGCTACATATAAAAAGTAAAAAACGAAGTTGGAACTCAATTAGCGTCAAATTAAAGAAATTATAACGAAATACACGAATGTTGATAAACATCTATATATATAAAAAGTAAAAAACGAAGTTGGAACTCAATTAGCGTCAAATTAAAGAAATTATAACGAAATATACGAATTTGGATAAACATCGCTACATATAATAAGTAAAAAACGAAGTTGGAACTCAATTAGCGTCAAATTAAAGAAATTATAACGAAATAAACTAATGTGGATAAACATCGCTACATATAAAAAGTAAAAAACGAAGTTTGAACTCAATTAGCATCAAATTAAAGAAATTATAACGAAATATACGAATGTTGATAAACATCGCTACATATAAATAGTAAAAAACGAAGTTGGAAATCAATTACCGTCAAATTAAAGAAATTATAACGAAATATACGAATGTTGATAAACATCGCTACATATAAAAAGTAAAAAACGAAGTTGGAACTCAATTAGCGTCAAATTAAAGAAATTATAACGAAATATACGAATGTTGATAAACATCGCTACATATAAAAAGTAAAAAACGAAGTTGGAACTCAATTAGCGTCAAATTAAAGAAATTATAACGAAATATACGAATGTGGATAAACATCGCTACATATAAAAACTAAAAAACGAAGTTGGAACTCAATTAGCGTCAAATTAAAGAAATTATAACGAAATATACGAATGTTGATAAACATCGCTACATATAAAAAGTAAAAAACGAAGTTGGAACGCAATTAGCGTCAAATTAAAGAAATTATAACGAAATATACGAATGTTGATAAACATCGCTACATATAAAAAGTAAAAAACGAAGTTGGAACTCAATTAGCGTCAAATTAAAGAAATTATAACGAAATATACGAATTTGGATATACATCGCTACATATAAAAGGTAAAAAACGAAGTTGAAACTCAATTAGCGTCAAATTAAAGAAATTATCACGAAATATACGAATGTTGATAAACATCGCTACGTATAAAAAGTAAAAAACGAAGTTGGAACTCAATTAGCGTCAAATTAAAGAAATCATAACGAAATAAACTAATGTGGATAAACATCGCTATATATAAAAAGTAAAAAACGTAGTTGGAACTCAATTAGCGTCAAATTACAGAAATTATAACGAAATATACGAATGTTGATAAACATCGCTACATATAAAAAGTAAAAAACGAAGTTGGAACTCAATTAGCGTCAAATTAAAGAAATTATAACGAAATATACGAATGTTGATAAACATCGCTACATATAAAAAGTGAAAAACGAAGTTGGAACTCAATTAGCGTCAAATTAAAGAAATTATAACGAAATATACGAATGTGGATAAACATCGCTACATATAAAAGGTCAAAAACGAAGTTGGAAATCAATTAGGGTCAAAATAAAGAAATTATAGCGAAATAAACTAATGTTGATAAACATCGCTACATATAAAAAGTAAAGAATGAGTTGCACTAAATTAGCGTCAAATTAAAGAACGAATAACGAAATATACGAATGTGATTAAACATCGCAACATATAAAAAGTTAAAAACGAAGTTGGAACTCAATTAGCCTCAAATTTAAGAAATTACAACGAAATAAACTAATGTTGATAAACATCGCTACATATAAAAAGTAAAAAACGATGTTGGAACTCAATTAGCGTCAAATTAATGAAATTATAACGGAATAAATTAATGTGGATAAACATCGCTACATATAAAAAGTAAAAAACGAAGTTGGAACTCAATTAGAGTTAAATTAAAGAAATTATAACGAAATAAACGAATGTTGATAAACATCGCTACATATAAAAAGTAAAAAACGAAGTTGGAACTCAATTAGCGTCAAATTAAAGAAATTATAACGAAATATACGAATGTTGATAAACATCGCTACATATAAAAAGTAAAAAACGAAGTTGGAACGCAATTAGCGACAAATTAAAGAAATTATAACGAAATATACGAATGTTGATAAACATCGCTACATATAAGAAGTAGAAAACGAAGTTAAAACTCAATTAGCGTCAAATTAAAGAAATTATAACGAAATATACGAATTTGGATATACATCGCTACATATAAAAAGTAAAAAACGAAGTTGGAACTCAATTAGCGTCAAATTAAAGAAATTATAACGAAATATACGAATGTTTATAAACATCGCTACGTATAAAAAGTAAAAAACGAAGTTGGAACTCAATTAGGGTCAAATTAAAGAAATTATAACGAAATATACGAATGTTGATAAACATCGCTACATATAAAAAGTAAAAAACGAAGTTGGAACCAATTAGCGTCAAATTAAAGAAATTATAACGAAATATACGAATGTTGATAAACATTTCTACATATAAAAAGTAAAAAACGAAGTAGGAAATCAATCAGCGTCAAATTAAAGAACTTATAACGAAATAAACTAATATTGATAAACATCGCTACATATAAAAAGTAAAAAACGAAGTAGGAACTCAATTAGCGTCAAATTAAAGAAAATATAACGAAATACAAGAATGTGGATAAACATCGCTACATATAAAAGGTAAAAAACGAAGTTGGAACTCAATTAGCGTCAAATTAAAGAAATCATAACGAAATAAACTAATGTGGATAAACATCGCTATATATAAAAAGTAAAAAACGATGTTGGAACTCAATTAGCGTCAAATTAAAGAAATTATAACGAAATATACGAATGTGGATAAACATCGCTACATATAAAAAGTAAAAAACGCAGTTGGAACACAATTAGCGTCAAATTAAAGAAATCATTACGAAATAAACTAATGTGGATAAACATCGCTACATATAAAAAGTAAAAAACGATGTTGGAACTCAATTAGCGTCAAATTAAAGAAATTATAACGAAATATACGAATGTGGATAAATATCGCTACATATAAAAAGAAAAAAACGAAGTTGGAACTCAATTAGCGTCAAATTAAAGAAATTATAACGTAATATACGAACGTGGATAAACATCGCTACATACAAAAAGTAAAAAACGAAGTTGGAACTCAATTAGCGTCAAATTAAAGAAATTATAACGAAATATACGAATGTGGATAAACATCGCTACATATAAAAAGTAAAACACGAAGTTGGAACTCAATTAGCGTCAAATTAAAGAAATTATAACGAAATATACGAATTTGGATATACATCGCTACATATAAAAGGTAAAAAACGAAGTTGAAACTCAATTAGCGTCAAATTAAAGAAATTATCACGAAATATACGAATGTTGATAAACATCGCTACGTATAAAAAGTAAAAAACGAAGTTGGAACTCAATTAGCGTCAAATTAAAGAAATCATAACGAAATAAATTAATGTGGATAAACATCGCTATATATAAAAAGTAAAAAACGTAGTTGGAACTCAATTAGCGTCAAATTACAGAAATTATAACGAAATATACGAATGTTGATAAACATCGCTACATATAAAAAGTAAAAAACGAAGTTGGAACTCAATTAGCGTCAAATTAAAGAAATTATAACGAAATATACGAATGTTGATAAACATCGCTACATATAAAAAGTGAAAAACGAAGTTGGAACTCAATTAGCGTCAAATTAAAGAAATTATAACGAAATATACGAATGTGGATAAACATCGCTACATATAAAAGGTCAAAAACGAAGTTGGAAATCAATTAGGGTCAAAATAAAGAAATTATAGCGAAATAAACTAATGTTGATAAACATCGCTACATATAAAAAGTAAAGAATGAGTTGCACTAAATTAGCGTCAAATTAAAGAACGAATAACGAAATATACGAATGTGATTAAACATCGCAACATATAAAAAGTTAAAAACGAAGTTGGAACTCAATTAGCCTCAAATTTAAGAAATTACAACGAAATAAACTAATGTTGATAAACATCGCTACATATAAAAAGTAAAAAACGATGTTGGAACTCAATTAGCGTCAAATTAATGAAATTATAACGGAATAAATTAATGTGGATAAACATCGCTACATATAAAAAGTAAAAAACGAAGTTGGAACTCAATTAGAGTTAAATTAAAGAAATTATAACGAAATAAACGAATGTTGATAAACATCGCTACATATAAAAAGTAAAAAACGAAGTTGGAACTCAATTAGCGTCAAATTAAAGAAATTATAACGAAATATACGAATGTTGATAAACATCGCTACATATAAAAAGTAAAAAACGAAGTTGGAACGCAATTAGCGACAAATTAAAGAAATTATAACGAAATATACGAATGTTGATAAACATCGCTACATATAAGAAGTAGAAAACGAAGTTAAAACTCAATTAGCGTCAAATTAAAGAAATTATAACGAAATATACGAATTTGGATATACATCGCTACATATAAAAAGTAAAAAACGAAGTTGGAACTCAATTAGCGTCAAATTAAAGAAATTATAACGAAATATACGAATGTTTATAAACATCGCTACGTATAAAAAGTAAAAAACGAAGTTGGAACTCAATTAGGGTCA
Source organism: Uropetala carovei (assembly GCA_036926305.1). NCBI lineage: Eukaryota > Metazoa > Arthropoda > Insecta > Odonata > Petaluridae > Uropetala > Uropetala carovei. The sequence continues at coordinate 25,265,715 of JAXCHB010000001.1, forward strand.
AATTAAAGAAATTATAACGAAATATACGAATGTTGATAAACATCGCTACATATAAAAAGTAAAAAACGAAGTTGGAACCAATTAGCGTCAAATTAAAGAAATTATAACGAAATATACGAATGTTGATAAACATTTCTACATATAAAAAGTAAAAAACGAAGTAGGAAATCAATCAGCGTCAAATTAAAGAACTTATAACGAAATAAACTAATATTGATAAACATCGCTACATATAAAAAGTAAAAAACGAAGTAGGAACTCAATTAGCGTCAAATTAAAGAAAATATAACGAAATACAAGAATGTGGATAAACATCGCTACATATAAAAGGTAAAAAACGAAGTTGGAACTCAATTAGCGTCAAATTAAAGAAATCATAACGAAATAAACTAATGTGGATAAACATCGCTATATATAAAAAGTAAAAAACGATGTTGGAACTCAATTAGCGTCAAATTAAAGAAATTATAACGAAATATACGAATGTGGATAAACATCGCTACATATAAAAAGTAAAAAACGCAGTTGGAACACAATTAGCGTCAAATTAAAGAAATCATTACGAAATAAACTAATGTGGATAAACATCGCTACATATAAAAAGTAAAAAACGATGTTGGAACTCAATTAGCGTCAAATTAAAGAAATTATAACGAAATATACGAATGTGGATAAATATCGCTACATATAAAAAGAAAAAAACGAAGTTGGAACTCAATTAGCGTCAAATTAAAGAAATTATAACGTAATATACGAACGTGGATAAACATCGCTACATACAAAAAGTAAAAAACGAAGTTGGAACTCAATTAGCGTCAAATTAAAGAAATTATAACGAAATATACGAATGTGGATAAACATCGCTACATATAAAAAGTAAAACACGCAGTTGGAACTCAATAACCGTCAAATTAAAGAAATCATAACGAAATAAACTAATATTGATAAACATCGCCACATATAAAAAGTAAAAAACGAAGTTGGAACTCAATTAGCGTCAAATTAAAGAAATCATAACGAAATAAACTAATATTGATAAACATCGCTACATATAAAAAGTAAAAAACGAAGTTGGAACTCAATTAGCGTCAAATTAAAGAAATTATAACGAAATATACGAATGTTGATAAACATCGCTACATATAAAAAGTAAAAAACGAAGTTGGAAATCCATTAGGGTCAAATTAAAGAAATTATAACGAAATATACGAATGTTGATAAACATCGCTACATATAAAAAGTAAAAAACGAAGTTGGAATTCAATTAGCGTCAAATTAAAGAATTTATAAAGAAATAAACTAATATTGATAAACATCGCTACATATAAAAAGTAAAAAACGAAGTTGGAACTCAATTAGCGTCAAATTAAAGAAATTATAACGAAATATACGAATGTGGATAAACATCGCTACATATAAAAGGTAAAAAACGAAGTTGGAATTCAATTAGCGTCAAATTAAAGAAATCATAACGAAATAAATTAATGTGGATAAACATCGCTACATATAAAAAGTAAAAAACGAAGTTGGAACTCAATTAGCGTCAAATTAAAGAAATTATAACGAAATATACGAATGTGGATAAACATCGCTACATATAAAAAGTAAAAAACGAAGTTGGAACTCAATTAGCGTCAAATTAACGAAATTATAACGAAATATACGAATGTGGATAAACGTCGCTACATATAAAAAGTAAATAACGAAGTTCCACTCAATTAGCGTCAAATTAAAGAACGTATAACGAAATATACTAATGTGATTAAACATCGCAACATATAAAAAGTAAAAAACGAAGTTGGAACTCAATTAGCTTCAAATTAAAGAAATGATAACGAAATAAACTACTGTTGATAAACATCGCTTCATATAAAAGTAAAAAACGAAGTTGGAACTGAATCAGCCTCAAATTAAAGAAATTACAACGAAATAAACTAATGTGGATAAACATCGCTACATATAAAACTAATAAAAGAAGTTGGAACTCAATTAGCGTCAAATTAAAGAAATTATAACGAAATAAACTAATGTTGATAAACATCGCTACATTTAAAAAGTAAAAAACGATGTTGGAACTCAATTAGCGTCAAATTATAGAAATTATAACGAAATAAATTAATGTGGATAAACATCGCTACATATAAAAAGTAAAAAACGAAGTTGGAACTCAATTAGCGTCAAATTAAAGAAATTATAACGAAATACACGAATGTTGATAAACATCGCTACATATAAAAAGTAAAAAACGAAGTTGGAACTCAATTAGCGTCAAATTAAATAAATTATAACGAAATATACGAATGTGGATAAACATCTCTACATATAAAAAGTAAAAAACGAAGTTGGAACTCAATTAGCGTCAAATTAAAGAAATTATAACGAAATATACGAATGTTGATAAACATCGCTACATATAAAATGTAAAAAACGATGTTGGAACTCAATTACCGTCAAATTAAAGAAATTATAAGGAAATAAACTAATGTTGATAAACATAGCTACATATAAAATGTAAAAAACGATGTTGGAACTCAATTACCGTCAAATTAAAGAAATTATAACGAAATAAACTAATGTTGATAAACATCGCAACATATAAAAAGTAAAAAACGAAGTTGGAACTCAATTAGCTTCAAATTAAAGAAATGATAACGAAATAAACTACTGTTGATAAACATCGCTTCATATAAAAGTAAAAAACGAAGTTGGAACTGAATCAGCCTCAAATTAAAGAAATTACAACGAAATAAACTAATGTGGATAAACATCGCTACATATAAAACTAATAAAAGAAGTTGGAACTCAATTAGCGTCAAATTAAAGAAATTATAACGAAATAAACTAATGTTGATAAACATCGCTACATTTAAAAAGTAAAAAACGATGTTGGAACTCAATTACCGTCAAATTAAAGAAATTATAACGAAATATACGAATGTTGATGAACATCGCTACATATAAAAGTAAAAAACGAAGTTGGAACACAATTAGCGTCAAATTAAAGAAATTATAACGAAATATACGAATGTTGATAAACATCTATATATATGAAAAGTAAAAAACGAAGTTGGAAGTCAATTAGCGTCAAATTAAAGAAATTATAACGAAATATACGAATTTGGATAAACATCGCTACATATAATAAGTAAAAAACGAAGTTGGAACTCAATTACCGTCAAATTAAAGAAATTATAACGAAATAAACTAATGTGGATAAACATCGCTACATATAAAAAGTAAAAAACGAAGTTTGAACTCAATTAGCATCAAATTAAAGAAATTATAACGAAATATACGAATGTTGATAAACATCGCTACATATAAATAGTAAAAAACGAAGTTGGAAATCAATTACCGTCAAATTAAAGAAATTATAACGAAATATACGAATGTTGATAAACATCGCTACATATAAAAAGTAAAAAACGAAGTTGGAACTCAATTAGCGTCAAATTAAAGAAATTATAACGAAATATACGAATGTTGATAAACATCGCTACATATAAAAAGTAAAAAACGAAGTTGGAACTCAATTAGCGTCAAATTAAAGAAATTATAACGAAATATACGAATGTGGATAAACATCGCTACATATAAAAACTAAAAAACGAAGTTGGAACTCAATTAGCGTCAAATTAAAGAAATTATAACGAAATATACGAATGTGGATAAACATCGCTACATATAAAAATTAAAAAACGAAGTTGAAACTCAATTAGCGTCAAATTAAAGAAATTATAACGAAATATACGAATGTTGATAAACATCGCTACGTATAAAAAGTAAAAAACGAAGTTGGAACTCAATTAGCGTCAAATTAAAGAAATCATAACGAAATAAACTAATGTGGATAAACATCGCCATATATAAAAAGTAAAAAACGAAGTTGGAACACAATTAGCGTCAAATTACAGAAATTATAACGAAATATACGAATGTTGATAAACATCGCTAGATATAAAAAGTAAAAAACGAAGTTGGAAATCAATTAGCGTCAAATTAAATAAATTATAACGAAATATACGAATGTTGATAAACATCGCTACATACAAAAAGTAAAAAACGAAGTTGGAACTCAATTAGCGTCAAATTAAAGAAATTATAACGAAATATACGAATGTGGATAAACATCGCTACATATAAAAAGTAAAACACGCAGTTGGAACTCAATTACCGTCAAATTAAAGAAATCATAACGAAATAAACTAATATTGATAAACATCGCCACATATAAAAAGTAAAAAACGAATTTGGAACTCAATTAGCGTCAAATTAAAGAAATCATAACGAAATAAACTAATATTGATAAACATCGCTACATATAAAAAGTAAAAAACGAAGTTGGAACTCAATTAGCGTCAAATTAAAGAAATTATAACGCAATATACGAATGTTGATAAACATCGCTACATATAAAAAGTAAAAAACGAAGTTGGAAATCAATTAGGGTCAAATTAAAGAAATTATAACGAAATATATGAATGTTGATAAACATCGCTACATATAAAAAGTAAAAAACGAAGTTGGAATTCAATTAGCGTCAAATTAAAGAATTTATAAAGAAATAAACTAATATTGATAAACATCGCTACATATAAAAAGTAAAAAACGAAGTTGGAACTCAATTAGCGTCAAATTAAAGAAATTATAACGAAATATACGAATGTGGATAAGCATCGCTACATATAAAAAGTAAAAAACGAAGTTGGAACTCAATTAGCGTCAAATTAAAGAAATTATAACGAAATATACGAATGTGGATAAACATCGCTACATATAAAAAGTAAAAAACGAAGTTGGAACTCAATTAGCGTCAAATTAAAGAAATTATAACGAAATATACGAATGTGGATAAACGTCGCTACATATAAAAAGTAAAAAACGAAGTTGGAACTTAATTAGCGTCAAATTAAAGAAATTATAACGAAATATACGAATGTGGAAAAACGTCGCTACATATAAAAAGTAAAAAACGAAGTTGAAACTCAATTAGCGTCAAATTAAAGAAATTATAACGAAATAAACTAATGTGGATAAACATCGCTACATATAAAAAGTAAAAAACGAAGTTGGAACTCAATTAGGGTCAAATTAAAGAAATTATAACGAAATATACGAATGTTGATAAACATCGCTACATATAAAAATTAAAAAACGACTTTGGTACTCAATTAGCGTCAAATTAAAGAAATCATAACGAAATAAACTAATGTGGATAAACATCGCTATATATAAAAAGTAAAAAACGAAGTTGGAACTCAATTAGCGTCAAATTAAAGAAATTATAACGAAATATACGAATGTTGATAAACATCGCTACATATAAAAAGTAAAAAACGAAGTTGGAAATCAATTAGCGTCAAATTTAAGAAATTATAACGAAATAAACTAATATTGATAAACATCGCTACATATAAAAAGTAAAAAACGAAGTTGGAACTAAATTAGCGTCAAATTAAAGAAATTATAACGAAATATACGAATGTGGATAAACATCGCTACATATAAAAGGTAAAAAACGAAGTTGGAACACAATTAAGGTCAAATTAAAGAAATTATAACGAAATATACATATGTTGATAAACATCGCTACATATAAAAAGTAAATAACGAAGTTCCACTCAATTAGCGTCAAATTAAAGAACGTATAACGAAATATACGAATGTGATTAAACATCGCAACATATAAAAAGTAAAAAACGAAGTTGGAACTCAATTAGCTTCAAATTAAAGAAATGATAACGAAATAAACTACTGTTGATAAACATCGCTTCATATAAAAGTAAAAAACGAAGTTGGAGCTGAATCAGCCTCAAATTAAAGAAATTACAACGAAATAAACTAATGTGGATAAACATCGCTACATATAAAACTAATAAAAGAAGTTGGAACTCAATTAGCGTCAAATTAAAGAAATTATAACGAAATAAACTAATGTTGATAAACATCGCTACATTTAAAAAGTAAAAAACGATGTTGGAACTCAATTAGCGTCAAATTATAGAAATTATAACGAAATAAATTAATGTGGATAAACATCGCTACATATAAAAAGTAAAAAACGAAGTTGGAACTCAATTAGCGTCAAATTAAAGAAATTATAACGAAATACACGAATGTTGATAAACATCGCTACATATAAAAAGTAAAAAACGAAGTTGGAACTCAATTAGCGTCAAATTAAATAAATTATAACGAAATATACGAATGTGGATAAACATCGCTACATATAAAAAGTAAAAAAAGAAGATGGAACACAATTAGCGTCAAATTAAAGAAATTATAACGAAATATACGAATGTTGATAAACATCGCTACATATAAAATGTAAAAAACGATGTTGGAACTCAATTACCGTCAAATTAAAGAAACTATAACGAAATAAACTAATGTTGATAAACATCGCTACATATAAAAAGTAAAAACGATTATGAACTCAATTAGCGTCAAATTAAAGAAATTATAACGAAATAAATTAATGTCGGTAAACATCGCTACATATGAAAAGTAAAAAACGAAGTTGGAACTCAATTAGCGTCAAATTAAAGAAACTATAACGAAATATACGAATGCTGATGGACATCGCTACATATAAAAGTAAAAAACGAAGTTGGAACACAATTAGCGTCAAATTAAAGAAATTATAACGAAATATACGAATGTTGATAAACATCTATATATATAAAAAGTAAAAAACGAAGTTGGAACTCAATTAGCGTCAAATTAAAGAAATTATAACGAAATATACGAATTTGGATAAACATCGCTACATATAATAAGTAAAAAACGAAGTTGGAACTCAATTAGCGTCAAATTAAAGAAATTATAACGAAATAAACTAATGTGGATAAACATCGCTACATATAAAAAGTAAAAAACGAAGTTTGAATTCAATTAGCATCAAATTAAAGAAATTATAACGAAATATACGAATGTTGATAAACATCGCTACATATAAATAGTAAAAAACGAAGTTGGAAATCAATTACCGTCAAATTAAAGAAATTATAACGAAATATACGAATGTTGATAAACATCGCTACATATAAAAAGTAAAAAACGAAGTTGGAACTCAATTAGCGTCAAATTAAAGAAATTATAACGAAATATACGAATGTTGATAAACATCGCTACATATAAAAAGTAAAAAACGAAGTTGGAACTCAATTAGCGTCAAATTAAAGAAATTATAACGAAATATACGAATGTTTATAAACTTTGCTACATATAAAAAGTAAAAAACGAAGTTGGAACTCAATTATTGTCAAATTAAAGAAATTATAACGAAATATACGAATGTGGATAAACATCGCTACATATAAAAACTAAAAAACGAAGTTGGAACTCAATTAGCGTCAAATTAAAGAAATTATAACGAAATATACGAATGTGGATAAACATCGCTACATATAAAAATTAAAAAACGAAGTTGAAACTCAATTAGCGTCAAATTAAAGAAATTATAACGAAATATACGAATGTTGATAAACATCGCTACGTATAAAAAGTAAAAAACGAAGTTGGAACTCAATTAGCGTCAAATTAAAGAAATCATAACGAAATAAACTAATGTGGATAAACATCGCTATATATAAAAAGTAAAAAACGAAGTTGGAACTCAATTAGCGTCAAATTACAGAAATTATAACGAAATATACGAATGTTGATAAACATCGCTACATATAAAAAGTAAAAAACGAAGTTGGAAATCAATTAGCGTCAAATTAAAGAAATTATAACGAAAAATACGAATGTTGATAAACATCGCTACATATAAAAAGTAAAAAACGAAGTTGGAAATCAATTATAACGAAATAAACTAATATTGATAAACATCGCTACATATAAAAAGTAAAAATCGAAGTTGGAACTCAATTAGCGTCAAATTAAAGAAATTATAACGAAATATACGAATGTGGATAAACATCGCTACATATATAAGGTAAAAAACTAAGTTGGAACTCAATTAGCGTCAAATTAAAGAAATTATAACGAAATATACGAATGTTGATGAACATCGCTACATATAAAAGTAAAAAACGAAGTTGGAACACAATTAGCGTCAAATTAAAGAAATTATAACGAAATATACGAATGTTGATAAACATCTATATATATAAAAAGTAAAAAACGAAGTTGGAACTCAATTAGCGTCAAATTAAAGAAATTATAACGAAATATACGAATTTGGATAAACATCGCTACATATAATAAGTAAAAAACGAAGTTGGAACTCAATTAGCGTCAAATTAAAGAAATTATAACGAAATAAACTAATGTGGATAAACATCGCTACATATAAAAAGTAAAAAACGAAGTTTGAACTCAATTAGCATCAAATTAAAGAAATTATAACGAAATATACGAATGTTGATAAACATCGCTACATATAAATAGTAAAAAACGAAGTTGGAAATCAATTACCGTCAAATTAAAGAAATTATAACGAAATATACGAATGTTGATAAACATCGCTACATATAAAAAGTAAAAAACGAAGTTGGAACTCAATTAGCGTCAAATTAAAGAAATTATAACGAAATATACGAATGTTGATAAACATCGCTACATATAAAAAGTAAAAAACGAAGTTGGAACTCAATTAGAGTCAAATTAAAGAAATTATAACGAAATATACGAATGTTTATAAACATCGCTACATATAAAAAGTAAAAAACGAAGTTGGAACTCAATTAGCGTCAAATTAAAGAAATTATAACGAAATATACGAATGTGGATAAACATCGCTACATATAAAAACTAAAAAACGAAGTTGGAACTCAATTAGCGTCAAATTAAAGAAATTATAACGAAATATACGAATGTGGATAAACATCGCTACATATAAAAATTAAAAAACGAAGTTGAAACTCAATTAGCGTCAAATTAAAGAAATTATAACGAAATATACGAATGTGGATAAACATCGCTACGTATAAAAAGTAAAAAACGAAGTTGGAACTCAATTAGCGTCAAATTAAAGAAATCATAACGAAATAAACTAATGTGGATAAACATCGCTATATATAAAAAGTAAAAAACGAAGTTGGAACTCAATTAGCGTCAAATTACAGAAATTATAACGAAATATACGAATGTTGATAAACTTCGCTACATATAAAAAGTAAAAAACGAAGTTGGAAATCAATTAGTGTCAAATTAAAGAAATTATAACGAAATATACGAATGTGGATAAACATCGCTACATATAAAAAGTAAAAAACGAAGTTGGAACTCAATTAGCGTCAAATTAAAGAAATTATAACGAAATATACGAATGTGGATAAACATCGCTGCATATAAAAATTAAAAAACGAAGTTGGAACTCAATTAGCGTCAAATTAAAGAAATTATAACGAAATAAACGAATGTTGATAAACGTCGCTACATATAAAAAGTAAAAAACGAAGTTCCACTCAATTAGCGTCAAATTAAAGAAATTATAACGAAATATACGAATGTGGATAAACATCGCTACATATAAAAAGTAAAAAACGAAGTTGGAACTCAATTAGCGTCAAATTAAAGAAATTATAACGAAATATACGAATGTGGATAAACATCGCTACATATAAAAAGTAAAAAACGAAGTTGGAAATCAATTAGCGTCAAATTAAAGAAATTATAACGAAATATACGAATGTGGATAAACATCGCTACATATAAAAAGTAAAAAACGAAGTTGGAACTCAATTAGCGTCAAATTAAAGAAATTATAACGAAATATACGAATGTGGATAAACATCGCTACATATAAAAAGTAATAAACGAAGTTGGAACTCAATTTGCGTCAAATTAAAGAAATCATAACGAAATAAACTAATGTGGATAAACATCGCTATATATAAAAAGGAAAAAACGAAGTTGGAACTCAATTAGCGTCAAATTACAGAAATTATAACGAAATATACGAATGTTGATAAACATCGCTACATATAAAAAGTAAAAAACGAAGTTGGAAATCAATTAGCGTCAAATTAAAGAAATTATAACGAAATATACGAATGTTGATAAACATCGCTACATATAAAAAGTAAAAAACGAAGTTGGAAATCAATTAGCGTCAAATTAAAGAAATTATAACGAAATAAACTAATATTGATAAACATCGCTACATATAAAAAGTAAAAAACGAAGTTGGAACTCAATTAGCGTCAAATTAAAGAAATTATAACGAAATATACGAATGTGGATAAACATCGCTACATATATAAGGTAAAAAACGAAGTTGGAACTCAATTAGCGTCAAATTAAAGAAATTATAACGAAATATACGAATGTTGATGAACATCGCTACATATAAAAGTAAAAAACGAAGTTGGAACACAATTAGCGTCAAATTAAAGAAATTATAACGAAATAAACTAATGTGGATAAACATCGCTACATATAAAAAGTAAAAAACGAAGTTGGAACTCAATTAGGGTCAAATTAAAGAAATTATAACGAAATATACGAATGTTGATAAACATCGCTACATATAAAAATTAAAAAACGACTTTGGTACTCAATTAGCGTCAAATTAAAGAAATCATAACGAAATAAACTAATGTGGATAAACATCGCTATATATAAAAAGTAAAAAACGAAGTTGGAACTCAATTAGCGTCAAATTAAAGAAATTATAACGAAATATACGAATGTTGATAAACATCGCTACATATAAAAAGTAAAAAACGAAGTTGGAAATCAATTAGCGTCAAATTTAAGAAATTATAACGAAATAAACTAATATTGATAAACATCGCTACATATAAAAAGTAAAAAACGAAGTTGGAACTAAATTAGCGTCAAATTAAAGAAATTATAACGAAATATACGAATGTGGATAAACATCGCTACATATAAAAGGTAAAAAACGAAGTTGGAACACAATTAAGGTCAAATTAAAGAAATTATAACGAAATATACATATGTTGATAAACATCGCTACATATAAAAAGTAAATAACGAAGTTCCACTCAATTAGCGTCAAATTAAAGAACGTATAACGAAATATACGAATGTGATTAAACATCGCAACATATAAAAAGTAAAAAACGAAGTTGGAACTCAATTAGCTTCAAATTAAAGAAATGATAACGAAATAAACTACTGTTGATAAACATCGCTTCATATAAAAGTAAAAAACGAAGTTGGAGCTGAATCAGCCTCAAATTAAAGAAATTACAACGAAATAAACTAATGTGGATAAACATCGCTACATATAAAACTAATAAAAGAAGTTGGAACTCAATTAGCGTCAAATTAAAGAAATTATAACGAAATAAACTAATGTTGATAAACATCGCTACATTTAAAAAGTAAAAAACGATGTTGGAACTCAATTAGCGTCAAATTATAGAAATTATAACGAAATAAATTAATGTGGATAAACATCGCTACATATAAAAAGTAAAAAACGAAGTTGGAACTCAATTAGCGTCAAATTAAAGAAATTATAACGAAATACACGAATGTTGATAAACATCGCTACATATAAAAAGTAAAAAACGAAGTTGGAACTCAATTAGCGTCAAATTAAATAAATTATAACGAAATATACGAATGTGGATAAACATCGCTACATATAAAAAGTAAAAAAAGAAGATGGAACACAATTAGCGTCAAATTAAAGAAATTATAACGAAATATACGAATGTTGATAAACATCGCTACATATAAAATGTAAAAAACGATGTTGGAACTCAATTACCGTCAAATTAAAGAAACTATAACGAAATAAACTAATGTTGATAAACATCGCTACATATAAAAAGTAAAAACGATTATGAACTCAATTAGCGTCAAATTAAAGAAATTATAACGAAATAAATTAATGTCGGTAAACATCGCTACATATGAAAAGTAAAAAACGAAGTTGGAACTCAATTAGCGTCAAATTAAAGAAATTATAACGAAATATACGAATGCTGATGAACATCGCTACATATAAAAGTAAAAAACGAAGTTGGAACACAATTAGGGTCAAATTAAAGAAATTATAACGAAATATACGAATGTTGATAAACATCTATATATATAAAAAGTAAAAAACGAAGTTGGAACTCAATTAGCGTCAAATTAAAGAAATTATAACGAAATATACGAATTTGGATAAACATCGCTACATATAATAAGTAAAAAACGAAGTTGGAACTCAATTAGCGTCAAATTAAAGAAATTATAACGAAATAAACTAATGTGGATAAACATCGCTACATATAAAAAGTAAAAAACGAAGTTTGAATTCAATTAGCATCCAATTAAAGAAATTATAACGAAATATACGAATGTTGATAAACATCGCTACATATAAATAGTAAAAAACGAAGTTGGAAATCAATTACCGTCAAATTAAAGAAATTATAACGAAATATACGAATGTTGATAAACATCGCTACATATAAAAAGTAAAAAACGAAGTTGGAACTCAATTAGCGTCAAATTAAGGAAATTATAACGAAAGATACGAATGTTGATAAACATCGCTACATATAAAAAGTAAAAAACGAAGTTGGAACTCAATTAGCGTCAAATTAAAGAAATTATAACGAAATATACGAATGTTTATAAACTTTGCTACATATAAAAAGTAAAAAACGAAGTTGGAACTCAATTAGCGTCAAATTAAAGAAATTATAACGAAATATACGAATGTGGATAAACATCGCTACATATAAAAACTAAAAAACGAAGTTGGAACTCAATTAGCGTCAAATTAAAGAAATTATAACGAAATATACGAATGTGGATAAACATCGCTACATATAAAAATTAAAAAACGAAGTTGAAACTCAATTAGCGTCAAATTAAAGAAATTATAACGAAATATACGAATGTTGATAAACATCGCTACGTATAAAAAGTAAAAAACGAAGTTGGAACTCAATTAGCGTCAAATTAAAGAAATCATAACGAAATAAACTAATGTGGATAAACATCGCTATATATAAAAAGTAAAAAACGAAGTTGGAACTCAATTAGCGTCAAATTACAGAAATTATAACGAAATATACGAATGTTGATAAACATCGCTACATATAAAAAGTAAAAAACGAAGTTGGAAATCAATTAGCGTCAAATTAAAGAAATTATAACGAAATATACGAATGTTGATAAACATCGCTACATATAAAAAGTAAAAAACGAAGTTGGAAATCAATTATAACGAAATAAACTAATATTGATAAACATCGCTACATATAAAAAGTAAAAAACGAAGTTGGAACTCAATTAGCGTCAAATTAAAGAAATTATAACGAAATATACGAATGTGGATAAACATCGCTACATATATAAGGTAAAAAACGAAGTTGGAACTCAATTAGCGTCAAATTAAAGAAATTATAACGAAATATACGAATGTTGATGAACATCGCTACATATAAAAGTAAAAAACGAAGTTGGAACACAATTAGCGTCAAATTAAAGAAATTATAACGAAATATACGAATGTTGATAAACATCTATATATATAAAAAGTAAAAAACGAAGTTGGAACTCAATTAGCGTCAAATTAAAGAAATTATAACGAAATATACGAATTTGGATAAACATCGCTACATATAATAAGTAAAAAACGAAGTTGGAACTCAATTAGCGTCAAATTAAAGAAATTATAACGAAATAAACTAATGTGGATAAACATCGCTACATATAAAAAGTAAAAAACGAAGTTTGAACTCAATTAGCATCAAATTAAAGAAATTATAACGAAATATACGAATGTTGATAAACATCGCTACATATAAATAGTAAAAAACGAAGTTGGAAATCAATTACCGTCAAATTAAAGAAATTATAACGAAATATACGAATGTTGATAAACATCGCTACATATAAAAAGTAAAAAACGAAGTTGGAACTCAATTAGCGTCAAATTAAAGAAATTATAACGAAATATACGAATGTTGATAAACATCGCTACATATAAAAAGTAAAAAACGAAGTTGGAACTCAATTAGCGTCAAATTAAAGAAATTATAACGAAATATACGAATGTTTATAAACATCGCTACATATAAAAAGTAAAAAACGAAGTTGGAACTCAATTAGCGTCAAATTAAAGAAATTATAACGAAATATACGAATGTGGATAAACATCGCTACATATAAAAACTAAAAAACGAAGTTGGAACTCAATTAGCGTCAAATTAAAGAAATTATAACGAAATATACGAATGTGGATAAACATCGCTACATATAAAAATTAAAAAACGAAGTTGAAACTCAATTAGCGTCAAATTAAAGAAATTATAACGAAATATACGAATGTTGATAAACATCGCTACGTATAAAAAGTAAAAAACGAAGTTGGAACTCAATTAGCGTCAAATTAAAGAAATCATAACGAAATAAACTAATGTGGATAAACATCGCTATATATAAAAAGTAAAAAACGAAGTTGGAAGTCAATTAGCGTCAAATTACAGAAATTATAACGAAATATACGAATGTTGATAAACTTCGCTACATATAAAAAGTAAAAAACGAAGTTGGAAATCAATTAGCGTCAAATTAAAGAAATTATAACGAAATATACGAATGTGGATAAACATCGCTACATATAAAAAGTAAAAAACGAAGTTGGAACTCAATTAGCGTCAAATTAAAGAAATTATAACGAAATATACGAATGTGGATAAACATCGCTGCATATAAAAATTAAAAAACGAAGTTGGAACTCAATTAGCGTCAAATTAAAGAAATTATAACGAAATAAACGAATGTTGATAAACGTCGCTACATATAAAAAGTAAAAAACGAAGTTCCACTCAATTAGCGTCAAATTAAAGAAATTATAACGAAATATACGAATGTGGATAAACATCGCTACATATAAAAAGTAAAAAACGAAGTTGGAACTCAATTAGCGTCAAATTAAAGAAATTATAACGAAATATACGAATGTGGATAAACATCGCTACATATAAAAAGTAAAAAACGAAGTTGGAAATCAATTAGCGTCAAATTAAAGAAATTATACCGAAATATACGAATGTGGATAAACATCGCTACATATAAAAAGTAAAAAACGAAGTTGGAACTCAATTAGCGTCAAATTAAAGAAATTATAACGAAATATACGAATGTGGATAAACATCGCTACATATAAAAAGTAATAAACGAAGTTGGAACTCAATTTGCGTCAAATTAAAGAAATCATAACGAAATAAACTAATGTGGATAAACATCGCTATATATAAAAAGGAAAAAACGAAGTTGGAACTCAATTAGCGTCAAATTACAGAAATTATAACGAAATATACGAATGTTGATAAACATCGCTACATATAAAAAGTAAAAAACGAAGTTGGAAATCAATTAGCGTCAAATTAAAGAAATTATAACGAAATATACGAATGTTGATAAACATCGCTACATATAAAAAGTAAAAAACGAAGTTGGAAATCAATTAGCGTCAAATTAAAGAAATTATAACGAAATAAACTAATATTGATAAACATCGCTACATATAAAAAGTAAAAAACGAAGTTGGAACTCAATTAGCGTCAAATTAAAGAAATTATAACGAAATATACGAATGTGGATAAACATCGCTACATATATAAGGTAAAAAACGAAGTTGGAACTCAATTAGCGTCAAATTAAAGAAATTATAACGAAATATACGAATGTTGATGAACATCGCTACATATAAAAGTAAAAAACGAAGTTGGAACACAATTAGCGTCAAATTAAAGAAATTATAACGAAATATACGAATGTTGATAAACATCTATATATATAAAAAGTAAAAAACGAAGTTGGAACTCAATTAGCGTCAAATTAAAGAAATTATAACGAAATATACGAATTTGGATAAACATCGCTACATATAATAAGTAAAAAACGAAGTTGGAACTCAATTAGCGTCAAATTAAAGAAATTATAACGAAATAAACTAATGTGGATAAACATCGCTACATATAAAAAGTAAAAAACGAAGTTTGAACTCAATTAGCATCAAATTAAAGAAATTATAACGAAATATACGAATGTTGATAAACATCGCTACATATAAATAGTAAAAAACGAAGTTGGAAATCAATTACCGTCAAATTAAAGAAATTATAACGAAATATACGAATGTTGATAAACATCGCTACATATAAAAAGTAAAAAACGAAGTTGGAACTCAATTAGCGTCAAATTAAAGAAATTATAACGAAATATACGAATGTTGATAAACATCGCTACATATAAAAAGTAAAAAACGAAGTTGGAACTCAATTAGAGTCAAATTAAAGAAATTATAACGAAATATACGAATGTTTATAAACATCGCTACATATAAAAAGTAAAAAACGAAGTTGGAACTCAATTAGCGTCAAATTAAAGAAATTATAACGAAATATACGAATGTGGATAAACATCGCTACATATAAAAACTAAAAAACGAAGTTGGAACTCAATTAGCGTCAAATTAAAGAAATTATAACGAAATATACGAATGTGGATAAACATCGCTACATATAAAAATTAAAAAACGAAGTTGAAACTCAATTAGCGTCAAATTAAAGAAATTATAACGAAATATACGAATGTGGATAAACATCGCTACGTATAAAAAGTAAAAAACGAAGTTGGAACTCAATTAGCGTCAAATTAAAGAAATCATAACGAAATAAACTAATGTGGATAAACATCGCTATATATAAAAAGTAAAAAACGAAGTTGGAACTCAATTAGCGTCAAATTACAGAAATTATAACGAAATATACGAATGTTGATAAACTTCGCTACATATAAAAAGTAAAAAACGAAGTTGGAAATCAATTAGCGTCAAATTAAAGAAATTATAACGAAATATACGAATGTGGATAAACATCGCTACATATAAAAAGTAAAAAACGAAGTTGGAACTCAATTAGCGTCAAATTAAAGAAATTATAACGAAATATACGAATGTGGATAAACATCGCTGCATATAAAAATTAAAAAACGAAGTTGGAACTCAATTAGCGTCAAATTAAAGAAATTATAACGAAATAAACGAATGTTGATAAACGTCGCTACATATAAAAAGTAAAAAACGAAGGTCCACTCAATTAGCGTCAAATTAAAGAAATTATAACGAAATATACGAATGTGGATAAACATCGCTACATATAAAAAGTAAAAAACGAAGTTGAAAATCAATTAGCGTCAAATTAAAGAAATTATAACGAAATATACGAATGTGGATAAACATCGCTACATATAAAAAGTAAAAAACGAAGTTGGAAATCAATTAGCGTCAAATTAAAGAAATTATAACGAAATATACGAATGTGGATAAACATCGCTACATATAAAAAGTAAAAAACGAAGTTGAAACTCAATTAGCGTCAAATTAAAGAAATTATAACGAAATATACGAATGTGGATAAACATCGCTACATATAAAAAGTAATAAACGAAGTTGGAACTCAATTAGCGTCAAATTAAAGAAATTATAACGAAATATACGAATGTGGATAAACATCGCTAGATATAAAAAGTAATAAACGAAGTTGGAACTCAATTAGCGTCAAATTAAAGAAATTATAACGAAATAAACGAAAGTTGATAAACATCGCTACATATAAAAAGTAAAAAACGAAGTTGGAACTCAATAAGCGTCAAATTAAAGAAATTATAACGAACTCTACGAATGTTGATAAACTTCGCTACATATAAAAAGTAAAAAACGAAGTTGGAACTCAATTAGCGTCAAATTAAAGAAATTACAACGAACTCTACGAATGTTCATAAACTTCGCTACATATAAAAAGGAAAAAACGAAGTTGGAACTCAATTAGCGTCAAATTAAAGAAATTATAACGAACTCTACGAATGTTGATAAACTTCGCTACATATAAAAAGTAAAAAACGAAGTTGGAACTCAATTAGCGTCAAATTAAAGAAATTATAACGAACTCTGCGACTGTTGATAAACTTCGCTACATTTAAAAAGTAAAAAACGAAGTTGGAACTCAATTAGCGTCAAATTAAAGAAATTATAACGAAGTCTACGAATGTTGATAAACTTCGCTACATATAAAAAGTAAAAAACGAAGTTGGAACTCAATTAGCGTCAAATTAAAGAAATTATAACGAACTCTACGAATGTTGATAAACTTCGCTACATATAAAAAGTAAAAAACGAAGTTGGAACTCAATTAGCGTCAAATTAAAGAAATTATAACGAACTTTACGAATGTTGATAAACTTCGCTACATATAAAAAGTAAAAAACGAAGTTGGAACTCAATTAGCGTCAAATTAAAGAAATTACAACGAAATATACGAATGTTGATAAACTTCGCTACATATAAAAAGTAAAAAACGAAGTCGGAACTCAATTAGCGTCAAATTAAAGAAATTATAACGAAATATACGAATGTTGATAAACATCGCTACATATAAAAAGTAAAACACGAAGTTGGAACTCAATTAGCGCCAAATTAAAGAAATTGTAACGAAATATACGAATGTGGATAAACATCGTTACATATAAAAAGAAAAAAACGAAGTTGGAACTCAATTAGCGTCAAATTAAAGAAATTATAACGAAATAAAATAATGTGGATAAACATCGCTACATATAATAAGTAAAAAACGAAGTTGAAACTGAATTAGCGTCAAATTAAAGAAATTATAACGAAATATACGAATGTTGATAAACATCGCTACTTATATTAAGTAAAAAACGACGTTGGAACTCAATTAGCGTCAAATTAAAGAAATTATAACGAAATAAACTAATGTGGATAAACATCGCTACATATAAGAAGTAACAAACGAAGTTGGAACTCAATTAGCGTCAAATTAAAGAAATTGTAACGAAATAAACTAATGTGGATAAACTTCGCTACATATAAAAAGTAAGAAACGAAGTTGGAACTCAATTAGCGTCAAATTAAAGAAATCATAACGAACTCTACGAATGTTGATAAACTTCGCTACATATAAAAAGTAAAAAACGAAGTTGGAACTCAATTAGCGTCAAATTAATGAAATTATAACGAACTCTACGAATGTTGATAAACTTCGCTACATATAAAAAGCAAAAAACGAAGTTGGAACTCAATTAGCGTCAAATTAAAGAAATTATAACGAACTCTACGAATGTTGATAAACTTCGCTACATATAAAAAGTAAAAAACGAAGTTGGACTCAATTAGCGTCAAATTAAAGAAATTACAACGAAATATACGAATGTTGATAAACTTCGCTACATATAAAAAGTAAAAAACGAAGTTGAAACTCAATTAGCGTCAAATTAAAGAAATTATAACGAAATATACGAATGTGGATAAACATCACTACATATAAAAAGTAAAAAACGAAGTTGGAACTCAATTAGCGTCAAATTAAATAAATCATAACAAAATAAACTAATGTGGATAAACATCGCTACATATAAAAAGTAAAAAACGAAGTTGGAATTCAATTAGTGTCAAATTAAAGAAATTATAACGAAATATACGAATGTGGATAAACATCGCTACATATAAAAAGTAAAAAACGAAGTTGGAACTCAATTAGCGTCAAATTAAAGAAATTATAACGAAATATACGAATGTGGATAAACATCGCTACATATAAAAACTAAAAAACGAAGTTGGAACTCAATTAGCGTCAAATTAAATAAATTATAACGAAATATACGAATGTGGATAAACATCGCTACATATAAAAGTAAAAAACGAAGTTGAAACTCAATTAGCGTCAAATTAAAGAAATTATAACGAAATATACGAATGTTGATAAACATCGCTACGTATAAAAAGTAAAAAACGAAGTTGGAACTCAATTAGCGTCAAATTAAAGAAATCATAACGAAATAAACTAATGTGGATAAACATCGCTATATATAAAAAGTAAAAAACGAAGTTGGAACTCAATTAGCGTCACATTAAAGAAATTAGAACGACTCTACGAAAGTTGATAAACTTCGCTACATATAAAAAGTAAAAAACGAAGTTGGAACTCAATTAGCGTCAAATTAAAGAAATTATAACGAACTCTACGAATGTTGATAAACTTCGCTACATATAAAAAGTAAAAAACGAAGTTGGAACTCAATTAGCGTCAAATTAAAGAAATTATAACGAACTCTACGAATGATGATAAGCTTCGCTACATATAAAAAGTAAAAAACGAAGTTGGAACTCAATTAGCGTCAAATTAAAGAAATTATAACGAACTCTACGAATGATGATAAACTTCGCTACATATAAAAAGTAAAAAACGAAGTTGGAACTCAATTAGCGTCAAATTAAAGAAATCATAACGAACTCTACGAATGTTGTTAAACTTCGCTACCTATATAAAAAGTAAAAAACGAAGTTGGAACTCAATTAGCGTCCAATTAAAGAACTCATAACGAACTCTACGAATGTTGATAAACTTCGCTACATATAAAAAGTAAAAAACGAAGTTGGAACTCAATTAGCGTCAAATTAAAGAAATTATAACGAACTCTACGAATGTTGATAAACTTCGCTACATATAAAAAGTAAAAAACGAAGTTGGAACTCAATTAGCGTCAAATTAAAGAAATTAGAACGAACTCCACGAATGTTGATAAACTTCGCTACATATAAAAAGTAAAAAACGAAGTTGGAACTCAATTAGCGTCAAATTAAAGAAATTATAACGAACTCTACGAATGTTGATAAACTTCGCTACATATAAAAAGTAAAAAACGAAGTTGGAACTCAATTAGCGTCAAATTAAAGAAATTATAACGAACTCTACGAATGATGATAAACTTCGCTACATATAAAAAGTAAAAAACGAAGTTGGAACTCAATTAGCGTCAAATTAAAGAAATCATAACGAACTCTACGAATGTTGATAAACTTCGCTACATATAAAAAGTAAAAAACGAAGTTGGAACTCAATTAGCGTCAAATTAAAGAAATTATAAGGAACTCTACGAATGTTGATAAACTTCGCTACATATAAAAAGTAAAAAACAAAGTTGGAACTCAATTAGCGTCAAATTAAAGAAATTATAACGAACTCTACGAATGTTGATAAACTTCGCTACATATAAAAAGTAAAAAACGAAGTTGGAACTCAATTAGCGTCAAATTAAAGAAATTATAACGAACTCTACGAATGTTGATAAACTTCGCTACATATAAAAAGTAAAAAACGAAGTTGGAACTCAATTAGCGTCAAATTAAAGAAATTATAAGGAACTCTACGAATGTTGATAAACTTCGCTACATATAAAAAGTAAAAAACAAAGTTGGAACTCAATTACGTCAAATTAAAGAAATTATAACGAACTCTACGAATGTTGATAAACTTCGCTACATATAAAAAGTAAAAAACGAAGTTGGAACTCAATTAGCGTCAAATTAAAGAAATTATAACGAACTCTACGAATGTTGATAAACTTCGCTACATATAAAAAGTAAAAAACGAAGTTGGAACTCAATTAGCGTCAAATTAAAGAAATTATAACGAACTCTACGAATGTTGATAAACTTCACTACATATATAAAAAGTAAAAAACGAAGTTGGAACTCAATTAGCGTCAAATTAAAGAAATTATAACGAACTCTACGAATGTTGATAAACTTCGCTACATATAAAAAGTAAAAAACTCAGTTGGAACTCAATTAGCGTCAAATTAAAGAAATTATAACGAACTCTACGAATGTTGATAAACTTCGCTACATATAAAAAGTAAAAAACGAAGTTGGAACTCAATTAGCGTCAAATTAAAGAAATTATAACGAACTCTACGAATGTTGATAAACTTCGCTACATATAGAAAGTAAAAAACGAAGTTGGAACTCAATTAGCGTCAAATTAAAGAAATTATAACGAACTCTACGAATGTTGATAAACTTCGCTACATATAGAAAGTAAAAAACGAAGTTGGAACTCAATTAGCGTCAAATTAAAGAAATTATAACGAACTCTACGAATGTTGATAAACTTCGCTACATATAAAAAGTAAAAAACGAAGTTGGAACTCAATTAGCGTCAAATTAAAGAAATCATAACGAACTCTACGAATGTTGATAAACTTCGCTACATATAAAAAGTAAAAAAACGATGTTGGAACTCAATTAGCGTCAAATTAAAGAAATCATAACGAACTCTACGAATGTTGATAAACTTCGTTACATATAAAAAGTAAAAAACGAAGTTGGAACTCAATTAGCGTCAAATTAAAGAAATCATAACGAACTCTACGAATGTTGATAAACTTCGCTACATATAAAAAGTAAAAAACGAAGTTGGAACTCAATTAGCGTCAAATTAAAGAAATTATAACGAACTCTACGAATGTTGATAAACTTCGCTACATATAAAAAGTAAAAAACGAAGTTGGAACTCAATTAGCGTCAAATTAAAGAAATTATAACGAACTCTACGAATGTTGATAAACTTCGCTACATATAAAAAGTAAAAAACGAAGTTGGAACTCAATTAGCGTCAAATTAAAGAAATTATAACGAACTCTACGAATGTTGATAAACTTCGCTACATATAAAAAGTAAAAAACGAAGTTGGAACTCAATTAGCGTCAAATTAAAGAAATTATAACGAACTCTACGAATGTTGATAAACTTCGCTACATATAAAAAGTAAAAAACGAAGTTGGAACTCAATTAGCGTCAAATTAAAGAAATTATAACGAACTCTACGAATGTTGATAAACTTCGCTACATATAAAAAGTAAAAAACGAAGTTGGAACTCAATTAGCGTCAAATTAAAGAAATTATAACGAACTCTACGAATGTTGATAAACTTCGCTACATATAAAAAGTAAAAAACGAAATTGGAACTCAATTAGCGTCAAATTAAAGAAATTATAACGAACTCTACGAATGTTGATAAACTTCGCTACATATAAAAAGTAAAAAAACGAATTTGGAACTCAATTGGCGTCAAATTAAAGAAATCATAACGAACTCTACGAATGTTGATAAACTTCGCTACATATAAAAAGTAAAAAACGAAGTTGGAACTCAATTAGCGTCAAATTAAAGAAATCATAACGAACTCTACGAATGTTGATAAACTTCGCTACATATAAAAAGTAAAAAAACGATGTTGGAACTCAATTAGCGTCAAATTAAAGAAATCATAACGAACTCTACGAATGTTGATAAACTTCGCGACATATAAAAAGTAAAAAACGAAGTTGGAACACAATTAGCGTCAAATTAAAGAAATTATAACGAACTCTACGAATGTTGATAAACTTCGCTAGATATAAAAAGTAAAAAACGAAGTTGGAACTCAATTAGCGTCAAATTAAAGAAATTATAACGAACTCTACGAATGTTGATAAACTTCGCTACATATGAAAAGTAAAAAAAAAAGTTGGAACTCAATTATCGTCAAATTAAAGAAATTATAACGAACTCTACGAATGTTGATAAACTTCGCTACATATAAAAAGTAAAAAACGAAGTTGGAACTCAATTACCGTCAAATTAAAGAAATTATAACGAACTCTACGAATGTTGATAAACTTCGCTACATATAAAAAGTAAAAAACGAAGTTGGAACTCAATTAGCGTCAAATTAAAAAAATTATAACGAACTCTACGAATGTTGATAAACTTCGCTACATATAAAAAGTAAAAAACGAAGTTGGGACTCAATTAGCGTCAAATTAAAGAAATCATAACGAACTCTACGAATGTTGATAAACTTCGCTACATATAAAAAGTAAAAAACGAAGTTGGAACTCAATTAGCGTCAAATTAAAGAAATTATAACGAACTCTACGAATGTTGATAAACATCGCTACATATAAAAAGTAAAAAACGAAGTTGGAACTCAATTAGCCTCAAATTAAAGAAATTATAACGAACTCTACGAATGTTGATAAACTTCGCTACATATAAAAAGTAAAAAACGAAGTTGGAACTCAATTAGCGTCAAATTAAAGAAATTATAACGAACTCTACGAATGTTGATAAACTTCGCTACATATAAAAAGTAAAAAACGAAGTTGGAACTCAATTAGCGTCAAATTAAAGAAATTATAACGAACTCTACGAATGTTGATAAACTTCGCTACATATAAAAAGTAAAAAACGAAGTTGGAACTCAATTAGCGTCAAATTAAAGAAATTATAACGAACTCTACGAATGTTGATAAACTTCGCTACATATAAAAAGTAAAAAACGAAGTTGGAACTCAATTAGCGTCAAATTAAAGAAATTATAACGAACTCTACGAATGTTGATAAACTTCGCTACATATAAAAAGTAAAAAACGAAGTTGGAACTCAATTAGCGTCAAATTAAAGAAATTATAACGAACTCTACGAATGTTGATAAACTTCACTACATATAAAAAGTAAAAAACGAAGTTGGAACTCAATTAGCGTCAAATTAAAGAAATTATAACGAACTCTACGAATGTTGATAAACTTCGCTACATATAAAAAGTAAAAAACGAAGTTGGAACTCAATTAGCGTCAAATTAAAGAAATTATAACGAACTCTACGAATGTTGATAAACTTCGCTACATATAAAAAGTAAAAAACGAAGTTGGAACTCAATTAGCGTCAAATTAAAGAAATTATAACGAACTCTACGAATGTTGATAAACTTCGCTACATATAGAAAGTAAAAAACGAAGTTGGAACTCAATTAGCGTCAAATTAAAGAAATTATAACGAACTCTACGAATGTTGATAAACTTCGCTACATATAGAAAGTTAAAAACGAAGTTGGAACTCAATTAGCGTCAAATTAAAGAAATTATAACGAACTCTACGAATGTTGATAAACTTCGCTACATATAGAAGGTAAAAAACGAAGTTGGAACTCAATTAGCGTCAAATTAAAGAAATTATAACGAACTCTACGAATGTTGATAAACTTCGCTACATATAGAAAGTAAAAAACGAAGTTGGAACTCAATTAGCGTCAAATTAAAGAAATTATAACGAACTCTACGAATGTTGATAAACTTCGCTACATATAAAAAGTAAAAAACGAAGTTGGAACTCAATTAGCGTCAAATTAAAGAAATCATAACGAACTCTACGAATGTTGATAAACTTCGCTACATATAAAAAGTAAAAAAACGATGTTGGAACTCAATTAGCGTCAAATTAAAGAAATCATAACGAACTCTACGAATGTTGATAAACTTCGTTACATATAAAAAGTAAAAAACGAAGTTGGAACTCAATTAGCGTCAAATTAAAGAAATCATAACGAACTCTACGAATGTTGATAAACTTCGCTACATATAAAAAGTAAAAAACGAAGTTGGAACTCAATTAGCGTCAAATTAAAGAAATTATAACGAACTCTACGAATGTTGATAAACTTCGCTACATATAAAAAGTAAAAAACGAAGTTGGAACTCAATTAGCGTCAAATTAAAGAAATTATAACGAACTCTACGAATGTTGATAAACTTCGCTACATATAAAAAGTAAAAAACGAAGTTGGAACTCAATTAGCGTCAAATTAAAGAAATTATAACGAACTCTACGAATGTTGATAAACTTCGCTACATATAAAAAGTAAAAAACGAAGTTGGAACTCAATTAGCGTCAAATTAAAGAAATTATAACGAACTCTACGAATGTTGATAAACTTCGCTACATATAAAAAGTAAAAAACGAAGTTGGAACTCAATTAGCGTCAAATTAAAGAAATTATAACGAACTCTACGAATGTTGATAAACTTCGCTACATATAAAAAGTAAAAAACGAAGTTGGAACTCAATTAGCGTCAAATTAAAGAAATTATAACGAACTCTACGAATGTTGATAAACTTCGCTACATATAAAAAGTAAAAAACGAAATTGGAACTCAATTAGCGTCAAATTAAAGAAATTATAACGAACTCTACGAATGTTGATAAACTTCGCTACATATAAAAAGTAAAAAAACGAATTTGGAACTCAATTGGCGTCAAATTAAAGAAATCATAACGAACTCTACGAATGTTGATAAACTTCGCTACATATAAAAAGTAAAAAACGAAGTTGGAACTCAATTAGCGTCAAATTAAAGAAATCATAACGAACTCTACGAATGTTGATAAACTTCGCTACATATAAAAAGTAAAAAAACGATGTTGGAACTCAATTAGCGTCAAATTAAAGAAATCATAACGAACTCTACGAATGTTGATAAACTTCGCGACATATAAAAAGTAAAAAACGAAGTTGGAACACAATTAGCGTCAAATTAAAGAAATTATAACGAACTCTACGAATGTTGATAAACTTCGCTAGATATAAAAAGTAAAAAACGAAGTTGGAACTCAATTAGCGTCAAATTAAAGAAATTATAACGAACTCTACGAATGTTGATAAACTTCGCTACATATGAAAAGTAAAAAAAAAAGTTGGAACTCAATTATCGTCAAATTAAAGAAATTATAACGAACTCTACGAATGTTGATAAACTTCGCTACATATAAAAAGTAAAAAACGAAGTTGGAACTCAATTACCGTCAAATTAAAGAAATTATAACGAACTCTACGAATGTTGATAAACTTCGCTACATATAAAAAGTAAAAAACGAAGTTGGAACTCAATTAGCGTCAAATTAAAGAAATTATAACGAACTCTACGAATGTTGATAAACTTCGCTACATATAAAAAGTAAAAAACGAAGTTGGGACTCAATTAGCGTCAAATTAAAGAAATCATAACGAACTCTACGAATGTTGATAAACTTCGCTACATATAAAAAGTAAAAAACGAAGTTGGAACTCAATTAGCGTCAAATTAAAGAAATTATAACGAACTCTACGAATGTTGATAAACATCGCTACATATAAAAAGTAAAAAACGAAGTTGGAACTCAATTAGCCTCAAATTAAAGAAATTATAACGAACTCTACGAATGTTGATAAACTTCGCTACATATAAAAAGTAAAAAACGAAGTTGGAACTCAATTAGCGTCAAATTAAAGAAATTATAACGAACTCTACGAATGTTGATAAACTTCGCTACATATAAAAAGTAAAAAACGAAGTTGGAACTCAATTAGCGTCAAATTAAAGAAATTATAACGAACTCTACGAATGTTGATAAACTTCGCTACATATAAAAAGTAAAAAACGAAGTTGGAACTCAATTAGCGTCAAATTAAAGAAATTATAACGAACTCTACGAATGTTGATAAACTTCGCTACATATAAAAAGTAAAAAACGAAGTTGGAACTCAATTAGCGTCAAATTAAAGAAATTATAACGAACTCTACGAATGTTGATAAACTTCGCTACATATAAAAAGTAAAAAACGAAGTTGGAACTCAATTAGCGTCAAATTAAAGAAATTATAACGAACTCTACGAATGTTGATAAACTTCACTACATATAAAAAGTAAAAAACGAAGTTGGAACTCAATTAGCGTCAAATTAAAGAAATTATAACGAACTCTACGAATGTTGATAAACTTCGCTACATATAAAAAGTAAAAAACGAAGTTGGAACTCAATTAGCGTCAAATTAAAGAAATTATAACGAACTCTACGAATGTTGATAAACTTCGCTACATATAAAAAGTAAAAAACGAAGTTGGAACTCAATTAGCGTCAAATTAAAGAAATTATAACGAACTCTACGAATGTTGATAAACTTCGCTACATATAGAAAGTAAAAAACGAAGTTGGAACTCAATTAGCGTCAAATTAAAGAAATTATAACGAACTCTACGAATGTTGATAAACTTCGCTACATATAGAAAGTTAAAAACGAAGTTGGAACTCAATTAGCGTCAAATTAAAGAAATTATAACGAACTCTACGAATGTTGATAAACTTCGCTACATATAAAAAGTAAAAAACGAAGTTGGAACTCAATTAGCGTCAAATTAAAGAAATCATAACGAACTCAACGAATGTTGATAAACTTCGCTACATATAAAAAGTAAAAAAACGATGTTGGAACTCAATTAGCGTCAAATTAAAGAAATCATAACGAACTCTACGAATGTTGATAAACTTCGTTACATATAAAAAGTAAAAAACGAAGTTGGAACTCAATTAGCGTCAAATTAAAGAAATCATAACGAACTCTACGAATGTTGATAAACTTCGCTACATATAAAAAGTAAAAAACGAAGTTGGAACTCAATTAGCGTCAAATTAAAGAAATTATAACGAACTCTACGAATGTTGATAAACTTCGCTACATATAAAAAGTAAAAAACGAAGTTGGAACTCAATTAGCGTCAAATTAAAGAAATTATAACGAACTCTACGAATGTTGATAAACTTCGCTACATATAAAAAGTAAAAAACGAAGTTGGAACTCAATTAGCGTCAAATTAAAGAAATTATAACGAACTCTACGAATGTTGATAAACTTCGCTACATATAAAAAGTAAAAAACGAAGTTGGAACTCAATTAGCGTCAAATTAAAGAAATCATAACGAACTCTACGAATGTTGATAAACTTCGCTACATAAAAAAGTAAAAAACGAAGTTGGAACTCAATTAGCGTCAAATTAAAGAAATTATAACGAACTCTACGAATGTCGATAAACTTCGCTACATATAAAAAGTAAAATACGAAGTTGGAACTCAATTAGCGTCAAATTAAAGAAATCATTACGAACTCTACGAATGTTGATAAACTTCGCTACATATAAAAAGTAAAAAACGAAGTTGGAACTCAATTAGCGTCAAATTAAAGAAATTATAACGAACTCTACGAATGTTGATAAACTTCGATACATATAAAAAGTAAAAAACGAAGTTGGAACTCAATTAGCGTCAAATTAAAGAAATTATAACGAACTCTACGAATGTTGATAAACTTCGCTACATATAAAAAGTAAAAAACGAAGTAGGAACTCAATTAGCGTCAAATTAAAGAAATTATAACGAACTCTACGAATGTTGATAAACTTCGCTACATATAAAAAGTAAAAAACGAAGTTGGAACTCAATTAGCGTCAAATTAAAGAAATTATAACGAACTCTACGAATGTTGATAAACTTCGCTACATATAAAAAGTAAAAAACGAAGTTGGAACTCAATTAGCGTCAAATTAAAGAAATTATAACGAACTCTACGAATGTTGATAAACTTCGCTACATATAAAAAGTAAAAAACGAAGTTGGAACTCAATTAGCGTCAAATTAAAGAAATTATAACGAACTCTACGAATGTTGATAAACTTCGCTACATATAAAAAGTAAAAAACGAAGTTGGAACTCAATTAGCGTCAAATTAAAGAAATTATAACGAACTCTACGAATGTTGATAAACTTCGCTACATATAAAAAGTAAAAAACGAAGTTGGAACTCAATTAGCGTCAAATTAAAGAAATCATAACGAACTCTACGAATGTTGATAAACTTCGCTACATATAAAAAGTAAAAAACTAAGTTGGAACTCAATTAGCGTCAAATTAAAGAAATTATAACGAACTCTACGAATGTTGATAAACTTCGCTACATATAAAAAGTAAAAAACGAAGTTGGAACTCAATTAGCGTCAAATTAAAGAAATTATAACGAACTCTACGAATGTTGATAAACTTCGCTACATATAAAAAGTAAAAAACGAAGTTGGAACTCAATTAGCGTCAAATTAAAGAAATTATAACGAACTCTACGAATGTTGATAAACTTCGCTACATATAAAAAGTAAATAACGAAGTTGGAACTCAATTAGCGTCAAATTAAAGAAATTATAACGAACTCTACGAATGTTGATAAACTTCGCTACATATAAAAAGTAAAAAACGAAGTTGGAACTCAATTAGCGTCAAATTAAAGAAATTATAACGAACTCTACGAATGTTGATAAACTTCGCTACATATAAAAAGTAAAAAACGAAGTTGGAACTCAATTAGCGTCAAATTAAAGAAATTATAACGAACTCTACGAATGTTGATAAACTTCGCTACATATAAAAAGTAAAAAACGAAGTTGGAACTCAATTAGCGTCAAATTAAAGAAATTATAACGAACTCTACGAATGTTGATAAACTTCGCTACATATAAAAAGTAAAAAACGAAGTTGGAACTCAATTAGCGTCAAATTAAAGAAATTATAACGAACTCTACGAATGTTGATAAACTTCGCTACATATAAAAAGTAAAAAACGAAGTTGGAACTCAATTAGCGTCAAATTAAAGAAATTATAACGAACTCTACGAATGTTGATAAACTTCGCTACATATAAAAAGTAAAAAACGAAGTTGGAACTCAATTAGCGTCAAATTAAAGAAATCATAACGAACTCTACGAATGTTGATAAACTTCGCTACATATAAAAAGTAAAAAACTAAGTTGGAACTCAATTAGCGTCAAATTAAAGAAATTATAACGAACTCTACGAATGTTGATAAACTTCGCTACATATAAAAAGTAAAAAACGAAGTTGGAACTCAATTAGCGTCAAATTAAAGAAATTATAACGAACTCTACGAATGTTGATAAACTTCGCTACATATAAAAAGTAAAAAACGAAGTTGGAACTCAATTAGCGTCAAATTAAAGAAATTATAACGAACTCTACGAATGTTGATAAACTTCGCTACATATAAAAAGTAAATAACGAAGTTGGAACTCAATTAGCGTCAAATTAAAGAAATTATAACGAACTCTACGAATGTTGATAAACTTCGCTACATATAAAAAGTAAAAAACGAAGTTGGAACTCAATTAGCGTCAAATTAAAGAAATTATAACGAACTCTACGAATGTTGATAAACTTCGCTACATATAAAAAGTAAAAAACGAAGTTGGAACTCAATTAGCGTCAAATTAAAGAAATTATAACGAACTCTACGAACGTTGATAAACTTCGCTACATATAAAAAGTAAAAAACGAAGTTGGAACTCAATTAGCGTCAAATTAAAGAAATTATAACGAACTCTACGAATGTTGATAAACTTCGCTACATATAAAAAGTAAAAAACGAAGTTGGAACTCAATTAGCGTCAAATTAAAGAAATTATAACGAACTCTACGAATGTTGATAAACTTCGCTACATATAAAAAGTAAAAAACGAAGTTGGAACTCAATTAGCGTCAAATTAAAG
Organism: Uropetala carovei; assembly: GCA_036926305.1. NCBI lineage: Eukaryota > Metazoa > Arthropoda > Insecta > Odonata > Petaluridae > Uropetala > Uropetala carovei. Next base: position 25,296,694 of record JAXCHB010000001.1, read on the forward strand.
AAATTATAACGAACTCTACGAATGTTGATAAACTTCGCTACATATAAAAAGTAAAAAACGAAGTTGGAACTCAATTAGCGTCAAATTAAAGAAATTATAACGAACTCTACGAATGTTGATAAACTTCGCTACATATAAAAAGTAAAAAACGAAGTTGGAACTCAATTAGCGTCAAATTAAAGAAATTATAACGAACTCTACGAATGTTGATAAACTTCGCTACATATAAAAAGTAAAAAACGAAGTTGGAACTCAATTAGCGTCAAATTAAAGAAATCATAACGAACTCTACGAATGTTGATAAACTTCGCTACATATAAAAAGTAAAAAACTAAGTTGGAACTCAATTAGCGTCAAATTAAAGAAATTATAACGAACTCTACGAATGTTGATAAACTTCGCTACATATAAAAAGTAAAAAACGAAGTTGGAACTCAATTAGCGTCAAATTAAAGAAATTATAACGAACTCTACGAATGTTGATAAACTTCGCTACATATAAAAAGTAAAAAACGAAGTTGGAACTCAATTAGCGTCAAATTAAAGAAATTATAACGAACTCTACGAATGTTGATAAACTTCGCTACATATAAAAAGTAAAAAACGAAGTTGGAACTCAATTAGCGTCAAATTAAAGAAATTATAACGAACTCTACGAATGTTGATAAACTTCGCTACATATAAAAAGTAAAAAACGAAGTTGGGACTCAATTAGCGTCAAATTAAAGAAATCATAACGAACTCTACGAATGTTGATAAACTTCGCTACATATAAAAAGTAAAAAACGAAGTTGGAACTCAATTAGCGTCAAATTAAAGAAATTATAACGAACTCTACGAATGTTGATAAACTTCGATACATATAAAAAGTAAGAACGAAGTTGGAACTCAATTAGCGTCAAATTAAAGAAATTATAACGAACTCTACGAATGTTGATAAACTTCGCTACATATAAAAAGTAAAAAACGAAGTTGGAACTCTATTAGCGTCAAATTAAAGAAATTATAACGAACTCTACGAATGTTGATAAACTTCGCTACATATAAAAAGTAAAAAACGAAGTTGGAACTCAATTAGCGTCAAATTAAAGAAATTATAACGTACTCTACGAATGTTGATAAACTTCGCTACATATAAAATGTAAAAAACGAAGTTGGAACTCAATTAGCGTCAAATTAAAGAAATTATAACGAACTCTACGAATGTTGATAAACTTCGCTACATATAAAAAGTAAAAAACGAAGTTGGAACTCAATTAGCGTCAAATTAAAGAAATTATAACGAACTCTACGAATGTTGATAAACTTCGCTACATATAAAAAGTAAAAAACGAAGTTGGAACTCAATTAGCGTCAAATTAAAGAAATCATAACGAACTCTACGAATGTTGATAATCTTCGCTACATATAAAAAGTAAAAAACTAAGTTGGAACTCAATTAGCGTCAAATTAAAGAAATTATAACGAACTCTACGAATGTTGATAAACTTCGCTACATATAAAAAGTAAAAAACGAAGTTGGAACTCAATTAGCGTCAAATTAAAGAAATTATAACGAACTCTACGAATGTTGATAAACTTCGCTACATATAAAAAGTAAAAAACGAAGTTGGAACTCAATTAGCGTCAAATTAAAGAAATTATAACGAACTCTACGAATGTTGATAAACTTCGATACATATAAAAAGTAAAAAACGAAGTTCGAACTCAATTAGCGTCAAATTAAAGAAATTATAACGAACTCTACGAATGTTGATAAACTTCGCTACATATAAAAAGTAAAAAACGAAGTTGGAACTCAATTAGCGTCAAATTAAAGAAATTATAACGAACTCTACGAATGTTGATAAACTTCGCTACATATAAAAAGTAAAAAACGAAGTTGGAACTCAATTAGCGTCAAATTAAAGAAGTTATAACGAACTCTACGAATGTTGATAAACTTCGCTACATATAAAAAGTAAAAAACGAAGTTGGAACTCAATTAGCGTCAAATTAAAGAAATCATAACGAACTCTACGAATGTTGATAAACTTCGCTACATAAAAAAGTAAAAAACGAAGTTGGAACTCAATTAGCGTCAAATTAAAGAAATTATAACGAACTCTACGAATGTCGATAAACTTCGCTACATATAAAAAGTAAAATACGAAGTTGGAACTCAATTAGCGTCAAATTAAAGAAATCATAACGAACTCTACGAATGTTGATAAACTTCGCTACATATAAAAAGTAAAAAACGAAGTTGGAACTCAATTAGCGTCAAATTAAAGAAATTATAACGAACTCTACGAATGTTGATAAACTTCGATACATATAAAAAGTAAAAAACGAAGTTGGAACTCAATTAGCATCAAATTAAAGAAATTATAACGAACTCTACGAATGTTGATAAACTTCGCTACATATAAAAAGTAAAAAACGAAGTAGGAACTCAATTAGCGTCAAATTAAAGAAATTATAACGAACTCTACGAATGTTGATAAACTTCGCTAGATATAAAAAGTAAAAAACGAAGTTGGAACTCAATTAGCGTCAAATTAAAGAAATTATAACGAACTCTACGAATGTTGATAAACTTCGCTACATATAAAAAGTAAAAAACGAAGTTGGAACTCAATTAGCGTCAAATTAAAGAAATTATAACGAACTCTACGAATGTTGATAAACTTCGCTACATATAAAAAGTAAAAAACGAAGTTGGAACTCAATTAGCGTCAAATTAAAGAAATTATAACGAACTCTACGAATGTTGATAAACTTCGCTACATATAAAAAGTAAAAAACGAAGTTGGAACTCAATTAGCGTCAAATTAAAGAAATTATAACGAACTCTACGAATGTTGATAAACTTCGCTACATATAAAAAGTAAAAAACGAAGTTGGAACTCAATTAGCGTCAAATTAAAGAAATCATAACGAACTCTACGAATGTTGATAAACTTCGCTACATATAAAAAGTAAAAAACTAAGTTGGAACTCAATTAGCGTCAAATTAAAGAAATTATAACGAACTCTACGAATGTTGATAAACTTCGCTACATATAAAAAGTAAAAAACGAAGTTGGAACTCAATTAGCGTCAAATTAAAGAAATTATAACGAACTCTACGAATGTTGATAAACTTCGCTACATATAAAAAGTAAAAAACGAAGTTGGAACTCAATTAGCGTCAAATTAAAGAAATTATAACGAACTCTACGAATGTTGATAAACTTCGCTACATATAAAAAGTAAAAAACGAAGTTGGAACTCAATTAGCGTCAAATTAAAGAAATTATAACGAACTCTACGAATGTTGATAAACTTCGCTACATATAAAAAGTAAAAAACGAAGTTGGAACTCAATTAGCGTCAAATTAAAGAAATCATAACGAACTCTACGAATGTTGATAAACTTCGCTACATAAAAAAGTAAAAAACGAAGTTGGAACTCAATTAGCGTCAAATTAAAGAAATTATAACGAACTCTACGAATGTCGATAAACTTCGCTACATATAAAAAGTAAAATACGAAGTTGGAACTCAATTAGCGTCAAATTAAAGAAATCATAACGAACTCTACGAATGTTGATAAACTTCGCTACATATAAAAAGTAAAAAACGAAGTTGGAACTCAATTAGCGTCAAATTAAAGAAATTATAACGAACTCTACGAATGTTGATAAACTTCGATACATATAAAAAGTAAAAAACGAAGTTGGAACTCAATTAGCGTCAAATTAAAGAAATTATAACGAACTCTACGAATGTTGATAAACTTCGCTACATATAAAAAGTAAAAAACGAAGTAGGAACTCAATTAGCGTCAAATTAAAGAAATTATAACGAACTCTACGAATGTTGATAAACTTCGCTAGATATAAAAAGTAAAAAACGAAGTTGGAACTCAATTAGCGTCAAATTAAAGAAATTATAACGAACTCTACGAATGTTGATAAACTTCGCTACATATAAAAAGTAAAAAACGAAGTTGGAACTCAATTAGCGTCAAATTAAAGAAATTATAACGAACTCTACGAATGTTGATAAACTTCGCTACATATAAAAAGTAAAAAACGAAGTTGGAACTCAATTAGCGTCAAATTAAAGAAATTATAACGAACTCTACGAATGTTGATAAACTTCGCTACATATAAAAAGTAAAAAACGAAGTTGGAACTCAATTAGCGTCAAATTAAAGAAATTATAACGAACTCTACGAATGTTGATAAACTTCGCTACATATAAAAAGTAAAAAACGAAGTTGGAACTCAATTAGCGTCAAATTAAAGAAATCATAACGAACTCTACGAATGTTGATAAACTTCGCTACATATAAAAAGTAAAAAACTAAGTTGGAACTCAATTAGCGTCAAATTAAAGAAATTATAACGAACTCTACGAATGTTGATAAACTTCGCTACATATAAAAAGTAAAAAACGAAGTTGGAACTCAATTAGCGTCAAATTAAAGAAATTATAACGAACTCTACGAATGTTGATAAACTTCGCTACATATAAAGAGTAAAAAACGAAGTTGGAACTCAATTAGCGTCAAATTAAAGAAATTATAACGAACTCTACGAATGTTGATAAACTTCGCTACATATAAAAAGTAAAAAACGAAGTTGGAACTCAATTAGCGTCAAATTAAAGAAATTATAACGAACTCTACGAATGTTGATAAACTTCGCTACATATAAAAAGTAAAAAACGAAGTTGGGACTCAATTAGCGTCAAATTAAAGAAATCATAACGAACTCTACGAATGTTGATAAACTTTGCTACATATAAAAAGTAAAAAACGAAGTTGGAACTCAATTAGCGTCAAATTAAAGAAATTATAACGAACTCTACGAATGTTGATAAACTTCGCTACATATAAAAAGTAAAAAACGAAGTTGGAACTCAATTAGCGTCAAATTAAAGAAATTATAACGAACTCTACGAATGTTGATAAACTTCGCTACATATAAAAAGTAAAAAACGAAGTTGGAACTCAATTAGCGTCAAATTAAAGAAATTATAACGAACTCTACGAATGTTGATAAACTTCGCTACATATAAAAAGTAAAGAACGAAGTTGGAACTCAATTAGCGTCAAATTAAAGAAATTATAACGTACTCTACGAATGTTGATAAACTTCGCTACATATAAAATGTAAAAAACGAAGTTGGAACTCAATTAGCGTCAAATTAAAGAAATTATAACGAACTCTACGAATGTTGATAAACTTCGCTACATATAAAAAGTAAAAAACGAAGTTGGAACTCAATTAGCGTCAAATTAAAGAAATTATAACGAACTCTACGAATGTTGATAAACTTCGCTACATATAAAAAGTAAAAAACGAAGTTGGAACTCAATTAGCGTCAAATTAAAGAAATCATAACGAACTCTACGAATGTTGATAAACTTCGCTACATATAAAAAGTAAAAAACTAAGTTGGAACTCAATTAGCGTCAAATTAAAGAAATTATAACGAACTCTACGAATGTTGATAAACTTCGCTACATATAAAAAGTAAAAAACGAAGTTGGAACTCAATTAGCGTCAAATTAAAGAAATTATAACAAACTCTACGAATGTTGATAAATTCGCTACATATAAAAAGTAAAAAACGAAGTTGGAACTCAATTAGCGTCAAATTAAAGAAATTATAACGAACTCTACGAATGTTGATAAACTTCGCTACATATAAAAAGTAAAAAACGAAGTTGGGACTCAATTAGCGTCAAATTAAAGAAATCATAACGAACTCTACGAATGTTGATAAACTTCGCTACATATAAAAAGTAAAAAACGAAGTTGGAACTCAATTAGCGTCAAATTAAAGAAATTATAACGAACTCTACGAATGTTGATAAACTTCGCTACATATAAAAAGTAAAAAACGAAGTTGGAACTCAATTAGCGTCAAATTAAAAAATTATAACGAACTCTACGAATGTTGATAAACTTCGCTACATATAAAAAGTAAAAAACGAAGTTGGAACTCAATTAGCGTCAAATTAAAGAAATTATAACGAACTCTACGAATGTTGATAAACTTCGCTACATATAAAAAGTGAAAAACGAAGTTGGAACTCAATTAGCGTCAAATTAAAGAAATTATAACGTACTCTACGAATGTTGATAAACTTCGCTACATATAAAATGTAAAAAACGAAGTTGGAACTCAATTAGCGTCAAATTAAAGAAATTATAACGAACTCTACGAATGTTGATAAACTTCGCTACATATAAAAAGTAAAAAACGAAGTTGGAACTCAATTAGCGTCAAATTAAAGAAATTATAACGAACTCTACGAATGTTGATAAACTTCGCTACATATAAAAAGTAAAAAACGAAGTTGGAACTCAATTAGCGTCAAATTAAAGAAATTATAACGAACTCTACGAATGTTGATAAACTTCGCTACATATAAAAAGTAAAAAACGAAGTTGGAACTCAATTAGCGTCAAATTAAAGAAATTATAACGAACTCTACGAATGTTGATAAACTTCGCTACATATAAAAAGTAAAAAACGAAGTTGGAACTAAATTAGCGTCAAATTAAAGAAATTATAACGAACTCTACGAATGTTGATAAACTTCGCTACATATAAAAAGTAAAAAACGAAGTTGGAACTCAATTAGCGTCAAATTAAAGAAATTATAACGAACTCTACGAATGTTGATAAACTGCGCTACATATAAAAAGTAAAAAACGAAGTTGGAACTCAATTAGCGTCAAATTAAAGAAATTATAACGAACTCTACGAATGTTGATAAACTTCGCTACATATAAAAAGTAAAAAACGAAGTTGGTACTCAATTAGCGTCAAATTAAAGAAATTACAACGAAATATACGAATGTTGATAAACTTCGCTACATATAAAAAGTAAAAAACGATGTTGGAACTCAATTAGCGTCAAATTAAAGAAATCATAACGAACTCTACGAATGTTGATAAACTTCGCTACATATAAAAAGTAAAAAACGAACTTGGAACTCAATTAGCGTCAAATTAAAGAAGTTATAACGAACTCTACGAATGTTGATAAACTTCGCTACATATAAAAAGTAAAAAACGAAGTTGGAACTCAATTAGCGTCAAATTAAAGAAATCATAACGAACTCTACGAATGTTGATAAACTTCGCTACATAAAAAAGTAAAAAAGGAAGTTGGAACTCAATTAGCGTCAAATTAAAGAAATTATAACGAACTCTACGAATGTCGATAAACTTCGCTACATATAACAAGTAAAATACGAAGTTGGAACTCAATTAGCGTCAAATTAAAGAAATCATAACGAACTCTACGAATGTTGATAAACTTCGCTACATATAAAAAGTAAAAAACGAATTTGGAACTCAATTAGCGTCAAATTAAAGAAATTATAACGAACTCTACGAATGTTGATAAACTTCGATACATATAAAAAGTAAAAAACGAAGTTGGAACTCAATTAGCGTCAAATTAAAGAAATTATAACGAACTCTACGAATGTTGATAAACTTCGCTACATATAAAAAGTAAAAAACGAAGTAGGAACTCAATTAGCGTCAAATTATAGAAATTATAACGAACTCTACGAATGTTGATAAACTTCGCTACATATAAAAAGTAAAAAACGAAGTTGGAACTCAATTAGCGTCAAATTAAAGAAATTATAACGAACTCTACGAATGTTGATAAACTTCGCTACATATAAAAAGTAAAAAACGAAGTTGGAACTCAATTAGCGTCAAATTAAAGAAATTATAACGAACTCTACGAATGTTGATAAACTTCGCTACATATAAAAAGTAAAAAACGAAGTTGGAACTCAATTAGCGTCAAATTAAAGAAATTATAACGAACTCTACGAATGTTGATAAACTTCGCTACATATAAAAAGTAAAAAACGAAGTTGGAACTCAATTAGCGTCAAATTAAAGAAATTATAACGAACTCTACGAATGTTGATAAACTTCGCTACATATAAAAAGTAAAAAACGAAATTGGAACTCAATTAGCGTCAAATTAAAGAAATTATAACGAACTCTACGAATGTTGATAAACTTCGCTACATATAAAAAGTAAAAAACGAAGTTGGAACTCAATTAGCGTCAAATTAAAGAAATTATAACGAACTCTACGAATGTTGATAAACTTCGCTACATATAAAAAGTAAAAAACGAAGTTGGAACTCAATTAGCGTCAAATTAAAGAAATCATAACGAACTCTACGAATGTTGATAAACTTCGCTACATATAAAAAGTAAAAAACTAAGTTGGAACTCAATTAGCGTCAAATTAAAGAAATTATAACGAACTCTACGAATGTTGATAAACTTCGCTACATATAAAAAGTAAAAAACTAAGTTGGAACTCAATTAGCGTCAAATTAAAGAAATTATAACGAACTCTACGAATGTTGATAAACTTCGCTACATATAAAAAGTAAAAAATGAAGTTGGAACTCAATTAGCGTCAAATTAAAGAAATTATAACGAACTCTACGAATGTTGATAAACTTCGCTACATATAAAAAGTAAAAAACGAAGTTGGAACTCAATTAGCGTCAAATTAAAGAAATTATAACGAACTCTACGAATGTTGATAAACTTCGCTACATATAAAAAGTAAAAAACGAAGTTGGGACTCAATTAGCGTCAAATTAAAGAAATCATAACGAACTCTACGAATGTTGATAAACTTCGCTACATATAAAAAGTAAAAAACGAAGTTGGAACTCAATTAGCGTCAAATTAAAGAAATTATAACGAACTCTACGAATGTTGATAAACTTCGCTACATATAAAAAGTAAAAAACGAAGTTGGAACTCAATTAGCGTCAAATTAAAGAAATTATAACGAACTCTACGAATGTTGATAAACTTCGCTACATATAAAAAGTAAAAAACGAAGTTGGAACTCAATTAGCGTCAAATTAAAGAAATTATAACGAACTCTACGAATGTTGATAAACTTCGCTACATATAAAAAGTAAAGAACGAAGTTGGAACTCAATTAGCGTCAAATTAAAGAAATTATAACGTACTCTACGAATGTTGATAAACTTCGCTACATATAAAATGTAAAAAACGAAGTTGGAACTCAATTAGCGTCAAATTAAAGAAATTATAACGAACTCTACGAATGTTGATAAACTTCGCTACATATAAAAAGTAAAAAACGAAGTTGGAACTCAATTAGCGTCAAATTAAAGAAATTATAACGAACTCTACGAATGTTGATAAACTTCGCTACATATAAAAAGTAAAAAACGAAGTTGGAACTCAATTAGCGTCAAATTAAAGAAATCAAAGCGAACTCTACGAATGTTGATAAACTTCGCTACATATAAAAAGTAAAAAACGAAGTTGGAACTCAATTAGCGTCAAATTAAAGAAATTATAACGAACTCTACGAATGTTGATAAACTTCGATACATATAAAAAGTAAAAAACGAAGTTCGAACTCAATTAGCGTCAAATTAAAGAAATTATAACGAACTCTACGAATGTTGATAAACTTCGCTACATATAAAAAGTAAAAAACGAAGTTGGAACTCAATTAGCGTCAAATTAAAGAAATTATAACGAACTCTACGAATGTTGATAAACTTCGCTACATATAAAAAGTAAAAAACGAAGTTGGAACTCAATTAGCGTCAAATTAAAGAAGTTATAACGAACTCTACGAATGTTGATAAACTTCGCTACATATAAAAAGTAAAAAACGAAGTTGGAACTCAATTAGCGTCAAATTAAAGAAATCATAACGAACTCTACGAATGTTGATAAACTTCGCTACATAAAAAAGTAAAAAACGAAGTTGGAACTCAATTAGCGTCAAATTAAAGAAATTATAACGAACTCTACGAATGTCGATAAACTTCGCTACATATAAAAAGTAAAATACGAAGTTGGAACTCAATTAGCGTCAAATTAAAGAAATCATAACGAACTCTACGAATGTTGATAAACTTCGCTACATATAAAAAGTAAAAAACGAAGTTGGAACTCAATTAGCGTCAAATTAAAGAAATTATAACGAACTCTACGAATGTTGATAAACTTCGATACATATAAAAAGTAAAAAACGAAGTTGGAACTCAATTAGCATCAAATTAAAGAAATTATAACGAACTCTACGAATGTTGATAAACTTCGCTACATATAAAAAGTAAAAAACGAAGTAGGAACTCAATTAGCGTCAAATTAAAGAAATTATAACGAACTCTACGAATGTTGATAAACTTCGCTAGATATAAAAAGTAAAAAACGAAGTTGGAACTCAATTAGCGTCAAATTAAAGAAATTATAACGAACTCTACGAATGTTGATAAACTTCGCTACATATAAAAAGTAAAAAACGAAGTTGGAACTCAATTAGCGTCAAATTAAAGAAATTATAACGAACTCTACGAATGTTGATAAACTTCGCTACATATAAAAAGTAAAAAACGAAGTTGGAACTCAATTAGCGTCAAATTAAAGAAATTATAACGAACTCTACGAATGTTGATAAACTTCGCTACATATAAAAAGTAAAAAACGAAGTTGGAACTCAATTAGCGTCAAATTAAAGAAATTATAACGAACTCTACGAATGTTGATAAACTTCGCTACATATAAAAAGTAAAAAACGAAGTTGGAACTCAATTAGCGTCAAATTAAAGAAATCATAACGAACTCTACGAATGTTGATAAACTTCGCTACATATAAAAAGTAAAAAACTAAGTTGGAACTCAATTAGCGTCAAATTAAAGAAATTATAACGAACTCTACGAATGTTGATAAACTTCGCTACATATAAAAAGTAAAAAACGAAGTTGGAACTCAATTAGCGTCAAATTAAAGAAATTATAACGAACTCTACGAATGTTGATAAACTTCGCTACATATAAAAAGTAAAAAACGAAGTTGGAACTCAATTAGCGTCAAATTAAAGAAATTATAACGAACTCTACGAATGTTGATAAACTTCGCTACATATAAAAAGTAAAAAACGAAGTTGGAACTCAATTAGCGTCAAATTAAAGAAATTATAACGAACTCTACGAATGTTGATAAACTTCGCTACATATAAAAAGTAAAAAACGAAGTTGGAACTCAATTAGCGTCAAATTAAAGAAATCATAACGAACTCTACGAATGTTGATAAACTTCGCTACATAAAAAAGTAAAAAACGAAGTTGGAACTCAATTAGCGTCAAATTAAAGAAATTATAACGAACTCTACGAATGTCGATAAACTTCGCTACATATAAAAAGTAAAATACGAAGTTGGAACTCAATTAGCGTCAAATTAAAGAAATCATAACGAACTCTACGAATGTTGATAAACTTCGCTACATATAAAAAGTAAAAAACGAAGTTGGAACTCAATTAGCGTCAAATTAAAGAAATTATAACGAACTCTACGAATGTTGATAAACTTCGATACATATAAAAAGTAAAAAACGAAGTTGGAACTCAATTAGCGTCAAATTAAAGAAATTATAACGAACTCTACGAATGTTGATAAACTTCGCTACATATAAAAAGTAAAAAACGAAGTAGGAACTCAATTAGCGTCAAATTAAAGAAATTATAACGAACTCTACGAATGTTGATAAACTTCGCTAGATATAAAAAGTAAAAAACGAAGTTGGAACTCAATTAGCGTCAAATTAAAGAAATTATAACGAACTCTACGAATGTTGATAAACTTCGCTACATATAAAAAGTAAAAAACGAAGTTGGAACTCAATTAGCGTCAAATTAAAGAAATTATAACGAACTCTACGAATGTTGATAAACTTCGCTACATATAAAAAGTAAAAAACGAAGTTGGAACTCAATTAGCGTCAAATTAAAGAAATTATAACGAACTCTACGAATGTTGATAAACTTCGCTACATATAAAAAGTAAAAAACGAAGTTGGAACTCAATTAGCGTCAAATTAAAGAAATTATAACGAACTCTACGAATGTTGATAAACTTCGCTACATATAAAAAGTAAAAAACGAAGTTGGAACTCAATTAGCGTCAAATTAAAGAAATCATAACGAACTCTACGAATGTTGATAAACTTCGCTACATATAAAAAGTAAAAAACTAAGTTGGAACTCAATTAGCGTCAAATTAAAGAAATTATAACGAACTCTACGAATGTTGATAAACTTCGCTACATATAAAAAGTAAAAAACGAAGTTGGAACTCAATTAGCGTCAAATTAAAGAAATTATAACGAACTCTACGAATGTTGATAAACTTCGCTACATATAAAGAGTAAAAAACGAAGTTGGAACTCAATTAGCGTCAAATTAAAGAAATTATAACGAACTCTACGAATGTTGATAAACTTCGCTACATATAAAAAGTAAAAAACGAAGTTGGAACTCAATTAGCGTCAAATTAAAGAAATTATAACGAACTCTACGAATGTTGATAAACTTCGCTACATATAAAAAGTAAAAAACGAAGTTGGGACTCAATTAGCGTCAAATTAAAGAAATCATAACGAACTCTACGAATGTTGATAAACTTTGCTACATATAAAAAGTAAAAAACGAAGTTGGAACTCAATTAGCGTCAAATTAAAGAAATTATAACGAACTCTACGAATGTTGATAAACTTCGCTACATATAAAAAGTAAAAAACGAAGTTGGAACTCAATTAGCGTCAAATTAAAGAAATTATAACGAACTCTACGAATGTTGATAAACTTCGCTACATATAAAAAGTAAAAAACGAAGTTGGAACTCAATTAGCGTCAAATTAAAGAAATTATAACGAACTCTACGAATGTTGATAAACTTCGCTACATACAAAAAGTAAAGAACGAAGTTGGAACTCAATTAGCGTCAAATTAAAGAAATTATAACGTACTCTACGAATGTTGATAAACTTCGCTACATATAAAATGTAAAAAACGAAGTTGGAACTCAATTAGCGTCAAATTAAAGAAATTATAACGAACTCTACGAATGTTGATAAACTTCGCTACATATAAAAAGTAAAAAACGAAGTTGGAACTCAATTAGCGTCAAATTAAAGAAATTATAACGAACTCTACGAATGTTGATAAACTTCGCTACATATAAAAAGTAAAAAACGAAGTTGGAACTCAATTAGCGTCAAATTAAAGAAATCATAACGAACTCTACGAATGTTGATAAACTTCGCTACATATAAAAAGTAAAAAACTAAGTTGGAACTCAATTAGCGTCAAATTAAAGAAATTATAACGAACTCTACGAATGTTGATAAACTTCGCTACATATAAAAAGTAAAAAACGAAGTTGGAACTCAATTAGCGTCAAATTAAAGAAATTATAACAAACTCTACGAATGTTGATAAATTCGCTACATATAAAAAGTAAAAAACGAAGTTGGAACTCAATTAGCGTCAAATTAAAGAAATTATAACGAACTCTACGAATGTTGATAAACTTCGCTACATATAAAAAGTAAAAAACGAAGTTGGGACTCAATTAGCGTCAAATTAAAGAAATCATAACGAACTCTACGAATGTTGATAAACTTCGCTACATATAAAAAGTAAAAAACGAAGTTGGAACTCAATTAGCGTCAAATTAAAGAAATTATAACGAACTCTACGAATGTTGATAAACTTCGCTACATATAAAAAGTAAAAAACGAAGTTGGAACTCAATTAGCGTCAAATTAAAAAATTATAACGAACTCTACGAATGTTGATAAACTTCGCTACATATAAAAAGTAAAAAACGAAGTTGGAACTCAATTAGCGTCAAATTAAAGAAATTATAACGAACTCTACGAATGTTGATAAACTTCGCTACATATAAAAAGTGAAAAACGAAGTTGGAACTCAATTAGCGTCAAATTAAAGAAATTATAACGTACTCTACGAATGTTGATAAACTTCGCTACATATAAAATGTAAAAAACGAAGTTGGAACTCAATTAGCGTCAAATTAAAGAAATTATAACGAACTCTACGAATGTTGATAAACTTCGCTACATATAAAAAGTAAAAAACGAAGTTGGAACTCAATTAGCGTCAAATTAAAGAAATTATAACGAACTCTACGAATGTTGATAAACTTCGCTACATATAAAAAGTAAAAAACGAAGTTGGAACTCAATTAGCGTCAAATTAAAGAAATTATAACGAACTCTACGAATGTTGATAAACTTCGCTACATATAAAAAGTAAAAAACGAAGTTGGAACTCAATTAGCGTCAAATTAAAGAAATTATAACGAACTCTACGAATGTTGATAAACTTCGCTACATATAAAAAGTAAAAAACGAAGTTGGAACTAAATTAGCGTCAAATTAAAGAAATTATAACGAACTCTACGAATGTTGATAAACTTCGCTACATATAAAAAGTAAAAAACGAAGTTGGAACTCAATTAGCGTCAAATTAAAGAAATTATAACGAACTCTACGAATGTTGATAAACTGCGCTACATATAAAAAGTAAAAAACGAAGTTGGAACTCAATTAGCGTCAAATTAAAGAAATTATAACGAACTCTACGAATGTTGATAAACTTCGCTACATATAAAAAGTAAAAAACGAAGTTGGTACTCAATTAGCGTCAAATTAAAGAAATTACAACGAAATATACGAATGTTGATAAACTTCGCTACATATAAAAAGTAAAAAACGATGTTGGAACTCAATTAGCGTCAAATTAAAGAAATCATAACGAACTCTACGAATGTTGATAAACTTCGCTACATATAAAAAGTAAAAAACGAAGTTGGAACTCAATTAGCGTCAAATTAAAGAAGTTATAACGAACTCTACGAATGTTGATAAACTTCGCTACATATAAAAAGTAAAAAACGAAGTTGGAACTCAATTAGCGTCAAATTAAAGAAATCATAACGAACTCTACGAATGTTGATAAACTTCGCTACATAAAAAAGTAAAAAAGGAAGTTGGAACTCAATTAGCGTCAAATTAAAGAAATTATAACGAACTCTACGAATGTCGATAAACTTCGCTACATATAACAAGTAAAATACGAAGTTGGAACTCAATTAGCGTCAAATTAAAGAAATCATAACGAACTCTACGAATGTTGATAAACTTCGCTACATATAAAAAGTAAAAAACGAATTTGGAACTCAATTAGCGTCAAATTAAAGAAATTATAACGAACTCTACGAATGTTGATAAACTTCGATACATATAAAAAGTAAAAAACGAAGTTGGAACTCAATTAGCGTCAAATTAAAGAAATTATAACGAACTCTACGAATGTTGATAAACTTCGCTACATATAAAAAGTAAAAAACGAAGTAGGAACTCAATTAGCGTCAAATTATAGAAATTATAACGAACTCTACGAATGTTGATAAACTTCGCTACATATAAAAAGTAAAAAACGAAGTTGGAACTCAATTAGCGTCAAATTAAAGAAATTATAACGAACTCTACGAATGTTGATAAACTTCGCTACATATAAAAAGTAAAAAACGAAGTTGGAACTCAATTAGCGTCAAATTAAAGAAATTATAACGAACTCTACGAATGTTGATAAACTTCGCTACATATAAAAAGTAAAAAACGAAGTTGGAACTCAATTAGCGTCAAATTAAAGAAATTATAACGAACTCTACGAATGTTGATAAACTTCGCTACATATAAAAAGTAAAAAACGAAGTTGGAACTCAATTAGCGTCAAATTAAAGAAATTATAACGAACTCTACGAATGTTGATAAACTTCGCTACATATAAAAAGTAAAAAACGAAATTGGAACTCAATTAGCGTCAAATTAAAGAAATTATAACGAACTCTACGAATGTTGATAAACTTCGCTACATATAAAAAGTAAAAAACGAAGTTGGAACTCAATTAGCGTCAAATTAAAGAAATTATAACGAACTCTACGAATGTTGATAAACTTCGCTACATATAAAAAGTAAAAAACGAAGTTGGAACTCAATTAGCGTCAAATTAAAGAAATCATAACGAACTCTACGAATGTTGATAAACTTCGCTACATATAAAAAGTAAAAAACTAAGTTGGAACTCAATTAGCGTCAAATTAAAGAAATTATAACGAACTCTACGAATGTTGATAAACTTCGCTACATATAAAAAGTAAAAAACTAAGTTGGAACTCAATTAGCGTCAAATTAAAGAAATTATAACGAACTCTACGAATGTTGATAAACTTCGCTACATATAAAAAGTAAAAAATGAAGTTGGAACTCAATTAGCGTCAAATTAAAGAAATTATAACGAACTCTACGAATGTTGATAAACTTCGCTACATATAAAAAGTAAAAAACGAAGTTGGAACTCAATTAGCGTCAAATTAAAGAAATTATAACGAACTCTACGAATGTTGATAAACTTCGCTACATATAAAAAGTAAAAAACGAAGTTGGGACTCAATTAGCGTCAAATTAAAGAAATCATAACGAACTCTACGAATGTTGATAAACTTCGCTACATATAAAAAGTAAAAAACGAAGTTGGAACTCAATTAGCGTCAAATTAAAGAAATTATAACGAACTCTACGAATGTTGATAAACTTCGATACATATAAAAAGTAAAAAACGAAGTTGGAACTCAATTAGCGTCAAATTAAAGAAATTATAACGAACTCTACGAATGTTGATAAACTTCGCTACATATAAAAAGTAAAAAACGAAGTTGGAACTCAATTAGCGTCAAATTAAAGAAATTATAACGAACTCTACGAATGTTGATAAACTTCGCTACATATAAAAAGTAAAGAACGAAGTTGGAACTCAATTAGCGTCAAATTAAAGAAATTATAACGTACTCTACGAATGTTGATAAACTTCGCTACATATAAAATGTAAAAAACGAAGTTGGAACTCAATTAGCGTCAAATTAAAGAAATTATAACGAACTCTACGAATGTTGATAAACTTCGCTACATATAAAAAGTAAAAAACGAAGTTGGAACTCAATTAGCGTCAAATTAAAGAAATTATAACGAACTCTACGAATGTTGATAAACTTCGCTACATATAAAAAGTAAAAAACGAAGTTGGAACTCAATTAGCGTCAAATTAAAGAAATCAAAGCGAACTCTACGAATGTTGATAAACTTCGCTACATATAAAAAGTAAAAAACGAAGTTGGAACTCAATTAGCGTCAAATTAAAGAAATTATAACGAACTCTACGAATGTTGATAAACTTCGCTACATATAAAAAGTAAAAAACGAAGTTGGAACTCAATTAGCGTCAAATTAAAGAAATTATAACGAACTCTACGAATGTTGATAAATTCGCTACATATAAAAAGTAAAAAACGAAGTTGGAACTCAATTAGCGTCAAATTAAAGAAATTATAACGAACTCTACGAATGTTGATAAACTTCGCTACATATAAAAAGTAAAAAACGAAGTTGGAACTCAATTAGCGTCAAATTAAAGAAATTATAACGAACTCTACGAATGTTGATAAACTTCGCTACATATAAAAAGTAAAAAATGAAGTTGGGACTCAATTAGCGTCAAATTAAAG
The DNA here is from genome assembly GCA_036926305.1 of Uropetala carovei. NCBI lineage: Eukaryota > Metazoa > Arthropoda > Insecta > Odonata > Petaluridae > Uropetala > Uropetala carovei. The sequence continues at coordinate 25,314,154 of JAXCHB010000001.1, forward strand.
AAATCATAACGAACTCTACGAATGTTGATAAACTTCGCTACATATAAAAAGTAAAAAACGAAGTTGGAACTCAATTAGCGTCAAATTAAAGAAATAATAACGAACTCTACGAATGTTGATAAACTTCGCTACATATAAAAAGTAAAGAACGAAGTTGGAACTCAATTAGCGTCAAATTAAAGAAATTATAACGTACTCTACGAATGTTGATAAACTTCGCTACATATAAAATGTAAAAAACGAAGTTGGAACTCAATTAGCGTCAAATTAAAGAAATTATAACGAACTCTACGAATGTTGATAAACTTCGCTACATATAAAAAGTAAAAAACGAAGTTGGAACTCAATTAGCGTCAAATTAAAGAAATTATAACGAACTGTACGAATGTTGATAAACTTCGCTACATATAAAAAGTAAAAAACGAAGTTGGAACTCAATTAGCGTCAAATTAAAGAAATCATAACGAACTCTACGAATGTTGATAAACTTCGCTACATATAAAAAGTAAAAAACGAAGTTGGAACTCAATTAGCGTCAAATTAAAGAAATTATAACGAACTCTACGAATGTTGATAAACTTCGCTACATATAAAAAGTAAAAAACGAAGTTGGAACTCAATTAGCGTCAAATTAAAGAAATTATAACGAACTCTACGAATGTTGATAAATTCGCTACATATAAAAAGTAAAAAACGAAGTTGGAACTCAATTAGCGTCAAATTAAAGAAATTATAACGAACTCTACGAATGTTGATAAACTTCGCTACATATAAAAAGTAAAAAACGAAGTTGGAACTCAATTAGCGTCAAATTAAAGAAATTATAACGAACTCTACGAATGTTGATAAACTTCGCTACATATAAAAAGTAAAAAACGAAGTTGGGACTCAATTAGCGTCAAATTAAAGAAATCATAACGAACTCTACGAATGTTGATAAACTTCGCTACATATAAAAAGTAAAAAACGAAGTTGGAACTCAATTAGCGTCAAATTAAAGAAATTATAACGAACTCTACGAATGTTGATAAACATCGCTACATATAAAAAGTAAAAAACGAAGTTGGAACTCAATTAGCCTCAAATTAAAGAAATTATAACGAACTCTACGAATGTTGATAAACTTCGCTACATATAAAAAGTAAAAAACGAAGTTGGAACTCAATTAGCGTCAAATTAAAGAAATTATAACGAACTCTACGAATGTTGATAAACTTCGCTACATATAAAAAGTAAAAAACGAAGTTGGAACTCAATTAGCGTCAAATTAAAGAAATTATAACGAACTCTACGAATGTTGATAAACTTCGCTACATATAAAAAGTAAAAAACGAAGTTGGAACTCAATTAGCGTCAAATTAAAGAAATTATAACGAACTCTACGAATGTTGATAAACTTCGCTACATATAAAAAGTAAAAAACGATGTTGGAACTCAATTAGCGTCAAATTAAAGAAATTATAACGAACTCTACGAATGTTGATAAACTTCGCTACATATAAAAAGTAAAAAACGAAGTTGGAACTCAATTAGCGTCAAATTAAAGAAATTATAACGAACTCTACGAATGTTGATAAACTTCGCTACATATAGAAAGTAAAAAACGAAGTTGGAACTCAATTAGCGTCAAATTAAAGAAATTATAACGAACTCTACGAATGTTGATAAACTTCGCTACATATAGAAAGTAAAAAACGAAGTTGGAACTCAATTAGCGTCAAATTAAAGAAATTATAACGAACTCTACGAATGTTGATAAACTTCGCTACATATAAAAAGTAAAAAACGAAGTTGGAACTCAATTAGCGTCAAATTAAAGAAATCATAACGAACTCTACGAATGTTGATAAACTTCGCTACATATAAAAAGTAAAAAAACGATGTTGGAACTCAATTAGCGTCAAATTAAAGAAATCATAACGAACTCTACGAATGTTGATAAACTTCGTTACATATAAAAAGTAAAAAACGAAGTTGGAACTCAATTAGCGTCAAATTAAAGAAATCATAACGAACTCTACGAATGTTGATAAACTTCGCTACATATAAAAAGTAAAAAACGAAGTTGGAACTCAATTAGCGTCAAATTAAAGAAATTATAACGAACTCTACGAATGTTGATAAACTTCGCTACATATAAAAAGTAAAAAACGAAGTTGGAACTCAATTAGCGTCAAATTAAAGAAATTATAACGAACTCTACGAATGTTGATAAACTTCGCTACATATAAAAAGTAAAAAACGAAGTTGGAACTCAATTAGCGTCAAATTAAAGAAATTATAACGAACTCTACGAATGTTGATAAACTTCGCTACATATAAAAAGTAAAAAACGAAGTTGGAACTCAATTATCGTCAAATTAAAGAAATTATAACGAACTCTACGAATGTTGATAAACTTCGCTACATATAAAAAGTAAAAAACGAAGTTGGAACTCAATTAGCGTCAAATTAAAGAAATTATAACGAACTCTACGAATGTTGATAAACTTCGCTACATATAAAAAGTAAAAAACGAAGTTGGAACTCAATTAGCGTCAAATTAAAGAAATTATAACGAACTCTACGAATGTTGATAAACTTCGCTACATATAAAAAGTAAAAAACGAAATTGGAACTCAATTAGCGTCAAATTAAAGAAATTATAACGAACTCTACGAATGTTGATAAACTTCGCTACATATAAAAAGTAAAAAAACGAAGTTGGAACTCAATTGGCGTCAAATTAAAGAAATCATAACGAACTCTACGAATGTTGATAAACTTCGCTACATATAAAAAGTAAAAAACGAAGTTGGAACTCAATTAGCGTCAAATTAAAGAAATCATAACGAACTCTACGAATGTTGATAAACTTCGCTACATATAAAAAGTAAAAAACGAAGTTGGAACTCAATTAGCGTCAAATTAAAGAAATTATAACGAACTCTACGAATGTTGATAAACTTCGCTACATATAAAAAGTAAAAAACGAAGTTGGAACTCAATTAGCGTCAAATTAAAGAAATTATAACGAACTCTACGAATGTTGATAAACTTCGCTACATATAAAAAGTAAAAAACGAAGTTGGAACTCAATTAGCGTCAAATTAAAGAAATTATAACGAACTCGACGAATGTTGATAAACTTCGCTACATATAAAAAGTAAAAAACGAAGTTGGAACTCAATTAGCGTCAAATTAAAGAAATTATAACGAGCTCTACGAATGTTGATAAACTTCGCTACATTTAAAAAGTAAAAAACGAAGTTGGAACTCAATTAGCGTCAAATTAAAGAAATCATAACGAACTCTACGAATGTTGATAAACTTCGCTACATATAAAAAGTAAAAAACGAAGTTGGAACTCAATTAGCGTCAAATTAAAGAAATTACAACGAACTCTACGAATGTTGATAAACTTCGCTACATATAAAAAGTAAAAAACGAAGTTGGAACTCAATTAGCGTCAAATTAAAGAAATTATAACGAACTCTACGAATGTTGATAAACTTCGCTACATATAAAAAGTAAAAAACGAAGTTGGAACTCAATTAGCGTCAAATTAAAGAAATTATAACGAACTCTACGAATGTTGATAAACTTCGCTACATATAAAAAGTAAAAAACGAAGTTGGAACTCAATTAGCGTCAAATTAAAGAAATTATAACGAACTCTACGAATGTTGATAAACTTCGCTACATATAAAAAGTAAAAAACGAAGTTGGAACTCAATTAGCGTCAAATTAAAGAAATTATAACGAACTCTACGAACGTTGATAAACTTCGCTACATATAAAAAGTAAAAAACGAAGTTGGAACTCAATTAGCGTCAAATTAAAGAAATTATAACGAACTCTACGAATGTTGATAAACTTCGCTACATATAAAAAGTAAAAAACGAAGTTGGAACTCAATTAGCGTCAAATTAAAGAAATTATAACGAACTCTACGAATGTTGATAAACTTCGCTACATATAAAAAGTAAAAAACGAAGTTGGAACTCAATTAGCGTCAAATTAAAGAAATTATAACGAACTCTACGAATGTTGATAAACTTCGCTACATATAAAAAGTAAAAAACGAAGTTGGAACTCAATTAGCGTCAAATTAAAGAAATTATAACGAACTCTACGAATGTTGATAAACTTCGCTACATATAAAAAGTAAAAAACGAAGTTGGAACTCAATTAGCGTCAAATTAAAGAAATTATAACGAACTCTACGAATGTTGATAAACTTCGCTACATATAAAAAGTAAAAAACGAAGTTGGAACTCAATTAGCGTCAAATTAAAGAAATCATAACGAACTCTACGAATGTTGATAAACTTCGCTACATATAAAAAGTAAAAAACTAAGTTGGAACTCAATTAGCGTCAAATTAAAGAAATTATAACGAACTATACGAATGTTGATAAACTTCGCTACATATAAAAAGTAAAAAACGAAGTTGGAACTCAATTAGCGTCAAATTAAAGAAATTATAACGAACTCTACAAATGTTGATAAACTTCGCTACATATAAAAAGTAAAAAACGAAGTTGGAACTCAATTAGCGTCAAATTAAAGAAATTATAACGAACTCTACGAATGTTGATAAACTTCGCTACATATAAAAAGTAAAAAACGAAGTTGGAACTCAATTAGCGTCAAATTAAAGAAATTATAACGAACTCTACGAATGTTGATAAACTTCGCTACATATAAAAAGTAAAAAACGAAGTTGGAACTCAATTAGCGTCAAATTAAAGAAATTATAACGAACTCTACGAATGTTGATAAACTTCGCTACATATAAAAAGTAAAAAACGAAGTTGGAACTCAATTAGCGTCAAATTAAAGAAATTATAACGAACTCTACGAATGTTGATAAACTTCGATACATATAAAAAGTAAAAAACGAAGTTCGAACTCAATTAGCGTCAAATTAAAGAAATTATAACGAACTCTACGAATGTTGATAAACTTCGCTACATATAAAAAGTAAAAAACGAAGTTGGAACTCAATTAGCGTCAAATTAAAGAAATTATAACGAACTCTACGAATGTTGATAAACTTCGCTACATATAAAAAGTAAAAAACGAAGTTGGAACTCAATTAGCGTCAAATTAAAGAAGTTATAACGAACTCTACGAATGTTGATAAACTTCGCTACATATAAATAGTAAAAAACGAAGTTGGAACTCAATTAGCGTCAAATTAAAGAAATCATAACGAACTCTACGAATGTTGATAAACTTCGCTACATAAAAAAGTAAAAAACGAAGTTGGAACTCAATTAGCGTCAAATTAAAGAAATTATAACGAACTCTACGAATGTCGATAAACTTCGCTACATATAAAAAGTAAAATACGAAGTTGGAACTCAATTAGCGTCAAATTAAAGAAATCATAACGAACTCTACGAATGTTGATAAACTTCGCTACATATAAAAAGTAAAAAACGAAGTTGAAACTCAATTAGCGTCAAATTAAAGAAATTATAACGAACTCTACGAATGTTGATAAACTTCGATACATATAAAAAGTAAAAAACGAAGTTGGAACTCAATTAGCATCAAATTAAAGAAATTATAACGAACTCTACGAATGTTGATAAACTTCGCTACATATAAAAAGTAAAAAACGAAGTAGGAACTCAATTAGCGTCAAATTAAAGAAATTATAACGAACTCTACGAATGTTGATAAACTTCGCTAGATATAAAAAGTAAAAAACGAAGTTGGAACTCAATTAGCGTCAAATTAATGAAATTATAACGAACTCTACGAATGTTGATAAACTTCGCTACATATAAAAAGTAAAAAACGAAGTTGGAACTCAATTAGCGTCAAATTAAAGAAATTATAACGAACTCTACGAATGTTGATAAACTTCGCTACATATAAAAAGTAAAAAACGAAGTTGGAACTCAATTAGCGTCAAATTAAAGAAATTATAACGAACTCTACGAATGTTGATAAACTTCGCTACATATAAAAAGTAAAAAACGAAGTTGGAACTCAATTAGCGTCAAATTAAAGAAATTATAACGAACTCTACGAATGTTGATAAACTTCGCTACATATAAAAAGTAAAAAACGAAGTTGGAACTCAATTAGCGTCAAATTAAAGAAATCATAACGAACTCTACGAATGTTGATAAACTTCGCTACATATAAAAAGTAAAAAACTAAGTTGGAACTCAATTAGCGTCAAATTAAAGAAATTATAACGAACTCTACGAATGTTGATAAACTTCGCTACATATAAAAAGTAAAAAACTAAGTTGGAACTCAATTAGCGTCAAATTAAAGAAATTATAACGAACTCTACGAATGTTGATAAACTTCGCTACATATAAAAAGTAAAAAACGAAGTTGGAACTCAATTAGCGTCAAATTAAAGAAATTATAACGAACTCTACGAATGTTGATAAACTTCGCTACATATAAAAAGTAAAAAACGAAGTTGGAACTCAATTAGCGTCAAATTAAAGAAATTATAACGAACTCTACGAATGTTGATAAACTTCGCTACATATAAAAAGTAAAAAACGAAGTTGGGACTCAATTAGCGTCAAATTAAAGAAATCATAACGAACTCTACGAATGTTGATAAACTTTGCTACATATAAAAAGTCAAAAACGAAGTTGGAACTCAATTAGCGTCAAATTAAAGAAATTATAACGAACTCTACGAATGTTGATAAACTTCGCTACATATAAAAAGTAAAAAACGAAGTTGGAACTCAATTAGCGTCAAATTAAAGAAATTATAACGAACTCTACGAATGTTGATAAACTTCGCTACATATAAAAAGTAAAAAACGAAGTTGGAACTCAATTAGCGTCAAATTAAAGAAATTATAACGAACTCTACGAATGTTGATAAACTTCGCTACATATAAAAAGTAAAGAACGAAGTTGGAACTCAATTAGCGTCAAATTAAAGAAATTATAACGAACTCTACGAATGTTGATAAACTTCGCTACATATAAAAAGTAAAAAACGAAGTTGGAACTCAATTAGCGTCAAATTAAAGAAATTATAACGAACTCTACGAATGTTGATAAACTTCGCTACATATAAAAAGTAAAAAACGAAGTTGGAACTCAATTAGCGTCAAATTAAAGAAATCATAACGAACTCTACGAATGTTGATAAACTTCGCTACATATAAAAAGTAAAAAACGAAGTTGGAACTCAATTAGCGTCAAATTAAAGAAATCATAACGAACTCTACGAATGTTGATAAACTTCGCTACATATAAAAAGTAAAAAACGAAGTTGGAACTCAATTAGCGTCAAATTAAAGAAATTATAACGAACTCTACGAATGTTGATAAACTTCGCTACATATAAAAAGTAAAAAACGAAGTTGGAACTCAATTAGCGTCAAATTAAAGAAATTATAACGAACTCTACGAATGTTGATAAACTTCGCTACATATAAAAAGTAAAAAACGAAGTTGGAACTCAATTAGCGTCAAATTAAAGAAATTATAACGAACTCGACGAATGTTGATAAACTTCGCTACATATAAAAAGTAAAAAACGAAGTTGGAACTCAATTAGCGTCAAATTAAAGAAATTATAACGAGCTCTACGAATGTTGATAAACTTCGCTACATTTAAAAAGTAAAAAACGAAGTTGGAACTCAATTAGCGTCAAATTAAAGAAATCATAACGAACTCTACGAATGTTGATAAACTTCGCTACATATAAAAAGTAAAAAACGAAGTTGGAACTCAATTAGCGTCAAATTAAAGAAATTACAACGAACTCTACGAATGTTGATAAACTTCGCTACATATAAAAAGTAAAAAACGAAGTTGGAACTCAATTAGCGTCAAATTAAAGAAATTATAACGAACTCTACGAATGTTGATAAACTTCGCTACATATAAAAAGTAAAAAACGAAGTTGGAACTCAATTAGCGTCAAATTAAAGAAATTATAACGAACTCTACGAATGTTGATAAACTTCGCTACATATAAAAAGTAAAAAACGAAGTTGGAACTCAATTAGCGTCAAATTAAAGAAATTATAACGAACTCTACGAATGTTGATAAACTTCGCTACATATAAAAAGTAAAAAACGAAGTTGGAACTCAATTAGCGTCAAATTAAAGAAATTATAACGAACTCTACGAACGTTGATAAACTTCGCTACATATAAAAGTAAAAAACGAAGTTGGAACTCAATTAGCGTCAAATTAAAGAAATTATAACGAACTCTACGAATGTTGATAAACTTCGCTACATATAAAAAGTAAAAAACGAAGTTGGAACTCAATTAGCGTCAAATTAAAGAAATTATAACGAACTCTACGAATGTTGATAAACTTCGCTACATATAAAAAGTAAAAAACGAAGTTGGAACTCAATTAGCGTCAAATTAAAGAAATTATAACGAACTCTACGAATGTTAATAAACTTCGCTACATATAAAAAGTAAAAAACGAAGTTGGAACTCAATTAGCGTCAAATTAAAGAAATTATAACGAACTCTACGAATGTTGATAAACTTCGCTACATATAAAAAGTAAAAAACGAAGTTGGAACTCAATTAGCGTCAAATTAAAGAAATTATAACGAACTCTACGAATGTTGATAAACTTCGCTACATATAAAAAGTAAAAAACGAAGTTGGAACTCAATTAGCGTCAAATTAAAGAAATCATAACGAACTCTACGAATGTTGATAAACTTCGCTACATATAAAAAGTAAAAAACGAAGTTGGAACTCAATTAGCGTCAAATTAAAGAAATCATAACGAACTCTACGAATGTTGATAAACTTCGCTACATATAAAAAGTAAAAAACGAAGTTGGAACTCAATTAGCGTCAAATTAAAGAAATTATAACGAACTCTACAAATGTTGATAAACTTCGCTACATATAAAAAGTAAAAAACGAAGTTGGAACTCAATTAGCGTCAAATTAAAGAAATTATAACGAACTCTACGAATGTTGATAAACTTCGCTACATATAAAAAGTAAAAAACGAAGTTGGAACTCAATTAGCGTCAAATTAAAGAAATTATAACGAACTCTACGAATGTTGATAAACTTCGCTACATATAAAAAGTAAAAAACGAAGTTGGAACTCAATTAGCGTCAAATTAAAGAAATTATAACGAACTCTACGAATGTTGATAAACTTCGCTACATATAAAAAGTAAAAAACGAAGTTGGAACTCAATTAGCGTCAAATTAAAGAAATTATAACGAACTCTACGAATGTTGATAAACTTCGATACATATAAAAAGTAAAAAACGAAGTTCGAACTCAATTAGCGTCAAATTAAAGAAATTATAACGAACTCTACGAATGTTGATAAACTTCGCTACATATAAAAAGTAAAAAACGAAGTTGGAACTCAATTAGCGTCAAATTAAAGAAATTATAACGAACTCTACGAATGTTGATAAACTTCGCTACATATAAAAAGTAAAAAACGAAGTTGGAACTCAATTAGCGTCAAATTAAAGAAGTTATAACGAACTCTACGAATGTTGATAAACTTCGCTACATATAAAAAGTAAAAAACGAAGTTGGAACTCAATTAGCGTCAAATTAAAGAAATCATAACGAACTCTACGAATGTTGATAAACTTCGCTACATAAAAAAGTAAAAAACGAAGTTGGAACTCAATTAGCGTCAAATTAAAGAAATTATAACGAACTCTACGAATGTCGATAAACTTCGCTACATATAAAAAGTAAAATACGAAGTTGGAACTCAATTAGCGTCAAATTAATGAAATCATAACGAACTCTACGAATGTTGATAAACTTCGCTACATATAAAAAGTAAAAAACGAAGTTGAAACTCAATTAGCGTCAAATTAAAGAAATTATAACGAACTCTACGAATGTTGATAAACTTCGATACATATAAAAAGTAAAAAACGAAGTTGGAACTCAATTAGCATCAAATTAAAGAAATTATAACGAACTCTACGAATGTTGATAAACTTCGCTACATATAAAAAGTAAAAAACGAAGTAGGAACTCAATTAGCGTCAAATTAAAGAAATTATAACGAACTCTACGAATGTTGATAAACTTCGCTAGATATAAAAAGTAAAAAACGAAGTTGGAACTCAATTAGCGTCAAATTAATGAAATTATAACGAACTCTACGAATGTTGATAAACTTCGCTACATATAAAAAGTAAAAAACGAAGTTGGAACTCAATTAGCGTCAAATTAAAGAAATTATAACGAACTCTACGAATGTTGATAAACTTCGCTACATATAAAAAGTAAAAAACGAAGTTGGAACTCAATTAGCGTCAAATTAAAGAAATTATAACGAACTCTACGAATGTTGATAAACTTCGCTACATATAAAAAGTAAAAAACGAAGTTGGAACTCAATTAGCGTCAAATTAAAGAAATTATAACGAACTCTACGAATGTTGATAAACTTCGCTACATATAAAAAGTAAAAAACGAAGTTGGAACTCAATTAGCGTCAAATTAAAGAAATCATAACGAACTCTACGAATGTTGATAAACTTCGCTACATATAAAAAGTAAAAAACTAAGTTGGAACTCAATTAGCGTCAAATTAAAGTAATTATAACGAACTCTACGAATGTTGATAAACTTCGCTACATATAAAAAGTAAAAAACTAAGTTGGAACTCAATTAGCGTCAAATTAAAGAAATTATAACGAACTCTACGAATGTTGATAAACTTCGCTACATATAAAAAGTAAAAAACGAAGTTGGAACTCAATTAGCGTCAAATTAAAGAAATTATAACGAACTCTACGAATGTTGATAAACTTCGCTACATATAAAAAGTAAAAAACGAAGTTGGAACTCAATTAGCGTCAAATTAAAGAAATTATAACGAACTCTACGAATGTTGATAAACTTCGCTACATATAAAAAGTAAAAAACGAAGTTGGGACTCAATTAGCGTCAAATTAAAGAAATCATAACGAACTCTACGAATGTTGATAAACTTTGCTACATATAAAAAGTCAAAAACGAAGTTGGAACTCAATTAGCGTCAAATTAAAGAAATTATAACGAACTCTACGAATGTTGATAAACTTCGCTACATATAAAAAGTAAAAAACGAAGTTGGAACTCAATTAGCGTCAAATTAAAGAAATTATAACGAACTCTACGAATGTTGATAAACTTCGCTACATATAAAAAGTAAAAAACGAAGTTGGAACTCAATTAGCGTCAAATTAAAGAAATTATAACGAACTCTACGAATGTTGATAAACTTCGCTACATATAAAAAGTAAAGAACGAAGTTGGAACTCAATTAGCGTCAAATTAAAGAAATTATAACGTACTCTACGAATGTTGATAAACTTCGCTACATATAAAATGTAAAAAACGAAGTTGGAACTCAATTAGCGTCAAATTAAAGAAATTATAACGAACTCTACGAATGTTGATAAACTTCGCTACATATAAAAAGTAAAAAACGAAGTTGGAACTCAATTAGCGTCAAATTAAAGAAATTATAACGAACTCTACGAATGTTGATAAACTTCGCTACATATAAAAAGTAAAAAACGAAGTTGGAACTCAATTAGCGTCAAATTAAAGAAATCATAACGAACTCTACGAATGTTGATAAACTTCGCTACATATAAAAAGTAAAAAACTAAGTTGGAACTCAATTAGCGTCAAATTAAAGAAATTATAACGAACTCTACGAATGTTGATAAACTTCGCTACATATAAAAAGTAAAAAACGAAGTTGGAACTCAATTAGCGTCAAATTAAAGAAATTATAACGAACTCTACGAATGTTGATAAATTCGCTACATATAAAAAGTAAAAAACGAAGTTGGAACTCAATTAGCGTCAAATTAAAGAAATTATAACGAACTCTACGAATGTTGATAAACTTCGCTACATATAAAAAGTAAAAAACGAAGTTGGGACTCAATTAGCGTCAAATTAAAGAAATCATAACGAACTCTACGAATGTTGATAAACTTCGCTACATATAAAAAGTAAAAAACGAAGTTGGAACTCAATTAGCGTCAAATTAAAGAAATTATAACGAACTCTACGAATGTTGATAAACTTCGCTACATATAAAAAGTAAAAAACGAAGTTGGAACTCAATTAGCGTCAAATTAAAAAATTATAACGAACTCTACGAATGTTGATAAACTTCGCTACATATAAAAAGTAAAAAACGAAGTTGGAACTCAATTAGCGTCAAATTAAAGAAATCATAACGAACTCTACGAATGTTGATAAACTTCGCTACATATAAAAAGTAAAAAACGAAGTTGGAACTCAATTAGCGTCAAATTAAAGAAATTATAACGTACTCTACGAATGTTGATAAACTTCGCTACATATAAAATGTAAAAAACGAAGTTGGAACTCAATTAGCGTCAAATTAAAGAAATTATAACGAACTCTACGAATGTTGATAAACTTCGCTACATATAAAAAGTAAAAAACGAAGTTGGAACTCAATTAGCGTCAAATTAAAGAAATTATAACGAACTCTACGAATGTTGATAAACTTCGCTACATATAAAAAGTAAAAAACGAAGTTGGAACTCAATTAGCGTCAAATTAAAGAAATTATAACGAACTCTACGAATGTTGATAAACTTCGCTACATATAAAAAGTAAAAAACGAAGTTGGAACTCAATTAGCGTCAAATTAAAGAAATTATAACGAACTCTACGAATGTTGATAAACTTCGCTACATATAAAAAGTAAAAAACGAAGTTGGAACTAAATTAGCGTCAAATTAAAGAAATTATAACGAACTCTACGATTGTTGATAAACTTCGCTACATATAAAAAGTAAAAAACGAAGTTGGAACTCAATTAGCGTCAAATTAAAGAAATTATAACGAACTCTACGAATGTTGATAAACTGCGCTACATATAAAAAGTAAAAAACGAAGTTGGAACTCAATTAGCGTAAAATTAAAGAAATTATAACGAACTCTACGAATGTTGATAAACTTCGCTACATATAAAAAGTAAAAAACGAAGTTGGTACTCAATTAGCGTCAAATTAAAGAAATTACACGAAATATACGAATGTTGATAAACTTCGCTACATATAAAAAGTAAAAAACGAAGTTGGAACTCAATTAGCGTCAAATTAAAGAAATCATAACGAACTCTACGAATGTTGATAAACTTCGCTACATATAAAAAGTAAAAAACGAAGTTGGAACTCAATTAGCGTCAAATTAAAGAAGTTATAACGAACTCTACGAATGTTGATAAACTTCGCTACATATAAAAAGTAAAAAACGAAGTTGGAACTCAATTAGCGTCAAATTAAAGAAATCATAACGAACTCTACGAATGTTGATAAACTTCGCTACATAAAAAAGTAAAAAACGAAGTTGGAACTCAATTAGCGTCAAATTAAAGAAATTATAACGAACTCTACGAATGTCGATAAACTTCGCTACATATAACAAGTAAAATACGAAGTTGGAACTCAATTAGCGTCAAATTAAAGAAATCATAACGAACTCTACGAATGTTGATAAACTTCGATACATATAAAAAGTAAAAAACGAAGTTGGAACTCAATTAGCGTCAAATTAAAGAAATTATAACGAACTCTACGAATGTTGATAAACTTCGCTACATATAAAAAGTAAAAAACGAAGTAGGAACTCAATTAGCGTCAAATTAAAGAAATTATAACGAACTCTACGAATGTTGATAAACTTCGCTACATATAAAAAGTAAAAAACGAAGTTGGAACTCAATTAGCGTCAAATTAAAGAAATTATAACGAACTCTACGAATGTTGATAAACTTCGCTACATATAAAAAGTAAAAAACGAAGTTGGAACTCAATTAGCGTCAAATTAAAGAAATTATAACGAACTCTACGAATGTTGATAAACTTCGCTACATATAAAAAGTAAAAAACGAAGTTGGAACTCAATTAGCGTCAAATTAAAGAAATTATAACGAACTCTACGAATGTTGATAAACTTCGCTACATATAAAAAGTAAAAAACGAAGTTGGAACTCAATTAGCGTCAAATTAAAGAAATTATAACGAACTCTACGAATGTTGATAAACTTCGCTACATATAAAAAGTAAAAAACGAAATTGGAACACAATTAGCGTCAAATTAAAGAAATTATAACGAACTCTACGAATGTTGATAAACTTCGCTACATATAAAAAGTAAAAAACGAAGTTGGAACTCAATTAGCGTCAAATTAAAGAAATTATAACGAACTCTACGAATGTTGATAAACTTCGCTACATATAAAAAGTAAAAAACGAAGTTGGAACTCAATTAGCGTCAAATTAAAGAAATCATAACGAACTCTACGAATGTTGATAAACTTCGCTACATATAAAAAGTAAAAAACTAAGTTGGAACTCAATTAGCGTCAAATTAAAGAAATTATAACGAACTCTACGAATGTTGATAAACTTCGCTACATATAAAAAGTAAAAAACTAAGTTGGAACTCAATTAGCGTCAAATTAAAGAAATTATAAAGAACTCTACGAATGTTGATAAACTTCGCTACATATAAAAAGTAAAAAACGAAGTTGGAACTCAATTAGCGTCAAATTAAAGAAATTATAACGAACTCTACGAATGTTGATAAACTTCGCTACATATAAAAAGTAAAAAACGAAGTTGGAACTCAATTAGCGTCAAATTAAAGAAATTATAACGAACTCTACGAATGTTGATAAACTTCGCTACATATAAAAAGAAAAAAACTAAGTTGGGACTCAATTAGCGTCAAATTAAAGAAATCATAACGAACTCTACGAATGTTGATAAACTTCGCTACATATAAAAAGTAAAAAACGAAGTTGGAACTCAATTAGCGTCAAATTAAAGAAATTATAACGAACTCTACGAATGTTGATAAACTTCGCTACATATAAAAAGTAAAAAACGAAGTTGGAACTCAATTAGCGTCAAATTAAAGAAATTATAACGAACTCTACGAATGTTGATAAACTTCGCTACATATAAAAAGTAAAAAACGAAGTTGGAACTCAATTATCGTCAAATTAAAGAAATTATAACGAACTCTACGAATGTTGATAAACTTCGCTACATATAAAAAGTAAAGAACGAAGTTGGAACTCAATTAGCGTCAAATTAAAGAAATTATAACGTACTCTACGAATGTTGATAAACTTCGCTACATATAAAATGTAAAAAACGAAGTTGGAACTCAATTAGCGTCAAATTAAAGAAATTATAACGAACTCTACGAATGTTGATAAACTTCGCTACATATAAAAAGTAAAAAACGAAGTTGGAACTCAATTAGCGTCAAATTAAAGAAATTATAACGAACTCTACGAATGTTGATAAACTTCGCTACATATAAAAAGTAAAAAACGAAGTTGGAACTCAATTAGCGTCAAATTAAAGAAATCATAACGAACTCTACGAATGTTGATAAACTTCGCTACATATAAAAAGTAAAAAACGAAGTTGGAACTCAATTAGCGTCAAATTAAAGAAATTATAACGTACTCTACGAATGTTGATAAACTTCGCTACATATAAAATGTAAAAAACGAAGTTGGAACTCAATTAGCGTCAAATTAAAGAAATTATAACGAACTCTACGAATGTTGATAAACTTCGCTACATATAAAAAGTAAAAAACGAAGTTGGAACTCAATTAGCGTCAAATTAAAGAAATTATAACGAACTCTACGAATGTTGATAAACTTCGCTACATATAAAAAGTAAAAAACGAAGTTGGAACTCAATTAGCGTCAAATTAAAGAAATTATAACGAACTCTACGAATGTTGATAAACTTCGCTACATATAAAAAGTAAAAAACGAAGTTGGAACTCAATTAGCGTCAAATTAAAGAAATTATAACGAACTCTACGAATGTTGATAAACTTCGCTACATATAAAAAGTAAAAAACGAAGTTGGAACTAAATTAGCGTCAAATTAAAGAAATTATAACGAACTCTACGATTGTTGATAAACTTCGCTACATATAAAAAGTAAAAAACGAAGTTGGAACTCAATTAGCGTCAAATTAAAGAAATTATAACGAACTCTACGAATGTTGATAAACTGCGCTACATATAAAAAGTAAAAAACGAAGTTGGAACTCAATTAGCGTAAAATTAAAGAAATTATAACGAACTCTAAGAATGTTGATAAACTTCGCTACATATAAAAAGTAAAAAACGAAGTTGGTACTCAATTAGCGTCAAATTAAAGAAATTACACGAAATATACGAATGTTGATAAACTTCGCTACATATAAAAAGTAAAAAACGAAGTTGGAACTCAATTAGCGTCAAATTAAAGAAATCATAACGAACTCTACGAATGTTGATAAACTTCGCTACATATAAAAAGTAAAAAACGAAGTTGGAACTCAATTAGCGTCAAATTAAAGAAGTTATAACGAACTCTACGAATGTTGATAAACTTCGCTACATATAAAAAGTAAAAAACGAAGTTGGAACTCAATTAGCGTCAAATTAAAGAAATCATAACGAACTCTACGAATGTTGATAAACTTCGCTACATAAAAAAGTAAAAAACGAAGTTGGAACTCAATTAGCGTCAAATTAAAGAAATTATAACGAACTCTACGAATGTCGATAAACTTCGCTACATATAACAAGTAAAATACGAAGTTGGAACTCAATTAGCGTCAAATTAAAGAAATCATAACGAACTCTACGAATGTTGATAAACTTCGATACATATAAAAAGTAAAAAACGAAGTTGGAACTCAATTAGCGTCAAATTAAAGAAATTATAACCAACTCTACGAATGTTGATAAACTTCGCTACATATAAAAAGTAAAAAACGAAGTAGGAACTCAATTAGCGTCATATTAAAGAAATTATAACGAACTCTACGAATGTTGATAAACTTCGCTACATATAAAAAGTAAAAAACGAAGTTGGAACTCAATTAGCGTCAAATTAAAGAAATTATAACGAACTCTACGAATGTTGATAAACTTCGCTACATATAAAAAGTAAAAAACGAAGTTGGAACTCAATTAGCGTCAAATTAAAGAAATTATAACGAACTCTACGAATGTTGATAAACTTCGCTACATATAAAAAGTAAAAAACGAAGTTGGAACTCAATTAGCGTCAAATTAAAGAAATTATAACGAACTCTACGAATGTTGATAAACTTCGCTACATATAAAAAGTAAAAAACGAAGTTGGAACTCAATTAGCGTCAAATTAAAGAAATTATAACGAACTCTACGAATGTTGATAAACTTCGCTACATATAAAAAGTAAAAAACGAAATTGGAACACAATTAGCGTCAAATTAAAGAAATTATAACGAACTCTACGAATGTTGATAAACTTCGCTACATATAAAAAGTAAAAAACGAAGTTGGAACTCAATTAGCGTCAAATTAAAGAAATTATAACGAACTCTACGAATGTTGATAAACTTCGCTACATATAAAAAGTAAAAAACGAAGTTGGAACTCAATTAGCGTCAAATTAAAGAAATCATAACGAACTCTACGAATGTTGATAAACTTCGCTACATATAAAAAGTAAAAAACTAAGTTGGAACTCAATTAGCGTCAAATTAAAGAAATTATAACGAACTCTACGAATGTTGATAAACTTCGCTACATATAAAAAGTAAAAAACTAAGTTGGAACTCAATTAGCGTCAAATTAAAGAAATTATAACGAACTCTACGAATGTTGATAAACTTCGCTACATATAAAAAGTAAAAAACGAAGTTGGAACTCAATTAGCGTCAAATTAAAGAAATTATAACGAACTCTACGAATGTTGATAAACTTCGCTACATATAAAAAGTAAAAAACGAAGTTGGAACTCAATTAGCGTCAAATTAAAGAAATTATAACGAACTCTACGAATGTTGATAAACTTCGCTACATATAAAAAGAAAAAAACTAAGTTGGGACTCAATTAGCGTCAAATTAAAGAAATCATAACGAACTCTACGAATGTTGATAAACTTCGCTACATATAAAAAGTAAAAAACGAAGTTGGAACTCAATTAGCGTCAAATTAAAGAAATTATAACGAACTCTACGAATGTTGATAAACTTCGCTACATATAAAAAGTAAAAAACGAAGTTGGAACTCAATTAGCGTCAAATTAAAGAAATTATAACGAACTCTACTAATGTTGATAAACTTCGCTACATATAAAAAGTAAAAAACGAAGTTGGAACTCAATTATCGTCAAATTAAAGAAATTATAACGAACTCTACGAATGTTGATAAACTTCGCTACATATAAAAAGTAAAGAACGAAGTTGGAACTCAATTAGCGTCAAATTAAAGAAATTATAACGTACTCTACGAATGTTGATAAACTTCGCTACATATAAAATGTAAAAAACGAAGTTGGAACTCAATTAGCGTCAAATTAAAGAAATTATAACGAACTCTACGAATGTTGATAAACTTCGCTACATATAAAAAGTAAAAAACGAAGTTGGAACTCAATTAGCGTCAAATTAAAGAAATTATAACGAACTCTACGAATGTTGATAAACTTCGCTACATATAAAAAGTAAAAAACGAAGTTGGAACTCAATTAGCGTCAAATTAAAGAAATCATAACGAACTCTACGAATGTTGATAAACTTCGCTACATATAAAAAGTAAAAAACGAAGTTGGAACTCAATTAGCGTCAAATTAAAGAAATTATAACGAACTCTACGAATGTTGATAAACTTCGCTACATATAAAAAGTAAAAAACGAAGTTGGAACTCAATTAGCGTCAAATTAAAGAAATTATAACGAACTCTACGAATGTTGATAAATTCGCTACATATAAAAAGTAAAAAACGAAGTTGGAACTCAATTAGCGTCAAATTAAAGAAATTATAACGAACTCTACGAATGTTGATAAACTTCGCTACATATAAAAAGTAAAAAACGAAGTTGGAACTCAATTAGCGTCAAATTAAAGAAATTATAACGAACTCTACGAATGTTGATAAACTTCGCTACATATAAAAAGTAAAAAACGAAGTTGGGACTCAATTAGCGTCAAATTAAAGAAATCATAACGAACTCTACGAATGTTGATAAACTTCGCTACATATAAAAAGTAAAAAACGAAGTTGGAACTCAATTAGCGTCAAATTAAAGAAATTATAACGAACTCTACGAATGTTGATAAACTTCGCTACATATAAAAAGTAAAGAACGAAGTTGGAACTCAATTAGCGTCAAATTAAAGAAATTATAACGTACTCTACGAATGTTGATAAACTTCGCTACATATAAAATGTAAAAAACGAAGTTGGAACTCAATTAGCGTCAAATTAAAGAAATTATAACGAACTCTACGAATGTTGATAAACTTCGCTACATACAAAAAGTAAAAAACGAAGTTGGAACTCAATTAGCGTCAAATTAAAGAAATTATAACGAACTCTACGAATGTTGATAAACTTCGCTACATATAAAAAGTAAAAAACGAAGTTGGAACTCAATTAGCGTCAAATTAAAGAAATCATAACGAACTCTACGAATGTTGATAAACTTCGCTACATATAAAAAGTAAAAAACGAAGTTGGAACTCAATTAGCGTCAAATTAAAGAAATTATAACGAACTCTACGAATGTTGATAAACTTCGCTACATATAAAAAGTAAAAAACGAAGTTGGAACTCAATTAGCGTCAAATTAAAGAAATTATAACGAACTCTACGAATGTTGATAAATTCGCTACATATAAAAAGTAAAAAACGAAGTTGGAACTCAATTAGCGTCAAATTAAAGAAATTATAACGAACTCTACGAATGTTGATAAACTTCGCTACATATAAAAAGTAAAAAACGAAGTTGGAACTCAATTAGCGTCAAATTAAAGAAATTATAACGAACTCTACGAATGTTGATAAACTTCGCTACATATAAAAAGTAAAAAACGAAGTTGGGACTCAATTAGCGTCAAATTAAAGAAATCATAACGAACTCTAAGAATGTTGATAAACTTCGCTACATATAAAAAGTAAAAAACGAAGTTGGAACTCAATTAGCGTCAAATTAAAGAAATTATAACGAACTCTACGAATGTTGATAAACTTCGCTACATATAAAAAGTAAAAAACGAAGTTGGAACTCAATTAGCGTCAAATTAAAAAATTATAACGAACTCTACGAATGTTGATAAACTTCGCTACATATAAAAAGTAAAAAACGAAGTTGGAACTCAATTAGCGTCAAATTAAAGAAATTATAACGAACTCTACGAATGTTGATAAACTTCGCTACATATAAAAAGTAAAAAACGAAGTTGGAACTCAATTAGCGTCAAATTAAAGAAATTATAACGTACTCTACGAATGTTGATAAACTTCGCTACATATAAAATGTAAAAAACGAAGTTGGAACTCAATTAGCGTCAAATTAAAGAAATTATAACGAACTCTACGAATGTTGATAAACTTCGCTACATATAAAAAGTAAAAAACGAAGTTGGAACTCAATTAGCGTCAAATTAAAGAAATTATAACGAACTCTACGAATGTTGATAAACTTCGCTACATATAAAAAGTAAAAAACGAAGTTGGAACTCAATTAGCGTCAAATTAAAGAAATTATAACGAACTCTACGAATGTTGATAAACTTCGCTACATATAAAAAGTAAAAAACGAAGTTGGAACTCAATTAGCGTCAAATTAAAGAAATTATAACGAACTCCACGAATGTTGATAAACTTCGATACATATAAAAAGTAAAAAACGAAGTTGGAACTCAATTAGCGTCAAATTAAAGAAATTATAACGAACTCTACGAATGTTGATAAACTTCGCTACATATAAAAAGTAAAAAACGAAGTAGGAACTCAATTAGCGTCAAATTAAAGAAATTATAACGAACTCTACGAATGTTGATAAACTTCGCTACATATAAAAAGTAAAAAACGAAGTTGGAACTCAATTAGCGTCAAATTAAAGAAATTATAACGAACTCTACGAATGTTGATAAACTTCGCTACATATAAAAAGTAAAAAACGAAGTTGGAACTCAATTAGCGTCAAATTAAAGAAATTATAACGAACTCTACGAATGTTGATAAACTTCGCTACATATAAAAAGTAAAAAACGAAGTTGGAACTCAATTAGCGTCAAATTAAAGAAATTATAACGAACTCTACATATGTTGATAAACTTCGCTACATATAAAAAGTAAAAAACGAAGTTGGAAATCAATTAGCGTCAAATTAAAGAAATTATAACGAAATATACGAATGTGGATAAACATCGCTACATATAAAAAGTAAAAAACGAAGTTGGAACTCAATTAGCGTCAAATTAAAGAAATCATAACGAACTCTACGAATGTTGATAAACTTCGCTACATATAAAAAGTAAAAAACGAAGTTGGAACTCAATTAGCGTCAAATTAAAGAAATTATAACGAACTCTACGAATGTTGATAAACTTCGCTACATATAAAAAGTAAAAAACGAAGTTGGAACTCAATTAGCGTCAAATTAAAGAAATCATAACGAACTCTACGAATGTTGATAAACTTCGCTACATATAAAAAGTAAAAAACGAAGTTGGAACTCAATTAGCGTCAAATTAAAGAAATTATAACGAACTCTACGAATGTTGATAAACTTCGCTACATATAAAAAGTAAAAAACGAAGTTGGAACTCAATTAGCGTCGAATTAAAGAAATTATAACGAACTCTACGAATGTTGATAAACTTCGCTACATATAAAAAGTAAAAAACGAAGTTGGAACTCAATTAGCGTCAAATTAACCCCTCAAGCGCGGAGGACATTTAACTATAATAGGTCACGCAGGTCGGAAGAGATTTAGGGAAATTCGCAGTTTTTGCGCGAAACCATATAAAAATTCGTAACTTATTAGATATTTATGGAATTTGACTGAAATTTTTTGAGGTTTTACGTAAAACTATGCATATTTACCTATGTTTTTCACACCGTCTTAGTTATTATTATTCGCGTGAAATACGCCTATGAATTCTTTCACTCAATCACGGAAGCCATTTACTCAGTTTTTCTTTATTCAAAGTTTACGGAGTACTTCACATCTACTATTTTTTCTTGGATTTCAACTTCTTCCCCGTAAGTTTATCAGAAAAAAAAACCTTCAAATAAGGATTCTTACCCCTCAGCGCCGTCCTGTGTACTGGGTACGCCGCGGAGATTGCTAGATTTCTTTATTTTTTTGACACAGTAAATTTTCTTAAATATGGGTAACCTACATAATTTTAAAAGAGGAACCTTTGGCCTACCTATTCAAAACTATTGCCATGGTCTTGTTTACATTTGCTGAGACAAGGGGCGAATGAAACACAGTATCCTTCCCCGTGTATACAAGAAATGACCATAAGTAGCCAGTCAAATCACAGAGCTCGAATGTCTTGATTCCGAACTTGGAGATGTCTGATAGCAGACAAATGGGGCCTATATTCTCTTCTTACACCTCACAGTTGCTTTCGTGCAAAGATTTCGTTGAATAGGAGCTTTTTTAGAAGCCAAAATTCCCCAATTCTCCTATCTACGTGAAAATTTAATCACAAAACTTAACGTATAATAAAAGTAAAAAGAAGGAGAGTAAAAATTACAGAATTAAGCACCACAGGAAGGCCAAAGGTTCCTCTTTTAAAATATATAAAGATTATCCATATCTAAGAAAATTTACTGTGTCAAAAAAATAAAGAAAGCTAGCGACCTCCGCGACGTTCCCAGTACGCATGACGACCGCATGTGGAGTTTCCGTCCGACGTTCCCAGTACGCATGACGACGCTGACGGGTTAAAGAAATTATAACGAACTCTACGAATGTTGATAAACCTCGCTACATATAAAAAGTAAAAAACGAAGTTGGAACTCAATTAGCGTCAAATTAAAGAAATTATAACGAACTCTACGAATGTTGATAAACTTCGCTACATATAAAAAGTAAAAAACGAAGTTGGAACTCAATTAGCGTCAAATTAAAGAAATTATAACGAACTCTACGAATGTTGATAAACTTCGCTACATATCAAAAGTAAAAAACGAATTTGGAACTCAATTAGCGTCAAATTAAAGAAATTATAACGAACTCTACGAATGTTGATAAACTTCGCTACATATAAAAAGTAAAAAACGAAGTTGGAACTCAATTAGCGTCGAATTAAAGAAATTATAACGAACTCTACGAATGTTGATAAACTTCGCTACATATAAAAAGTAAAAAACGAAGTTGGAACTCAATTAGCGTCAAATTAAAGAAATTATAACGAACTCTACGAATGTTGATAAACTTCGCTACATATAAAAAGTAAAAAACGAAGTTGGAACTCAATTAGCGTCAAATTAAAGAAATTATAACGAACTCTACGAATGTTGATAAACTTCGCTACATATAAAAAGTAAAAAACGAAGTTGGAACTCAATTAGCGTCAAATTAAAGAAATTATAACGAACTCTACGAATGTTGATAAACTTCGCTACATATAAAAAGTAAAAAACGAAGTTGGAACTCAATTAGCGTCAACTTAAAGAAATTATAACGAACTCTACGAATGTTGATAAACTTCGATACATATAAAAAGTAAAAAACGAAGTTGGAACTCAATTAGCGTCAAATTAAAGAAATTATAACGAACTCTACGAATGTTGATAAACTTCGCTACATATAAAAAGTAAAAAACGAAGTTGGAACTCAATTAGCGTCAAATTAAAGAAATTATAACGAACACTACGAATGTTGATAAACTTCGCTACATATAAAAAGTAAAAAACGAAGTTGGAACTCAATTAGCGTCAAATTAAAGAAATTATAACGAACTCTACGAATGTTGATAAACTTCGCTACATATAAAAAGTAAAAAACGAAGTTGGAACTCAATTAGCGTCAAATTAAAGAAATCATAACGAACTCTACGAATGTTGATAAACTTCGCTACATATAAAAAGTAAAAAACGAAGTTGGAACTCAATTAGCGTCAAATTAAAGAAATCATAACGAACTCTACGAATGTTGATAAACTACGCTACATATAAAAATTAAAAAAACGATGTTGGAACTCAATTAGCGTCAAATTAAAGAAATCATAACGAACTCTACGAATGTTGATAAACTTCGCTACATATAAAAAGTAAAAAACGAAGTTGGAACTCAATTAGCGTCAAATTAAAGAAATCATAACGAACTCTACGAATGTTGATAAACTTCGCTACATATAAAAAGTAAAAAACGAAGTTGGAACTCAATTAGCGTCAAATTAAAGAAGTTATAACGAACTCTACGAATGTTGATAAACTTCGCTACATATAAAAAGTAAAAAACGAAGTTGGAACTCAATTAGCGTCAAATTAAAGAAATTATAACGAACTCTACGAATGTTGATAAACTTCGCTACATATAAAAAGTAAAAAAAGAAGTTGGAACTCAATTAGCGTCAAATTAAAGAAATTATAACGAACTCTACGAATGTTGATAAACTTCGCTACATATAAAAAGTAAAAAACGATGTTGGAACTCAATTAGCGTCAAATTAAAGAAATTATAACGAACTCTACGAATGTTGATAAACTTCGCTACATATAAAAGTAAAAAAACGATGTTGGAACTCAATTAGTGTCAAATTAAAGAAAGTATAACGAACTCTACGAATGTTGATAAACTTCGCTACATATAAAAAGTAAAAAACGAAGTTGGAACTCAATTAGCGTCAAATTAAAGAAATTATAACGAACTCTACGAATGTTGATAAACTTCGCTACATATAAAAAGTAAAAAACGAAGTTGGAACTCAATTAGCGTCAAATTAAAGAAATTATAACGAACTTTACGAATGTTGATAAACTTCGCTATATATAAAAAGTAAAAAACGAAGTTGGAACTCAATTAGCGTCAAATTAAAGAAATTATAACGAACTCTACGAATGTTGATAAACTTCGCTACATATAAAAAGTAAAAAACGAAGTTGGAACTCAATTAGCGTCGAATTAAAGAAATTATAACGAACTCTACGAATGTTGATAAACTTCGCTACATATAAAAAGTAAAAAACGAAGTTGGAACTCAATTAGCGTCAAATTAAAGAAATTATAACGAACTCTACGAATGTTGATAAACTTCGCTACATATAAAAAGTAAAAAACGAATTTGGAACTCAATTATCGTCAAATTAAAGAAATTATAACGAACTCTACGAATGTTGATAACTTCGCTACATATAAAAAGTAAAAAACGAAGTTGGAACTCAATTAGCGTCAAATTAAAGAAATTATAACGAACTCTACGAAAGTTGATAAACTTCGCTACATATAAAAAGTAAAAAACGAAGTTGGAACTCAATTAGCGTCAAATTAAAGAAATTATAACGAACTCTACGAATGTTGATAAACTTCGCTACATATAAAAAGTAAAAAACGAAGTTGGAACTCAATTAGCGTCAAATTAAAGAAATTATAACGAACTCTACGAATGTTGATAAACTTCGCTACATATAAAAAGTAAAAAACGAAGTTGGAACTCAATTAGCGTCAAATTAAAGAAATCATAACGAACTCTACGAATGTTGATAAACTTCGCTACATATAAAAAGTAAAAAACGAAGTTGGAACTCAATTAGCGTCAAATTAAAGAAATTATAACGAACTCTACGAATGTTGATAAACTTCGCTACATATCAAAAGTAAAAAACGAATTTGGAACTCAATTAGCGTCAAATTAAAGAAATTATAACGAACTCTACGAATGTTGATAAACTTCGCTACATATAAAAAGTAAAAAACGAAGTTGGAACTCAATTAGCGTCGAATTAAAGAAATTATAACGAACTCTACGAATGTTGATAAACTTCGCTACATATAAAAAGTAAAAAACGAAGTTGGAACTCAATTAGCGTCAAATTAAAGAAATTATAACGAACTCTACGAATGTTGATAAACTTCGCTACATATAAAAAGTAAAAAACGAAGTTGGAACTCAATTAGCGTCAAATTAAAGAAATTATAACGAACTCTACGAATGTTGATAAACTTCGCTACATATAAAAAGTAAAAAACGAAGTTGGAACTCAATTAGCGTCAAATTAAAGAAATTATAACGAACTCTACGAATGTTGATAAACTTCGCTACATATAAAAAGTAAAAAACGAAGTTGGAACTCAATTAGCGTCAACTTAAAGAAATTATAACGAACTCTACGAATGTTGATAAACTTCGATACATATAAAAAGTAAAAAACGAAGTTGGAACTCAATTAGCGTCAAATTAAAGAAATTATAACGAACTCTACGAATGTTGATAAACTTCGCTACATATAAAAAGTAAAAAACGAAGTTGGAACTCAATTAGCGTCAAATTAAAGAAATTATAACGAACACTACGAATGTTGATAAACTTCGCTACATATAAAAAGTAAAAAACGAAGTTGGAACTCAATTAGCGTCAAATTAAAGAAATTATAACGAACTCTACGAATGTTGATAAACTTCGCTACATATAAAAAGTAAAAAACGAAGTTGGAACTCAATTAGCGTCAAATTAAAGAAATCATAACGAACTCTACGAATGTTGATAAACTTCGCTACATATAAAAAGTAAAAAACGAAGATGGAACTCAATTAGCGTCAAATTAAAGAAATCATAACGAACTCTACGAATGTTGATAAACTACGCTACATATAAAAATTAAAAAAACGATGTTGGAACTCAATTAGCGTCAAATTAAAGAAATCATAACGAACTCTACAAATGTTGATAAACTTCGCTACATATAAAAAGTAAAAAACGAAGTTGGAACTCAATTAGCGTCAAATTAAAGAAATCATAACGAACTCTACGAATGTTGATAAACTTCGCTACATATAAAAAGTAAAAAACGAAGTTGGAACTCAATTAGCGTCAAATTAAAGAATTTATAACGAACTCTACGAATGTTGATAAACTTCGCTACATATAAAAGTAAAAAACGAAGTTGGAACTCAATTAGCGTCAAATTAAAGAAATTATAACGAACTCTACGAATGTTGATAAACTTCGCTACATATAAAAAGTAAAAAAAGAAGTTGGAACTCAATTAGCGTCAAATTAAAGAAATTATAACGAACTCTACGAATGTTGATAAACTTCGCTACATATAAAAAGTAAAAAACGATGTTGGAACTCAATTAGCGTCAAATTAAAGAAATTATAACGAACTCTACGAATGTTGATAAACTTCGCTACATATAAAAGTAAAAAAACGATGTTGGAACTCAATTAGTGTCAAATTAAAGAAAGTATAACGAACTCTACGAATGTTGATAAACTTCGCTACATATAAAAAGTAAAAAACGAAGTTGGAACTCAATTAGCGTCAAATTAAAGAAATTATAACGAACTCTACGAATGTTGATAAACTTCGCTACATATAAAAAGTAAAAAACGAAGTTGGAACTCAATTAGCGTCAAATTAAAGAAATTATAACGAACTCTACGAATGTTGATAAACTTCGCTATATATAAAAAGTAAAAAACGAAGTTGGAACTCAATTAGCGGCAAATTAAAGAAATTATAACGAACTCTACGAATGTTGATAAACTTCGCTACATATAAAAAGTAAAAAACGAAGTTGGAACTCAATTAGCGTCGAATTAAAGAAATTATAACGAACTCTACGAATGTTGATAAACTTCGCTACATATAAAAAGTAAAAAACGAAGTTGGAACTCAATTAGCGTCAAATTAAAGAAATTATAACGAACTCTACGAATGTTGATAAACTTCGCTACATATAAAAAGTAAAAAACGAATTTGGAACTCAATTATCGTCAAATTAAAGAAATTATAACGAACTCTACGAATGTTGATAACTTCGCTACATATAAAAAGTAAAAAACGAAGTTGGAACTCAATTAGCGTCAAATTAAAGAAATTATAACGAACTCTACGAAAGTTGATAAACTTCGCTACATATAAAAAGTAAAAAACGAAGTTGGAACTCAATTAGCGTCAAATTAAAGAAATTATAACGAACTCTACGAATGTTGATAAACTTCGCTACATATAAAAAGTAAAAAACGAAGTTGGAACTCAATTAGCGTCAAATTAAAGAAATTATAACGAACTCTACGAATGTTGATAAACTTCGCTACATATAAAAAGTAAAAAACGAAGTTGGGACTCAATTAGCGTCAAATTAAAGAAATCATAACGAACTCTAAGAATGTTGATAAACTTCGCTACATATAAAAAGTAAAAAACGAAGTTGGAACTCAATTAGCGTCAAATTAAAGAAATTATAACGAACTCTACGAATGTTGATAAACTTCGCTACATATAAAAAGTAAAAAACGAAGTTGGAACTCAATTAGCGTCAAATTAAAAAATTATAACGAACTCTACGAATGTTGATAAACTTCGCTACATATAAAAAGTAAAAAACGAAGTTGGAACTCAATTAGCGTCAAATTAAAGAAATTATAACGAACTCTACGAATGTTGATAAACTTCGCTACATATAAAAAGTAAAAAACGAAGTTGGAACTCAATTAGCGTCAAATTAAAGAAATTATAACGTACTCTACGAATGTTGATAAACTTCGCTACATATAAAATGTAAAAAACGAAGTTGGAACTCAATTAGCGTCAAATTAAAGAAATTATAACGAACTCTACGAATGTTGATAAACTTCGCTACATATAAAAAGTAAAAAACGAAGTTGGAACTCAATTAGCGTCAAATTAAAGAAATTATAACGAACTCTACGAATGTTGATAAACTTCGCTACATATAAAAAGTAAAAAACGAAGTTGGAACTCAATTAGCGTCAAATTAAAGAAATTATAACGAACTCTACGAATGTTGATAAACTTCGCTACATATAAAAAGTAAAAAACGAAGTTGGAACTCAATTAGCGTCAAATTAAAGAAATTATAACGAACTCCACGAATGTTGATAAACTTCGATACATATAAAAAGTAAAAAACGAAGTTGGAACTCAATTAGCGTCAAATTAAAGAAATTATAACGAACTCTACGAATGTTGATAAACTTCGCTACATATAAAAAGTAAAAAACGAAGTAGGAACTCAATTAGCGTCAAATTAAAGAAATTATAACGAACTCTACGAATGTTGATAAACTTCGCTACATATAAAAAGTAAAAAACGAAGTTGGAACTCAATTAGCGTCAAATTAAAGAAATTATAACGAACTCTACGAATGTTGATAAACTTCGCTACATATAAAAAGTAAAAAACGAAGTTGGAACTCAATTAGCGTCAAATTAAAGAAATTATAACGAACTCTACGAATGTTGATAAACTTCGCTACATATAAAAAGTAAAAAACGAAGTTGGAACTCAATTAGCGTCAAATTAAAGAAATTATAACGAACTCTACATATGTTGATAAACTTCGCTACATATAAAAAGTAAAAAACGAAGTTGGAAATCAATTAGCGTCAAATTAAAGAAATTATAACGAAATATACGAATGTGGATAAACATCGCTACATATAAAAAGTAAAAAACGAAGTTGGAACTCAATTAGCGTCAAATTAAAGAAATCATAACGAACTCTACGAATGTTGATAAACTTCGCTACATATAAAAAGTAAAAAACGAAGTTGGAACTCAATTAGCGTCAAATTAAAGAAATTATAACGAACTCTACGAATGTTGATAAACTTCGCTACATATAAAAAGTAAAAAACGAAGTTGGAACTCAATTAGCGTCAAATTAAAGAAATCATAACGAACTCTACGAATGTTGATAAACTTCGCTACATATAAAAAGTAAAAAACGAAGTTGGAACTCAATTAGCGTCAAATTAAAGAAATTATAACGAACTCTACGAATGTTGATAAACTTCGCTACATATAAAAAGTAAAAAACGAAGTTGGAACTCAATTAGCGTCGAATTAAAGAAATTATAACGAACTCTACGAATGTTGATAAACTTCGCTACATATAAAAAGTAAAAAACGAAGTTGGAACTCAATTAGCGTCAAATTAACCCCTCAAGCGCGGAGGACATTTAACTATAATAGGTCACGCAGGTCGGAAGAGATTTAGGGAAATTCGCAGTTTTTGCGCGAAACCATATAAAAATTCGTAACTTATTAGATATTTATGGAATTTGACTGAAATTTTTTGAGGTTTTACGTAAAACTATGCATATTTACCTATGTTTTTCACACCGTCTTAGTTATTATTATTCGCGTGAAATACGCCTATGAATTCTTTCACTCAATCACGGAAGCCATTTACTCAGTTTTTCTTTATTCAAAGTTTACGGAGTACTTCACATCTACTATTTTTTCTTGGATTTCAACTTCTTCCCCGTAAGTTTATCAGAAAAAAAAACCTTCAAATAAGGATTCTTACCCCTCAGCGCCGTCCTGTGTACTGGGTACGCCGCGGAGATTGCTAGATTTCTTTATTTTTTTGACACAGTAAATTTTCTTAAATATGGGTAACCTACATAATTTTAAAAGAGGAACCTTTGGCCTACCTATTCAAAACTATTGCCATGGTCTTGTTTACATTTGCTGAGACAAGGGGCGAATGAAACACAGTATCCTTCCCCGTGTATACAAGAAATGACCATAAGTAGCCAGTCAAATCACAGAGCTCGAATGTCTTGATTCCGAACTTGGAGATGTCTGATAGCAGACAAATGGGGCCTATATTCTCTTCTTACACCTCACAGTTGCTTTCGTGCAAAGATTTCGTTGAATAGGAGCTTTTTTAGAAGCCAAAATTCCCCAATTCTCCTATCTACGTGAAAATTTAATCACAAAACTTAACGTATAATAAAAGTAAAAAGAAGGAGAGTAAAAATTACAGAATTAAGCACCACAGGAAGGCCAAAGGTTCCTCTTTTAAAATATATAAAGATTATCCATATCTAAGAAAATTTACTGTGTCAAAAAAATAAAGAAAGCTAGCGACCTCCGCGACGTTCCCAGTACGCATGACGACCGCATGTGGAGTTTCCGTCCGACGTTCCCAGTACGCATGACGACGCTGACGGGTTAAAGAAATTATAACGAACTCTACGAATGTTGATAAACCTCGCTACATATAAAAAGTAAAAAACGAAGTTGGAACTCAATTAGCGTCAAATTAAAGAAATTATAACGAACTCTACGAATGTTGATAAACTTCGCTACATATAAAAAGTAAAAAACGAAGTTGGAACTCAATTAGCGTCAAATTAAAGAAATTATAACGAACTCTACGAATGTTGATAAACTTCGCTACATATCAAAAGTAAAAAACGAATTTGGAACTCAATTAGCGTCAAATTAAAGAAATTATAACGAACTCTACGAATGTTGATAAACTTCGCTACATATAAAAAGTAAAAAACGAAGTTGGAACTCAATTAGCGTCGAATTAAAGAAATTATAACGAACTCTACGAATGTTGATAAACTTCGCTACATATAAAAAGTAAAAAACGAAGTTGGAACTCAATTAGCGTCAAATTAAAGAAATTATAACGAACTCTACGAATGTTGATAAACTTCGCTACATATAAAAAGTAAAAAACGAAGTTGGAACTCAATTAGCGTCAAATTAAAGAAATTATAACGAACTCTACGAATGTTGATAAACTTCGCTACATATAAAAAGTAAAAAACGAAGTTGGAACTCAATTAGCGTCAAATTAAAGAAATTATAACGAACTCTACGAATGTTGATAAACTTCGCTACATATAAAAAGTAAAAAACGAAGTTGGAACTCAATTAGCGTCAACTTAAAGAAATTATAACGAACTCTACGAATGTTGATAAACTTCGATACATATAAAAAGTAAAAAACGAAGTTGGAACTCAATTAGCGTCAAATTAAAGAAATTATAACGAACTCTACGAATGTTGATAAACTTCGCTACATATAAAAAGTAAAAAACGAAGTTGGAACTCAATTAGCGTCAAATTAAAGAAATTATAACGAACACTACGAATGTTGATAAACTTCGCTACATATAAAAAGTAAAAAACGAAGTTGGAACTCAATTAGCGTCAAATTAAAGAAATTATAACGAACTCTACGAATGTTGATAAACTTCGCTACATATAAAAAGTAAAAAACGAAGTTGGAACTCAATTAGCGTCAAATTAAAGAAATCATAACGAACTCTACGAATGTTGATAAACTTCGCTACATATAAAAAGTAAAAAACGAAGTTGGAACTCAATTAGCGTCAAATTAAAGAAATCATAACGAACTCTACGAATGTTGATAAACTACGCTACATATAAAAATTAAAAAAACGATGTTGGAACTCAATTAGCGTCAAATTAAAGAAATCATAACGAACTCTACGAATGTTGATAAACTTCGCTACATATAAAAAGTAAAAAACGAAGTTGGAACTCAATTAGCGTCAAATTAAAGAAATCATAACGAACTCTACGAATGTTGATAAACTTCGCTACATATAAAAAGTAAAAAACGAAGTTGGAACTCAATTAGCGTCAAATTAAAGAAGTTATAACGAACTCTACGAATGTTGATAAACTTCGCTACATATAAAAAGTAAAAAACGAAGTTGGAACTCAATTAGCGTCAAATTAAAGAAATTATAACGAACTCTACGAATGTTGATAAACTTCGCTACATATAAAAAGTAAAAAAAGAAGTTGGAACTCAATTAGCGTCAAATTAAAGAAATTATAACGAACTCTACGAATGTTGATAAACTTCGCTACATATAAAAAGTAAAAAACGATGTTGGAACTCAATTAGCGTCAAATTAAAGAAATTATAACGAACTCTACGAATGTTGATAAACTTCGCTACATATAAAAGTAAAAAAACGATGTTGGAACTCAATTAGTGTCAAATTAAAGAAAGTATAACGAACTCTACGAATGTTGATAAACTTCGCTACATATAAAAAGTAAAAAACGAAGTTGGAACTCAATTAGCGTCAAATTAAAGAAATTATAACGAACTCTACGAATGTTGATAAACTTCGCTACATATAAAAAGTAAAAAACGAAGTTGGAACTCAATTAGCGTCAAATTAAAGAAATTATAACGAACTTTACGAATGTTGATAAACTTCGCTATATATAAAAAGTAAAAAACGAAGTTGGAACTCAATTAGCGTCAAATTAAAGAAATTATAACGAACTCTACGAATGTTGATAAACTTCGCTACATATAAAAAGTAAAAAACGAAGTTGGAACTCAATTAGCGTCGAATTAAAGAAATTATAACGAACTCTACGAATGTTGATAAACTTCGCTACATATAAAAAGTAAAAAACGAAGTTGGAACTCAATTAGCGTCAAATTAAAGAAATTATAACGAACTCTACGAATGTTGATAAACTTCGCTACATATAAAAAGTAAAAAACGAATTTGGAACTCAATTATCGTCAAATTAAAGAAATTATAACGAACTCTACGAATGTTGATAACTTCGCTACATATAAAAAGTAAAAAACGAAGTTGGAACTCAATTAGCGTCAAATTAAAGAAATTATAACGAACTCTACGAAAGTTGATAAACTTCGCTACATATAAAAAGTAAAAAACGAAGTTGGAACTCAATTAGCGTCAAATTAAAGAAATTATAACGAACTCTACGAATGTTGATAAACTTCGCTACATATAAAAAGTAAAAAACGAAGTTGGAACTCAATTAGCGTCAAATTAAAGAAATTATAACGAACTCTACGAATGTTGATAAACTTCGCTACATATAAAAAGTAAAAAACGAAGTTGGAACTCAATTAGCGTCAAATTAAAGAAATCATAACGAACTCTACGAATGTTGATAAACTTCGCTACATATAAAAAGTAAAAAACGAAGTTGGAACTCAATTAGCGTCAAATTAAAGAAATTATAACGAACTCTACGAATGTTGATAAACTTCGCTACATATCAAAAGTAAAAAACGAATTTGGAACTCAATTAGCGTCAAATTAAAGAAATTATAACGAACTCTACGAATGTTGATAAACTTCGCTACATATAAAAAGTAAAAAACGAAGTTGGAACTCAATTAGCGTCGAATTAAAGAAATTATAACGAACTCTACGAATGTTGATAAACTTCGCTACATATAAAAAGTAAAAAACGAAGTTGGAACTCAATTAGCGTCAAATTAAAGAAATTATAACGAACTCTACGAATGTTGATAAACTTCGCTACATATAAAAAGTAAAAAACGAAGTTGGAACTCAATTAGCGTCAAATTAAAGAAATTATAACGAACTCTACGAATGTTGATAAACTTCGCTACATATAAAAAGTAAAAAACGAAGTTGGAACTCAATTAGCGTCAAATTAAAGAAATTATAACGAACTCTACGAATGTTGATAAACTTCGCTACATATAAAAAGTAAAAAACGAAGTTGGAACTCAATTAGCGTCAACTTAAAGAAATTATAACGAACTCTACGAATGTTGATAAACTTCGATACATATAAAAAGTAAAAAACGAAGTTGGAACTCAATTAGCGTCAAATTAAAGAAATTATAACGAACTCTACGAATGTTGATAAACTTCGCTACATATAAAAAGTAAAAAACGAAGTTGGAACTCAATTAGCGTCAAATTAAAGAAATTATAACGAACACTACGAATGTTGATAAACTTCGCTACATATAAAAAGTAAAAAACGAAGTTGGAACTCAATTAGCGTCAAATTAAAGAAATTATAACGAACTCTACGAATGTTGATAAACTTCGCTACATATAAAAAGTAAAAAACGAAGTTGGAACTCAATTAGCGTCAAATTAAAGAAATCATAACGAACTCTACGAATGTTGATAAACTTCGCTACATATAAAAAGTAAAAAACGAAGATGGAACTCAATTAGCGTCAAATTAAAGAAATCATAACGAACTCTACGAATGTTGATAAACTACGCTACATATAAAAATTAAAAAAACGATGTTGGAACTCAATTAGCGTCAAATTAAAGAAATCATAACGAACTCTACAAATGTTGATAAACTTCGCTACATATAAAAAGTAAAAAACGAAGTTGGAACTCAATTAGCGTCAAATTAAAGAAATCATAACGAACTCTACGAATGTTGATAAACTTCGCTACATATAAAAAGTAAAAAACGAAGTTGGAACTCAATTAGCGTCAAATTAAAGAATTTATAACGAACTCTACGAATGTTGATAAACTTCGCTACATATAAAAGTAAAAAACGAAGTTGGAACTCAATTAGCGTCAAATTAAAGAAATTATAACGAACTCTACGAATGTTGATAAACTTCGCTACATATAAAAAGTAAAAAAAGAAGTTGGAACTCAATTAGCGTCAAATTAAAGAAATTATAACGAACTCTACGAATGTTGATAAACTTCGCTACATATAAAAAGTAAAAAACGATGTTGGAACTCAATTAGCGTCAAATTAAAGAAATTATAACGAACTCTACGAATGTTGATAAACTTCGCTACATATAAAAGTAAAAAAACGATGTTGGAACTCAATTAGTGTCAAATTAAAGAAAGTATAACGAACTCTACGAATGTTGATAAACTTCGCTACATATAAAAAGTAAAAAACGAAGTTGGAACTCAATTAGCGTCAAATTAAAGAAATTATAACGAACTCTACGAATGTTGATAAACTTCGCTACATATAAAAAGTAAAAAACGAAGTTGGAACTCAATTAGCGTCAAATTAAAGAAATTATAACGAACTCTACGAATGTTGATAAACTTCGCTATATATAAAAAGTAAAAAACGAAGTTGGAACTCAATTAGCGGCAAATTAAAGAAATTATAACGAACTCTACGAATGTTGATAAACTTCGCTACATATAAAAAGTAAAAAACGAAGTTGGAACTCAATTAGCGTCGAATTAAAGAAATTATAACGAACTCTACGAATGTTGATAAACTTCGCTACATATAAAAAGTAAAAAACGAAGTTGGAACTCAATTAGCGTCAAATTAAAGAAATTATAACGAACTCTACGAATGTTGATAAACTTCGCTACATATAAAAAGTAAAAAACGAATTTGGAACTCAATTATCGTCAAATTAAAGAAATTATAACGAACTCTACGAATGTTGATAACTTCGCTACATATAAAAAGTAAAAAACGAAGTTGGAACTCAATTAGCGTCAAATTAAAGAAATTATAACGAACTCTACGAAAGTTGATAAACTTCGCTACATATAAAAAGTAAAAAACGAAGTTGGAACTCAATTAGCGTCAAATTAAAGAAATTATAACGAACTCTACGAATGTTGATAAACTTCGCTACATATAAAAAGTAAAAAACGAAGTTGGAACTCAATTAGCGTCAAATTAAAGAAATTATAACGAACTCTACGAATGTTGATAAACTTCGCTACATATAAAAAGTAAAAAACGAAGTTGGAACTCAATTAGCGTCAAATTAAAGAAATCATAACGAACTCTACGAATGTTGATAAACTTCGCTACATATAAAAAGTAAAAAACGAAGTTGGAACTCAATTAGCGTCAAATTAAAGAAATTATAACGAACTCTACGAATGTTGATAAACTTCGCTACATATAAAAAGTAAAAAACGAATTTGGAACTCAATTATCGTCAAATTAAAGAAATTATAACGAACTCTACGAATGTTGATAACTTCGCTACATATAAAAAGTAAAAAACGAAGTTGGAACTCAATTAGCGTCAAATTAAAGAAATTATAACGAACTCTACGAAAGTTGATAAACTTCGCTACATATAAAAAGTAAAAAACGAAGTTGGAACTCAATTAGCGTCAAATTAAAGAAATTATAACGAACTCTACGAATGTTGATAAACTTCGCTACATATAAAAAGTAAAAAACGAAGTTGGAACTCAATTAGCGTCAAATTAAAGAAATTATAACGAACTCTACGAATGTTGATAAACTTCGCTACATATAAAAAGTAAAAAACGAAGTTGGAACTCAATTAGCGTCAAATTAAAGAAATCATAACGAACTCTACGAATGTTGATAAACTTCGCTACATATAAAAAGTAAAAAACGAAGTTGGAACTCAATTAGCGTCAAATTAAAGAAATTATAACGAACTCTACGAATGTTGATAAACTTCGCTACATATAAAAAGTAAAAAACGAAGTTGGGACTCAATTAGCGTCAAATTAACCCCTCAAGCGCGGAGGACATTTAACTATAATAGGTCACGCAGGTCGGAAGAGATTTAGGGAAATTCGCAGTTTTTGCGCAAAACCATATAAAAATTCGTAACTTATTAGATATTTATGGAATTTGACTGAATTTTTTGATGTTTTACGTAAAACTATGCATATTTACCTATGTTTTTCACACCGTCTTAGTTATTATTATTCTCGTGAAATACGCCTATGAATTCTTTCACTCAATCACGGAAGCCATTTACTCAGTTTTTCTTTATTCAAAGTTTACGGAGTACTTCACATCTACTATTTTTTCTTGGATTTCAACTTCTTCCCCGTAAGTTTATCAGAAAAAAAACCTTCAAATAAGGATTCTTACCCCTCAGCGCCGTCCTGTGTACTGGGTACGCCGCGGAGATTGCTAGATTTCTTTATTTTTTTGACACAGTAAATTTTCTTAAATATGGGTAACCTTCATAATTTTAAAAGAGGAACCTTTGGCCTACCTATTCAAAACTATTGCCATGGTCTTGTTTACATTTGCTGAGACAAGGGGCGAATGAAACACAGTATCCTTCCCCGTGTATACAAGAAATGACCATAAGTAGCCAGTCAAATCACAGAGCTCGAATGTCTTGATTCCGAACTTGGAGATGTCTGATAGCAGACAAATGGGGCCTATATCCTCTTCTTACACCTCACAGTTGCTTTCGTGCAAAGATTTCGTTGAATAGGAGCTTTTTTAGAAGCCAAAATTCCCCAATTCTCCTATCTACGTGAAAATTTAATCACAAAACTTAACGTATAATAAAAGTAAAAAGAAGGAGAGTAAAAATTACAGAATTAAGCACCATAGGAAGGCCAAAGGTTCCTCTTTTAAAATATATAGGGATTATCCATATCTATGAAAATTTACTGTGTCAAAAAAATAAAGAAAGCTAGCGACCTCCGCGACGTTCCCAGTACGCATGACGACCGCATGTGGAGTTTCCGTCCGACGTTCCCAGTACGCATGACGACGCTGACGGGTTAAAGAAATTATAACGAACTCTACGAATGTTGATAAACTTCGCTACATATAAAAAGTAAAAAACGAAGTTGGAACTCAATTAGCGTCAAATTAAAGTAATTATAACGAACTCTACGAATGTTGATAAACTTCGCTACATATAAAAAGTAAAAAACGAAGTTGGAACTCAATTAGCGTCAAATTAAAGAAATGATAACGAACTATACGAATGTTGATAAACTTCGCTACATATAAAAAGTAAAAAACGAAGTAGGAACTCAATTAGCGTCAAATTAAAGAAATTATAACGAACTCTACGAATGTTGATAAACTTCGCTACATATAAAAAGTAAAAAACGAAGTTGGAACTCAATTAGCGTCAAATTAAAGAAATTATAACGAACTCTACGAATGTTGATAAACTTCGCTACATATAAAAAGTAAAAAACGAAGTTGGAACTCAATTAGCGTCAAATTAAAGAAATTA
Source organism: Uropetala carovei (assembly GCA_036926305.1). Taxonomy (NCBI): domain Eukaryota; kingdom Metazoa; phylum Arthropoda; class Insecta; order Odonata; family Petaluridae; genus Uropetala; species Uropetala carovei. Next base: position 25,352,708 of record JAXCHB010000001.1, read on the forward strand.
TAACGAACTCTACGAATGTTGATAAACTTCGCTACATATAAAAAGTAAAAAACGAAGTTGGAACTCAATTAGCGTCAAATTAAAGAAATTATAACGAACTCTACGAATGTTGATAAACTTCGCAACATATAAAAAGTAAAAAAACGAAGTTGGAACTCAATTAGCGTCAAATTAAAGAAATCAAAACGAACTCTACGAATGTTGATAAACTTCGCTACATATACAAAGTAAAAAAACGATGTTGGAACTCAATTAGCGTCAAATTAAAGAAATCATAACGAACTCTACGAATGTTGATAAACTTCGCTACATATAAAAAGTAAAAAACGAAGTTGGAACTCAATTAGCGTCAAATTAAAGAAATCATAACGAACTCTACGAATGTTGATAAACTTCGCTACATATAAAAAGAAAAAACGAAGTTGGAACTCAATTAGCGTCAAATTAAAGAAATTATAACGAACTCTACGAATGTTGATAAACTTCGCTACATATAAAAAGTAAAAAACGAAGTTGGAACTCAATTAGCGTCAAATTAAAGAAATTATAACGAACTCTACGAATGTTGATAAACTTCGCTACATATAAAAAGTAAAAAACGAAGTTGGAACTCAATTAGCGTCAAATTAAAGAAATTATAACGAACTCTACGAATGTTGATAAACTTCGCTACATATAAAAAGTAAAAAACGAAGTTGGAACTCAATTAGCGTCAAATTAAAGAAATTATAACGAACTCTACGAATGTTGATAAACTTCGCTACATATAAAAAGTAAAAAAACGATGTTGGAACTCAATTAGCGTTAAATTAAAGAAATTATAACGAACTCTACGAATGTTGATAAACTTCGCTACATATAAAAAGTAAAAAACGAAGTTGGAAATCAATTAGCGTCAAATTACAGAAATTATAACGAACTCTACGAATGTTGATAAACTTCGCTACATATAAAAAGTAAAAAACGAAGTTGGAACTCAATTAGCGTCAAATTAAAGAAATTATAACGAACTCTACGAATGTTGATAAACTTCGCTACATATAAAAAGTAAAAAACGAAGTTGGAACTCAATTAGCGTCAAATTAAAGAAATTATAACGAACTCTACGAATGTTGATAAACTTCGCTACATATAAAAAGTAAAAAACGAAGTTGGAACTCAATTAGCGTCAAATTAAAGAAATTATAACGAACTCTACGAATGTTGATAAACTTCGCTACATATAAAAAGTAAAAAACGAAGTTGGAACTCAATTAGCGTCAAATTAAAGAAATTATAACGACCTCTACGAATGTTGATAAACTTCGCTACATATAAAAAGTAAAAAACGAAGTTGGAACTCAATTAGCGTCAAATTAAAGAAATTATAACGAACTCTACGAATGTTGATAAACTTCGCTACATATAAAAAGTAAAAAACGAAGTTGGAACTCAATTAGCGTCGAATTAAAGAAATTATAACGAACTCTACGAATGTTGAAAAACTTCGCTACATATAAAAAGTAAAAAACTAAGTTGGAACTCAATTAGCGTCAAATTAAAGAAATTATAACGAACTCTACGAATGTTGATAAACTTCGCTACATATAAAAAGTAAAATACGAAGTTGGAACTCAATTAGCGTCAAATTAAAGAAATCATAACGAACTCTACGAATGTTGATAAACTTCGCTACATATAAAAAGTAAAAAACGAAGTTGGAACTCAATTAGCGTCAAATTAAAGAAATTATAACGAACTCTACGAATGTTGATAAACTTCGATACATATAAAAAGTAAAAAACGAAGTTGGAACTCAATTAGCGTCAAATTAAAGAAATTATAACGAACTCAACGAATGTTGATAAACTTCGCTACATATAAAAAGTAAAAAACGAAGTAGGAACTCAATTAGCGTCAAATTAAAGAAATTATAACGAACTCTACGAATGTTGATAAACTTCGCTACATATAAAAAGTAAAAAACGAAGTTGGAACTCAATTAGCGTCAAATTAAAGAAATTATAACGAACTCTACGAATGTTGATAAACTTCGCTACATATAAAAAGTAAAAAACGAAGTTGGAACTCAATTAGCGTCAAATTAAAGAAATTATAACGAACTCTACGAATGTTGATAAACTTCGCTACATATAAAAAGTAAAAAACGGAGTTGGAACTCAATTAGCGTCAAATTAAAGTAATTACAACGAACTCTACGAATGTTGATAAACTTCGCTACATATAAAAAGTAAAAAACGAAGTTGGAAATCAATTAGTGTCAAATTAAAGAAATTATAACGAAATATACGAATGTGGATAAACATCGCTACATATAAAAAGTAAAAAACGAAGTTGGAACTCAATTAGCGTCAAATTAAAGAAATTATAACGAAATATACGAATGTGGATAAACTTCGCTACATATAAAAAGTAAAAAACGAAGTTGGAACTCAATTAGCGTCAAATTAAAGAAATTATAACGAACTCTACGAATGTTGAAAAACTTCGCTACATATAAAAAGTAAAAAACTAAGTTGGAACTCAATTAGCGTCAAATTAAAGAAATTATAACGAACTCTACGAATGTTGATAAACTTCGCTACATATAAAAAGTAAAATACGAAGTTGGAACTCAATTAGCGTCAAATTAAAGAAATCATAACGAACTCTACGAATGTTGATAAACTTCGCTACATATAAAAAGTAAAAAACGAAGTTGGAACTCAATTAGCGTCAAATTAAAGAAATTATAACGAACTCTACGAATGTTGATAAACTTCGATACATATAAAAAGTAAAAAACGAAGTTGGAACTCAATTAGCGTCAAATTAAAGAAATTATAACGAACTCAACGAATGTTGATAAACTTCGCTACATATAAAAAGTAAAAAACGAAGTAGGAACTCAATTAGCGTCAAATTAAAGAAATTATAACGAACTCTACGAATGTTGATAAACTTCGCTACATATAAAAAGTAAAAAACGAAGTTGGAACTCAATTAGCGTCAAATTAAAGAAATTATAACGAACTCTACGAATGTTGATAAACTTCGCTACATATAAAAAGTAAAAAACGAAGTTGGAACTCAATTAGCGTCAAATTAAAGAAATTATAACGAACTCTACGAATGTTGATAAACTTCGCTACATATAAAAAGTAAAAAACGGAGTTGGAACTCAATTAGCGTCAAATTAAAGTAATTACAACGAACTCTACGAATGTTGATAAACTTCGCTACATATAAAAAGTAAAAAACGAAGTTGGAAATCAATTAGTGTCAAATTAAAGAAATTATAACGAAATATACGAATGTGGATAAACATCGCTACATATAAAAAGTAAAAAACGAAGTTGGAACTCAATTAGCGTCAAATTAAAGAAATTATAACGAAATATACGAATGTGGATAAACTTCGCTACATATAAAAAGTAAAAAACGAAGTTGGAACTCAATTAGCGTCAAATTAAAGAAATTATAACGAACTCTACGAATGTTGATAAACTTCGCTACATATAAAAAGTAAAAAACGAAGTTGGAACTCAATTAGCGTCAAATTAAAGAAATTATAACGAACTCTACGAATGTTGATAAACTTCGCTACATATAAAAAGTAAAAAACGAAGTTGGAACTCAATTAGCGTCGAATTATAGAAATTATAACGAACTCTACGAATGTTGATAAACTTCGCTACATATAAAAAGTAAAAAACGAAGTTGGGACTCAATTAGCGTCAAATTAACCCCTCAAGCGCGGAGGACATTTAACTATAATAGGTCACGCAGGTCGGAAGAGATTTAGGGAAATTCGCAGTTTTTGCGCGAAACCATATAAAAATTCGTAACTTATTAGATATTTATGGAATTTGACTGAAATTTTTTGAGGTTTTACGTAAAACTATGCATATTTACCTATGTTTTTCACACCGTCTTAGTTATTATTATTCGCGTGAAATACGCCTATGAATTCTTTCACTCAATCACGGAAGCCATTTACTCAGTTTTTCTTTATTCAAAGTTTACGGAGTACTTCACATCTACTATTTTTTCTTGGATTTCAACTTCTTCCCCGTAAGTTTATCAGAAAAAAAAACCTTCAAATAAGGATTCTTACCCCTCAGCGCCGTCCTGTGTACTGGGTACGCCGCGGAGATTGCTAGCTTTCTTTATTTTTTTGACACAGTAAATTTTCTTAAATATGGGTAACCTTCATAATTTTAAAAGAGGAACCTTTGGCCTACCTATTCAAAACTATTGCCATGGTCTTGTTTACATTTGCTGAGACAAGGGGCGAATGAAACACAGTATCCTTTCCCGTGTATACAAGAAATGACCATAAGTAGCCAGTCAAATCCGAGAGCTCGAATGTCATGATTCCGAACTTGGAGATGTCTGATAGCAGACAAATGGGGCCTATATCCTCTTCTTACACCTCACAGTTGCTTTCGTGCAAAGATTTCGTTGAATAGGAGCTTTTTTAGAAGCCAAAATTCCCCAATTCTCCTATCTACGTGAAAATTTAATCACAAAACTTAACGTATAATAAAAGTAAAAAGAAGGAGAGTAAAAATTACAGAATTAAGCACCATAGGAAGGCCAAAGGTTCCTCTTTTAAAATATATAGGGATTATCCATATCTATGAAAATTTACTGTGTCAAAAAAATAAAGAAAGCTAGCGACCTCCGCGACGTTCCCAGTACGCATGACGACCGCATGTGGAGTTTCCGTCCGACGTTCCCAGTACGCATGACGACGCTGACGGGTTAAAGAAATTATAACGAACTCTACGAATGTTGATAAACTTCGCTACATATAAAAAGTAAAAAACGAAGTTGGAACTCAATTAGCGTCAAATTAAAGAAATTATAACGAACTCTACGAATGTTGATAAACTTCGCTACATATAAAAAGTAAAAAACGAAGTTGGAACTCAATTAGCGTCAAATTAAAGTAATTACAACGAACTCTACGAATGTTGATAAACTTCGCTACATATAAAAAGTAAAAAACGAAGTTGGAAATCAATTAGCGTCAAATTAAAGAAATTATAACGAAATATACGAATGTGGATAAACATCGCTACATATAAAAAGTAAAAAACGAAGTTGGAACTCAATTAGCGTCAAATTAAAGAAATTATAACGAAATATACGAATGTGGATAAACTTCGCTACATATAAAAAGTAAAAAACGAAGTTGGAACTCAATTAGCGTCAAATTAAAGAAATTATAACGAACTCTACGAATGTTGATAAACTTCGCTACATATAAAAAGTAAAAAACGAAGTTGGAACTCAATTAGCGTCAAATTAAAGAAATTATAACGAACTCTACGAATGTTGATAAACTTCGCTACATATAAAAAGTAAAAAACGAAGTTGGAACTCAATTAGCGTCGAATTATAGAAATTATAACGAACTCTACGAATGTTGATAAACTTCGCTACATATAAAATGTAAAAAACGAAGTTGGGACTCAATTAGCGTCAAATTAACCCCTCAAGCGCGGAGGACATTTAACTATAATAGGTCACGCAGGTCGGAAGAGATTTAGGGAAATTCGCAGTTTTTGCGCGAAACCATATAAAAATTCGTAACTTATTAGATATTTATGGAATTTGACTGAAATTTTTTGAGGTTTTACGTAAAACTATGCATATTTACCTATGTTTTTCACACCGTCTTAGTTATTATTATTCGCGTGAAATACGCCTATGAATTCTTTCACTCAATCACGGAAGCCATTTACTCAGTTTTTCTTTATTCAAAGTTTACGGAGTACTTCACATCTACTATTTTTTCTTGGATTTCAACTTCTTCCCCGTAAGTTTATCAGAAAAAAAAACCTTCAAATAAGGATTCTTACCCCTCAGCGCCGTCCTGTGTACTGGGTACGCCGCGGAGATTGCTAGCTTTCTTTATTTTTTTGACACAGTAAATTTTCTTAAATATGGGTAACCTTCATAATTTTAAAAGAGGAACCTTTGGCCTACCTATTCAAAACTATTGCCATGGTCTTGTTTACATTTGCTGAGACAAGGGGCGAATGAAACACAGTATCCTTCCCCGTGTATACAAGAAATGACCATAAGTAGCCAGTCAAATCAGAGAGCTCGAATGTCATGATTCCGAACTTGGAGATGTCTGATAGCAGACAAATGGGGCCTATATCCTCTTCTTACACCTCACAGTTGCTTTCGTGCAAAGATTTCGTTGAATAGGAGCTTTTTTAGAAGCCAAAATTCCCCAATTCTCCTATCTACGTGAAAATTTAATCACAAAACTTAACGTATAATAAACGTAAAAAGAAGGAGAGTAAAAATTACAGAATTAAGCACCATAGGAAGGCCAAAGGTTCCTCTTTTAAAATATATAGGGATTATCCATATCTATGAAAATTTACTGTGTCAAAAAAATAAAGAAAGCTAGCGACCTCCGCGACGTTCCCAGTACGCATGACGACCGCATGTGGAGTTTCCGTCCGACGTTCCCAGTACGCATGACGACGCTGACGGGTTAAAGAAATTATAACGAACTCTACGAATGTTGATAAACTTCGCTACATATAAAAAGTAAAAAACGAAGTTGGAACTCAATTAGCGTCAAATTAAAGAAATTATAACGAACTCTACGAATGTTGATAAACTTCGCTACATATAAAAAGTAAAAAACGAAGTTGGAACTCAATTAGCGTCAAATTAAAGAAATTATAACGAACTCTACGAATGTTGATAAACTTCGCTACATATAAAAAGTAAAAAACGAAGTATGAACTCAATTAGCGTCAAATTAAAGAAATTATAACGAACTCTACGAATGTTGATAAACTTCGCTACATATAAAATGTAAAAAACGAAGTTGGAACTCAATTAGCGTCAAATTAAAGAAATTATAACGAACTCTACGAATGTTGATAACCTTCGCTACATATAAAAAGTAAAAAACGAAGTTGGAACTCAAATAGTGTCAAATTAAAGAAATTATTTCGAACTCTACGAATGTTGATAAACTTCGCTACATATAAAAAGTAAAAAACGAAGTTGGAACTCAATTAGCGTCAAATTAAAGAAATTAAAACGAACTCTACGAATGTTGATAAACTTCGCTACATATAAAAAGTAAAAAACGAAGTTGGAACTCAATTAGCGTCAAATTAAAGAAATTATAACGAACTCTACGAATGTTGATAAACTTCGCTACATATAAAAAGTAAAAAACGAAGTTGGAACTCAATTAGCGTCAAATTAAAGAAATGATAACGAACTCTACGAATGTTGATAAACTTCGCTACATATAAAAAGAAAAAACGAAGTTGGAACTCAATTAGCGTCAAATTAAAGAAATTATAACGAACTCTACGAATGTTGATAAACTTCGCTACATATAAAAAGTAAAAAACGAAGTTGGAACTCAATTAGCGTCAAATTAAAGAAATTATAACGAACTCTACGAATGTTGATAAACTTCGCTACATATAAAAAGTAAAAAACGAAGTTGGAACTCAATTAGCGTCAAATTAAAGAAATTATAACGAACTCTACGAATGTTGATAAACTTCGCTACATATAAAAAGTAAAAAACGAAGTTGGAACTCAATTAGCGTCAAATTAAAGAAATTATAACGAACTCTACGAATGTTGATAAACTTCGCTACATATAAAAAGTAAAAAACGAAGTTGGAACTCAATTAGCGTCAAATTAAAGAAATTATAACGAACTCTACGAATGTTGATAAACTTCGCTACATATAAAAAGTAAAAAACGAAGTATGAACTCAATTAGCGTCAAATTAAAGAAATTATAACGAAATATACGAATGTGGATAAACATCGCTACATATAAAAAGTAAAAAACGAAGTTGGAACTCAATTAGCGTCAAATTAAAGAAATTATAACGAAATATACGAATGTGGATAAACTTCGCTACATATAAAAAGTAAAAAACGAAGTTGGAACTCAATTAGCGTCAAATTAAAGAAATTATAACGAACTCTACGAATGTTGATAAACTTCGCTACATATAAAAAGTAAAAAACGAAGTTGGAACTCAATTAGCGTCAAATTAAAGAAATTATAACGAACTCTACGAATGTTGATAAACTTCGCTACATATAAAAAGTAAAAAACGAAGTTGGAACTCAATTAGCGTCGAATTATAGAAATTATAACGAACTCTACGAATGTTGATAAACTTCGCTACATATAAAAAGTAAAAAACGAAGTTGGGACTCAATTAGCGTCAAATTAACCCCTCAAGCGCGGAGGACATTTAACTATAATAGGTCACGCAGGTCGGAAGAGATTTAGGGAAATTCGCAGTTTTTGCGCGAAACCATATAAAAATTCGTAACTTATTAGATATTTATGGAATTTGACTGAAATTTTTTGAGGTTTTACGTAAAACTATGCATATTTACCTATGTTTTTCACACCGTCTTAGTTATTATTATTCGCGTGAAATACGCCTATGAATTCTTTCACTCAATCACGGAAGCCATTTACTCAGTTTTTCTTTATTCAAAGTTTACGGAGTACTTCACATCTACTATTTTTTCTTGGATTTCAACTTCTTCCCCGTAAGTTTATCAGAAAAAAAAACCTTCAAATAAGGATTCTTACCCCTCAGCGCCGTCCTGTGTACTGGGTACGCCGCGGAGATTGCTAGCTTTCTTTATTTTTTTGACACAGTAAATTTTCTTAAATATGGGTAACCTTCATAATTTTAAAAGAGGAACCTTTGGCCTACCTATTCAAAACTATTGCCATGGTCTTGTTTACATTTGCTGAGACAAGGGGCGAATGAAACACAGTATCCTTCCCCGTGTATACAAGAAATGACCATAAGTAGCCAGTCAAATCAGAGAGCTCGAATGTCATGATTCCGAACTTGGAGATGTCTGATAGCAGACAAATGGGGCCTATATCCTCTTCTTACACCTCACAGTTGCTTTCGTGCAAAGATTTCGTTGAATAGGAGCTTTTTTAGAAGCCAAAATTCCCCAATTCTCCTATCTACGTGAAAATTTAATCACAAAACTTAACGTATAATAAAAGTAAAAAGAAGGAGAGTAAAAATTACAGAATTAAGCACCATAGGAAGGCCAAAGGTTCCTCTTTTAAAATATATAGGGATTATCCATATCTATGAAAATTTACTGTGTCAAAAAAATAAAGAAAGCTAGCGACCTCCGCGACGTTCCCAGTACGCATGACGACCGCATGTGGAGTTTCCGTCCGACGTTCCCAGTACGCATGACGACGCTGACGGGTTAAAGAAATTATAACGAACTCTACGAATGTTGATAAACTTCGCTACATATAAAAAGTAAAAAACGAAGTTGGAACTCAATTAGCGTCAAATTAAAGAAATTATAACGAACTCTACGAATGTTGATAAACTTCGCTACATATAAAAAGTAAAAAACGAAGTTGGAACTCAATTAGCGTCAAATTAAAGAAATTATAACGAACTCTACGAATGTTGATAAACTTCGCTACATATAAAAAGTAAAAAACGAAGTATGAACTCAATTAGCGTCAAATTAAAGAAATTATAACGAACTCTACGAATGTTGATAAACTTCGCTACATATAAAATGTAAAAAACGAAGTTGGAACTCAATTAGCGTCAAATTAAAGAAATTATAACGAACTCTACGAATGTTGATAACCTTCGCTACATATAAAAAGTAAAAAACGAAGTTGGAACTCAAATAGTGTCAAATTAAAGAAATTATTTCGAACTCTACGAATGTTGATAAACTTCGCTACATATAAAAAGTAAAAAACGAAGTTGGAACTCAATTAGCGTCAAATTAAAGAAATTATAACGAACTCTACGAATGTTGATAAACTTCGCTACATATAAAAAGTAAAAAACGAAGTTGGAACTCAATTAGCGTCAAATTAAAGAAATTATAACGAACTCTACGAATGTTGATAAACTTCGCTACATATAAAAAGTAAAAAACGAAGTTGGAACTCAATTAGCGTCAAATTAAAGAAATGATAACGAACTCTACGAATGTTGATAAACTTCGCTACATATAAAAAGAAAAAACGAAGTTGGAACTCAATTAGCGTCAAATTAAAGAAATTATAACGAACTCTACGAATGTTGATAAACTTCGCTACATATAAAAAGTAAAAAACGAAGTTGGAACTCAATTAGCGTCAAATTAAAGAAATTATAACGAACTCTACGAATGTTGATAAACTTCGCTACATATAAAAAGTAAAAAACGAAGTTGGAACTCAATTAGCGTCAAATTAAAGAAATTATAACGAACTCTACGAATGTTGATAAACTTCGCTACATATAAAAAGTAAAAAACGAAGTTGGAACTCAATTAGCGTCAAATTAAAGAAATTATAACGAACTCTACGAATGTTGATAAACTTCGCTACATATAAAAAGTAAAAAACGAAGTTGGAACTCAATTAGCGTCAAATTAAAGAAATTATAACGAACTCTACGAATGTTGATAAACTTCGCTACATATAAAAAGTAAAAAAAGAAGTATGAACTCAATTAGCGTCAAATTAAAGAAATTATAACGAAATATACGAATGTGGATAAACATCGCTACATATAAAAAGTAAAAAACGAAGTTGGAACTCAATTAGCGTCAAATTAAAGAAATTATAACGAAATATACGAATGTGGATAAACTTCGCTACATATAAAAAGTAAAAAACGAAGTTGGAACTCAATTAGCGTCAAATTAAAGAAATTATAACGAACTCTACGAATGTTGATAAACTTCGCTACATATAAAAAGTAAAAAACGAAGTTGGAACTCAATTAGCGTCAAATTAAAGAAATTATAACGAACTCTACGAATGTTGATAAACTTCGCTACATATAAAAAGTAAAAAACGAAGTTGGAACTCAATTAGCGTCGAATTATAGAAATTATAACGAACTCTACGAATGTTGATAAACTTCGCTACATATAAAAAGTAAAAAACGAAGTTGGGACTCAATTAGCGTCAAATTAACCCCTCAAGCGCGGAGGACATTTAACTATAATAGGTCACGCAGGTCGGAAGAGATTTAGGGAAATTCGCAGTTTTTGCGCGAAACCATATAAAAATTCGTAACTTATTAGATATTTATGGAATTTGACTGAAATTTTTTGAGGTTTTACGTAAAACTATGCATATTTACCTATGTTTTTCACACCGTCTTAGTTATTATTATTCGCGTGAAATACGCCTATGAATTCTTTCACTCAATCACGGAAGCCATTTACTCAGTTTTTCTTTATTCAAAGTTTACGGAGTACTTCACATCTACTATTTTTTCTTGGATTTCAACTTCTTCCCCGTAAGTTTATCAGAAAAAAAAACCTTCAAATAAGGATTCTTACCCCTCAGCGCCGTCCTGTGTACTGGGTACGCCGCGGAGATTGCTAGCTTTCTTTATTTTTTTGACACAGTAAATTTTCTTAAATATGGGTAACCTTCATAATTTTAAAAGAGGAACCTTTGGCCTACCTATTCAAAACTATTGCCATGGTCTTGTTTACATTTGCTGAGACAAGGGGCGAATGAAACACAGTATCCTTCCCCGTGTATACAAGAAATGACCATAAGTAGCCAGTCAAATCAGAGAGCTCGAATGTCATGATTCCGAACTTGGAGATGTCTGATAGCAGACAAATGGGGCCTATATCCTCTTCTTACACCTCACAGTTGCTTTCGTGCAAAGATTTCGTTGAATAGGAGCTTTTTTAGAAGCCAAAATTCCCCAATTCTCCTATCTACGTGAAAATTTAATCACAAAACTTAACGTATAATAAAAGTAAAAAGAAGGAGAGTAAAAATTACAGAATTAAGCACCATAGGAAGGCCAAAGGTTCCTCTTTTAAAATATATAGGGATTATCCATATCTATGAAAATTTACTGTGTCAAAAAAATAAAGAAAGCTAGCGACCTCCGCGACGTTCCCAGTACGCATGACGACCGCATGTGGAGTTTCCGTCCGACGTTCCCAGTACGCATGACGACGCTGACGGGTTAAAGAAATTATAACGAACTCTACGAATGTTGATAAACTTCGCTACATATAAAAAGTAAAAAACGAAGTTGGAACTCAATTAGCGTCAAATTAAAGAAATTATAACGAACTCTACGAATGTTGATAAACTTCGCTACATATAAAAAGTAAAAAACGAAGTTGGAACTCAATTAGCGTCAAATTAAAGAAATTATAACGAACTCTACGAATGTTGATAAACTTCGCTACATATAAAAAGTAAAAAACGAAGTATGAACTCAATTAGCGTCAAATTAAAGAAATTATAACGAACTCTACGAATGTTGATAAACTTCGCTACATATAAAATGTAAAAAACGAAGTTGGAACTCAATTAGCGTCAAATTAAAGAAATTATAACGAACTCTACGAATGTTGATAACCTTCGCTACATATAAAAAGTAAAAAACGAAGTTGGAACTCAAATAGTGTCAAATTAAAGAAATTATTTCGAACTCTACGAATGTTGATAAACTTCGCTACATATAAAAAGTAAAAAACGAAGTTGGAACTCAATTAGCGTCAAATTAAAGAAATTATAACGAACTCTACGAATGTTGATAAACTTCGCTACATATAAAAAGTAAAAAACGAAGTTGGAACTCAATTAGCGTCAAATTAAAGAAATTATAACGAACTCTACGAATGTTGATAAACTTCGCTACATATAAAAAGTAAAAAACGAAGTTGGAACTCAATTAGCGTCAAATTAAAGAAATGATAACGAACTCTACGAATGTTGATAAACTTCGCTACATATAAAAAGAAAAAACGAAGTTGGAACTCAATTAGCGTCAAATTAAAGAAATTATAACGAACTCTACGAATGTTGATAAACTTCGCTACATATAAAAAGTAAAAAACGAAGTTGGAACTCAATTAGCGTCAAATTAAAGAAATTATAACGAACTCTACGAATGTTGATAAACTTCGCTACATATAAAAAGTAAAAAACGAAGTTGGAACTCAATTAGCGTCAAATTAAAGAAATTATAACGAACTCTACGAATGTTGATAAACTTCGCTACATATAAAAAGTAAAAAACGAAGTTGGAACTCAATTAGCGTCAAATTAAAGAAATTATAACGAACTCTACGAATGTTGATAAACTTCGCTACATATAAAAAGTAAAAAACGAAGTTGGAACTCAATTAGCGTCAAATTAAAGAAATTATAACGAACTCTACGAATGTTGATAAACTTCGCTACATATAAAAAGTAAAAAACGAAGTTGGAACTCAATTAGCGTCGAATTAAAGAAATTATAACGAACTCTACGAATGTTGATAAACTTCGCTACATATAAAAAGTAAAAAACGAAGTTGGAACTCAATTAGCGTCAAATTAACCCCTCAAGCGCGGAGGACATTTAACTATAATAGGTCACGCAGGTCGGAAGAGATTTAGGGAAATTCGCAGTTTTTGCGCGAAACCATATAAAAATTCGTAACTTATTAGATATTTATGGAATTTGACTGAAATTTTTTGAGGTTTTACGTAAAACTATGCATATTTACCTATGTTTTTCACACCGTCTTAGTTATTATTATTCGCGTGAAATACGCCTATGAATTCTTTCACTCAATCACGGAAGCCATTTACTCAGTTTTTCTTTATTCAAAGTTTACGGAGTACTTCACATCTACTATTTTTTCTTGGATTTCAACTTCTTCCCCGTAAGTTTATCAGAAAAAAAAACCTTCAAATAAGGATTCTTACCCCTCAGCGCCGTCCTGTGTACTGGGTACGCCGCGGAGATTGCTAGCTTTCTTTATTTTTTTGACACAGTAAATTTTCTTAAATATGGGTAACCTTCATAATTTTAAAAGAGGAACCTTTGGCCTACCTATTCAAAACTATTGCCATGGTCTTGTTTACATTTGCTGAGACAAGGGGCGAAAGAAACACAGTATCCTTCCCCGTGTATACAAGAAATGACCATAAGTAGCCAGTCAAATCAGAGAGCTCGAATGTCATGATTCCGAACTTGGAGATGTCTGATAGCAGACAAATGGGGCCTATATCCTCTTCTTACACCTCACAGTTGCTTTCGTGCAAAGATTTCGTTGAATAGGAGCTTTTTTAGAAGCCAAAATTCCCCAATTCTCCTATCTACGTGAAAATTTAATCACAAAACTTAACGTATAATAAAAGTAAAAAGAAGGAGAGTAAAAATTACAGAATTAAGCACCATAGGAAGGCCAAAGGTTCCTCTTTTAAAATATATAGGGATTATCCATATCTATGAAAATTTACTGTGTCAAAAAAATAAAGAAAGCTAGCGACCTCCGCGACGTTCCCAGTACGCATGACGACCGCATGTGGAGTTTCCGTCCGACGTTCCCAGTACGCATGACGACGCTGGCGGGTTAAAGAAACTATAACGAACTCTACGAATGTTGATAAACTTCGCTACATATAAAAAGTAAAAAACGAAGTTGGAACTCAATTAGCGTCAAATTAAAGAAATTATAACGAACTCTACGAATGTTGATAAACTTCGCTACATATAAAAAGTAAAAAACGAAGTTGGAACTCAATTAGCGTCAAATTAAAGAAATTATAACGAACTCTACGAATGTTGATAAACTTCGCTACATATAAAAAGTAAAAAACGAAGTATGAACTCAATTAGCGTCAAATTAAAGAAATTATAACGAACTCTACGAATGTTGATAAACTTCGCTACATATAAAAAGTAAAAAACGAAGTTGGAACTCAATTAGCGTCAAATTAAAGAAATTATAACGAACTCTACGAATGTTGATAAACTTCGCTACATATAAAAAGTAAAAAACGAAGTTGGAACTCAATTAGCGTCAAATTAAAGAAATTATTTCGAACTCTACGAATGTTGATAAACTTCGCTACATATAAAAAGTAAAAAACGAAGTTGGAACTCAATTAGCGTCAAATTAAAGAAATTATAACGAACTCTACGAATGTTGATAAACTTCGCTACATATAAAAAGTAAAAAACGAAGTTGGAACTCAATTAGCGTCAAATTAAAGAAATTATAACGAACTCTACGAATGTTGATAAACTTCGCTACATATAAAAAGTAAAAAACGAAGTTGGAACTCAATTAGCGTCAAATTAAAGAAATGATAACGAACTCTACGAATGTTGATAAACTTCGCTACATATAAAAAGAAAAAACGAAGTTGGAACTCAATTAGCGTCAAATTAAAGAAATTATAACGAACTCTACGAATGTTGATAAACTTCGGTACATATAAAAAGTAAAAAACGAAGTTGGAACTCAATTAGCGTCAAATTAAAGAAATTATAACGAACTCTACGAATGTTGATAAACTTCGCTACATATAAAAAGTAAAAAACGAAGTTGGAACTCAATTAGCGTCAAATTAAAGAAATTATAACGAACTCTACGAATGTTGATAAACTTCGCTACATATAAAAAGTAAAAAACGAAGTTGGAACTCAATTAGCGTCAAATTAAAGAAATTATAACGAACTCTACGAATGTTGATAAACTTCGCTACATATAAAAAGTAAAAAACGAAGTTGGAACTCAATTAGCGTCAAATTAAAGAAATTATAACGAACTCTACGAATGTTGATAAACTTCGCTACATATAAAAAGTAAAAAACGAAGTTGGAACTCAATTAGCGTCGAATTAAAGAAATTATAACGAACTCTACGAATGTTGATAAACTTCGCTACATATAAAAAGTAAAAAACGAAGTTGGAACTCAATTAGCGTCAAATTAAAGAAATCATAACGAACTCTACGAATGTTGATAAACTTCGCTACATATAAAAAGTAAAAAACGAAGTTGGAACTCAATTAGCGTCAAATTAAAGAAATTATAACGAACTCTACGAATGTTGATAAACTTCGCTACATATAAAAAGTAAAAAACGAAGTTGGGACTCAATTAGCGTCAAATTAACCCCTCAAGCGCGGAGGACATTTAACTATAATAGGTCACGCAGGTCGGAAGAGATTTAGGGAAATTCGCAGTTTTTGCGCGAAACCATATTAAAATTCGTAACTTATTAGATATTTATGGAATTTGACTGAATTTTTTGAGGTTTTACGTAAAACTATGCATATTTACCTATGTTTTTCACACCGTCTTAGTTATTATTATTCTCGTGAAATACGCCTATGAATTCTTTCACTCAATCACGGAAGCCATTTACTCAGTTTTTCTTTATTCAAAGTTTACGGAGTACTTCTCATCTACTATTTTTTCTTGGATTTCAACTTCTTCCCCGTAAGTTTATCAGAAAAAAAACCTTCAAATAAGGATTCTTACCCTTCAGCGCCGTCCTGTGTACTGGGTACGCCGCGGAGATTGCTAGATTTCTTTATTTTTTTGACACAGTAAATTTTCTTAAATATGGGTAACCTTCATAATTTTAAAAGAGGAACCTTTGGCCTACCTATTCAAAACTATTGCCATGGTCTTGTTTACATTTGCTGAGACAAGGGGCGAATGAAACACAGTATCCTTCCCCGTGTATACAAGAAATGACCATAAGTAGCCAGTCAAATCACAGAGCTCGAATGTCTTGATTCCGAACTTGGAGATGTCTGATAGCAGACAAATGGGGCCTATATCCTCTTCTTACACCTCACAGTTGCTTTCGTGCAAAGATTTCGTTGAATAGGAGCTTTTTTAGAAGACAAAATTCCCCAATTCTCCTATCTACGTGAAAATTTAATCACAAAACTTAACGTATAATAAAAGTAAAAAGAAGGAGAGTAAAAATTACAGAATTAAGCACCATAGGAAGGCCAAAGGTTCCTCTTTCAAAATATATAGGGATTATCAATATCTAAGAAAATTTACTGTGTCAAAAAAATAAAGAAAGCTAGCGACCTCCGCGACGTTCCCAGTACGCATGACGACCGCATGTGAAGTTTCCGTCCGACGTTCCCAGTACGCATGACGACGCTGACGGGTTAAAGAAATTATAACGAACTCTACGAATGTTGATAAACTTCGCTACATATAAAAAGTAAAAAACGAAGTTGGAACTCAATTAGCGTCAAATTAAAGAAATTATAACGAACTCTACGAATGTTGATAAACTTCGCTACATATAAAAAGTAAAAAACGAAGTTGGAACTCAATTAGCGTCAAATTAAAGAAATTATAACGAACTCTACGAATGTTGATAAACTTCGCTACATATAAAAAGTAAAAAACGAAGTTGGAACTCAATTAGCGTCAAATTAAAGAAATTATAACGAACTCTACGAATGTTGATAAACTTCGCTACATTTAAAAAGTAAAAAACGAAGTTGGAACTCAATTAGCGTCAAATTAAAGAAATTATAACGAACTCTACGAATGTTGATAAACTTCGCTACATATAAAAAGTAAAAAACGAAGTTGGAACTCAATTAGCGTCAAATTAAAGATATTATAACGAACTCTACGAATGTTGATAAACTTCGCTACATATAAAAAGTAAAAAACGAAGTTGGACTCAATTAGCGTCAAATTAAAGAAATAATAACGAACTCTACGAATGTTGATAAACTTCGCTACATATAAAAAGTAAAAAACGAAGTTGGAACTCAATTAGCGTCAAATTAAAGAAATTATAACGAACTCTACGAATGTTGATAAACTTCGCTACATATAAAAAGTAAAAAACGAAGTTGGAACTCAATTAGCGTCAAATTAAAGAAATCATAACGAACTCTACGAAAATAGATAAACTTCGTTACATATAAAAAGTAAAAAACGAAGTTGGAACTCAATTAGCGTCAAATTAAAGAAATTATAACGAACTCTACGAATGTTGATAAACTTCGCTACATATAAAAAGTAAAAAACGAAGTTGGACTCAATTAGCGTCAAATTAAAGAAATTATAACGAACTCTACGAATGTTGATAAACTTCGCTACATATAAAAAGTAAAAAACGAAGTTGGAACTCAATTAGCGTCAAATTAAAGAAATTATAACGAACTCTACGAATGTTGATAAACTTCGCTACATATAAAAAGTAAAAAACGAAGTTGGAACTCAAATAGTGTCAAATTAAAGAAATTATTTCGAACTCTACGAATGTTGATAAACTTCGCTACATATAAAAAGTAAAAAACGAAGTTGGAACTCAATTAGCGTCAAATTAAAGAAATTATAACGAACTCTACGAATGTTGATAAACTTCGCTACATATAAAAAGTAAAAAACGAAGTTGGAACTCAATTAGCGTCAAATTAAAGAAATTATAACGAACTCTACGAATGTTGATAAACTTCGCTACATATAAAAAGTAAAAAACGAAGTTGGAACTCAATTAGCGTCAAATTAAAGAAATGATAACGAACTCTACGAATGTTGATAAACTTCGCTACATATAAAAAGAAAAAACGAAGTTGGAACTCAATTAGCGTCAAATTAAAGAAATTATAACGAACTCTACGAATGTTGATAAACTTCGCTACATATAAAAAGTAAAAAACGAAGTTGGAACTCAATTAGCGTCAAATTAAAGAAATTATAACGAACTCTACGAATGTTGATAAACTTCGCTACATATAAAAAGTAAAAAACGAAGTTGGAACTCAATTAGCGTCAAATTAAAGAAATTATAACGAACTCTACGAATGTTGATAAACTTCGCTACATATAAAAAGTAAAAAACGAAGTTGGAACTCAATTAGCGTCAAATTAAAGAAATTATAACGAACTCTACGAATGTTGATAAACTTCGCTACATATAAAAAGTAAAAAACGAAGTTGGAACTCAATTAGCGTCAAATTAAAGAAATTATAACGAACTCTACGAATGTTGATAAACTTCGCTACATATAAAAAGTAAAAAACGAAGTTGGAACTCAATTAGCGTCGAATTAAAGAAATTATAACGAACTCTACGAATGTTGATAAACTTCGCTACATATAAAAAGTAAAAAACGAAGTTGGAACTCAATTAGCGTCAAATTAACCCCTCAAGCGCGGAGGACATTTAACTATAATAGGTCACGCAGGTCGGAAGAGATTTAGGGAAATTCGCAGTTTTTGCGCGAAACCATATAAAAATTCGTAACTTATTAGATATTTATGGAATTTGACTGAAATTTTTTGAGGTTTTACGTAAAACTATGCATATTTACCTATGTTTTTCACACCGTCTTAGTTATTATTATTCGCGTGAAATACGCCTATGAATTCTTTCACTCAATCACGGAAGCCATTTACTCAGTTTTTCTTTATTCAAAGTTTACGGAGTACTTCACATCTACTATTTTTTCTTGGATTTCAACTTCTTCCCCGTAAGTTTATCAGAAAAAAAAACCTTCAAATAAGGATTCTTACCCCTCAGCGCCGTCCTGTGTACTGGGTACGCCGCGGAGATTGCTAGCTTTCTTTATTTTTTTGACACAGTAAATTTTCTTAAATATGGGTAACCTTCATAATTTTAAAAGAGGAACCTTTGGCCTACCTATTCAAAACTATTGCCATGGTCTTGTTTACATTTGCTGAGACAAGGGGCGAAAGAAACACAGTATCCTTCCCCGTGTATACAAGAAATGACCATAAGTAGCCAGTCAAATCAGAGAGCTCGAATGTCATGATTCCGAACTTGGAGATGTCTGATAGCAGACAAATGGGGCCTATATCCTCTTCTTACACCTCACAGTTGCTTTCGTGCAAAGATTTCGTTGAATAGGAGCTTTTTTAGAAGCCAAAATTCCCCAATTCTCCTATCTACGTGAAAATTTAATCACAAAACTTAACGTATAATAAAAGTAAAAAGAAGGAGAGTAAAAATTACAGAATTAAGCACCATAGGAAGGCCAAAGGTTCCTCTTTTAAAATATATAGGGATTATCCATATCTATGAAAATTTACTGTGTCAAAAAAATAAAGAAAGCTAGCGACCTCCGCGACGTTCCCAGTACGCATGACGACCGCATGTGGAGTTTCCGTCCGACGTTCCCAGTACGCATGACGACGCTGGCGGGTTAAAGAAATTATAACGAACTCTACGAATGTTGATAAACTTCGCTACATATAAAAAGTAAAAAACGAAGTTGGAACTCAATTAGCGTCAAATTAAAGAAATTATAACGAACTCTACGAATGTTGATAAACTTCGCTACATATAAAAAGTAAAAAACGAAGTTGGAACTCAATTAGCGTCAAATTAAAGAAATTATAACGAACTCTACGAATGTTGATAAACTTCGCTACATATAAAAAGTAAAAAACGAAGTATGAACTCAATTAGCGTCAAATTAAAGAAATTATAACGAACTCTACGAATGTTGATAAACTTCGCTACATATAAAATGTAAAAAACGAAGTTGGAACTCAATTAGCGTCAAATTAAAGAAATTATAACGAACTCTACGAATGTTGATAAACTTCGCTACATATAAAAAGTAAAAAACGAAGTTGGAACTCAATTAGCGTCAAATTAAAGAAATTATTTCGAACTCTACGAATGTTGATAAACTTCGCTACATATAAAAAGTAAAAAACGAAGTTGGAACTCAATTAGCGTCAAATTAAAGAAATTATAACGAACTCTACGAATGTTGATAAACTTCGCTACATATAAAAAGTAAAAAACGAAGTTGGAACTCAATTAGCGTCAAATTAAAGAAATTATAACGAACTCTACGAATGTTGATAAACTTCGCTACATATAAAAAGTAAAAAACGAAGTTGGAACTCAATTAGCGTCAAATTAAAGAAATGATAACGAACTCTACGAATGTTGATAAACTTCGCTACATATAAAAAGAAAAAACGAAGTTGGAACTCAATTAGCGTCAAATTAAAGAAATTATAACGAACTCTACGAATGTTGATAAACTTCGCTACATATAAAAAGTAAAAAACGAAGTTGGAACTCAATTAGCGTCAAATTAAAGAAATTATAACGAACTCTACGAATGTTGATAAACTTCGCTACATATAAAAAGTAAAAAACGAAGTTGGAACTCAATTAGCGTCAAATTAAAGAAATTATAACGAACTCTACGAATGTTGATAAACTTCGCTACATATAAAAAGTAAAAAACGAAGTTGGAACTCAATTAGCGTCAAATTAAAGAAATTATAACGAACTCTACGAATGTTGATAAACTTCGCTACATATAAAAAGTAAAAAACGAAGTTGGAACTCAATTAGCGTCAAATTAAAGAAATTATAACGAACTCTACGAATGTTGATAAACTTCGCTACATATAAAAAGTAAAAAACGAAGTTGGAACTCAATTAGCGTCGAATTAAAGAAATTATAACGAACTCTACGAATGTTGATAAACTTCGCTACATATAAAAAGTAAAAAACGAAGTTGGAACTCAATTAGCGTCAAATTAAAGAAATCATAACGAACTCTACGAATGTTGATAAACTTCGCTACATATAAAAAGTAAAAAACGAAGTTGGAACTCAATTAGCGTCAAATTAAAGAAATTATAACGAACTCTACGAATGTTGATAAACTTCGCTACATATAAAAAGTAAAAAACGAAGTTGGGACTCAATTAGCGTCAAATTAACCCCTCAAGCGCGGAGGATATTTAACTATAATAGGTCACGCAGGTCGGAAGAGATTTAGGGAAATTCGCAGTTTTTGCGCGAAACCATATTAAAATTCGTAACTTATTAGATATTTATGGAATTTGACTGAAATTTTTTGAGGTTTTACGTAAAACTATGCATATTTACCTATGTTTTTCACACCGTCTTAGTTATTATTATTCTCGTGAAATACGCCTATGAATTCTTTCACTCAATCACGGAAGCCATTTACTCAGTTTTTCTTTATTCAAAGTTTACGGAGTACTTCTCATCTACTATTTTTTCTTGGATTTCAACTTCTTCCCCGTAAGTTTATCAGAAAAAAAACCTTCAAATAAGGATTCTTACCCTTCAGCGCCGTCCTGTGTACTGGGTACGCCGCGGAGATTGCTAGATTTCTTTATTTTTTTGACACAGTAAATTTTCTTAAATATGGGTAACCTTCATAATTTTAAAAGAGGAACCTTTGGCCTACCTATTCAAAACTATTGCCATGGTCTTGTTTACATTTGCTGAGACAAGGGGCGAATGAAACACAGTATCCTTCCCCGTGTATACAAGAAATGACCATAAGTAGCCAGTCAAATCACAGAGCTCGAATGTCTTGATTCCGAACTTGGAGATGTCTGATAGCAGACAAATGGGGCCTATATCCTCTTCTTACACCTCACAGTTGCTTTCGTGCAAAGATTTCGTTGAATAGGAGCTTTTTTAGAAGACAAAATTCCCCAATTCTCCTATCTACGTGAAAATTTAATCACAAAACTTAACGTATAATAAAAGTAAAAAGAAGGAGAGTAAAAATTACAGAATTAAGCACCATAGGAAGGCCAAAGGTTCCTCTTTCAAAATATATAGGGATTATCCATATCTAAGAAAATTTACTGTGTCAAAAAAATAAAGAAAGCTAGCGACCTCCGCGACGTTCCCAGTACGCATGACGACCGCATGTGGAGTTTCCGTCCGACGTTCCCAGTACGCATGACGACGCTGACGGGTTAAAGAAATTATAACGAACTCTACGAATGTTGATAAACTTCGCTACATATAAAAAGTAAAAAACGAAGTTGGAACTCAATTAGCGTCAAATTAAAGAAATTATAACGAACTCTACGAATGTTGATAAACTTCGCTACATATAAAAAGTAAAAAACGAAGTTGGAACTCAATTAGCGTCAAATTAAAGAAATTATAACGAACTCTACGAATGTTGATAAACTTCGCTACATATAAAAAGTAAAAAACGAAGTTGGAACTCAATTAGCGTCAAATTAAAGAAATTATAACGAACTCTACGAATGTTGATAAACTTCGCTACATATAAAAAGTAAAAAACGAAGTTGGAACTCAATTAGCGTCAAATTAAAGAAATTATAACGAACTCTACGAATGTTGATAAACTTCGCTACATATAAAAAGTAAAAAACGAAGTTGGAACTCAATTAGCGTCAAATTAAAGAAATTATAACGAACTCTACGAATGTTGATAAACTTCGCTACATATAAAAAGTAAAAAACGAAGTTGGACTCAATTAGCGTCAAATTAAAGAAATTATAACGAACTCTACGAATGTTGATAAACTTCGCTACATATAAAAAGTAAAAAACGAAGTTGGAACTCAATTAGCGTCAAATTAAAGAAATTATAACGAACTCTACGAATGTTGATAAACTTCGCTACATATAAAAAGTAAAAAAAAAAGTTAAAACTCAATTAGCGTCAAATTAAAGAAATTATAACGAACTCTACGAATGTTGATAAACTTCGCTACATATAAAAAGTAAAAAACGAAGTTGGAACTCAATTAGCGTCAAATTAAAGAAATTATAACGAACTCTACGAATGTTGATAAACTTCGCTACATATAAAAAGTAAAAAACGAAGTTGGAACTCAATTAGCGTCAAATTAAAGAAATTACAACGAACTCTACGAATGTTGATAAACTTCGCTACATATAAAAAGTAAAAAACGAAGTTGGACTCAATTAGCGTCAAATTAAAGAAATTATAACGAACTCTACGAATGTTGATAAACTTCGCTACATATAAAAAATAAAAAAACGAAGTTGGAACTCAATTAGCGTCAAATTAAAGAAATCATAACGAACTCTACGAATGTTGATAAACTTCGCTACATATAAAAAGTAAAAAACGAAGTTGGAACTCAATTAGCGTCAAATTAAAGAAATTATAACGAACTCTACGAATGTTGATAAACTTCGCTACATATAAAAAGTAAAAAACGAAGTTAAAACTCAATTAGCGTCAAATTAAAGAAATTATAACGAACTCTACGAATGTTGATAAACTTCGCTACATATAAAAAGTAAAAAACGAAGTTGGAACTCAATTAGCGTCAAATTAAAGAAATTACAACGAACTCTACGAATGTTGATAAACTTCGCTACATATAAAAAGTAAAAAACGAAGTTGGAAATCAATTAGCGCCAAATTAAAGAAATTATAACGAAATATACGAATGTGGATAAACATCGCTACATATAAAAGGTAAAAAACGAAGTTGGAACTCAATTAGCGTCAAATTAAAGAAATTATAACGAAATATACGAATGTGGATAAACATCGCTACATATAAAAAGTAATAAACGAAGTTGGTACTCAATTAGCGTCAAATTAAAGAAATTATAACGAAATAGACGAATGTTGATAAACATCGCTACATAAAAAAAGTAAAAAACGAAGTTCCACTCAATTAGCGTCAAATTAAAGAAATTATAACGAAATATACGAATGTGGATAAACATAGCTACATATAAAAGTAAAAAACGAAGTTAAAAATCTCAATTAGCGTCAAATTAAAGAAAGTATAATGAAATATACGAATGTTGATAAACATCGCTACATATAAAAAGTAAAAAACGAAGTTGGAACTCAATTAGCGTCAAATAAAAGAAATTATAACGAAATATACGAATGTTGATAAACATCGCTACATATAAAAAGTAAAAAACGAAGTTGGAACTCAATTAGCGTCTAATTTAAAAAATTATAACGAAATATACGAATGTTGATAAACATCGCTACATATAAAAAGTAAAAAACGAAGTTCCACTCAATTAGCGTCAAATTAAAGAAATTATAACGAAATATACGAATCTTGATAAACTTCGCTACATATAAAAAGTAAAAAACGAAGTTGGAACTCAATTAGCGTCAAATTAAAGAAATCATAACGAACTCTACGAATGTTGATAAACTTCGCTACATATAAAAAGTAAAAAAACGAAGTTGGAACTCAATTAGCGTCAAATTAAAGTAATTATAACGAACTCTACGAATGTTGAAAAACTTCGCTACATATAAAAAGTAAAAAACGAAGTTGGAACTCAATTAGCGTCAAATTAAAGAAATTATAACGAACTCTACGAATGTTGATAAACTTCGCTACATATAAAAAGTAAAAAACGAAGTTGGAACTCAATTAGCGTCAAATTAAAGAAATTATAACGAACTCTACGAATGTTGATAAACTTCGCTACATATAAAAAGTAAAAAAAAAAGTTGGAACTCAATTAGCGTCAAATTAAAGAAATTATAACGAACTCTACGAATGTTGATAAACTTCGCTACATATAAAAAGTAAAAAACGAAGTTGGAACTCAATTAGCGTCAAATTAAAGAAATTATAACGAACTCTACGAATGTTGATAAACTTCGCAACATATAAAAAGTAAAAAACGAAGTTGGAACTCAATTAGCGTCAAATTAAAGAAATTATAACTAACTCTACGAATGTTGATAAACTTCGCTACATATAAAAACTAAAAAACGAAGTTGGAACTCAATTAGCGTCAAATTAAAGAAATTATAACGAACTCTACGAATGTTGATAAACTTCGCTACATATAAAAAGTAAAAAACGAAATTGGAACTCAATTAGCGTCAAATTAAAGAAATTATAACTAACTCTACGAATGTTGATAAACTTCGCTACATATAAAAACTAAAAAACGAAGTTGGAACTCAATTAGCGTCAAATTAAAGAAATTATAACGAACTCTACGAATGTTGATAAACTTCGCTACATATAAAAAGTAAAAAACGAAGTTGGAACTCAATTAGCGTCAAATTAAAGAAATTACAACGAACTCTACGAATGTTGATAAACTTCGCTACATATAAAAAGTAAAAAACGAAGTTGGAACTCAATTAGCGTCAAATTAAAGAAATTATAACGAACTCTACGAATGTTGATAAACTTCGCTACATATAAAAAGTAAAAAACGAAGTTGGAACTCAATTAGCGTCAAATTAAAGAAATTATAACGAACTCTACGAACGTTGATAAATTTCGCTACATATAAAAAGTAAAAAACGAAGTTGGAACTCAATTAGCGTCAAATTAAAGAAATTATAACGAACTCTACGAATGTTGATAAACTTCGCTACATATAAAAAGTAAAAAACGAAGTTGGAACTCAATTAGCGTCAAATTAAAGAAATTATAACGAACTCTACGAATGTTGATAAACTTCGCTACATATAAAAAGTAAAAAACGAAGTTGGAACTCAATTAGCGTCAAATTAAAGAAATTATAACGAACTCTACGAATGTTGATAAACTTCGCTACATATAAAAAGTAAAAAACGAAGTTGGAACTCAATTAGCGTCAAATTAAAGAAATTATAACGAACTCTACGAATGTTGATAAACTTCGCTACATATAAAAAGTAAAAAACGAAGTTGGAACTCAATTAGCGTCAAATTAAAGAAATTATAACGAACTCTACGAATGTTGATAAACTTCGCTACATATAAAAAGTAAAAAACGAAGTTGGAACTCAATTAGCGTCAAATTAAAGATATTATAACGAACTCTACGAATGTTGATAAACTTCGCTACATATAAAAAGTAAAAAACGAAGTTGGACTCAATTAGCGTCAAATTAAAGAAATTATAACGAACTCTACGAATGTTGATAAACTTCGCTACATATAAAAAGTAAAAAACGAAGTTGGAACTCAATTAGCGTCAAATTAAAGAAATTATAACGAACTCTACGAATGTTGATAAACTTCGCTACATATAAAAAGTAAAAAACGAAGTTGGAACTCAATTAGCGTCAAATTAAAGAAATCATAACGAACTCTACGAATGTTGATAAACTTCGCTACATATAAAAAGTAAAAAACGAAGTTGGAACTCAATTAGCGTCAAATTAAAGAAATTATAACGAACTCTACGAATGTTGATAAACTTCGCTACATATAAAAAGTAAAAAACGGAGTTGGACTCAATTAGCGTCAAATTAAAGAAATTATAACGAACTCTACGAATGTTGATAAACTTCGCTACATATAAAAAGTAAAAAACGAAGTTGGAACTCAATTAGCGTCAAATTAAAGAAATTATAACGAACTCTACGAATGTTGATAAACTTCGCTACATATAAAAAGTAAAAAAAAAAGTTAAAACTCAATTAGCGTCAAATTAAAGAAATTATAACGAACTCTACGAATGTTGATAAACTTCGCTACATATAAAAAGTAAAAAACGAAGTTGGAACTCAATTAGCGTCAAATTAAAGAAATTATAACGAACTCTACGAATGTTGATAAACTTCGCTACATATAAAAAGTAAAAAACGAAGTTGGAACTCAATTAGCGTCAAATTAAAGAAATTACAACGAACTCTACGAATGTTGATAAACTTCGCTACATATAAAAAGTAAAAAACGAAGTTGGACTCAATTAGCGTCAAATTAAAGAAATTATAACGAACTCTACGAATGTTGATAAACTTCGCTACATATAAAAAGTAAAAAACGAAGTTGGAACTCAATTAGCGTCAAATTAAAGAAATCATAACGAACTCTACGAATGTTGATAAACTTCGCTACATATAAAAAGTAAAAAACGAAGTTGGAACTCAATTAGCGTCAAATTAAAGAAATTATAACGAACTCTACGAATGTTGATAATCTTCGCTACATATAAAAAGTAAAAAACGAAGTTAAAACTCAATTAGCGTCAAATTAAAGAAATTATAACGAACTCTACGAATGTTGATAAACTTCGCTACATATAAAAAGTAAAAAACGAAGTTGGAACTCAATTAGCGTCAAATTAAAGAAATTACAACGAACTCTACGAATGTTGATAAACTTCGCTACATATAAAAAGTAAAAAACGAAGTTGGAAATCAATTAGCGCCAAATTAAAGAAATTATAACGAAATATACGAATGTGGATAAACATCGCTACATATAAAAAGTAAAAAACGAAGTTGGAACTCAATTAGCGTCAAATTAAAGAAATTATAACGAAATATACGAATGTGGATAAACATCGCTACATATAAAAAGTAATAAACGAAGTTGGTACTCAATTAGCGTCAAATTAAAGAAATTATAACGAAATAGACGAATGTTGATAAACATCGCTACATAAAAAAAGTAAAAAACGAAGTTCCACTCAATTAGCGTCAAATTAAAGAAATTATAACGAAATATACGAATGTGGATAAACATAGCTACATATAAAAAGTAAAAAACGAAGTTAAAAATCTCAATTAGCGTCAAATTAAAGAAAGTATAATGAAATATACGAATGTTGATAAACATCGCTACATATAAAAAGTAAAAAACGAAGTTGGAACTCAATTAGCGTCAAATAAAAGAAATTATAACGAAATATACGAATGTTGATAAACATCGCTACATATAAAAAGTAAAAAACGAAGTTGGAACTCAATTAGCGTCTAATTTAAAAAATTATAACGAAATATACGAATGTTGATAAACATCGCTACATATAAAAAGTAAAAAACGAAGTTCCACTCAATTAGCGTCAAATTAAAGAAATTATAACGAAATATACGAATCTTGATAAACTTCGCTACATATAAAAAGTAAAAAACGAAGTTGGAACTCAATTAGCGTCAAATTAAAGAAATCATAACGAACTCTACGAATGTTGATAAACTTCGCTACATATAAAAAGTAAAAAAACGAAGTTGGAACTCAATTAGCGTCAAATTAAAGTAATTATAACGAACTCTACGAATGTTGAAAAACTTCGCTACATATAAAAAGTAAAAAACGAAGTTGGAACTCAATTAGCGTCAAATTAAAGAAATTATAACGAACTCTACGAATGTTGATAAACTTCGCTACATATAAAAAGTAAAAAACGAAGTTGGAACTCAATTAGCGTCAAATTAAAGAAATTATAACGAACTCTACGAATGTTGATAAACTTCGCTACATATAAAAAGTAAAAAAAAATGTTGGAACTCAATTAGCGTCAAATTAAAGAAATTATAACGAACTCTACGAATGTTGATAAACTTCGCTACATATAAAAAGTAAAAAACGAAGTTGGAACTCAATTAGCGTCAAATTAAAGAAATTATAACGAACTCTACGAATGTTGATAAACTTCGCAACATATAAAAAGTAAAAAACGAAGTTGGAACTCAATTAGCGTCAAATTAAAGAAATTATAACGAACTCTACGAATGTTGATAAACTTCGCTACATATAAAAAGTAAAAAACGAAGTTGGAACTCAATTAGCGTCAAATTAAAGAAATTATAACGAACTCTACGAATGTTGATAAACTTCGCTACATATAAAAAGTAAAAAACGAAGTTGGAACTCAATTAGCGTCAAATTAAAGAAATTATAACTAACTCTACGAATGTTGATAAACTTCGCTACATATAAAAACTAAAAAACGAAGTTGGAACTCAATTAGCGTCAAATTAAAGAAATTATAACGAACTCTACGAATGTTGATAAACTTCGCTACATATAAAAAGTAAAAAACGAAGTTGGAACTCAATTAGCGTCAAATTAAAGAAATTACAACGAACTCTACGAATGTTGATAAACTTCGCTACATATAAAAAGTAAAAAACGAAGTTGGAAATCAATTAGCGTCAAATTAAAGAAATTATAACGAAATATACGAATGTGGATAAACATCGCTACATATAAAAAGTAAAAAACGAAGTTGGAACTCAATTAGCGTCAAATTAAAGAAATTATAACGAACTCTACGAATGTTGATAAACTTCGCTACATATAAAAAGTAAAAAACGAAGTTGGAACTCAATTAGCGTCAAATTAAAGAAATTATAACGAACTCTACGAATGTTGATAAACTTCGCTACATATAAAAGTAAAAAAACGATGTTGGAACTCAATTAGCGTCAAATTAAAGAAATCATAACGAACTCTACGAATGTTGATAAACTTCGCTACATATAAAAAGTAAAAAACGAAGTTGGAACTCAATTAGCGTCAAATTAAAGAAATTATAACGAACTCTACGAATGTTGATAAACTTCGCTACATATAAAAAGTAAAAAACGAAGTTGGACTCAATTAGCGTCAAATTAAAGAAATTATAACGAACTCTACGAACGTTGATAAACTTCGCTACATATAAAAAGTAAAAAACGAAGTTGGAACTCAATTAGCGTCAAATTAAAGAAATTATAACGAACTCTACGAATGTTGATAAACTTCGCTACATATAAAAAGTAAAAAACGAAGTTGGAACTCAATTAGCGTCAAATTAAAGAAATCATAACGAACTCTACGAATGTTGATAAACTTCGCTACATATAAAAAGTAAAAAACGAAGTTGGAACTCAATTAGCGTCAAATTAAAGAAATTATAACGAACTCTACGAATGTTGATAAACTTCGCTACATATAAAAAGTAAAAAACGAAGTTGGACTCAATTAGCGTCAAATTAAAGAAATTATAACGAACTCTACGAATGTTGATAAACTTCGCTACATATAAAAAGTAAAAAACGAAGTTGGAACTCAATTAGCGTCAAATTAAAGAAATTATAACGAACTCTACGAATGTTGATAAACTTCGCTACATATAAAAAGTAAAAAAAAAAGTTAAAACTCAATTAGCGTCTAATTTAAAAAATTATAACGAAATATACGAATGTTGATAAACATCGCTACATATAAAAAGTAAAAAAAGAAGTTCCACTCAATTAGCGTCAAATTAAAGAAATTATAACGAAATATACGAATCTTGATAAACTTCGCTACATATAAAAAGTAAAAAAAAAGTTCGAACTCAATTAGCGTCACATTAAAGAAATTATAACGAACTCTACGAATGTTGATAAACTTCGCTACATATAAAAAGTAAAAAACGAAGTTGGAACTCAATTAGCGTCAAATTAAAGAAATCATAACGAACTCTACGAATGTTGATAAACTTCGCTACATATAAAAAGTAAAAAAACGAAGTTGGAACTCAATTAGCGTCAAATTAAAGTAATTATAACGAACTCTACGAATGTTGATAAACTTCGCTACATATAAAAAGTAAAAAACGAAGTTGGAACTCAATTAGCGTCAAATTAAAGAAATTATAACGAACTCTACGAATGTTGATAAACTTCGCTACATATAAAAAGTAAAAAACGAAGTTGGAACTCAATTAGCGTCAAATTAAAGAAATTATAACGAACTCTACGAATGTTGATAAACTTCGCTACATATAAAAAGTAAAAAAAAAAGTTGGAACTCAATTAGCGTCAAATTAAAGAAATTATAACGAACTCTACGAATGTTGATAAACTTCGCTACATATAAAAAGTAAAAAAAAAAGTTGGAACTCAATTAGCGTCAAATTAAAGAAATTATAACGAACTCTACGAATGTTGATAAACTTCGCTACATATAAAAAGTAAAAAACGAAGTTGGAACTCAATTAGCGTCAAATTAAAGAAATTATAACGAACTCTACGAATGTTGATAAACTTCGCAACATATAAAAAGTAAAAAAC
Source organism: Uropetala carovei (assembly GCA_036926305.1). Lineage (NCBI taxonomy): Eukaryota > Metazoa > Arthropoda > Insecta > Odonata > Petaluridae > Uropetala > Uropetala carovei. The sequence continues at coordinate 25,384,060 of JAXCHB010000001.1, forward strand.
GAAGTTGGAACTCAATTAGCGTCAAATTAAAGAAATTATAACGAACTCTACGAATGTTGATAAACTTCGCTACATATAAAAAGTAAAAAACGAAGTTGGAACTCAATTAGCGTCAAATTAAAGAAATTATAACGAACTCTACGAACGTTGATAAATTTCGCTACATATAAAAAGTAAAAAACGAAGTTGGAACTCAATTAGCGTCAAATTAAAGAAATTATAACGAACTCTACGAATGTTGATAAACTTCGCTACATGTAAAAAGTAAAAAACGAAGTTGGAACTCAATTAGCGTCAAATTAAAGAAATTATAACGAACTCTACGAATGTTGATAAACTTCGCTACATATAAAAAGTAAAAAACGAAGTTGGAACTCAATTAGCGTCAAATTAAAGAAATTATAACGAACTCTACGAATGTTGATAAACTTCGCTACATATAAAAAGTAAAAAACGAAGTTGGAACTCAATTAGCGTCAAATTAAAGAAATTATAACGAAATATACGAATGTTGATAAACTTCGCTACATATAAAAAGGAAAAAACGAAGTTGGACTCAATTAGCGTCAAATTAAAGAAATTATAACGAACTCTACGAATGTTGATAAACTTCGCTACATATAAAAAGTAAAAAACGAAGTTGGAACTCAATTAGCGTCAAATTAAAGAAATTATAACGAACTCTACGAATGTTGATAAACTTCGCTACATATAAAAAGTAAAAAACGAAGTTGGAACTCAATTAGCGTCAAATAAAAGAAATTATAACGAAATATACGAATGTTGATAAACATCGCTACATATAAAAAGTAAAAAACGAAGTTGGAACTCAATTAGCGTCTAATTTAAAAAATTATAACGAAATATACGAATGTTGATAAACATCGCTACATATAAAAAGTAAAAAAAGAAGTTCCACTCAATTAGCGTCAAATTAAAGAAATTATAACGAAATATACGAATCTTGATAAACTTCGCTACATATAAAAAGTAAAAAAAAAGTTGGAACTCAATTAGCGTCACATTAAAGAAATTATAACGAACTCTACGAATGTTGATAAACTTCGCTACATATAAAAAGTAAAAAACGAAGTTGGAACTCAATTAGCGTCAAATTAAAGAAATCATAACGAACTCTACGAATGTTGATAAACTTCGCTACATATAAAAAGTAAAAAAACGAAGTTGGAACTCAATTAGCGTCAAATTAAAGTAATTATAACGAACTCTACGAATGTTGATAAACTTCGCTACATATAAAAAGTAAAAAACGAAGTTGGAACTCAATTAGCGTCAAATTAAAGAAATTATAACGAACTCTACGAATGTTGATAAACTTCGCTACATATAAAAAGTAAAAAACGAAGTTGGAACTCAATTAGCGTCAAATTAAAGAAATTATAACGAACTCTACGAATGTTGATAAACTTCGCTACATATAAAAAGTAAAAAAAAAAGTTGGAACTCAATTAGCGTCAAATTAAAGAAATTATAACGAACTCTACGAATGTTGATAAACTTCGCTACATATAAAAAGTAAAAAACGAAGTTGGAACTCAATTAGCGTCAAATTAAAGAAATCATAACGAACTCTACGAATGTTGATAAACTTCGCAACATATAAAAAGTAAAAAACGAAGTTGGAACTCAATTAGCGTCAAATTAAAGAAATTATAACGAACTCTACGAATGTTGATAAACTTCGCTACATATAAAAAGTAAAAAACGAAGTTGGAACTCAATTAGCGTCAAATTAAAGAAATTATAACGAACTCTACGAATGTTGATAAACTTCGCTACATATAAAAAGTAAAAAACGAAGTTGGAACTCAATTAGCGTCAAATTAAAGAAATTATAACGAACTCTACGAATGTTGATAAACTTCGCTATATATAAAAAGTAAAAAACGAAGTTGGAACTCAATTAGCGTCAAATTAAAGAAATTATAACGAACTCTACGAATGTTGATAAACTTCGCTACATATAAAAAGTAAAAAACGAAGTTGGAACTCAATTAGCGTCAAATTAAAGAAATTACAACGAACTCTACGAATGTTGATAAACTTCGCTACATATAAAAAGTAAAAAACGAAGTTGGAAATCAATTAGCGTCAAATTAAAAAAATTATAACGAAATACACGAATGTGGATAAACATCGCTACATATAAAAAGTAAAAAACGAAGTTGGAACTCAATTAGCGTCAAATTAAAGAAATTATAACGAACTCTACGAATGTTGATAAACTTCGCTACATATAAAAAGTAAAAAACGAAGTTGGAACTCAATTAGCGTCAAATTAAAGAAATTATAACGAACTCTACGAATGTTGATAAACTTCGCTACATATAAAAGTAAAAAAACGATGTTGGAACTCAATTAGCGTCAAATTAAAGAAATTATAACGAACTCTACGAATGTTGATAAACTTCGCTACATATAAAAAGTAAAAAACGAAGTTGGAACTCAATTAGCGTCAAATTAAAGAAATTATAACGAACTCTACGAATGTTGATAAACTTCGCTACATATAAAAAGTAAAAAACGAAGTTGGAACTCAATTAGAGTCAAATTAAAGAAATCATAACGAACTCAACGAATGTTGATAAACTTCGCTACATATAAAAAGTAAAAAACGAAGTTGGAACTCAATTAGCGTCAAATAAAAAAATTATAACGAACTCTACGAATATTGATAAACTTCGCTACATATAAAAGTAAAAAACGAAGTTGGAACTCAATTAGCGTCAAATTAAAGAAATCATAACGAACTCAACGAATGTTGATAAACTTCGCTACATATAAAAAGTAAAAAACGAAGTTGGAACTCAATTAGCGTCAAATTAAAGAAATCATTACGAACTCTACGAATGTAGATAAACTTCGTTACATATAAAAAGTAAAAAACGAAGTTGGAACTCAATTAGCGTCAAATTAAAGAAATTATAACGAACTCTACGAATGTTGATAAACTTCGCTACATATAAAAAGTAAAAAACGAAGTTGGACTCAATTAGCGTCAAATTAAAGAAATTATAACGAACTCTACGAATGTTGATAAACTTCGCTACATATAAAAAGTAAAAAACGAAGTTGGAACTCAATTAGCGTCAAATTAAAGAAATTATAACGAACTCTACGAATGTTGATAAACTTCGCTACATATAAAAAGTAAAAAACGAAGTTGGAACTCAATTAGCGTCAAATTAAAGAAATTATAACGAACTCTACGAATGTTGATAAACTTCGCTACATATAAAAAGTAAAAAACGAAGTTGGAACTCAATTAGCGTCAAATTAAAGAAATTATAACGAACTCTACGAATATTGATAAACTTCGCTACATATAAAAAGTAAAAAACGAAGTTGGAACTCAATTAGCGTCAAATTAAAGAAATTATAACGAACTCTACGAATGTTGATAAACTTCGCTACATATAAAAGTAAAAAAACGATGTTGGAACTCAATTAGCGTCAAATTAAAGAAATTATAACGAACTCTACGAATGTTGATAAACTTCGCTACATATAAAAAGTAAAAAACGAAGTTGGAACTCAATTAGCGTCAAATTAAAGAAATTACAACGAACTCTACGAATGTTGATAAACTTCGCTACATATAAAAAGTAAAAAACGAAGTTGGAACTAAATTAGCGTCAAATTAAAGAAATTATAACGAACTCTACGAATGTTGATAAACTTCGCTACCTATAAAAAGTAAAAAACGAAGTTGGAACTCAATTAGCGTCAAATTAAAGAAATTATAACGAACTCTACGAATGTTGATAAACTTCGCTACATATAAAAAGTAAAAAACGAAGTTGGAACTCAATTAGCGTCAAATTAAAGAAATTATAACGAACTCTACGAATGTTGATAAACTTCGCTACATATAAAAAGTAAAAAACGAAGTTGGAACTCAATTAGCGTCAAATTAAAGAAATTATAACGAACTCTACGAATGTTGATAAACTTCGCTACATATAAAAAGTAAAAAACGAAGTTGGAACTCAATTAGCGTCAAATTAAAGAAATTATAACGAACTCTACGAATGTTGATAAACTTCGCTACATATAAAAAGTAAAAAACGAAGTTGGAACTCAATTAGCGTCAAATTAAAGAAATCATAACGAACTCTACGAATGTTGATAAACTTCGCTACATATAAAAAGTAAAAAACTAAGTTGGAACTCAATTAGCGTCAAATTAAAGAAATTAACTTCGCTACATATAAAAAGTAAAAAACTAAGTTGGAACTCAATTAGCGTCAAATTAAAGAAATTATAACGAACTCTACGAATGTTGATAAACTTCGCTACATATAAAAAGTAAAAAACGAAGTTGGAACTCAATTAGCGTCAAATTAAAGAAATTGTAACGAACTCTACGAATGTTGATAAACTTCGCTACATATAAAAAGTAATAAACGAAGTTGGAACTCAATTAGCGTCAAATTAAAGAAATTATAACGAACTCTACGAATGTTGATAAACTTCGCTACATATAAAAAGTAAAAAACGAAGTTGGAACTCAATTAGCGTCAAATTAAAGAAATTATAACGAACTCTACGAATGTTGATAAACTTCGCTACATATAAAAAGTAAAAAACGAAGTTGGAACTCAATTAGCGTCAAATTAAAGAAATTATAACGAACTCTACGAATGTTGATAAACTTCGCTACATATAAAAAGTAAAAAACGAAGTTGGAACTCAATTAGCGTCAAATTAAAGAAATTATAACGAACTCTACGAATGTTGATAAACTTCGCTACATATAAAAAGTAAAAAACGAAGTTGGAACTCAGTTAGCGTCAAATTAAAGAAATTATAACGAACTCTACGAATGTTGATAAACTTCGCTACATATAAAAAGTAAAACGAAGTTGGAACTCAATTAGCGTCAAATTAAAGAAATTATAACGAACTCTACGAATGTTGATAAACTTCGCTACATATAAAAAGTAAAAAACGAAGTTGGAACTCAATTAGCGTCAAATTAAAGAAATTATAACGAACTCTACGAATGTTGATAAACTTCGCTACATATAAAAAGTAAAAAACGAAGTTGGAACTCAATTAGCGTCAAATTAAAGAAATTATAACGAACTCTACGAATGTTGATAAACTTCGCTACATATAAAAAGTAAAAAACGAAGTTGGAACTCAATTAGCGTCAAATTAAAGAAATTATAACGAACTCTACGAATGTTGATAAACTTCGCTACATATAAAAAGTAAAAAACGAAGTTGGAACTCAATTAGCGTCAAATTAAAGAAATTATAACGAACTCTACGAATGTTGATAAACTTCGCTACATATAAAAAGTAAAAAACGAAGTTGGAACTCAATTAGCGTCAAATTAAAGAAATTATAACGAACTCTACGAATGTTGATAAACTTCGCTACATATAAAAAGTAAAAAACGAAGTTGGAACTCAATTAGCGTCAAATTAAAGAAATTATAACGAACTCTACGAATGTTGATAAACTTCGCTACATATAAAAAGTAAAAAAAAAAGTTGGAACTCAATTAGTGTCAAATTAAAGAAATTTTAACGAACTCTACGAATGTTGATAAACTTCGCTACATATAAAAAGTAAAAAATGAAGTTGGAACTCAATTAGCGTCAAATTAAAGAAATTATAACGAACTCTACGAATGTTGATAAACTTCGCTACATATAAAAAGTAAAAAAAAAAGTAAAAACTCAATTAGCGTCAAATTAAAGAAATTATAACGAACTCTACGAATGTTGATAAACTTCGCTACATATAAAAAGTAAAAAACGAAGTTGGAACTCAATTAGCGTCAAATTAAAGAAATCATAACGAACTCTACGAATGTTGATAAACTTCGCTACATATAAAAAGTAAAAAACGAAGTTGGAACTCAATTAGCGTCAAATTAAAGAAATTATAACGAACTCTACGAATGTTGATAAACTTCGCTACATATAAAAAGTAAAAAACGAAGTTGGAACTCAATTAGCGTCAAATTAAAGAAATTATAACGAACTCTACGAATGTTGATAAACTTCGCTACATATAAAAAGTAAAAAACGAAGTTGGAACTCAATTAGCGTCAAATTAAAGAAATTACAACGAACTCTACGAATGTTGATAAACTTCGCTACATATAAAAAGTAAAAAACGAAGTTGGAAATCAATTAGCGTCAAATTAAAGAAATTATAACGAAATATACGAATGTGGATAAACATCGCTACATATAAAAAGTAAAAAACGAAGTTGGAACTCAATTAGCGTCAAATTAAAGAAATTATAACGAAATATACGAATGTGGATAAACAACGCTACATATAAAAAGTAATAAACGAAGTTGGAACTCAATTAGCGTCAAATTAAAGAAATTATAACGAAATAAACGAATGTTGATAAACATCGCTACATAAAAAAAGTAAAAAACGAAGTTCCACTCAATTAGCGTCAAATTAAAGAAATTATAACGAACTCTACGAATGTTGATAAACTTCGCTACATATAAAAAGTAAAAAACGAAGTTGGAACTCAATTAGCGTCAAATTAAAGAAATTATAACGAACTCTACGAATGTTGATAAACTTCGCTACATATAAAAAGTAAAAAACGAAGTTGGAACTCAATTAGCGTCAAATTAAAGAAATTATAACGAACTCTACGAATGTTGATAAACTTCGCTACATATAAAAAGTAAAAAACGAAGTTGGAACTCAATTAGCGTCTAATTAAAAAAATTATAAGAAAATATACGAATGTTGATAAACATCGCTACATATATAAAGTAAAAAACGAAGTTCCACTCAATTAGCGTCAAATTAAAGAAATTATAACGAACTCTACGAATGTTGATAAACTTCGCTACATATAAAAAGTAAAAAACGAAGTTGGAACTCAATTAGCGTCAAATTAAAGAAATTGTAACGAACTCTACGAATGTTGATAAACTTCGCTACATATAAAAAGTAATAAACGAAGTTGGAACTCAATTAGCGTCAAATTAAAGAAATTATAACGAACTCTACGAATGTTGATAAACTTCGCTACATATAAAAAGTAAAAAACGAAGTTGGAACTCAATTAGCGTCAAATTAAAGAAATTATAACGAACTCTACGAATGTTGATAAACTTCGCTACATATAAAAAGTAAAAAACGAAGTTGGAACTCAATTAGCGTCAAATTAAAGAAATTATAACGAACTCTACGAATGTTGATAAACTTCGCTACATATAAAAAGTAAAAAACGAAGTTGGAACTCAATTAGCGTCAAATTAAAGAAATTATAACGAACTCTACGAATGTTGATAAACTTCGCTACATATAAAAAGTAAAAAACGAAGTTGGAACTCAGTTAGCGTCAAATTAAAGAAATTATAACGAACTCTACGAATGTTGATAAACTTCGCTACATATAAAAAGTAAAACGAAGTTGGAACTCAATTAGCGTCAAATTAAAGGAATTATAACGAACTCTACGAATGTTGATAAACTTCGCTACATATAAAAAGTAAAAAACGAAGTTGGAACTCAATTAGCGTCAAATTAAAGAAATTATAACGAACTCTACGAATGTTGATAAACTTCGCTACATATAAAAAGTAAAAAACGAAGTTGGAACTCAATTAGCGTCAAATTAAAGAAATTATAACGAACTCTACGAATGTTGATAAACTTCGCTACATATAAAAAGTAAAAAACGAAGTTGGAACTCAATTAGCGTCAAATTAAAGAAATTATAACGAACTCTACGAATGTTGATAAACTTCGCTACATATAAAAAGTAAAAAACGAAGTTGGAACTCAATTAGCGTCAAATTAAAGAAATTATAACGAACTCTACGAATGTTGATAAACTTCGCTACATATAAAAAGTAAAAAACGAAGTTGGAACTCAATTAGCGTCAAATTAAAGAAATTATAACGAACTCTACGAATGTTGATAAACTTCGCTACATATAAAAAGTAAAAAACGAAGTTGGAACTCAATTAGCGTCAAATTAAAGAAATTATAACGAACTCTACGAATGTTGATAAACTTCGCTACATATAAAAAGTAAAAAAAAAAGTTGGAACTCAATTAGTGTCAAATTAAAGAAATTTTAACGAACTCTACGAATGTTGATAAACTTCGCTACATATAAAAAGTAAAAAATGAAGTTGGAACTCAATTAGCGTCAAATTAAAGAAATTATAACGAACTCTACGAATGTTGATAAACTTCGCTACATATAAAAAGTAAAAAAAAAAGTAAAAACTCAATTAGCGTCAAATTAAAGAAATTATAACGAACTCTACGAATGTTGATAAACTTCGCTACATATAAAAAGTAAAAAACGAAGTTGGAACTCAATTAGCGTCAAATTAAAGAAATCATAACGAACTCTACGAATGTTGATAAACTTCGCTACATATAAAAAGTAAAAAACGAAGTTGGAACTCAATTAGCGTCAAATTAAAGAAATTATAACGAACTCTACGAATGTTGATAAACTTCGCTACATATAAAAAGTAAAAAACGAAGTTGGAACTCAATTAGCGTCAAATTAAAGAAATTACAACGAACTCTACGAATGTTGATAAACTTCGCTACATATAAAAAGTAAAAAACGAAGTTGGAAATCAATTAGCGTCAAATTAAAGAAATTATAACGAAATATACGAATGTGGATAAACATCGCTACATATAAAAAGTAAAAAACGAAGTTGGAACTCAATTAGCGTCAAATTAAAGAAATTATAACGAAATATACGAATGTGGATAAACAACGCTACATATAAAAAGTAATAAACGAAGTTGGAACTCAATTAGCGTCAAATTAAAGAAATTATAACGAAATAAACGAATGTTGATAAACATCGCTACATAAAAAAAGTAAAAAACGAAGTTCCACTCAATTAGCGTCAAATTAAAGAAATTATAACGAACTCTACGAATGTTGATAAACTTCGCTACATATAAAAAGTAAAAAACGAAGTTGGAACTCAATTAGCGTCAAATTAAAGAAATTATAACGAACTCTACGAATGTTGATAAACTTCGCTACATATAAAAAGTAAAAAACGAAGTTGGAACTCAATTAGCGTCAAATTAAAGAAATTATAACGAACTCTACGAATGTTGATAAACTTCGCTACATATAAAAAGTAAAAAACGAAGTTGGAACTCAATTAGCGTCTAATTAAAAAAATTATAAGAAAATATACGAATGTTGATAAACATCGCTACATATATAAAGTAAAAAACGAAGTTCCACTCAATTAGCGTCAAATTAAAGAAATTATAACGAACTCTACGAATGTTGATAAACTTCGCTACATATAAAAAGTAAAAAACGAAGTTGGAACTCAATTAGCGTCAAATTAAAGAAATTGTAACGAACTCTACGAATGTTGATAAACTTCGCTACATATAAAAAGTAATAAACGAAGTTGGAACTCAATTAGCGTCAAATTAAAGAAATTATAACGAACTCTACGAATGTTGATAAACTTCGCTACATATAAAAAGTAAAAAACGAAGTTGGAACTCAATTAGCGTCAAATTAAAGAAATTATAACGAACTCTACGAATGTTGATAAACTTCGCTACATATATAAAGTAAAAAACGAAGTTGGAACTCAATTAGCGTCAAATTAAAGAAATTATAACGAACTCTACGAATGTTGATAAACTTCGCTACATATAAAAAGTAAAAAACGAAGTTGGAACTCAATTAGCGTCAAATTAAAGAAATTATAACGAACTCTACGAATGTTGATAAACTTCGCTACATATAAAAAGTAAAAAACGAAGTTGGAACTCAATTAGCGTCAAATTAAAGAAATTATAACGAACTCTACGAATGTTGATAAACTTCGCTACATATAAAAAGTAAAACGAAGTTGGAACTCAATTAGCGTCAAATTAAAGAAATTATAACGAACTCTACGAATGTTGATAAACTTCGCTACATATAAAAAGTAAAAAACGAAGTTGGAACTCAATTAGCGTCAAATTAAAGAAATTATAACGAACTCTACGAATGTTGATAAACTTCGCTACATATAAAAAGTAAAAAACGAAGTTGGAACTCAATTAGCGTCAAATTAAAGAAATTATAACGAACTTTACGAATGTTGATAAACTTCGCTACATATAAAAAGTAAAAAACGAAGTTGGAACTCAATTAGCGTCAAATTAAAGAAATTACAACGAACTCTACGAATGTTGATAAACTTCGCTACATATAAAAAGTAAAAAACGAAGTTGGAAATCAATTAGCGTCAAATTAAAGAAATTATAACGAAATATACGAATGTGGATAAACATCGCTACATATAAAAAGTAAAAAACGAAGTTGGAACTCAATTAGCGTCAAATTAAAGAAATTATAACGAAATATACGAATGTGGATAAACATCGCTACATATAAAAAGTAATAAACGAAGTTGGAACTCAATTAGCGTCAAATTAAAGAAATTATAACGAAATAAACGAATGTTGATAAACATCGCTACATAAAAAAAGTAAAAAACGAAGTTCCACTCAATTACCGTCAAATTAAAGAAATTATAACGAAATATACGAATGTGGATAAACATAGCTACATATAAAAAGTAAAAAACGAAGTTGGAACTCAATTAGCGTCAAATTAAAGAAAGTATAATGAAATATACGAATGTTGATAAACATCGCTACATATAAAAAGTAAAAAACGAAGTTGGAACTCAATTAGCGTCAAATAAAAGAAATTATAACGAAATATACGAATGTTGATAAACATCGATACATATAAAAAGTAAAAAACGAAGTTGGAACTCAATTAGCGTCTAATTAAAAAAATTATAACGAAATATACGAATGTTGATAAACTTCGCTACATATAAAAAGTAAAAAACGAAGTTCCACTCAATTAGCGTCAAATTAAAGAAATTATAACGAACTCTACGAATGTTGATAAACTTCGCTACATATAAAAAGTAAAAGACGAAGTTGGAACTCAATTAGCGTCAAATTAAAGAAATTATAACGAAATATACGAATGTGGATAAACATCGCCACATATAACAAGTAAAAAACGAAGTTGGAACTCAATTAGCGTCAAATTAAAGAAATTATAACGAAATATACGAATGTGGATAAACATCGCTACATATAAAAAGTAAAAAACGATGTTGGAAATCAATTAGCGTCAAATTTAAAGAAATGATAACGAAATATACGAATGTGGATAGACATCGCTACATATAAAAAGTAAAAAACGAAGTTGGAACTCAATTAGCGTCAAATTAAAGAAATTATAACGAAATATACGAATGTGGATAAACATCGCTACATATAAAAAGTAAAAAACGAAGTTGGAACTCAATTAGCGTCAAATTAAAGAAATTATAACGAAATATACGAATGTGGATAAACATCGCTACATATAAAAAGTAAAAAACGAAGTTGGAAGTCAATTAGCGTCAAATTAAAGAAATTATAACGAAATAAACGAATGTTGATAAACGTCGCTACATATAAAAAGTAAAAAACGAAGTTCCACTCAATTAGCGTCAAATTAAAGAAATTATAACGAAATATACGAATCTTGATAAACATCGCTACATATAAAAAGTAAAAGACGAAGTTGGAACTCAATTAGCGTCAAATTAAAGAAATTATAACGAAATAAACTAATGTTGATAAACAACGCTACATATAAAAAGTAAAAAACGAAGTTGGAACTCAATTAGCGTCAAATTAAAGAAATTATAACGAAATATACGAATGTTGATAAACATCGCTACATATAAAAAGTAAAAAACGAAGTTGGAACTCAATTAGCGTCAAATTATAGAAATTATAACGAAATAAACTAATGTTGATAAACATCCCTACATATAAAAAGTAAAAAACGAAGTTGGAACTCAATTAGCGTCAAATTAAAGAAATTATAACGAAATAAACTAATGTTGATAAACATCGCTACATATAATAAGTAAAAAACGAAGCTGAAACTGAATTAGCCTCAAATTAAAGAACGGTTGATTTTCGTGGAGCGTGTGAAGTTCATTATGGCGCATTTCTTTATATTCAGATCGAGTTGTCAATCTTAACACCATTTCGTAATAGCCTGAAGGTTCTTTTGCAAATTCTCCTGATCGTGTATTCATTTTCGCTCTACCGTCTAGGCTCCAGAGCCGGTAACAGACAGACGGCATTGCGAAGACTACTTTTTCGGATTCAGCGACACCTAAAACGTATATTTCCGTAAAAATCTCGAGGTCGAATTTTTTCGCGATAACAATACTTTCTCGATATTTCGTATGAGAAAGTAGAAATTGGGAGTGCTTCATCGCCATTGGTGAAGTGCGAGAAGAAGAGAGAATAGGAAGGCGACGAGAGAGGAGGCAAGCTTTTTATCTTAACGCATTCATTGCGAGCATGCGCTGCAGAGAATAGCGTGGTCAACTGCAAGAAGAGAGGGTAAACAAGCTGGCGAAATATAGTCACTATATGCGTCCATACGGTACGCTTCTCAAGGTTTCGAGGATGAATCAGACGGCCCATGTGTTCTTTCTTGTCCTGTTTCTAGGTGAAAAGAGGAGGGGAAGGAGACTAGTTGGAAAGAGGAGAGAGGCGCGGAAGGGGACAAGAGCGTAAGTATTCAGTTAGCTAGAATGTGCCCATAATATAGCTGATAAGATGATAAGAAAATCGCAAAAATTAATGGCGTAAGACAATCAGGGGTACCACTTTACTGGTGACAAAAATGAACATTCCGTCATATCTCGCAAAGTATTGCTCATATCAAAATATTTTTCGAATCAAAATTGCAGAACTAGTAAAGAAGAGTATTTCTTTTCCTATACATTATCATCCTAGGAGTAGCCGTTATTAAGAAAATCATACAAGAATGTCTTAATTCGAGTTGAACTAAGAAATTTTCTTGCATGGTTATTTCATCATTGTTGCTAAAATAAACAATCTCACAAAAATACCTTTGGTTTCCTTACGTGTGCATTCAGTATTATTAAATAGGAAGAAAATGGACTATTTATGATGAAGAAAAGAACTTTAAAACGCTATTTGTCCACGTACAAGTACCTATATCATTTCTTTCTAATACTCCATACGCTGTACACTTTCCTAACTCGTTCTTTTTTGAATAACTCAAAACACGAAAGAAATATTTGGGTAAGAGAGTGGGAAGTATTTAAGAATATCAGAAGGGGAACGCGAGACGATGATTATTACACGTTAATTTTAGCCAGTGGAAGTTCAAATTTTTTAAAATGTTTTGTATTATAGTTTTCGAAACATGGTACAACACATAAAGGTACCTCACATTGTTTGCACCAATAACTTGCTTCTTTTCTCTTTATTTATTTCTTTTTTTTTGAGATGCAAACCACACACCTTTTTCATGAATGCGACCGATTAGACGTACGGTAGGTCGCAATGGTGTTTCTATAGATGGTTGTCTTGCCCTCTTTGCTTTTGGTTTACTTTCACTGTATTTTTCTCTCCTGGCATTCACTAGCGAAAAATTTAGGTGACTCAATTACTCACGTTTTTTGTATATTACATCAATATAATAAAACGCTAAGGCAATACGTGGCACAATAAAATTGTATTGCTAAGCAACAGGATATATAAACAGCTGAAACAGCTATCACTGAAACATATCAGATCTTTGTATAATAATGTTAGTATAGTATTGCAAAATCTGTATTAAAGATTATTATTATTAAGTAGATATTACTTTTTAGGCGCGTTTCGCTTACAGCGTGAGCGTCTATTATCGTGGGTCCGTCCGTATGTTCGTTCTCGGCTTCTAAAGGACGGATTTTCATGAAATTTCATATTGAGGTCTTTCAATCAAATATAATAAGAAAATCGCAAAAATGAATCACGTACGCCAATCAGGGGTACCACTTTACTGGGGACAAAAAATTAATTTTCATCATATCTCGTAAGGTATTGTACATATCAAAATATTTTTCAAATAACAGTTGTAGAACTTGTAAATAAGAGTATTTCCTTTCCCATACTTTTTTATCGTAGGAGTAGCCGTTATCGAGAAAATCAAACAAGAAACTCTTATATCGAGTTGAACTTCGAAAATTTCTTGCATGGTTATTTCTTCATCGTTGCTAACATAAACAATCTCCCAAACAAACGTTTAATTTCCTTACGTGTGCATGTAATATTATTAAATAGGAAGAAAATAAATTATTTATGATGAAGAAAAGAACTTTAAAACACTATTTCCCTCACGTACAGGTAAATAATTGCTTTCTAATACTCCATTGCACGAAACGCGCCCATTTGTGATACGTTGTACACTTTCCTAACTTGTTTAAATTAATTTGCGTAAAATCTTATATGGTAGATTACCTATAGTATATCATAAGCCCGTAAAAAATTACGGAATTTAAATGATTAAGCATTTTCATCTACTTAATCACCCGAATCTCTCTTGGTTGGTCAGAGACAATTTTGTTCAATGAGGATTTATAACACGGAAATAAATTCTATCTATTAGCATTTCAATGAATAAGCGGAATTGAACGCCATCATTACTTTTCTTCTACAAAACAAATTATCAACAACTACATCAATTTAAATAAACACTATGACCACACTATCTATACTTACAATTTCGGCAGAGGTACATCAGAATGTATCACATTTAGCCAAATCTTACGTGTTAAATTATTAATAACAATAATTATTTATTTTTAAATGTATATCATTCGATATATATATATATACATAACAACTAAGTAGAAATACGTCAATTTAAATAAAAACAAAACATTTACCATTTTAGAAGTAATATATGATAATACTTTTCCGTATTAATATCGCAACCAAATAAGAATGTCTAATGTTTATTTACTCAATGTCTCTAGCAACGTGATAAACAGCTTCTGTATATCGCATTGAAATACAATATAAAGTTGAAACCATTTAGATACTGTTTATATGCAACTATATATTAATTAATTTTATTAATATTTAAATTGTATGCTCAGAATAAAAGTAATGGCTTCAAGAGCAACATGTTACGCTAATTATAATGCGAGAAGAAGAGCGGAACGAGCCATTCAATCTGTTGAAGAAGCAAATCGAAGAAGAACTGAAAGAAATCAAACCGACAGAGATCGAAGAGCCATTGAATATGAACAACAACGAGAACAACGTAATCAAAAACAAAGAAGAAGACGGGCTGATCTGAGTTTGGAATCGAGAGAAAATCGACTACGCAAGAGAAGGCAAGCAAAACAACGTACAGTCATTTCCAAAAGTCAAGCGACACGGATCGGTCACGCCACACATAGCCCGGAGCTGAAAGTTCCGAGTATGTTGGTATCCATTGCTTGAGGGGAGCAGGAGAGGGGAATGATAGGGAGGGTGGAAGAGTGAGGAGGTGGGTTTCGAAGCCTGGGTAGGCTTGCAGGGAGAAACGAACGGAATCAGAGCCGGTGAGACAAACGCCATTCAACGGTGCGAGAGCATCCAATCCAACTCGGAAAAAAGGACTCTCTGAGAGGTTGCCTTCGCATGCCAAGGGTAACAAGAAAACCTCCGAGAGAAGGAGGCGTTTAAACGGTTCGAAGAGAGGGGAACATGAAGAATATGCCGCGTCTAGAAAGCACTTGCGGAAAAGATGCAATATTTTCATCTTTGTGAGCGTTATTAATGCGAAAAGCTAGGCTGCACTTCACTTCGGAAAGCGTAAAAAATCATCAATGGGTCAAGGGCAAAAATTATATAATACTCCATAAATTAGGATAACAAAAATGAGAGCTGTTGATTTAGTGGAGATCCTGAATGAGCATCTTCTGCCTTATAATGACAGACAGTGCCAGATGGTGAAGACGTGGTAGTAATACAAGATAATTAATTCATCGTTAGATACGACCGGTGTAACTCGACAATTTTTTTGACCAGAACTGGATTATCAATGTTCTGCCCTGGCCAGCTCGCTTGCCGGATATGAATCCCATTGAGAACTTATGGGGTATAATGGTGAATGAGTGGACGGAAGGAAAGTTGAGGAGGGCAGCCGCTCTTGAAGAGAATGTTATGGAACTCTGGGGCTCAATCGGACGACGGCCACAAATATGTGAAAATTTAGTACGGTTCATTAACCGTCGAATGCAAGGAGTGATCGACTCAGGCTGAGACTTCACTAAATACTAAAATAAAACACTAAATAATCTTTCGTTTTCATTGCCTATTAAATGCTGCTAGAATAAAATTTTTATTCGAAAATTTAAATAAAGTCAATATAAAATGTATCCACTATCTGTGAGAAAAGTGCTACATGTGATAAATTGCCATTTATTAGAGTTTTGGTAAAACTGATTGGATAAAGGATGTAAATATTTCCTAATGTTCTCCCGAAAAAGCAATTTTCGTGCTGACAATTTCTTGACGCTTGAGTGATACAGTACAGTGGAGAAAAATTTTATTTCTGCGAGCGAGCTGGCCAGGGCAGAACATTGATAATCCAGTTCTGGTCAAAAAAATTGTCGAGTTACACCGGTCGTATCTAACGATGAATTAATTATCTTGTATTACTACCACGTCTTCACCATCTGGCACTGTCTGTCATTATAAGGCAGAAGATGCTCATTCAGGATCTCCACTAAATCAACAGCTCTCATTTTTGTTATCCTAATTTATGGAGTATTATATAATTTTTGCCCTTGACCCATTGATGATTTTTTACGCTTTCCGAAGTGAAGTGCAGCCTAGCATTTCGCATTAATAACGCTCACAAAGATGAAAATATTGCATCTTTTCCGAAAGTGCTTTCTAGACGCGGCATATTCATTTATGTTTCCCTATCCCGTTGTAAGACATCATTGCGGACTTCGAACCGTTTACACGCCTCCTTCTCTCTGAGGGTTTCTTGTGACCCTTGGCATGCGAAGGAAACCTCTGAGAGGGTCCTTTTTTCCGAGTTGGATTGGATGCCCTCGCACTGTTGAATGGGCTTTGTCTAATAGGCTCTGATTCCGTTCGTTTCTTCCAGCACGCCAACCCAGGCTTCGAAACTCACCTCCTCACTCTTTCCTCCCCTCCCTATCATTCCCCTCTCCTGCTGCCCCTCAAGCAATGGGTACCAACATACTCGGAACTTTCAGCTCCGGCCTATGTGTGGCGTGACCGAGCCATGTCGCTTGACTTTTGGAAATGAGTGTACATAGATTAAATGAACGTGCTACTGATGCAGACAATTCTCAACTTGACGTTACCATTGAAGAACATAACTGTGGAAATATGACTCAAGACTTGCAATTACTGTGGTGCGCTTTACTGGCTGAATGAACTCAACACGTCTAAAAAATACACCAAATGCTGTCACGACGGAAAAGACTCCCTCGAAGATATATCTGAAACGCCAGGTTTACTAAAAGAATTATTAACAACAAACTCAACTGAAGCTAAAAATTATCGAGAACATATCAGAGAATATAACGCTAATTTAGCTTTCGCTTCATTGGGTGCCGAAATCAAAGCACCTCCAGGAATAGGACCTTACTGTTTTCGTATTTACTATAACGTTTCTCCACTGTTCACCATCGAACAGAACAAACAGCTGTATATATTTGATTCGGGTGAAGCAACAAACAAACGTATGGATTATAGCCAAGGCTGTTCACGAATTGTAACGGAGAGATTAGATACGATGTTACGACAAATAAATCCGTTTGCTGAGTCTTAAAATCAAATGCATAAGATAACACAATCTAATCTAACAGTAAAAGTTATAATGGTTTTTATGGAATATCCGAACTTATGTTAGACATAAGAAGAGATAACGCACCTACTTTAAAAACAGAAGTTGCAGCAATACAATGTTATCGTGTGCCACGTAAGATTATTGCATCTGCAATTCAAGAGATCGAGAATTGTGTGTATAAAGAAATTTATGATACTGAGCAATAAAGTTAGACTAGCGCGCAGATGGTCTGCGTGGGCAAAGCTAGTTTGCAATAAAATTGTTATATCCAATAAATGGTGAAACATTTTCAGGTAATATTTTTGGTGTCTTCCTGGCAGTAGAGTAGGTGACGATGCAATTTGACTCGTCCCATCCCTTTGCTGCAGTCAACACTCATTAGAGCATTAGAGGTTTCATTTTTTGCCAGCTAAAATGTCAACAACGTTAATATTAACCAAAGATTTCCGCTTGTTAGAAGAAAGCCTAATACTCGTAAAAGCGATATTTATGTGCAAAATCAACACGATCACGGAGAATACCTAATATTTTTGTAGGAAAATGTTCAAGCATACATCAGATAATACAACTCGGACACCAATAGGTGTTAATATGTAATAGGTAAGTTCAACCTGTGTAACCGGTTAGAGTAACCAGCTGAGAGCAAAAGAAATACACTGCGAAGCTTAAAAGCAGTTCACAAACATCCACTGAAAACACAGGTTGACGAGTATAAGCGGTCGACGCAGTTAAGAGGTAAAATGTCTGTCAACCAGCTTATCCCAAATAAAATATCGCCGAACGAAACTGATTGTGAGTTGAATTCATTTTATTCTACAAACACTCAACCCATTTATAATTACGTCGTATCCAAATTGAAAATTCTGGGCACACTAATTTTTGTATCAATCGGATACCTTTGCCTGCGACGATCGAAACGCCAGTCAACCAGACTTAAAATTAAAGGGAGATACGGAGGATTTTATTCCTTAGAGGAGAGGTACGAACTTTCCTACCTTTGCTGTGGCGTAAACGTACCAGCGGTGGGAGAAGGAGAAGAAATAAATCCCTTTCCTCCAGCGATGAGAAAACTTCCTCACACTCAAATATACACGGCACTTCCTCACAGAATGACCATTGCACTTCACAGGGACGTGCACAGGGGGTAAATTAGAAGCACCATGGGGTTGACGAATGAAATAAAGGGTATTGGAAATTGGTGGGAATCACAAACCGCATCACCTGTAACGACAAGAAAAAAAAATTCACTGGTACTACGTAAACGCGATAGGAGATGCGTCTGAAATAGACTTAAGGTTAGGAAAACCATTCATGTAGCTTAAATTGCAATAATTCTCCGTAGACACCATAAAACTGCTTTGATTCTCGCGAGAATTTATAAATTATATTATAATTTTACAAAAAGAACATTTAACATTGCTTTTATTCTCGCGAGAATTTAAACATTATATTATAATTTTACCAAAAGAACATTTATTTAAGATTATATATTGCCTTAATTCGGCGAATAAATTTGCCAAACGTTCATAAAATACTTACATATCCTTACAGACTGCATGGCCTTCTCTTCGAAAGGAGATCACTTTAACTTCCTTCGTCACATCCGAACACTGTCACATCTCAAAGTAGACTGACCAAATCGACAGAAAATTTCCCGGCAATACCAGAAGACGTCACGACGACGTCACTTTGGACTGTTAAAAAAAAGATAAGGAAGTGCTGGGAGGTGGGGGAAATACCTTTCTTATGACCATAAAAGGTAGACGAGGAACTCGGAATGCCCTCCACGAGACCGCCAATGTGCAACAGGGGCACGCAATGGTCTACTCACAAGGAATGCCTTTCAAAAAAACCTATCTGTCTGCATTTGACGGTGTTAAAGTCAAGAACCAAAGGAAAGGCTTTTCCCCCACCTCCCAGATATGGACGAATGGCTTTTAGTATAGCAAGTAAAAGAGGATTCGCCAACTATATCCCCGCACCGAATTAAATACAGTAAAACTCGTTTATTACGAATTTGAGGGGACCGACTCATTTTTTCGTTATAAGCGTGACTACGTTATATACGAGAAACATGGTTTTTGGCCTATACATCTCATATAACACGTATACACACAGTAAAAGCTGTGCTATCCGGCTATTTAGAACTGGTCACCCTTAGATACCGGCAATTACACAAATACAATTCATTTTGTATTTCTTTTTATTTTTTTATGAATTTTTGTGTGAATAGTATAAGTGTAATACCACAACTTCCACTTTAAAATTTCTTAAAATATAAGATGTATATATGTATTACGTATTTACTCCGTATACTTCTGTGGCTGCCGAGTAAGCATGGCATTTTTGGTTACGTAAGCCATTTGCATTGTCTAGATGTTTAGGTGTACTTTTACAATTTCCAGTTTTATCGATTTTTATTATTTAAAAAATTACCCATCCGTTGAATATGGCATCAAAATAAATACCTAAAAGCAAGAAACAGGAGAGAAAATGTTGTTTTAACGCTAACACAAAAGCTGGAGCTGATCAAACGAATTGAAAAAGGAAAAAAATAGAGCAGCCATAGCAAAAGAATTCAACATCGGATCTTCCACGCTGTACGATATCAAGGCTCATAAGGCTAAATTAATGAAATATGTGTCATCTCCTGAGACGAGTAAATCAATTAATAAACATCATACGCTTTATAAGCCAAAAATGGAGGAACTGAATAAAATATTATAGGACTGGTTTTCACAGAAATGTTCAGAAGAATTAAATAATTTCGTCCTTTTCTAATAGAGTAAATAAAGATAAATAAGAAAGATATAATCCAATAAATTCAATTTTGGGAACAGGTTCACTGCCATAATCCCCAAACTTCTCGGACGCCCTAAACTTTTCAATAGTCTTTTTGTTTTGCATGTAAGCGTAGCAACGTAATAAATAAGAATGGTGTCTATATCTAACTAAGTGTGGAAGAATTAAAATGGAAAATGCAAACCCCATGCATAGTTATGTTTGGGGAGTACGATAGTGAACCTAAGCCCAATTTTGTTTGGTTATTGTTAATTTGCGATGTCAAAATCGAAAATCGCTCCCCTAACCGGCTATTTCTCCTAATCGGCTTTCCACAATCCCCAAGATAGCCGGATAACACAGCTTTTACTGTATTTGCAGTGAGTCGACTTCAATACCGTACTTACATATGCAAAGAGATGCTTATCAACTTCGCGGCATGTAAAATGTTCGACTGCTATTACGTACGATTTTTTAAATGGTCAATTAATATTATTATTATGGTCATTAATTTACATAAACATTTCACATTTTTTATATCAATTTCAAAACAAAGGGAGCGTGGAAATTCGTATGGAAGGGGACCTCTACGAACAAGTGCGCGGTAAACGGGCGGAAACTATTCATTACTTATCGCTCTGCTCGCCAAAATTCGTTATATACGGGGTATTTTTTGCCACGGGACCAAACATTTGTTCGTTACAGCCGAGAATTCGTAAAATGCGTGTTCGTTACATCCGAGAAATTTAACCAGTGCCCATACGGAGAAGTTCAAGGGACCGAGACATTTCTTCGTTATAGCCGAGATTTCGTTTTAGGCGTGATCGTTATAAACGAGTTTTACTGTAATTCCAACTATACCGGTGATATATAGCAATTATATGCTCATGAAAATTACACTAGTCTTCCTTTTTACAAACTTTTACTTACTGCTAACTTCCCTTGGTATTTATTTATTTGTTTGTCACATAATACTGCGATTAAATCGAGAAAGTATCGAGATAGTAACTCTAAGTTTGGCAGGAATGCTCGAATCACATATTTTCAGGTGGTGACGAAAATAAATCTCGAAAAAGTCCTGGGTTCGACTCCAAGGAAGACATTTATTTTTTCCATAAGAAACTCTGTAAAATCTTCTTTAAAACAGTCTACATACGTTGATTCTAAGTCATTGTTTTCTAATTTTAATTTGCAAAAGAGTGAAAGCCTAGACGTCGGAATTTTCTATCCTACGACGTGTAGATTATTGAGGCAATAATAGGAATCTCGAGTCTCAAAAATGAGATAAAAATAAATAAAAGTTCCTCCCATGCTTCGTAGTCCGGTTAGAATCCTGCACGGGCCGGGTCCTTTGGAATTAATTACTGACCATGGCCGGGATTTAATAGTCACGCCAGTCTCACGTGTACTCCGTAATTTCTCACCTATTTGCGTTAATAAGCATTAAAGATGTATAATATAATGGTTCCACTTACAAAGAGATTAGATTCCAGCATTCAAACGATGAAACGAAGATTCGATTGCTTTCATTAATTCGTTAGAAACGCTTCCCATACGCAGTCAACAGAATAATTGTCCTTAAATATTTACGTTGCTATGCTTCATTAATTTCGATGCTTAAACAACAGCTGGAAGCGAATTACGCTTTTCTTTCGTCTATTTGAAGGTTTAATTGCCATTAAATGAATCGGAGGGAACAATGAGTCTCTCCTTGGAAATACCTGGAATGAGTGCGAAAAATCTGCAAAATTCCAAAAAGAATGCATATCTCTGAAAACGTCGACCGTGTAACATTGCAAGAATAAAATATTAGAGTTTTATCCGTCAAATAATGTCAAAACAAAGAAAATCAGTCCATATTTAAGTATTTTGGGGAATGAAGGAAAAAACCTCGCACTCTGAAAAATCGAAAACTCCAGGTAAACTTATAGGAAATTATAATTGTCTCCTGGATTCGAAACCGGGACTTTATGAAAATGAAAATATATATAGTGCCACATTCTGGTGGAAATTTCACATGAATTTTACCGTCAACATTAAATTGTTTTGATATTTTTCTATAACTTCCTCGATTCTATGCATTTTGAAATGAGGGAGGGCCAGGGGTATATTTAACACTAAACAAATTAATTAGTAACGCGATTCAATTATTACGCGCCATTTTCAACATGAAATACGTGACGCTATGAGTACGGAGTACATTAATTGACCGCTAGAGGCATTGCTAGCTTTGGCTGGTTTATTTGCAAGCTGTACCATTTCAAGTTCCTTTTCTTAATCATAAATAGTCCATTTCCTTCCTATTTGAAAATACTGCATGCACACATAATGAAATTAAGCGTTTGTTTGTGAGATTGTTTATGTTAGCAACAGTTAAGAAGTAACCATGTAAGAAATTTTCCAAGTTCAACTCGAATTAAGACATTATTGTTCGATTATCTTGATAACGGCTACTCCAACGATAAAAGAGTATAAGAAAAGAAATACTCTAATTTTGCAGTTCTACATGTTTTATTTGAAAAATATTTTGATATGTGCAAAATTTTAGGAGATATGACGGAAAGTTCATTTTTTGTCACCAGTAAAGTGGTACTCCTGATTGTCATACGTGACTCATTTTTGTGACTTTCTTATTATCTTTGATAGTAAGACTGTAATAGTTCGCCCATTACAAGATTACTTACAATTAGACACAGGAACCAATATTTAACAAATATTGACATTTTCAAATGTTCAATTAATAGCATTAAAAACATCAAAATCGTTAGTTGAACAAGTTGAAAAAGTGTACAACGTGTCACAAATGGACGCGTTTCGTGCAATGGAGTATTAGAAAGAAATTATATAGCTGTACGTAAGGGAAATTGCGTTTTAAAGTACTTTTCTTTGTCATAAATAATCCATTTTCTTCCTATTTAATAATATCACATGCACACGTAAGGAAATTAAACATTTGTTTGTGAGATTGTTTATGTTAGCAACAATGAAGAAGTAACCATGCAAGAAAATTTCCAATTAAAACTTGGATTAAGACATTTTTGTTTGATCTTCTCGATAACGGCTACTCCTACGATAAAAAAGTATAGGAAAAGAAATACTCTTCTTTACTAGTTCTACAACTTTTATTTGAAAAATATTTTGATATGAGCAATACCTTACGAGATATGACGAAAATTTAATTTTTGTCACCAGTAACGTGGTACCCCTGATAGGCATACGTGACCAATTTTGCGATTTTCATATTATACTAGCTGAAAGTACCCGGCGATGCCCGAGTTATGCCAGACACGTAACCAAGTGATCAAGAGAAAGTCGCCTTTACACTGTAATCCATAAATCTTAAGAATTTTAACTTGTAAGAACATTCAAAATGGGATCGAATCTTTAATAAAGCACACTTACCCTCTAATTACAGAAAATGCCCCATATATTGCTGTGCGGTATGTGTGCCATTTACGAACCAAAGAAGCATTTGTCACTTTCTGGGGAAATGTTGGCGTCCTAGAAAAACTTGTATAGATTAGACGTTTTATTCACAACCACAAACTTATGTCGAGTGACTTCTATGGAGAGTATTATAAATGTGCGTTAGTAAGCATTTCAGATGTATAATATTAAGGTTTTACTTACTAAAAGGTAAGATTCCAGCATACACACGATGAATTGTCGTTATAAACGCTTCCCATACGCGGTCAACAGAATAATTATCCTTAACTATGTACGTTGCTATACATCATTAATTTCGATGCTTAAACAACAGCCCGAAGCAAATCACGCTATACTTTCACTTATTTGAAGGCTTAATTGGCATTAATTGAATCGGAGGCAACAATTACGGTCGCCTTAACAACGACCGGATAGAGTACGAAATATCCGTAAAATTTCGAAAACAATTGCGTATTTCTGAATGATTCGACCGTGTAACACGTAAACATCGCAAGAATAAGATAGTGTCGAGTTTTAGCCGTCGAATAAAGCAAAACCGAAGAAAATCGGTCCATATATGTATGTTTTAACGATTGAAGGAAAAAAACCTTACACTTTGAAAAATCGAAAATCCCGTGTAAACTTATGGGAAAATAAAATTGTCTCCTGGAATCGAACCCGGGTCGATTTGGAAAATCCCAGGTGGCCTATCTTACTCGTAGAGTCATATGAAGTCAATTTGGAAAGTTTTGTCCTGATAGCTCAAAGGGCGTGGGAATGTATAAGGAACACAAGGACAGACATTCAATTTTATTATATATAAGATTTGATTGAAGGTCCTTAATATGAAATTTCATGAAAATAACTAGGTATATTTTGTCTGCTTGCTCACTCTGGTTACATGAATATAAGGAATGTAGTCATGTCATGAATATATGTATTAATGCTCTGATAACATGTATTTATGTTACTGCAATATGTATTTACATTTTTCCTCTAACCTTATCATTAATTTACTAGGCGTTAACCCGTCAAAATTACGGGATTAATTTAATTCCTGTAATGCGCGTTGAAATATCAACGGAAGAATTATTAACATTTATTTCACTCAGAAGAATAAGCAGTAGATAATTTGTTAATAATGGTTATAATTGTACTGAGGTGGCTAAAGTAGAAAATAAAACTTTAAATTGACATATGAAGGTATGACGGTATTTTTTTTATAACAATATAATCATAAAAATGCCGATATCGTGAATAACTACACCAACGAACTAAATCTCCGTTGAAGTTTATTAAAAAATGCAACAATTATACCTACCTTTTCGTAAATACGCCAAAAAGTTGTATCTACACACTTTCTTCGTCGTTGTTAAGTAAACAACCGACAAACAGTTACGTAAATACACTACGAAACGTTAACAAGCAATATAATTAATTGCGAATGTTTTTCATTTAAATTTTAGTTTTGGGTTAGAAATGATAAAATCATTATTCTATGTCGGAAGTAAATCTAGTAAAAGAATATATCGTATACATTTTGTCGTATATATTTCTCGAATTTCCCTCTCTTTTATAATGGCTTACACTCATAATAAAGATTTAAATAAAAATATGTTTTCGAGGTCTAACAATGGCATTGGTAGGCAAGGCAACATCCCGTTAATATGGCAAAATTTCCTCAAAATATGTGAATTAAACGTTTAATATGAGCAATTTCGAACCGTAGGCCGAAAAAGGCGATCAGAATAAGAAACTTTGTAATGTTTTCTTCAAAAAAGATCGTATCCGAAGATTGTAGGTTAATTATATCTAATTTTAATCTCAAAAAGAATGAAAGCCGATTTTTACGTGTAAGCTTATGGGAAACGGAAATCGTCCCCTGGAGTCAAATCCGGGTCATTCATCCCGAGTTCGATACATTAATACGTTTTTTTACTGTATCACAATGCCTTCCTGAAATGTTCATCAAATTCGGTTCAGTCGTTTGCGAGATATTATATTATTAAGCTTCAAAGTCGAGAGTTTACAGAGGTACACCCGTAATTATTATAGTAGACGCAACTGAAGTCCTATTCCTTGAAATCTGAAACAATATATGTATCAATACTACAGAAAATATTTCTAAACTATTGTACTTATCCTTATTATAAATAATGTATGTATGCTATGATGATATTTATCAATAGGTAATCATGAAGTTTAGTCACTTTTATTATTAAGGGGTTCCAACCTAAAGTTTAGTCACTTTTATTATGTAAATCGATATGTATACTTCAAAAAACACTGAAAGAATGTATTGGCGAGCCATCGGCCTGCTATATTTTAATTACTAACCAAATCTCTGGAGAGATTGCAAGAGAGGTGAGGGGCACGGTAGCGCCCGGAGGCGACTACGCATTAAATGTTATATCATCTTGACTGTTGCGCCGCAAATGGAACCAAATTTAATTTATTAGGCGACACTCTTTTTGTGATTCAGATATTTTCAATAGCTTTTTACTTTGTGTTATTGAGCAATATGTTTTGTAATTCACTTGAATTTATATTAAACATAAAAGTAATAAATGCTTTAAAATTTCACATTGGGTGTTCCTGAGTGCTAAAACCGACCTTCATAATAAAAGTGACTAAACTTCATCATTACCTATTAATATTAATTATGTATAAGAATGTACATGTATCCCACATGGCCTTGTAATAATAAAATTATTATTATTATTCTCCGTTAAAGTTTTAATGGTACTTGGAGTAATTGATGTTTGTGATTTTGTCCCACTGATCATCTTGTCATTTGAATTTAAAATCTTCGCAAGGAAACAATGAAGCCACAGTTACCTAGCAAAGATGATCACATACGATCACATTGCCTCTGCAGGATAAACTCGCGACCCTGGTATTTAGAGTTAACGACCCCTTTATCAAAACGACACTTTACGGCAGAGTAATATAAAGTTATAAATCTACTTCTGTGCAAAGTAGCCAATCCTGTGTCCAACAAGAGGAGAAATAGCATTAGAAACACTCTATATTAACCATCGATAAATATGAAACACGCAGCTGATTTTGAAATTCTCAAAAACTGTCCCACTCTAAATGCATCAGCTGATTTACCTTACGCTTAAGACTGCTTAAACATATTAGTATATACTAGTTAATGTGTGCCTGCATTCTGCAAACATTTTCTCTCACCTTATTATAAAGAGTAAGAGCAGACAAATAATTTTTAAATGCAAAAGTATGTATCTCTGCGCCGATTTACGTGTTTTTCTATATGGACAATATTGGAATAAAAACAACCCCCCTAAAATTTATGATTATAAAAATTGTATACTTTTTCATCATTTGTTACGAATACCTCACATTTCTGCAAAATTTCATCGATGTAGCACCTCTAGAAGCGCATTTATATAAATTTCATCGTTTAAACATTGAATTTTTAACAGCCAAAATAATAAACGATATTGTAATATTCAAACTTGGTTAAAGCTGGAACGCCATTCCCTAAATTTCTCAAAATTTTCAGCTCCCTAGCTATACTGAAAGTGCATCAACATTAGTCAATAGTTTAACATGTATGAATTTTTAACGGCCGAATAAATAACCATTTCCAAATTTCCATAATGCTGTTTTCATTATTTGGTAAATTCTACCGTTAGAAAAAATGCCAGCACTGAAGCACATTTAAAAGTACTTAAACCACGAAATGTTGGTTTAAAGATTTATCATTTTTAATGACCAGGAATATAAACATTGTGTAATTTTCTATTTACTCTGGCAGTTTTGTGACCAAACTTACCTATGTACCATGTTTCAGCAGTCTATTGTAGTTTGGGCCAGACAGTATCCTCCTCTGTAAGAAGAGAGCATATATAATGATATTATATTGTACTACAAAATATTTTCCTTTCAATTTTCTATCTTTTTTGCTCAAAAGTGAAATAAGTAATTACACATTATGTACATCATAAAATCTAAGTAATACATTATACGTGAAACAATTTAACATTTTAACTGTTGATAATTTTGTTTATATTAACCCTAAACTGAAACTATAATGCCAGCATGGTTATTTTTAAGTTAATTATACCAAAAACTGCATTTGTTTTAATGAGCAACTGACATTAGCAGAAAAATACTACTGATACTAATTTTATCTAACGGCATTCAAAAGCCGCTCCACGGTTCAGATGATAAGGAACATTTTCATAGAAAGACGGTGCTGAAAATTTCCTAATAATGAAAGTCTACTGATATTTTAAACATAATTACTCTAATTCTCTTCTCCGTTAGTAACACAAATTCTCAATGAATGATATTACGTATCTATTACACGAAACTCATCAGCGATAATTACAATTACTTAATTAATGGTTTGTTAATACATACTCAACAGAGGTTATGGTATAAATGGTACATAAACTATTCAGGATTTTGTTACTCATTTATTCAAATCCAGATTAATTTTACACTACATAAGATTATAAAAAAAGGTTCTCTGTCATTTTATTCAATGAAGTTGCATTTCTTCATGAAAAGTTTCAATTACTATACACAAACTTACCCTCAAATCAATTGTTAGTACCTTACTGTTAGTTTAACAAAAGTAGAAATTCAAAATAGGATACTTATACACAAATTAATTTTTTACACGAAATAGAACAGGACAAAATAGAACTTGGTACTTTCCTGTTAACGGGAATACCTCCAGGAGCCTTCGCAGGACCTGGTACTTACATATTATCCCCATGCCTTACTTACGTACAACATTAACAATACGTTCATTTTTTAAGGTATTCCCGTTAACAGGAAAGTACTTAGAACTTTATTCAGAATATATATCTAAGGAACCATTTACATTCAAGTTATACTGCACACTTTTGCTTTTAAAATTATCATGGAAGCATACAAAAGATATATTTTAGCAGCAAATACATATGTACGTACACAGCCCTTAAACTTCCAAACATGATAATCAACCTTTTTATCAGTAATTCCAAAAACAGGATTCTGCTAAAAACTGGATGTCTTCAGATGAGACTCGATGGGAAATAATGCAAAAAATATCAGTTAATATTTCACTAATTACCAATAAAATTGTTTAGTTCAACTATTTACTTAGGTACTTTCAGCGTACTTTATAATTACTCTGCCTGGGCAATAGATTTATAACCTCAAGTATAAAATACTTTTTGTATAAAGAGTTGTCAACTGTTTCTAACAAGTACATATAGATTTGTTAGCATATTCAGAAAGGAATTTGCATTTCCGGAGAAGACAGATTGATAATCAGAATAAAAACTCGCGAAATATCTATGGAGATATAAAATATTTATATAGATTGCTGAAACAATTGCAAAGTATCATTTTTTATCAATGCCATGTGTGAAGAGAGTAAAAAGGCATTAAATAAGTCCTTGTAGCTGCTGTAAGACTATTTTCACAGTAAAACAGTTTAAAAGAGTGAATTCCAGGGAGATTCATTCTTAAGTTTTGACAGACTTTCAAAAAGGCATATCAATTATTATTTTATAGCCACATTCTCTAACAAATATCGATTTATAATTTCAATTAAAATAAGACGTATAATCAGCACAATGGTATTACAGTATCTAATTATTTAATGCACTTTCTGGAATTGCTATAATCAATAACCAACTATGCCAAATATTAATCTCCAGTTCTTCCATGAAATTCAAACATACAGACGCCAAAGTACCATTAGAGCAATACGTATTTACAGTAAACCTAAAATATCCATTACATTTCATTAATGTTTCAAAGCCTTTAAAAAACTTTAAATATGAAAATTTTCATTTGGCGTTTCTAAAACGGCCGATAAATTTCTACATCCACCACCAAACCAGTTCATTTCATTAATACAACACTCAAATATTCTACTTCTTTCATTTACAAAAACATATTCTCGAAGAAGATAACATAATTTTCAAACAGAGACCTTATCAACACCGATTCAACTTATAACTTACTACTTGAACAATATTGTTGCTTTCCGACGTGTAGTCCCAATGAAGTTTATAACCATCAAACTGCTGATGTGGGAAGTGTCGCTCACGTAGAAGTAATCCTCTATCTGCACAGTCAACTCGGTTTTTGATTTATTGGTGAGTTCGAATTCATTTTTCAACTTCGCAATCGACGAATTTAGCGCCTATCGACAACAGATAAGCGTAAACCTCAATAAGCATCCTTCTTTAAAAGCTCCAGCAATATGTGATAGTTCTTATTATCCCAGGCGATGTCAGTAGCTCTGTCACGGTTCTGAGCATTTACGTCTAAACCCTTGGAACGCAAGATAAATTTCACCACATTCAAATTTCCTGACTCTACGAATTTCATAAGTAAAGTCTTATTATCCGATATTCGGTTCACGGTTATCAGCTGTTCCTTTGTTAGAAGGATATTTTCATTTAGTGTATGAGTGTATGGTATTCCTGATTTTCTCACCAAAGTGGCTTCATTGTTATTTATCACATCGATACAAAAGTTTTCCAACCCACCGCCATCAGGAATTGGTAGATTATTTCATGTTGAAGGGTGTTCCTCTGACGCAGCCATTACTCCAAGGACGAAGGTGAATCTGGAGCACTTCCAATGGTCCTGTTCTCCTTTCCAACCCTGAAATAAATAGTTCGATATGTTTTTTAAAAATACACCAACAGTTCAATAGATATTTTGACGGTTCTTCCAAATTAAAGTTAGTTTTTTTCCAAATATCTCGTTTAAAAATCAATTTTTGTAAATTGTTGCCATTATAAATATTGCAGAGAATAAAATTTGAAAGAAGTTTTATCTGAAACTTTACGTCGTACATTCGATGGTTTATGAGATATTTTAATGTCTTCTAAATGTCGCTGATCAGCGATCAGCTAAAAAGAAACATGACATATGCCACCTTTGAGATATAAAGAGAAAATTACATATATATATATTTTTTGGGCAAGTAGGAGTTGTGTCTCTCTTGTGCTGACGAAGGGATCATCCCGAAAGCTCTAACCTCTACAAATGTGTCTCTCCAACACCCCAGCGGCTGTACTTCCGGTAAGTGTTCACTGGGTTTCCTTCAACACCTAGTTGCCCAAAATATCCTTACTTACCTTTCCTCTTCCTTAGTATATATATAAATATATATATACACACATATATATACATATATTTTATATACTACGTGAATATTGTGGGCGCTGTAACTCAAGAACTAACCATCAGATCAGAACAAAACTTTATATTTATTAATTTCATCACAAAACGAAGCTTTGTAAAGATTTTGGTTGTAACTGCCCAAAAGGAAATGGTCCTCTGTTCAAGACAGTTCTTCTCAATTATCTTCTTCAAAATGCAATCTATGTAAATGTGTGTTATTATAAAAGTTGCAGAAAATTCTATTTTATACAAGTTTTATTTCAAACATTTTCCCGTAAAACCGATAGTTTCAGAATTATTTTGATTTTTTGTGATTTTATGAGTCGAGTATGTTGCTATAGTGACAGTATAGTTTCCATCAGTATGGTGACATTTCTTAATTGTTGTTATCCTCGCCAGTGTTGCCAATATAAATTTTAAACTTGCTATATACATCGCAATACATATATACAAATACCTAACGATATTTTTATTTCGGATTTAAAATGAAACGTCCCTACTTTCTTTTGTCCTGTCATTTTTTTCCTCCCTCTTCTCAATCCATTAAAAAATCCCTTTTTTCTCACTCCGTTTTCTTTTATAAATACTTAAGAAACTAAAAAAAATCTGATGTGGCCGACACATGACTTTCTCCATATATTTGGGGTATAGATATTTAAATTATTATGAATAGCATTATATGACAAAATTATTATTTCGTATCGTAAAAGAATACAGTCGTCCTTATGGTTCTACGAAAATTTGTTTCAAACAAAAGTTGGAAGAAATATTATTCTCTACAACTTTGGTCCTCACAAAGATCACCAATAACGACGTTTTTAGGGAGATATTTGACGGAAAATTGAATTGTTGTTTAAAATGCGTAGAATAAACTACTCTTAATTATTGAGCAATGACAACCATTTCTACATACACTCTGCTCAGTATGATAATATAACTATGTACGAGATTTCATTCATTTTCGCTTTACCGTCTAGGTTCCAGAGCCAGTAACATTGCAAAAACCACTTTTTCGGACTCAGCTACAGCTAAAACGTGTATTTACGTAAAAATCTCGAGGTCGAATTTTTTCGCGATAACAATACGTCCTTTCTTGATACTTCGTACGAGAAAGTGAAAAGTTCTTCGTTACACTCGAATCCAAATTTCATATTTCGTTACGTTTAGCGTTATAATGAAATATTTTAGTGCACATTAATGAAATCGAGCTAATTTCCCTTTATTAATATATATATATGCGTTTTTAGGCGCCTATTGTCTCGGTCTGTCTGTCCATCTGTCCGTCCGCATGTTCGTTCTCGGCTTCTACCAAAACGGATTCTCATGAAATTTGATATTAAGGACTTACAATCAAAGATAAGAAGAAAATCATATAAATGAGTCACGTAAGCCAATCAGGGGCACCACTTTACTGGTGACAAAAATTAAATTTTCGTCATATCTTGTAGGTATTAGTCATATCGAAATATCTTTCGAATAAAAGTTGCAGAACTAGTAAGACAGCATTTCTGTTTCCTATGCATTTTTATCGTAGGAGCAGCCGTTATCGAGAAAATCAAACAAGAATGCCTTAATTCGAGTTTAACTTTCAACATTTCTTGCATTGTTACTTCTTCATCGGTTGCTAGTAGGGATGAAATAATACCGACAATTTTTAATACCGGTATTGGGACAGTTTTTTGCTGATACTGGCATTGAAATCGGTTTTGTGCAGAGAACAGTTTATAATCATTTAGTATATTATTTTAATAATAATAATAATAATCCTTTAGTAACGGAATAAACCCTCTTTCTTACAAAATATCGAACGGAGTTCAAAAGCAAGATATGAGTATTTCAACAACTACATAAATCTGTCTTTTCAAAAACACTCTCGCTTTCAAAATAAGGTTATAACTAGATAACTGCCCTGTTGAGGGCGTTTTTACCACTCTTGAAAACGGTGACACCCATCCCGATAAGGGGTATTTTTCAACCCCAGGCTAAAAAACACTTTTTTTCGAAAAGAAAACTCTTCACATTCCAAAAACAACAATGGCAAAGTAAGAAGAAAGGACTACACTACACAAAATAAATTTATAAACCAAATTATATGTTTGATATGAAAATAATGAGTCAATTTGTGAACCTGAGGTCACAAAATACCGCGCTTCGGGACCGAAGGGTTCAGGAACGCATTTCAGGAGGACGAGACCATTTCCAATCGTTTTCTCTCATCAAACTAGGTAATATTATGAAACTCTCACACCAATCCGTCGGAGTCACTTTTCGGAAGAATCCCCCGCTGTATTTCTACTCACACAGGCAACAAATACATTTTTGGTAACTTGGCACTGCTCCCACAAAGTGCACTTTTCAATACCAAAAACCCGGTATTGTAAATCGCGATATCGGTATCATGTGTCTAATTCAACACCGGTATTAATTCCGGTTTTCCAATACCGGTATTCATCCCTAGTTGCTAGCGCATACAATCTCACAAACAAACATTCAATTTACTAACGTGTGCATGCAGTATTTTGAAACAGGAAGAAAATGCATTATTTATGAAGAAGAAAAAACCTCAGAGCCCTATTTCCCTTACGTACATGTACAGAGCAGGTCTTACGGGTGGGCGAGCCGTGTGGTCGCCCGGGGCCGCCGAATTGCACATTACGCACTGTATCGCAACTTTTTGGGCAGATATTTTCATATTTATCCCGGCTACCATTAGAAGATTAAGTAAAAATGCAAATTTTATCGTTTAGTAACAGTTAAACGTCTCTCTTGATGGCAGACGTAATAAGCGATGGGTGGAAGGGTGTGAAGAAACGTTAATGAAAAATATTATTGATTTGGGAATGTCCATTTATAATTGCCGTGGTCAAAGTTACAATAATGGAACAAATATGG
Organism: Uropetala carovei; assembly: GCA_036926305.1. Taxonomy (NCBI): domain Eukaryota; kingdom Metazoa; phylum Arthropoda; class Insecta; order Odonata; family Petaluridae; genus Uropetala; species Uropetala carovei. The sequence goes on from JAXCHB010000001.1 coordinate 25,418,047, forward strand.
CTGGTTCAAAGAATGCCGTACAAGCTCAAATATTGCATATTAATCGGCGAGCTCTTTACGCCCTGTGGTTGCCATAATTTAAATTTAACACTCGGTGACATGCCAAAGTAATCTCTAGCAGCCAAATCGTTACAGTGAAACCTCTATTTTGCACTTTTGAAGGGACTGCCTAAAAAAAGTTTAAAATCGAGGAAAGTGTAAAATAGAGGCAAGTGTAAAATTGAAGAAAATAATAAAATCAGGAAAATGAAAGTGATGTAATACAAAGAAAAATGTGGTTGCTTTACATCATAACTTTGGCAAGCCATCTACAATAATATATGCTTGAAAAAAATAAACAGGCATACCTCCCATCTCGTAATAACAAAAAAATGTTTCTCTTGTGTCTAAATGTGTTTAAATAATAAAACTGATATATCTCTGTTCTTTTATATCCAACTGCAAAAAATATACTATTTTATTTCTTTAACCAGTCTAATATGGTTGTTTGTCTCTTTTTTTCTTGACCTCTCAATCTATAAAGTTCATTTTCAACTTTGTTGCACAGAATAATACAATCGTCTCCAGCTTCAAACTTGCAAATATACTTTTTTGCTACTTCCAATCCATTCAGTGCATCTAGGAAGGTGGTTTTGTCCTCTACAACATCGTCCTCCTCTTCCTGTTCAACTGGCATAGTCAACTGCTCATCTAACACCTGGTCAATGGTTTGGACAGCACAAACATTTAGATCACAGTCACACAGTACATAGTCCTCAAACTCCATTCCATTAGGTTGTAAACTATGCCAATCCTCCTCTTCATTTTCTGTTAATTTAACAGAATTGTCGTCACAGACACTGGTGAGATCAATGCAAAAACCACACTTCACAAAACAGTTCTTAATTGTAGTGGGTGATACCAACCGCCAGGCCTCTGCTATGAAGTGCATTGCATGCAAAACATTCAGCTTAATCTTTGTAGCATCCTGGAGCAGTCCACCATCTATCATGGCTACAGCCTTCCGAACCAACAGCTTTCTATAATAGCACTTAAAAGCATGAATAATACCCTAATCTAAAGGTTGCAGCTGGCTAGTACAGTTGGCAGGGAGAAATATAATCTTTATGTTTCTGAGAAACATTTTCTTTGGGTGAGCAGCACATTGATCAATGAAAAGCAAAATTTTGCGGTTTTTACCACCCATTTTCCTGTCTAGTTGTATGAGGTAATCTTCAAATATTTTTGTTGTCACCCAAGAATTTGCATGGGCTTCATATTTTGTAGGCAGGGTTTTAGCATTCTTAAAACAGCGTGGGTTTCTATATTTCCCAATTACAAGAGGCGAAAGTTTATCACTGCCATCTGCATTGCACGCAAGGAGTACTGTAATTCGTTCTTTAGATTTCTTACCACCATGGCAAGAATCCCCTCGATAAGCAAGAGTTTTACTCGGTTGTAGATTGAAAAAAAGACCTGTCTCATCAGCATTATATATGTCACAGAGGTCATAACCTTGAATTTCATGCAGTAATTTATTATTCCAGTCTTCGACGGTTGCTGCATCGACACTCCTGCTCTCACCTGATAGAGTTTTGTAGGAAATATTATGTCTTCTTTTAAATCTTTCGATCCAACCATTAGAAGCAGAAAATCTGTCTAATCCTAGACGAGCAGCGATGTGCAAGGCCTTCTCTCTCAAGTGGGTGCCATCTACAGCTGCATTACTAGCACGTACTTGCTTGAACCATGTAACTAGAGCTGACTCCAGTTCCTCCAGTGGTGAAGTTTTTAAAGATTTCCTCTGCTTGGAGAAAGGTCCACACTGGGCATGACATCTTTCAATTTCTTTGCGGTTTTTTACAATCGTGTTCAGTGTTGACACAGAAAGTCCCAGCTGCAATGCCAGTTCGACTCTTGTTCCAATATGCGCATCAAATTGGGCTAAGATTATGATTTTATCACTTATCGTAAATGCTTTCCATTTTCCTTTATTATCCGTATTTCAGGGCAACAAAATTAAATAATAAATGGATTGCCAAATTTAAAAAGAACGCTAAACTTCGCATAGATGTCAACTTTCTGGTAATAAAACTCGGCTCACCGCATAATAAACAAATGACTGCAGCTCTTAAAGCGCACCTGTGATCTTGCAAGTTTGTATGTTAGATTGGCCGATAAATGTATACATAGTCACATGAGGTTACCAAACTTTCATACGTACGTTTTTGACATATTTAAATAAACGAACTGTTTACGTGATACTATATTTATTCAAAAAGCACGGCTGATTATTAGTGATCGTATGATCATAGCATTTCCTTTTTATTCTAGTTCGGAAGTTATAAATAAGTTCTCAAGTCATAATACAGTCACTTAAATAAATTTTAAGGTTACAGTTAAACGAAGTAATTTCAGTTACAAGATTCTTTAAGGTTTAATGCAGAAGTTTATCCATTTTAAATGGACGTTTACGTCTATGTATATGCGAAATGGAAGAATAAAATAATGTTTAGAATGTGTTGATTCTCTTACTTTCATTTCGTAGTTGGTAATAAATTTACATGAAATAGTGTAGAATTTTTAATAGGTATTAAGATGAGGTATTACTATCATAGTACAGTGTAGAAGATATCAGCTGACCTGAGAGTGTGTCAATGTAATAACAGATTTCAATAGAGCCTTATACTATCGGAAAATTGCAAATTATGTAAAATAATTTTATAAATACGATCGCTATTGAAACTATGATAGTGTTTCATTGTATTTTCTAAAATACAAAAGTCTAAACGTAAATTCGGGTGAATTTTCGTTGTCAGGACTTGAAAAAATAGTGTAAATTTGGAGAAAACGTAAATAGGAGGAAACATAAAATCGGATAAAATTTTATATTGTTCTTATGAGAATTTGGCCGGGACCAGATTAAAAGTGCGTAGAATTGAGGAAAATGTAAAATCGGAGAATGCAAAATCGAGGTTTCACTGTATTTGGAATTTTGCAGGAAATTTATGTACTTTTTCTGGTTGGACACAATGATGGCCGGTTTTTAAAAATAATGTTACTAAGTTTATAATGAAACTAAGTGGGAATGTAAAATTAGTTGTGTTAGAGCGTTTCAATTTCAGTTGGGTGACGTTTATGATGCGTTAGTTGAGTTTTATGAAACTGCAAATGATCTAAAACGCCTAACAGAAGCACTTTCGTTAGTTAAAGAACTGAAAAGCTTAAAGAAGCTTAAAGTTTTTGCTAATCAATCCCCAGCGTGACTGAGGCCTCAGCGTGCTCTCAACACGGTACGTATATGAAAATTATTTCTGATTATTCAATTACGCATTCCTATAACTTAGGTGTATTAATGCCTTGCACTAGTATTAATGTACTTTTCATTATCTATTAGCTGATAACGAAAATGTGGAGGAGGTGATTGATACACCTAGCGTTAATGAGGTGGAAAGAGAAAAATCACCTGACAGGAGAACTGAAGAAGGAATGAATAAGTTTTGCGTTTTATTAGAAACTAGGGGAATGATCCCGTTTAAAACGGCCTTTGAATACAAACAATATAAAAATAAAACCAACAAACAAACGATAAAATTATAATATTTGAATAAGATTGGAAAGGGCTACAAATGAAAACAAAGGAATAGTTTTAAAAAATTAAGAGGAAAACAGTCTTATACCTCAATAATATTAATTTATTCAGTAGCTCTCTTATAACGACGTTCCTTGTAAATACTCTTTCGTTTAACAGCAATTGCCCTTGATTATCTTTATCCTTAACCCAAAATTTCACATTATGTTTGTCACGTGTTCTAGTTATGGCTACATACAGCTGTCCATGTGAAAAGCAATATTTACGAAGTAATCACAATCAATCGTTCAATTCCACTAAACAGCAGTTAAGAACAATCTCAATACACACGCAATCAGCGCATATACCTTATTTATTTAGATAACAATGTAATAGTCGTTTGTTTGGTTACCCTATAATTGGATTGACGCGAATTATAAATAAACAGCACGGAAAAAATTATTTTCATAATATCTGTCCTATTCAGATAATGCGAATGCACAGCGCAAGCAACTGCCTTTAATATACAGAAAGACTTCGATAAGACAACGAAGGCACGTTAAAATATCGTCGAATTATTTCAAACATTAGCATGTTTTAAAATACGTAATTTACCGCATTTATCCATCCAATTTACGTAAACGAATATAGGTTTATATGAGCATATATGGCATGAAACAACAATGCCCGTTTCCAAGGCGATCATTGACGAAAATGAACGATTTTTCTTACATCGGCGAATTTAAACGTAAAATTTGCTAAAGTTTTACCTTTAAGTGAGAAAAGACGAACAAAGTTAAACAGCCTGTTTATTTTCCTTTAAAATGGTCGTAATTTGAAGGTCGTAGGTCAATTCTTTCTAATTTTAATTTCCAAAAGAGTAAAACCCTGCATGTCGAAAATTAAATTTTAGTATGTAAACTTATGGGCCGAGATATGAGATTCATATGGAATGTAAAACATCTCCTGGCATCGAACCCGGGACTTATTTGAAATTTTTTTTATAGAAATCGCTTATTGAACGTATTCATAGCAATCCTACCGAATTTGCCTGGACTGGCTGAAGAAATGGCCGAGAGATGTTGAGATATTTATAACTAACCGATGAGACCGTCCGGCCAGAAACCGACAAAGACATCAAGCATTTTCTTATAGGAGATAACTCAAATTCTTAGAGGTTGCTTTGTAAACTACATACACCAATTTATTTCTTTTTTGGGATTCACCCAAATTAATGAGAATAAAGTATTCTGTAAAGTGTTAAAAAGTGTGTATCCTTGGTGATTGATAATGTCCTACTATTACTACTGTTCTTACAGTCATTCAGCAGAGTTCAGATGAAGTCTTGCATGCTCCAAGTACTCCTAACACCCCAGCAAAGAGTAAGTTTATGCAACAAATCTTTTGCATTTATAGGCTTGTGAATATTTTCAGAAAGATTCCTTATCAATGAAATGTTTGTTACAGCAAGCTTGAGTTCAACACCAAGGTGTCATCGAATCAGACCTACACCAAGGACTGCTAAGCGGCTGGTGTCATACCGCAAAAAATTGGCCTTGCTTAGATCAAGGCAGCATAGATTTAGTGATAAAATAAAAACAGAGAGCTCCAGGGCAGAAAAGGAGAATTTTATGGCAAATTGTAGGAAATATTTGCCAAAGTCTTGCCAGAATTTATTCATGGCCCAAGTGAGGTTGGGCATGAGGAAGAAGTCTGGTAGACGCTGCTCACCGTTTATGAAGGATTTTGCTTCAAGTTTGTATTATCGTGGACCTACAGCATATAGGTTCCTACAGAAAACACTTTGTCTTCCGTCAGTGAGGTCATTACAAAACCGGCAGGAGGAGGTATTAGTTCAACCAGGCAATGATGATAATGCTTTGGTTGTACTGAAGGACTATTCCAAAAACCTTACAGAGACTGATTTAGCTGTAGCTTTAGTTATAGATGAAGTTGCAATTAAGGAAAATTTATTTTATGATACTAGAATAGATAGTGTTGTAGGCTTTTGTAATTATGGTAATAATGTAACCAATTCCGTCATTGGAAATCAATGTTTAGTTGCTATGCTCAGAGGAATTAATAAGAAGTGGAAACAATGTTTAGGCTATTGGGTAACCCACAACAGCACAAATGTAGGTGTATTAGAAAGCATAGTTTTAGATTGTATTCATAAACTTAGTTCCTTAGGTTTTAAGGTTAAGATTTTGATTTGTGACCAGGGGCCCCACAATCTCAGCTTGTGTGGGAAATTGGGTGTGACCTTAGAGGTTCCTTATTTTGAGGTTGGTGGGGAGAAAACATATTTTATGTTTGATCCTCCCCATCTCCTTAAATCAATTCGGAATAATTTAGTGAAATATAATTTTAACTTTGATGGCAGTTTAGTTGAATGGTGTCATTTCAAAACATTGTTTCAGTTGACTGATCCTCTCAAGCTTAAAATGATACCAAAGATTAAAAAGATCCACACTGACGTCAGGGCTTTTAAAAAAATGAAGGTTAAACTGGCATCCCAAGTCTTCAGTCAAAGTGTGAGGGTTGCCATTTGTGCTTTTGTTGGGATGAAAAAACTCGGTAGCAATGCACTAAACACTGCTAATTTCTTTGAGTTTATGGATAATTTATTTGATACGTTTAATAGTAGTCAGTTAAGGCACCATCCCTTCAAGTATCGCTTTGCAATGATGGAGGGAAGTCCTCATGAGAAATTTTTAAGAAAGGCCCTCACAAAGTTTAAGGCCAGCTATTTTGTTGGATGTAAGCGACAACCTGCATGCTTGAATGGGTGGCTCATTAGCATAAATACTTTGTTAGGGTTGTATTCAGAGTTAACCCCTTATGGACGAGTGATGTGAATTCGCCTCCTACCGTTTAATGGCTCATTTCGATAAAAATATTGTTTGAAATCCCTATATGCCGATTGAGGCGAATTCGAGACATTTGTATACCCGGGTTATTCAGCTCTGCCACCTTGTGTTGACTTTGTGTACTACGTATTAAATAGAAGAACATCGGCAGTCGCTTCTTAGTAAGTGTGGAATTTTAAGCTCAAGAATTCAGGAGATATAACAGAAAAACGGTGAGTTTCATATAAATGAAAATTATTATATTATATATTTGTTATTTTTGAACTTTTTGATGTATTACAAAATGCCAAAGCCTTAAAATCTTAAGTAAAATTCGTATATGCACAGTATGTCGCGTTTTCGTTACATTAAGCATTTGTGTATGTTTTGAGTGTTGTGTTGTAAAAAGTGAAATAAAAGTTTTTATTTGTTTTCTGTTTTTATTTGATGCAGATTTATCCTAATAATGATAAGTTATTTGACTTAAACAGTGTACTCCACACTATACTCGTATGTATAGAAGAATATCGGCATAAGTCATCTTCGGAATTGGAACATTTTTAGCAAAATATTTCAGGATAACTTAAACGATAAAGGTGAGTTTCATGTATATAGAAATTATAACACTATATAATTATTATTAATTAATCTTAGAAATTTATTAATTAGAGCTTATAACTTGAAAAAAATAACATCGTGTATGAAATGTTTTGTTTTACTGGCATGGGAGGAGTTGATGCACTAGATGCTCTCATAGCATATTACAGGATAAGAATTATGTCAAGAAAATGGTACCACAAGCTTTTTTTCCACTTTGTTGACCTTTCTGTGGTAAACAGCTGGCTATTATACCGTCGTGATTGTGAATCAATAGGTATTCCAGGAAATCAGCAAAGAGACTTGCAATTGCTGCAGGACTATGTAAGGAGGGAAAAGAGCTTACAATTAAAAAGAGAGGACGTCCATCATCATCTTCCATTGAAAGAGAGTATCAAGCAAAAAAACGTCGTGGTCCTGCACAGAGTATACCTATACCAGAAGTTCGAAGAGATGGAGTTGGCCATTGGCCTTTGGTAGTAGAGTCTAGACAGAGATGTAAAAGACCAAACTGTAAAGGACAAACTGTATATAAATGTTCAAAATGTAACATACATCTTTGTATAAACAAAAATAATAATTGTTTCAGAGATTTTCATGAATAAAATTGTTTATAATGTGACTTCTTTTTCTTTGAATTTTATGACTATGTGCCTGGTGTCGCAAAAAAGCATCAAACCCATAAACAATATATAAACATTTTTTTTTTATAAATTGTTTATAATCTTCAATATTAAAATAAATAAAATAATATCAAAAAAAAATTTTTTTTAACGTAATAGAAATTCAGGCATTAAGGGGTTAAAGGATCGTTTTGGTATCCCAAAACTTTGCACTAGAGTTTTGAATCAGGATGCCTTAGAAAATATGTTCTCTGTGATCCGACAGCAACACAGGTGCAATGATAACCCAATAGTAATACAATTTGGAAGAGGATTCAAGCATCTGTTGCTCACCTCTCTTTCCAAATTGTCTAATGCTAGTAATTGTAAGTTAGATCTAGAGCAGTTTTTAGTTAGGATTGGTGATTTTCTTTCTAAGAGTAGTGATAATTGTAGTAATAATAATTAAAGATCTGATTTTCAGGAAGTAGATGTTAATTTTAATGATATTGTTGATGTTAATTTAGAATTAGAAGAGTTAAATGTTATATATTATGTATCTGGCTTTCTGTGTAAGATGTTTTTCAAGCGGCATGCTTGTTCATCTTGCAAGGAAGCAATGCTAAGTCCTTCTACTAACATGGTGACCAGCAAACATGAGTACTTTTCTTATTTGAAGGGCTATGAGGAATTGGGTGGGGATTTTGGCAACCTTTTGCTGCCAAAAGATTATATCTTTTTGGCAATTGAGGGCTGGGAATGTGCATTCCAAATTATTTTCCCCAATGCCATCCATAAAGGGAGCATTGGCAAATATACTGAAGGGGTACTGAAAAGTACCTCTTCATATACTAACCTCCTTTCCCTACCCTGTGCAACAACAAGGGATTTATTGGTGGCATTATTTGTTAAATGCAGAATTTTTTGGGGGTGTGCTTTTACAATGAAATTGCTATTTGAGTTTATGTATGCCTGAATGTCCTTTCTGTATATTTTGTTAATATATTTGTTTGTTTTTACTTTAGCCATACGAAGTACTGGGAAAGTATTGTGATCAGGAAAAAAATCGACATCGAGATTTCAACGGAAATACACGTTTTGAGGTCCCTAGAACACGTTTAGACTATTTTTGGAATGATGTCTGTGTGTGTATGTTATTGTGGGCGCTCTAACTCAAAAAGTACATGCCATATAATTACCAAACTTCATATATAACACATTAGCATGAGCACATAGAACTGATTAGTTTTTCGACAATAACGGTTAACTGGCAGTCGAGGTTTATTCGAAATCCGATTCGGTTTTTGCGATATTTCTCCATTAAAACATCATTATTGTATATACAATTCTATAGAAAGGTTATAGATAATGAAATTTACTACAACTTTCATTTGAAACAATTTTCCATAGCAGTTATTGTTTAGGAATTATTTATAAATAATCGGTTTCCATCAAATATCTCGTTAAAAACATCGTGATTAGTAATCTTTGTGAGGACCAAAGTTGTAGAGAGTAATATATAATAATTTTGCCTCGTACTGCTAGTCATAATAATTTAAATATCCATACCCCAAATATGGAGAAAGTCATGTGTTGGCCTCATCAGATTTTTTTGTATTATAGACTGATCAGCTGCTATGGTTATGTACTGTCTTTCTAATCCTAACCTAAGACGTCCACAAACAACCATGGCCGAAACGGTTTATCTTGTAAATATCTTTTTTGCATCTTGTATCTATATTTTAACTAGCATAAGTGCCTGTTGAATTTCAACGGGGTTAATGAATCTAAATTGTCGTCAATGCAACATGTGAAAATCGCAAGAATAAAATTGTGCACTGTTTTAACCATCGAATATTTCTATATTATAAGTCTGTTTTAATTAACTTAAACCTCACAGAAATTCCTTGTCAATAAAATAGTACCTTTCTTTCTACTAAAATATCCATTGTTAGTAGTTTTAAATTGATTATAGCATTAGGATTTCAATTTCGTTAAATTAGCAGAATTCCGGTTCCAAAAAATTGGTTCAATCTTCAATTGCCTCTGATAATACTTTAAATAGATTTTGGTATATAATGTACCTCAATATCGTTTATCGTCTGCTCAGCACTCTTGCCTTCTCATTTTCCGAAACAATCACTTTCACCACTTTTAAATGGATTTCAAACTTAGAAGAGAACTTCATTCAGTTCAGTTAAAATAATCACATACCAAACTTCTTATTCCAAAGAAAATCCTTTTATAATATGCAATGTTAACCTAGAATTCATTCATTCTGAAAAGTGAATAAAAGTACCTACCATGTACATATATTTCTTTCAACTAAAATAGCCACTCTTAACAGATTTTAATGGATTAATGCATTAGCATTTCAATTTCATGAAATCAGCATAATTCCGGTAACAAAAAAATTTGTTCAAACTTCAATTGCCTCTGATAATACTTTAAATAGATTTTGGAATAAAATGTACCTTAATATAGTTTAGCGTCCGCTCACCACTCTGGGCTTCTCAATTTCCGAAACAACAACTTTCAGTAGTTTTAAATTCATTTTTGCTTTGAAATGGTACTTTCCTGTTAACGGGAATACCTCAAAAAAAAAAACACGTATTGTTGTGATACTTTGTTTATTAACAATGCGTAACAAATCTCGTTAAGATATTTACGTTGATCCCTTAATGATGAATTTGTGGAGCTTGCCGAGGAGTGAAGAAGAAGCTGTATCTTTGCTTCAAGACCATGGTATTTTATCTAAAGGGCGAATGTGCAAGAAGGGCCATATTATGAAACTTTACTTCTGAGACAGAATATTTTGGAAATGCAGCGCGGAAGCCTGTCAGCAGAAGGATTCATGTGGCGACAACATCACAAAGAAATCGACATATTTCCAGCTATTTTAAATGCCATAAAGACATATTGGTCCCCTAGTAACAGAAATTTAGATTGTATTAGTAATTATGTTGCTTTTATTAATAAATAAGTTTCAAAAAAGTGTGATTTTTAAGTAATTCCCCCGTTGTTAGACATTGTTAACAAACAAATACGTCGTAACATATCACAATGATACGTGCTTATTTTTTGAGGTATGACCGTTAACAGGAAAGTACCCAAAATACTTGAGTCAATTCAGTACAACTCCCACTTTACATACTGTAAATTCCAAAGTAACTCCTTTTATAATAGGCAATGCTAGCCTAAAATTAATTCATTCTGTAAAGTGAATAAATAAATTTCTTCCTTTAAACTATAATAGCCACTGTTATTAGATTTAAATGGATTATAAGCCTTAGAACTTACTCTGTATTAAATAAGCACCAAAATTCCTTTTATAAAAAAATTCAATCCATTAAAAGAACCACTGTTGTTTCTTCGAAAATTGCCTGTTAACAGTTTTAAATGTCCTTTTAATTTTATTTGAATTTTAATTTATATTCTTTTCCAAACTTCGGCCATTGTTACGAAATTAATTCGAGGAATAACAATATAAATTCGTAAGCACGTATGGTTCACAAAGAATTTAATTTAAGAATGCTATTTATTTCCAATTTTTCTAAAATGACACTGTCGATACTTAAAATTTTTTATATTTACGTTAATATACTTATTTTCCACAAAACACGCCAATCTCTCCCCTTCCTTCCTCTCTCTCTCGTACTGAACCTAACAATGATAATGGTCGACATAGCAACATCACGTTAAAATGGCAAGATTTCCACAAAATATGCAAATTAAACGTTTAACATGGAATATTTCGAACTGTGGGCGAAAAAAGACGTATGGAATAAGAAACTCTATAACTTTTTCTTCAAAATGGTTCAAATCCGAAGGTTGTCTGTTAATTTATTCTAATTTTAATTTCCAAATGAATAAAAGCCTGCACGTCGAAAAATCGCGTTTTACATGTTAAGTAATGGGAAATGGAAATGCCTCCCTTGGAGACGAACCAAGGAATTTTTTCGCGATTTAAATTTGTCAGTCTCTGAAGAAGTGTTAATCAAGCATCCCTACCCAATTTCGAGTTTCTATCATTATTATTTCTCGAGTTATTAGTGTTTGCATAGCGTGACCAACCAACCAACCAACGGACGACGGCTATTATTATATAACATAGTTAGAATGCCCAAAATGTTTTTTTCTACTACAGCACAACATGAAACAATTTCATTTCCTATTCACGTAAGATCCAGTTTTGCTAAGTATGCTCAGCCATAAATGAAGGACAGTCATTACACAAAAGGTATTGTTTTGAAAATACGAATGGCACATTGTCAACATTTAATAAATCTCACCAAAAATGCTAATTATATCGTTATTATCATTATATTTGTATTATATTGAAATTTGATTTGTCACATCTAGTTTGACAAAGGGGGTAAATTTTACCAAACGACAAAATACATTAATAATAATAATAAATTCATTTTCACAATACAATTTTGATATACGATTTAAAAAGAAAATACATATAAAGAATCATAGGAATTAAAATACAAAAAGATAATAAAAATCTTAAAAGACATTCATAAAAATAAATACAGATTAATAAACAAACACCCTACATGCATTCATAATAATACCATTAATCAATAAGATAAAATGTTACGAGCTTGGTTTGTATTGCATGTTTGCTTTCGTCGCTACAACAAATCTATCTCTCATCTTCCGCAGAACACGATAACCTGAATATATAGTTTATAACTTCTAATGTAATGCAAAAGGCCATTCAAGGTCATAAAACATGAGAAATAAAAGAATTAATTAAATATCGCGTTATTCGTCGATGTTTAAAATCACGTTGAGAACAGGTGACATACTCGAAAGAAAACTATGCATGGAGAATTATATGTCGATAAAAACGCTGAAAATCTGAAAATAAACAATTTTCGGGCAACTTACAACTCAAACCGAAATTCCACCATACAAATACGTAAATTTATTCAATATGGTATTCACTTCGAGTCGATATCTCATTTCTAACACCTTTTAATATGCTAATGAAAAAACTCCTACACTCTGAATTCGAGGCATTCCCATGTTATTCAAACGGAATAATAAAATCGTCATTTAAACCTTTCAACAGCATTTTCCCGTGTGAAAAGTGGTGCATTCGACTAGATTAAGAAGCAGGATTGTTTATGTAAAATTTTGCAACTGTAGGTAATCGCAAAGTATGATTTTATACTGAACAAACACACTCTTCAAAATATTTATGTAGAGATTGGCATTGTAATAATAGCGCTATTCATTCCTTTGATCCGGTTCATAGCCCCGGCAACCGATAAATATTAATCCGATGTAGTGAAATCTTGATACTGAAATCACGAACGGTTGGAAGTGGAAATAAATATAAATAATAGTAGGTTTTGTACAATTCCTTCATTTTTTCGCATTTTCTTTTATCGAATGATATAATGCATCAAATTATATATCTAAACTGTAATCGTAAGCATTTGTAATTTCGTTTCTTTAACGATTGGAAGTAAATAAATAATACTACTTATGAACTTTGAAAGTTCTCATACAACCAACACTTCGATGAATGAAAGATAAATACTATAAACTAAAGCGCAGAAAAGAATCTAATACAGTAAAATACAACAAATAACACTCACCTGGAATTTAAGATCTTTTATAACTTCGGCTGCAACGTAACCTGACCATTCGTATACTTGGAAAATATCAATGAAATTCACACTCTCGCAGAGGCAAAGCCTGCATACAGTAAACTTGTGTCTACACTCCTTCGTGTTAGTTTTTATAAACTTAAAAAGAAGAACCTCTCTTTCCTAGCCAAAAAACACACGTCAAATACGAACGTCGGCCATTTACAGCTATTCCCGCGGTCTTAACAGCTGTTAACAGCTGGATTCGATGTTACGTTCCGTCGACTCATCCAATCGATATTTTTCGACGCGGGAACGAGTACGAAATTTCGTGGACCCGAAAGTTCGTGTTCATTAAAAAATAATTTTGATATTTATTTGCGTGAAAGATTTCCCTCTATAGCGAAATCTTTATTTTTTCGCGATTAGAATTCTCAACCTCGATACAAACATCAAACTCATCTCAGGTGAGGATTTAACAATGACACATCTCGAAGAATTGGCAGAATTTTAGGCACCGCCTACGCCATTAGGAATAATATTTTTCCCTGTTTTTGAATGGAGAACTGTACCATTTTTATTATATAAATATGATCGCCCTATCTGCTCTAGCGTACTGATACTGAACTAAATGTGAACAACTTCCTACCACTGTTGCCAACGGTAGCTGAATTCCGCTACGCGTAGTGGTATTTGAGCTTATGTGAGACGTAGCGGCGGCGATTCAAAAATTGCTAAAATATTATATTGAAATAAAAAAATAGTTTTAATTTTCGTGTCAACTTCGCAGATTTTTATTTAACATTATATACATTACGCAGTTTTCTATTTTGTAGTGTAGTGGCGACAATGTATGACTGTTTTATCTGGCCTACAGGCGACGCGGTTCCCTCAACTCGGGGAATCCCAGGTTGGGCCAGGTTCTATTCACGGTTTATTTCTCACTCCGGTCTGTATATTATGTACAATTCATCTCGATATGACTGGCGTAAGGAATTGTTTCCGTGAATTTATAACGCTATTTAACGAGTTGTATAAGAGTTTGTTCAAGGAAGATAAAATCTATCGACTACAGTAAACGAGACAACAAAAATAAGGCATTTGAGGTATAAACGGAGAAATTAAAAGAAGCGGACAAGGAGACAAACGAAGATTCGGTAATTTTCTTGAATATAATGTTATAAGTATTGTGATAGGGTATTCAGTTTACCCATAATATTATTTTTATTTGTTTTACTATCCAGATGGTTAAAAAATTGATTTCTTAAGAGGGACATTCTGCCAAGAGCTTAAGAAAATTACAATACCTGGACAAAATCAATTTTCACCGATTTTTCCCCTGCAAGTTAAAGCAACTAGGTACGTATTAAATTATTTATATTTGGTGTTATTGAAATAGCTAAAACATCCTCTCTATGTAAGTACTGATTGTAACTTATACAGTATTTACAGCAGCCCTAAATGGATAAAAAACATTGTGAGTGAAGATGAGTCGAATTCGGACCTGGAAAGTGGTTCTACTCCAAAAAGGAAGATGGCAGACCGAGGGGAGCTTTCTAAAGGAAAAAGTACATGCAGAAGACAACTATTTTCCAAAAGTTGGTTAAAAGAAGAAATTTTCTCAAATTGGTTGGAGCCTGTACCCTCAGACACAACTAAAGCGAAGTGTAGGGCATGCAATGTAGTTTTAGGGAGCAAAAGAAGTGATTTGATAAAACATTCTTCCAGCCAGAGGCATCTTACAAATGTTAAAAGTTTGGACAAGACAGTAGATATTACTAAAGTATTTAAATATGCAAATGAGTGAAAGGATCATGTCGTGGCTGACATTAGGTTCAGTTTACTAGTGGCCACACATAATTTTAGCTTCAATTCCATTGGCCATATAATAGAAGTAGCGAAGCTTAATTTTAAGGATTTCACTATTGCTAAAAATGTTAAACAAAATCGCACTAAATGTACAAGTATTGTTAAAAACGTTAAGGAACAATTACGTGAGGAATTAAAAGATACCAATTTTTCAATACTTGTAGATGAAAGTACTGATATAAGTAACATCAGATTACTGTGTATATTAATTAGATACAATTATAATTCAGAATTAAAAACACAGCTTTTAGACTTAGTTAAAATAGATTCTGACGAGGGCACAGCCAGAGGTATGTATTCACTTTTTGTAAAATGCATGAAAGATTTTGACCTAGATATTAAAAATATAGTCGGGTATTGTTCAGACAATGCCAGTGTAATGATGGGAAAGAAAGAGTCTTTTAAAAATTATCTTTTAAATGATAACTCTGATATTGTTCTAAATGGTTGCATTTGTCATTCGGCGCATCTAATTGCAGCAGCTGCCTCACAAGAAATACCTGGCAATATTGAAGGTTTTTTACAAAATATTTCAAATTACTTTTCGCGAAGCCCAAAACGCCAGTGTATTTTAGAAGAATTTCAGAAATATATGCATACTTCTAAATTAAAAATCATCAGCCCCGGTCAAACCAGATGGTTAGCATTATCAAATTGTGTTAATCGAATATTGGAGCAATGGGATGCGCTTTATGAACTTTTTAGGCTAGCTTCCTTTGAGGATAAAAATCCGGTTGGAAATTTAATATTTGCTGAAATGCAAAATCCGTACGTAAAGGCATATTTGTATTTTTTTAATCAGTTCAATGCTATGTTCCAATCCAAAAAAGTTCTCGTAGATATTTTATATACAGAATGCGGAAGGTTTCTATGATTGTTATGTACAAATTTTGTCAAACCCTGTTATTTTAGTGATGATGAAAAATTAGATAATTTAAATATATTTGATCTTCACATACTGCTTTCTATCAATGAAGTGAAAGTTGGAGCAGGAACTATGGAGTTATTAAAGTACCGTGATAAAAATGATAATGAGCAATTTAAACTTACCTGTGTAAAATTTTATCAACGAAAGTTTAACATGCGATATTACGCAAATACTAAACAAATTCAAAAATAAAATAGACGCAATAAAAGCTGGCTCTGAATTAAATATGCTACAAGCATATTTTTCAAAAGAAGAGAAAAGTAATCTCTTAAACTGTGAAAAATACGTTGGATTTTGGACCAAAATAAGCAAATTTAAAAATTTTAACGGTGACTATATTTTTGCAAATATAGGAATGTATTCTAGTCTGGAATTCCAATGTTAGACAGGAAAGGGAAGACTATAGGAGTCTAAGATATGGAAATTTATGGATTGAAAGAAAGAAAATGATGAAATATGGCGATTAATTAATACTTAAAGCATTGGTGAATATTACTCTAAATAATTTTATATGTAGAAATGAAAGTAAGTTGTAATAAACTCGTACAGATTAATTTATATTACATTTATAATAAAAATGTAATTGACTGCAAAATTACTGCTTAATGTAATTATATAAGCAGCATTATCACATGTCATATCTGTTAAAATTATATAATTATGGAGATATTGTTATATGTTAGATTTTTATCTTGCTACATGCCATTTGGCAATGAATCCCAATTTTCAGGAACGGACGTTTGACGTACATCGAGAACTTTTTGTGTTATCAACTCCAGATGCAGCGATGGATATAAGGATTTCTTTGGATTTGTCATAAGCAGTGGATGGATATTGGGCGTTTGAGTAGTAATTTATTATTTTTATTATACTTTAATATTAACTTATAATTTTATGCATTTCTAGCAATATTTTCCTGTGCGAGACTGGATTCGAATATACTTTAGGATTTCTTTCATTTTTTTATACAAGCAGATGTTGCAGTTAACTTCAAATGAATTTTAAAGTAATTTTTAACGTAACTTGTAATTTTTGAAATATATAAAGTGGAATGTTTTATAGAAGTTGATAAAGCTTTCCTATTTTTTGAGAACGGAAGAATTATAGATAGATTATTATTAATTTCATTTAAAATAATTAATGTCGCAATTCTACATATGAAATATTTTGTCATATACAACATTTGTAGTGAATATTTTGTTGTTGACGGGCTATCTTTAGTTAAACTTAAAAAAGTTGCCTCTCTTTCCCTCCCTCTACCCCTCCCTCCCCCCTCCCCCTCCCTCTCACACCCTCTTTCCCCCTCTACTTCCCTCTCTCCCCCTCTACCTCTCTCTGCCTCACCCTATCTCTCGTAATAAAAGCATTCAAAGCACGTTTATACCCTTAATAAGGATTGAATTAACAATATAATATAGAGGTCTAACAATGGAATTGATAGGCAAGGCAACATGCCCTTAAACTGGATACATTTCCTCAAACTGTGTAAATTAAACGTTTACATTGAGAAATTTTGAATTGTAGGTGGAAAAAGATGAACAGAATAAGAAACTTTATAATGTTTTCTTCAAAGTGGTTTATATCTCAAGATTGTAGGTCAATTCTTTCTAATTTTAATATTAAAGAGAATGAAAGCCTGCACATTGTAAACTGATTTTACGTGTTACCTTATGTGAAATGGAAATTATCTTCTGGAGTCGAACCTGGGTCTTTGATCTCGAGTTCGATACATTAAAACTCTTTGTTGTTATATCATAATGCTAACCTGAATATTTCATCAAATTCGGTTCAGTCGTTTGCGAGATATTAAGCTTCAAAAAGCATTACGTGATTGGATGCGAGCTCAATCACTTTCATTCCCGACTCATGTTGACTCAAAATTTCACGCTTCATTTCCAAAGCGATGGATTTTCTTGACTTTTTTCTTGATTTAACGTCCTGTGCATCACATTTCCCCTTCTCATGAACAGTGAAAGGGGAAAAAATTTTAAAATTTGGAGAAAATTGACAAAAAAGTGAAGAGCGTTCCAAAAAGAGACGTGTTCGCTCTAAGGGCAGATGCAGACTGAGTCGGCCGACGCGCTGCCGAGCGACGCGTTCCCTCAGTGTTGCCAATCGACTCGCGGTCGCGACGTCATCGGTCGTAGTCGTTAGGCGGTCGTAAATACGAGTTTTGGTCATTACTGTGGGGGTCTTATTTACTATTAGAAAGGTCGCAAAAGCAGGGGGTCGCAAGTCGAGCCGTCGTAAGTCGGGGGTCTACTGTAATTGAAATGTATTTAAACTAGCAAAATTACCAGGCATTGTTAGGGGTTATGTTTTAAATGGACATGACAACAATTTAAGATGATTGATATAAATGAAAAATTATTTCTATGTTTGAAAAGTTTTATTTAGGAAATTTTGTCATATGTATGTGGTTTACAAATTTCAAATGGTACAGCATACGAGATCAGTTCCCATTTAAGAGCACTGACCTCATTGCCTCGGTATTTACCATTTTCCGTTTTTATAAACCTATAAAATATTTTTTTCATTATTAAAAATAAATTTCACACCAAATCTATATGTACTTGTTACTCATTTGATAGTTATGAAAAGTACATTTTTATTTGTGGAAATTTAAATTTTAGATATATTGTTTATGTGATCTATTTTGTATCATATTCATCCATATCTTTGAAAAATTTTTGTAATTGGGTTCATATACCCGTATGAAAATAAATAACGGTTTCTTTGTGTTTCTCAATGAGCATGCTTTCGTAGGCATCTAGTTATTTTATTGTTACCTGAATTAGTTTACCTTTATTTAGTGTTTATCCTGATTTAGTGTTTACCCTGATTTAGTGTTCATCCCGATTTAGTGTTTATCCCAATTTAGTGTCCCATATAAGCGTTAAATAGAGGTTTTGTTGTATGTAGTATAGAGTAAGTATTCTATTCACTATAAAAATTGAATTGTAAATGAAATTTTCATGTTGTTATCTTTCAGAAAGGAGTCTGGATCAAAGTTGAGCCTTATGAAGCTATAGAGGATCATTTTCAGGTAGGAATTACTGTTTTTTCCTTCAAAATAGCGTAAGATGTTCATTTTGGTGTGACTATTTGACTTTCTATTCGGATATTTATCCTCTAATGTAAGCTATTAACGATAAAATATTATAAATCTATAACGCATTAAAATTTTTCATAATTTTATGAGATGGGCATTTTACTTTTATTCAGGAAGAAGTTAACGATGGTAAGGAAAAGCCAATGGAAGGACAGTTTGTACAAAGATACGAGGTTAATATGTCTGGTGGATTGTCAGAAGTGATAAAGCATCAAGGACTATAGGTTGTTTAATAATTTTAAAACTCTAAAGTTACAGTGCTGTAGTTGGCAAATGGTGATTAGTGTTTTTAGGCGCGTTTCGCTTCCAGCATAAGCGCCTATTAGCTCCTGTCCATCCGTCCGTCCATCTGCATGTTCGTTTAAATTAACAGTCAATAATGGAGTCTGTATTTAGCATGACAACTGTTATTATTATCAAGAAAATGATGTTTATTTGCATGTTCGTCATTGTTTATGCACGGTAAATTCATTATGTTAACTTCTGGGTTCCAGCGTGAGCACCTATTACCTTCTGTCCATCCCTCCGTCCGTCTGCATGTTCGTTCTTGGCTTAAAACTGAATAAATTTTCATTAAATATGATATTAGGGACTTATAGTCAAAGGCAGTAAGAAGGTCGTGTAAATGAATCACGTAAGTCAATCAGGGGTACCACTTTACTGGTGATGAAAAATGAACTTTCCGTCCTATCTCGTAAAGTATTGCTCATATCAAAATATTTTTGAAATAAAACTTGTAGAACTAGTAAAGTAGAATATTTCTTTTCCTATACATTTTTATTGTAGGAGTAGCCACTATTGAGAAAATAAAACAAGAATGTCTTAATTAAAGTTGAACTTATTTCTTGCATGGTTATTTAATCGTCGTTGCTGACATAAACAATCTCAATAATAATACATTTCATTTCCTTACGTGTGCATGCAGTGTTTACAAAATATGTAGGAAATGGATTATTTTTGATTAAGAAAAGAACTTTAAAATGATATTTCTCTTACGTACAGGTGTTTGTATTATTTCTTTCAAACATATACTCTGTTGCACAAAATGTGCCCATTTGTGATACGCCGTATACTTTCCTAACTTGTTTCTTCTCCTATTTCCTTATTGAGTACTTTTTTGGTCGATTTTACGGTTTAGGAGTTTTTTCTTCATGTAACTCCAATCACTGTAGTTTGCACATTCTATCTTCGCCACACAGCTTAATTTTTAGCCATTAAGTAAACTATATAATTCTCTTTCGAAAGTTTGTACAAAATCTAAATTGGTAGGCTAAAGCAGCAAACGTTTTTATTAAATTTCTGAACGCATATTGACTAAAAATGAATAACTAAGTAGAAATTAATAAAACATTGGTGCCGTTGCCTTTCAGGAGAGGTGTGCGGAAATCAAAGTTGAGCCTATGGAACCCAGCTCGCCTTCAGATGGATATTTACAGGTGAATATGAGTTTTTTTTACTTTATTTAATACGAGAAAATAGTTTATATCGACAATACATTGGAAACAATGAAACGATTTATCCAATTGCAATTTGTGGAAAATCTACCTCTAATTATTTAGGTTACTTACGTACTTTTAAAGACAGTTTGCCACACAGAAATATCATTAAAAACTGTTTATTAGTAACATTTCAATTAAAATCAACAAATATTTAATTGCCAAAGCAAAAATCGCACACACAAATTGAAAAATGTTAAAATTTTCTCCATATTAACGTTTGACTCTTAACTTCAGCAGCAGTGGGAGTTGTCATGGTAGTTTATATTCGGTACTGTTATAAAACTGATCAAATCACGTATTTTTCTGATTTTAAATGCATTTTTATGCTAATTTGATTTAGGATTCAGGATTCTGTCTTCAATAAAAATAAACTATGTTCTTTCCTTTATAGAAACATCCAAGTCTCAAGTTTGTACCATGTTTCTAAGTAATTTTAAAGTGCAAATTAAAAATAGTCTACACAAATCCATTTGTGTCAGTTGCAGAATGTAATGGGAAAGTATTGTGATCACGAAAAAAGTCGACTTTCAGATTTCAATGGAAATACACGTTTTGAGGTCCCTAGAACACGTTTAGACTATTTTCGGAATGATGTCTGTGTGTGTGTGTGTGTATGTATGTGATTTTGGGCATTCTAACTCAAAAAGTACTTGTCACATCGTTACCAAACTACATATATAAAACTTTAGCATAAGCACAAAGAACTGATTAGTTTTTGGACAATACCGATTAAACGGAAGTTGAGGTTTATTTGAAACCGATTCGGTTTTTGCGATATTTCTCCATTAAAACATCATTATTGTATATACAGTTCTATACAAAAGATATAGAGAATGTAATTCCCTACAACTTTCATTTGAAACAATTTTCCATAGCAGTTATTGTTTAGGAATTATTTATAAATAATCGGTTTTTCTGGTTTCCGTCAAATATCTCCTTAAGAACGTTGTTATTTGTAATCTAAGAGAGGACAAAAGCTGTAGAGAATAATATTTCTTCCAAGTTTTGTTTGAAACAAATTTTCGTAGAACCATCCATTTCGGGAATATTCAAATTTTTCATAATTTTCAGTATACAGCGCCACCACCATGTAGCGCTGAATTCTGTAAACATATTCAAAATATACCTAATTTTCGGCAATAAGGAAGACTGTATTCTTCTACGATACGAAATAATAATTTTGCCTCATAATGCTATTCATAATAATTTAAATATCTATACCCCAAATATGGAGAAAGTCATGTGTTGGCCTCATCAGATTGTTTTGGGGATGTGTTATCAGTTCCTTCCTGTATTATTTTAGTCGCCAAGTGAAATCCGTGTCTGATTATAAGTTACCTCTCAACTGGCGTCTCTATTTAACTCTTTTATAGGTAGTGAACTTAATCATAATTCCCTGATATAACATTCGCCTGATTAATTGCATCGAATTCAATGGAAAATTATCTTTCTTGTAGCTATTAGGAAAGATTATTAAGCAGTTCATATTCTTATCCATTTGGATCCAATTTTGCTTACCTCTTATATAAACAGGCATTTAAAATTAAAATATGGGTTTTACATAAACTAGGGAGGTTAAATTCTTTAATAATACTTTAATTTAAAGCAAAAGTTTAAATACTCCGAGATCGTTGAAGACGTACGTGGCACAATTGTACCCATCGGTGTTAGTGAACATCAGAGCGTACGAGAAAATACATCGAAATAGTCGTTAGAACCGAGAAATACCAAATATTTTTTCCCAGACACGATAAGACAGTCCAACAGAGGCATTAGTTAAGAGTTCGTTTGGTGCAGTGACACCCCCTGCCGAACGCCTCTGGCGGCCTGCAGGGTATTCATGTAAATGTAAAAAAATTGTAGCAAGGAAAGGAAGGGATATACCGTATTCACCTGAATCTAAGACGACCTTTTTTTCCAAATTTTCAGCTGTAAATATCAAGAGTCGTCTTACATTCGAATACGAAGTATATTTAAGCATTTAATCAATGGTTTTTACAACAAATGGCATATTAGAGTAAACAATTCACAACAGCAAATTCAAGTACGTACATAAAGAAGTGAAATAAACAAATAGTAATAACAATAAGAAAAACATGACTGGAATAATAATTATTTAGACTAATAATCATCGTCGACGATCACAACACAGACGACGTACTTTCATCTTGCACGTAATGCCAACCGCAATGTCAAAACAAATGAGAGCGGAAATCATTGGGATTCCCCTTTCAAACGACGCACCGCGATTCACTAAGTGTGACAGTAATTTTGAGTTGTGCATTCTTGATTTAAATGCACAACCCTTAAGTTAAAATGACAGATCATGTTGAAGTACGTGGCACGAGTGCAAAGGGAAAGTTAACAAAGGAATTAGACGGAGCTAAGATACAAATTTTAAGCTGATCGTGATAAATTACGTCGAAAAAACTAATAACTGTGATGCGAGTAGAAAGTTCGGTGTATCTGAGGCAAATGTGCGTCGATGGAAACTCTCAAAACAGGAACTAGAAAAAGCCAAAGCCACAAGGAAGTCGCTCAGTGGTCCAAAATTAGGCCGATTTCATGGCACTGAAGAAGAAGTAGTCAAGTTTGTGCGCACCATGAGGAAGAACGGTATGCCTGTTTCGACTGAAAGTATTATACTTAAAGCTAATGAAATTACTAAAGGACTTAATATATCATTGCAAGAATTCAAGGCCAGCAGAAGTTGGTGCGTGAGATTGATGCGACGAAATAATTTTTCTTTACGGCGACGAACTTCACTGTGTCAGAAATTGTCAGAAGACTATGTTGAAAAACTTCTCGCTTACCAGAAATACGTAATTGGACTTAGAAAAACCAATAATTACCTTTTGAGCCAAATAGGAAATGCCGATGAAACTCCGGTTTTCTTCTACATGCCATCTAATTATACTGTGAACGAAAAAGGTGCGAAGTCCGTCCTAATTAAAACTACAGGCAACGAAAAAATGCGAGTCACGGTAATGTTGTCGCTTTTAGCAGATGGGACTAAATTACCACCATATGTGATTCTAAAGTGGAAAACAATGCCTAAGAAACATTTGCCAAGTGGAATAATAGTTAGGTGCCAAGAAAAGGGATGGATGACTAAAGAACTAATGAGAGATTGGTTACATGTGGTGTGGAATAGACGGCCAGGAGCTTTACTGAAACAAAGAGCAATGCTTTCACTGGATGCATTCAAGGACACTTATCTCCTGAAATTAAAAACATAATGAGTGCGATGAATATTGATCATATTGTAATACCTGGAGGAATGACATCGCAACTTCAAGTTTTAGATGTTGCTGTCAATAAGTGTTTTAAAAATAATTTAAAGGTTTTGTATTCTGAGTGGTTACAGAGTGGAACTCACACTTTAACACCAAAAGGAAATCTTAAGAAACCTGAAGTTGCAATGCTCTGCCAATGGATCAAGGCATCGTGGCAACAAATAAATGCAAAAGTAATAGTGAAAGGATTTAAGAAATGCTGCATATCTAATGCCATGGATGGGAGTGAGGATGATGTTTTGTGGGAGACTGATGATGAAGTTGAGAGTGATAAAGATAGTGAGCATGAGGAAAATAGTGAAGGTTGCATAGACAGTGATGATGACTAATTTACTTTATTTTTAATGTTATCTTAAAATGAATGCTACCATTTAATTTGTTTGAAAACCTGAATGGTTCTATTTTTGATGTGATCTTATGATTTTAAAATGTTAAAAGACAATGACATTCAAGAAAAGTATAAGAGAAAATAAATATTTCACAAGATTTATAATTTTTGTAGTAATGAAGGTTAATTTGAGCTTTTTTCTCTTTTGGAATCATCAAAATGGGGGGTCGTCTTAGATTCAGGGTCGTCTTGGATTCGGGTGAATACGGTATTTGGAAAATGGAAGTGTCTGATTATGAATTGGATGTGCAGCAGTCTGACGTGGAAAAATGTGGTGATTATTTGCCTGTTATCACGTATTTGGCTGGGTATTGTTGTTACTCTGTTTTGAAAAAAATGAATTGTGAAATGTTGATTGTAAATGAAGAGCAGACATTAATGCATCACATGTACATTAATAGTATGGATAGGGGTGCATTATGTTATCCAAATGATGCTGTTGTGGATATTGTCATGACCAACTACATCGTTGTAGGAAAATTAACAAGAAATACCACTTTTGTAAATGCAATTAATCATCGTAGCATAACTGCAGAAGTTACTTTACAAATCCTAATGAATCAAGATTTATTGTTACCTGAAAATTCATGCAGTAATGGCCATGATTCAGAGATAATTGTCAAATTAATAATTTGGATTTCAACGAATACTCTGTTGAATAATTATTGTAAGAAAGAGAATGAGAAAATGTTTAATGGTGACAAAAATAAAAAAATCTGATGTGGCCAACACATGACTTTCTCCATATTTGGGGTATAGATATTTAAATTATTATGAGTAGCATTATAAGGCAAAATTATTATTTCGTATCGTAAAAGAATACAGTCGTCCTTATTGCCTTAACTTAGGTATATTTTGAATATGTTTACAGAATTCAGCGCTACATGATGGTGGCGCTGTATACTGGAAATTATGAAAAAGTTGAATATTCCCGAAATGGATGGTTCTATAAAAATTTGTTTCAAACAAAACTTGGAAAAAATACTATTCTCTACAACTTTGGTCCTCCTGAAGATTACCAATAACGATGTTTTTTAGGAGATATTTGAAGGAAACCAGAAAAACCGATTATTTATAAATAATTCCTAAACAATAACTGCTATGGAAAATTGTTTCAAATGAAAGTTGTAGGAAATTACATTCTCTATAACCTTTGTATAGAATTGTATATACAATAAAGATGTTTTAATGGAGAAATATCGCAAAAACCGAATCGGGTTTCGAATAAACCTCGACTTCCGGTTATCCGTTATTGTCCAAAAACTAATCAGTTCTTTGTGTTCATGCTAAAGTGTTATATATGAAGTTTGGTAACGATGTGACAAGTACTTTTTGAGTTAGAACGCCCAAAATCACATACACACACACACACAGACATTCCGAAAATAGTCTAAACGTGTTCTAGGGACCTCAAAACATGTATTTCCATTGAAATCTCAAAGTCAACTTTTTTCATGATCACAATACTTTCCCATTACATCCTGCATCCTGCAACTGACACAAACGGATGAGTGTAGACTATTTTTAATTTGCACTTTAAAATTACTTAGAAATATGGTACAAACTTGAGACTTGGATGTTTCTATACAGGAAAGAACATAGTTTATTTTTATTGAAGACAGAATCCTAAATCAAATTAGCATAAAAATGCATTTAAAATCAGAAAAATATGATTTGATCAGTTTTATAACAATACTGAATATAAACTACCATGACAACTCCCACTGCTGCTGAAGTTAAGAGTCAAACATTAATATGAAGAAAATTTTAACATTTTTCAATTTGTGTGTGCGATTTTTGCTTTGGCAATGAAATATTTGTTGATTTTAATTGAAATGTTACTAATAAACAGTTTTTAATGATATTTTTGTGTGGCAAACTGTCTTTAAAAGTACGTAAGTAACTTAAATAATTAGAAGTAGATTTTCCACAAACTGCAATTGGATAAATCGTTTCAATGTTTCCGATGTATTGTCGATATAAACTATTTTCTCGTATTAAATAAAGTAAAGAAAACTCATATTCACCTGTAAATATCCATCTGAAGGCGAGCTTGGTTCCATAGGCTCAACTTTGATTTCCGCACACCTCTCCTGAAAGACAACGCCACCAATGTTTTATTAATTTCTACTTAGTTATTCATTTTTAGTCAATATACGTTCAGAAATTTAATAAAAACGTTTGCTGCTTTAGCCTACCAATTTAGATTTTGTACAAACTTTCGAAAGAGAATTATATAGTTTACTTAATGGCTAAAAATTAAGCTGTGTGGCGAAGATAGAATGTGCAAACTACAGTGATTGGAGTTACATGAAGAAAAAACTCCTAAACCGTAAAATCGACCAAAAAAGTACTCAATAAGGAAATATGAGAGGAAACAAGTTAGGAAAGTATACGGCGTATTACAAATGGGCACATTTTGTGCAACAGAGTATGTGTTTGAAAGAAATAATACAGATACCTGTACATAAGAGAAATAGCGTTTTAAAGTTCTTTTCTTAATCAAAAATAATCCATTTCCTACATATTTTGTAAACACTGCATGCACACGTAAGGAAATGAAATGTATTATTATTGAGATTGTTTATGTCAGCAACGACGATTAAATAACCATGCAAGAATCCATCAGACGTATTAACCTCGTATCTTTGTACAAACTGTCCTTCCATTGGCTTTTCCTTACCATCGTTAACTTCTTCCTGAATAAAAGTAAAATGCCCATCTCATAAAATTATGAAAAATTTCAATGTGTTATACATTTATAATATTTTATCGTTAATAGCTTACATTAGAGGATAAATATCTGAATAAAAAGTCAATTAGTCATACCAAAATGAACATCTTACGCTATTTTGAAGGAAAAAACAGTAATTCCTACCTGAAAATGATCCTCTGTAGCTTCATAAGGCTCAGCTTTGATCCAGACTCCTTTCTGAAAGATAACAACATGAAAATTTCATTTACAATTCAATTTTTATAGTGAATACAATACGTACTCTATACTACATACAACAAAACCTCTATTTAACACTTATATGGGACACTAAATTGAGATAAACACTAAATCGGGATAAACACTAAATCAGGGTAAACACTAAATCAGGATAAACACTAAATAAAGGTAAACTAATTCAGATAACAATAAAATAACTAGATGCCTACGAAAGCATGCTTATTGAAAAACACAAAGAAACCGTTATTTATTTTCATACGCGTATATGAACCCAATTACAAAAATTTTTCAAAGATATGGATGAATATGATACAAAATAGATCACATAAACAATATATCTAAAATTTAAATTTCCACAAATAAAAATGTACTTGTCATAACTATCAAATGAGTAACAAGTTAAACGAGCACCAGTCACATTACATAAAATAAATTTCAAAGTTTCAGTGAGAAAAATGCAGATTAACAAAAATACTAGGCATTAAAGAAAAAAATAGTCTTTAGACCTCTCATGTTAACACTCAAATAACTCATCAAAATTAAATAAACTTTAAAGGATTAATTAAATCAAACACAGAAGTAGTTTTTTATAACAAAAATGAACAATAAGATCTACATCAGTCCCTGAAAGACGTAATAATTAATACATATCTTATTCAATACAGTTACAAGTATACACAAAGGAACTTTGAAACCATTATAAATTAGACCTAATATAGTCTACCATTCACAAAATCCAATCCAAAATCCAATTATTGCGGTCCTCTCTCCCGTTCCCCTCTCTACAGTTATAACGGTCAACCCTCCGCCCTCCCTGTACTGTTTTATGGTTTCCCATGTTGTAAACCTGTAAGTGTTAAATATTTGTTTGTTCCTTTGTTGCTTTCCTGTGTTTTTTTCGCTCATTTCATCTCTAAATATTCTCACTCTGTACGAGGGGCGCACTTAAAGTTTCCAGAATTCCATATTCGAAACAGTAGAATAACAACGCCAATATTATTTTATCTCAAATTGTTCGTAGTGTAAACACCATTGTTTGTGATAATTCGGCCTCTTTAGTTTGTTTTGAATTCGACTTTAAAGTTTGTGAGTCGCAAAGAAAAATGGATTTCAACGGGGAGCATTTTCACGCCATGATTTATTATGATTTTAAATCACTCCTCCCTCCAAAGCGATGTTAAGAAAGACTACGAAACGCTTTTGGTGAGATATCCCCGTCATCTGCCACGATATACCTCGCGATTTCTACTCATTTCCGAAAATCAAGGATAAAATGCGAGGCATCAGATTTCAAATTGCAAATGATGCGGTGGAGGCCTAAAAAAATGATGTTTTTGAAGTCATTCCACGAGAATGGCAACACTGTTTTGATGAATGGTTTAAGAGGATGCAAAAGTGTATCGACCGTAATGGAGACTGCTTTGAAAAGCAATAAAAATGTTACCTTGCAATCAGTATGTTTCTTTATCACATTTTCCAAAAATTTTCAATGCGCCACTCGTACGGTTAAGGAGTAATTATATTTATTAAAGAGTAATTATATTTATTAAAGAGTAATTATATTTATTTTAAAAATATTTTTTAAAAATCTAAGCCCACTTTTTCAATTTCGGAAATTAAACAATCTCTCGAGATGTTTCTGTTGAACATTCAAAAAAATTTAAAATTTTTGTTTGCACTCTTCAAATAATATCGCACTACCAATGAAAACATTTTTACGTTTCCTTTGTTCGATGCATCTGTTCCATCGAAAAAGGAAGATTATTGTTTTTAATATCATAAATTATTTCACGTCGGGATTCTTTTGCTAAAATATTCATTATTATCTTGGTACTTTTTGTCTGTCCCCAAGTAAATCCGAACACAATTTTAGAATCCGAAAATATTACAGGAAATAAGGCACCGCTACGGTTAACAGAATTAAAATTATGCGCACGCTTTATAGCATGAAAAACAAAAGTTGCTTCTGCAGCTGCCATTTTTTAAAAGAAGATGAAGATACTGAAAAAAAGGACAAACTTTTGGTACAGTCACAGCAGAAAAAACTGGGAGACCTTAACGTCCTCCTAGCGGCGAGTTGGGGATGTTTTTGAAGAGTAGAAACCGAATGACAACATTGCAGGAGAGAAGAGGAGATGAGGAATGAGTAGGGAAAAGGGGGGGAGGAGGAGGGTGGGTCCTGCCTGTATTCGTCATTCTGCTAAGCGAATCAACCTACCTAAAACTTGTGTGAAGCCGAGTCCCCACGTGAAAGGAGTTCGTATTCTAGCATCAAGGCCTGCACGCGAGCTTCGAATAAGTCTCGTTGTGATCCAAATGATGCGGTGAAATAAAAACAACTGTGTTGGTGTCCGTAAAATACCCTAAGTGTAATTGATATTTAATAATCGGGCATTGACTCATGATCGCTATTATCACGATCGCAATTTTAGCACACTAACTTTTATTCTCTCTCTTTAAAAACGGTTATAACCACGCTAACATGTCTGTTATTGGGATGATCCACATGCATGGATATGACTTCAAGGGATTACTTTAGCCTACATATTGATCCCTGATTGTGGCAACATAGAAAGATGCTCGGCAGTGCATTGGCGCTGCTACGGAAATTGCGTTATTAATCGGAATTGTGACGCTCAAGTAATTATTTCACGGAAAATGAATCGAAAATTGTTGTTACTTTCACTGAAAATTACTCTAGCAATCAATCGACAATGTCTGAACCAGTATTTTCGAGGTAAGATACCTGAACGTTGAAATAAAATCTGTGCTAGCGTCCGTAAAATATCCTAAGTGCAATTGATACTTAATAATCGGGCATTGATGTACATACATAAAATTCAAGAAAGGAAGTGCCCGTAAATCGTCACTTATATCAAGTATTTGTGAATTTGAAGCTGTATATATGAAAAAGATTCTACTCTTCACGAAGCAACATAACAATGATACAGGACCTCACTGTTAAGGCTAGCCTACCATTAGAATGCGTGCGGGTGGCATAACTTCACCGAAAATGCCCGTGAAGATACATGAATTTTAAATCCTCAAATGCATTACTCGTGTATAGTACGATCCCCAATTTTTGCAATAAAAATTTGGTCGTAAAAACTCGTACTATACACGAGTATATACGGTAGTCAAAAAAGGAACACTGAGAAATTATTGGTCCAGGCAAAGTTTAGTCTATACCCCTTTTCCATCATCAGTGCTAAGTAGAAACAGATTTTTATCAATTTTGTCAAATTTGCACCTAAATGATAATTCTACTTATGTGCCTCACGGGCAACCTAATCATGTTCCATCGCATAAAGCGAGACCGTTTTTTGACCATTTGATTCAAACTTTCCTTCTGCATTCACCCCTAATATCAATTTGACGGTGGATGAAGGAACGTGAGGTTTTAGAGGCAGAATTCACTTTAGTGTGTTCATGAAAAATAAACCTGAGAAATATGGAATGAAATTATTTATAGTTTGTGACAAGGCAACCGATTATGTACTAAACATGGAATTGTATTGTGGAAAAGGGAATAAGGACAATTCTGTTATAGCTCTTTTACAAAGACTTTTAGCCAAATATTTTGATAGGGGTCATACAGTTTTCATGGACCGATATTACACTTTGCCTGCTGTGTTTGATTTGTTGTGGAATAAAGGAACTTTAGCAGTTGTGACCTGTATGCCCAATCGTAAAGAGTTACCCAAATACAATGTAGTGAATAAAAAAATTAACAAGTTAGGAAAGTGTACAACGTATCACAAGTGGGCACGTTTCATGTAATGGAGTGTTGGAAAGAAATCATATACCTGTACGTATGGGAAATAGCATTTTAAAGTTCTTTTCTTCATCATAAATAATCCATTTTCCGCCTATTTAAAAATAGTACATGCACTAGTAAGTAAATTAAACGTTTGTTTGGGAGATTGTTTACGTTAGCAACAATGACGAAGTAACTTTGCGAGAAATTTTCCAAGTTCAACTCGATTTAAGATGTTTTTGTTTGATTTTCTCGATAAAGGCTGCTCCCACGATAAAAATGTATAGGAAATAAAATACTCTTCTGTACAAGTTCTACAACTTTTATTTGAAAAATATTTTGATATGAGCAATACTTTATGAGATATGACGAAAACATTTCTGTCACCAGTAAAGTGGTACCACTGATTGGTGTACATGATTCATTTTTGCGATTTTCTTATTATATTTGATTGAAAGTCCTTGATATAAAGTCGTTTGTCTGTCCGTCTCCCTCCCTCCCTCTCCCTCCCTCTCCCTATCTCTCCCTTTCTCTCTCTCCCTATCTCTCCCTCCCCCTCTCTACTTCGCCCTCTCCCTCCCTCCTTCCTCTCTCTCTCCCTCTCTTTCCCTCCCTCCCTCCCTATCTCGTATTAAAAGCATTAAAAGCACGCTTACACCCAGAAGGATTGATATAACAATAGGATTTTGAGGTCTAACAATGTAACTGGTAGCCAAGGCAACATCCCGTTAAAATGGCAATATTTTCACAAAATGTGAGAATTAAACGTATAACATGAGTGATTTCAAATTGGATGCGGAAAAAGATGAACAGTACAAGAAACTTTATAATTTCTTCTTCAAAATGATTCAAATCCGAAGGTCGTAGGTTAATTCCTTATAATTTTAATTTCCAAATGAATAAAAGCCTGCACTTCGAAAAATCACGGTTTACATGTTAAGTAATGGGAAATGGAAATGCCTCAATTGGAGCCAAACCAAGGAATTTTTTCGCGATTTAAATTCGTCATCGCCTGAAAAAGTGTTAATCAAGCATCCCTGCCAAATTTCGAGTTTCTATCTTCATTACTTCTCGAGTTATTAGCGTTTAAGTTTGCGTTACAGACAGAGAAAAGTTGGCGTTATAGACAGAGAATTGCTTTTTATTATATAAGATAACAGGAAGAATCCCCACTTTTTTTATTAAAAATTATAAATTTTCAAAATTCAGTGAGAAATCAATCACATAACATATTTTGAGGTTTCTTTTCTTTCATAAATAAAAAGTTTATTCTTTCAAACATTAGAACTGGTGTTATTGTGTTATTTTTTCTTAGAAAACTGTATCCCTTTAATAAACACAGAAATAGGGTGTGTTTCTAGGGACTTGGACTTGTTAAACCAATGGGATTCAAAGTGTTAACCCACACCCCACTCTCACAGGTAGAACTCGTTAAAGAATTAAATGTCATTAAACAAATAATTTTTTAAATGAATATTGAAAATTGTTAATTCAATTGACAATACTTGATAGTAGACAATGATCTTAGTACATATAGATTTGGTGTGAAATTTATTTTTAATAATGAAAAAAATATTTTATAGGTTTATAAAAACGGAAAATGGTAAATACCGAGGCAATGAGGTCAATGCTCTTAAATGGGAACTGATCTCGTATGCTGTACCATTTGAAATTTGTAAACCACATACATATGATAAAATTTCCTAAATAAAACTTTTCAAACATAGAAATAATTTTTCATTTATATCAATCATCTTAAATTGTTGTCATGTCCATTTAAAACATAACCCCTAACAATGCCTGGTAATTTTGCTAGTTTAAATATAAAATACATTTCAATTACAGTAGACCCCCGACTTACGACGGCTCGACTTGCAACCCCCTGCTTTTGCGACCTTTCTAATAGTAAATAAGACCCCCACAGTAATGACCAAAACTCGTATTTACGACCGCCTAACGACTGCGACCGACGACGTCGCGACCGCGAGTCGATTGGCAACACTGAGCGAACGCATCGATTAGCAGCACGTCAGCCGACTCAGTCTGCATCTGCCCTTAGAGCGAACACATCTCTTTTTGGAACGCTCTTCACTTTTTTGTCAATTTTCTCCAAATTTTAAAATTTTTTCCCCTTTCACTATTCACGAGAAGGGGAAATGTGATGCACAAGATGTTAAATCAAGAAAAAAGTCGAGAAAATCCATCGCTTTGGAAATGAAGCGTGAAATTTTGAGTCAACATGAGTCGGGAATGAAAGTGATTGAGCTCGCATCCAAGTTAAAATTGTTGAATTCGACCGTGAGCACAATTTTGAAGGACAAGGAAAAATATTTGAAACAAGTGAAGAGCGCTAGGCCAATGCAATCACCGGTGATAAGAAAACGCGATGGGCTGATTCCTGAGGTGGAAAAACTTTTGGTTATATGGATTAATGACCAGACACAACGAATATGTTTGTGTTTTATTTTATTTATTTTTGTGGTCAGTTTTTTATGGTATGAAATGGGTTTCCCGGAACGAAACCCCAATTTATAACATTACGCCTCTGGGAAATAAGGGTTCGACTTACGATGGCTCGCTTTGCGACTGTCGTCCAGGAACCTATTAGGTCGTAAGTGTGAGGGTCGCCTGTACAGAATTTAAACCAACAAATGAAAGTACATTTTTCTTGGATGTTATAATATATATTTATATTTCTTTTTTAAACCAGTTATAGAACATATAATCGCAAGAGCTTCTTTTTAAACTAGTTACAGTTACATGAAACGAATCATTAACTAACTCAAGATTGTTAAATGCCTAATAACTTATCTATAGAACATCATATTATTATTGTTTAAAACTTTGCTTATAACTGAAACTCAATAAAATTTACTATTATTAACATAGCATGGCATCAAATGTTGTTCGTTTATGATATTTCAAGTTATGTACACTAAACCTTTAAATAAAGGAATTTTTCAACTTTCGAAACATTGATTTTGAAAACACTCCGAAGTTCTATCTACGATTGCTTGCATCTGAAGCCAGACTTTGTATATATTTTTGAAGAAGATGACCGTAAAATATTGCCTAACGCTAAGTTTAAGGAGATTTAAAACCAACTGCATACTTGTATCTGTTATGGTACCGTAAAGACCTGGGTATAGGATGCACCCGTGTATAGGACGCAGGGAGGTTTTCGAAGTCAAATCTTGAGAATTTTCTGTGTTCCCGTGTATAGGACGCAGGGTGGTTTTCCGCCTCAAATTCTGAGAATTTTCTTTGTTCCCGTGTACCTATAGGACGCAAGAAAGTTTTATCTTGAAATTCTAGGAATAAACAATAAGTCGCAATAAAAGATTCGTATCCATTCTATTAAATGAGTTCCTTCGAATAAGTATGGTTTCCGCTGAGTATGGTCTGAAAAGTGAATTTACCGAAGTATTTGTAATACTAGATTTACCTATATCGAAACTACATATTACGGGAAATTGTAAAACACTTTGGAAAGCAATGTAGAAGATATAATGTAGCAGATTTTCGTGACTCCTATCCAACTGAAATAAAAAAATCTCGGTAAAAATTTTTTCGATCTTCTGTGAAACTTGCATTAAAAATAAAATATCACGAGTTTAAAGAAGTTATTTATTTCAATTATTGATAATTCTCCAAAGTTTCATCCCTTAATATTTACTATAATTTTATAATGGTAGTGAAGACGACGTATTATGGGAAGACGACAAAAACAACGGCAAGATGACCGCAGAATTAGAAGCAGACGAATCTGAGGCTTCAAAAACAAATGAAGTCTACAACGAGTTCCAGATTACCGATGACGACTCAGATGATGGCGAGTTTATAGGATTTTAGGGAAATTGTTTGAAAAGTTTGATTTATTTCCTTGATTGAAGACTTTCTTTCAATGGACAGACATTCAATATTTAAATGTTAGCAATTTCATTTTATATTTGTATTTCATTTTAACTGAAGACTTCGTACAGAAAAAACGAAAATTATTTAAAATCCATATCCGAGTATAAATGGCTAATAAAGCCGAAATATCTTGTACTTACATCACTTATTTGTAAAAGTGCAATCTTTTTTTCTTATTAAAAAGTTTTATTTTAATTAAAACACCTTGATGTTTAATAAATATTAGTTTTCACCTGTTTATTTTTCATTTTTCGTCGAACATTCGTAGAGAGAAAAACATGAAATATTATGTACCCGTGTATAGGACGCATCCTACATTTTAGCTTCCAAAATTTGGAAAAAAAGTGCTTCCTATACGCAGGTCTTTTACGGTACTCAGAAAACTATTACTGTATTTACTCGCGTGACTTGTACCCTTGCGTACATTACACTCCTATTTTTCGGCCAGTTTCTTACTTCCACGATGCAATTCATTGGGTGCTCTCTTTAACGCACGACACCAACCAAACTAAATTTGAATTTACTTCAAAGTTTCTTGGATCACCTGTTAATATACAAGTACAAAAAAATTGCAGAGAAAATGTTTCAATTAACACTCTTGGTCAAGGTGGATTAACGAATTTGCTGCCCTTAGGACCTTTGCCTATATATAAAACTTTTAATTCTTATTAAATAAAACATTTTTGTGTTAATTTACCTTCTATAATACATTTTCATTTGCAATTCAACATAGTATAGTATACCAAATAAGTATCTTATAATATAAAAGACAGCGTCACAATGTCACTTTGTCACGTAATGCTTTTTGAAGCTTAATATCTCGCAAACGACTGAACCGAATTTGATGAAATTTTCACGATAGCATTATGATATAACAACAAAAAGTTTTAATGTATCGAACTCGAGATCAAAGACCCAGGTTCGACTCCAGAAGTTAATTTCTATTTCACATAAGGTAACACGTAAAATCAGCTTTACAATGTGCAGGCTTTCATTCTCTTTAAAATTAAAATTAGAAAGAATTGACCTACAATCTTCAGATATAAACCACTTTGAAGAAAACATTATAAAGTTTCTTATTCTGTTCATCTTTTTCCACCTACAATTCAAAATTTCTCAATGTAAACGTTTAATTCACACAGTTGGAAGAAATCTTACCATTTTAAGGGGATGTTGCCTTGCCTATCAATTCCATTGTTAGACCTCTACATTATATTGTTAATTCAATCCTTATTATGGGTATAAACGTGCTTTGAATGCTTTTAATAGGAGAGATAGGGTGAGGCAGAGAGAGGTAGAGGGGGGAGCGAGAGGGAGGGGGAGAGAGGGAAGTAGAGGGGGAAAGAGGGTGTGAGAGGGAGGGGGAGAGGGAGGGAAAGAGAGGCAACTATTTTAACTTTAACAAAAGATAGCCCGTGAACAACAAAATATTCACTGCAAATGTTGTATATGACAAAATATTTCATATGCAAAAGTGCGACATTAATTATTTTAAATGAAATGAATAATAATCTATCCGTAATTCTTCCGTTGATATTTCAATGGGCATTACACTAGTTATTAATAAGTGTTAAGGTATATATTTTTTAAATGCCACACCTAGAAATTTATCGCCCTAGGCAAGTGCCTATCCGTAAATATGACTCTGCTCTTGGGCATTAACAGGTTATGTTAAACATTGAAGTCAATAATTAAAAGGCGGGGTTTGGAGACTAGGGCGGGAAGGATATTTGAGAATTAATAAAACCTCCTTAACCGTATAAGGTAGAATACTCAAGAGCCGGTAAACGTCAGAAAAGAATAAATAAAGAAAGAAAAAAGTGTACTTACGTGTTTACGGGGGAAAAAACGGTACTTACGTATTATAACCAGGACCCTTCGTAGTAAACAAATAATTAATTATATCCAATAATTCAACAATGATAACATTCAACCCTGACAACTCCTGCAGATAATACGTAACCTGCGAAGGGTCTTGGCTATAATAGCTAAGTACCAAAATATCTCCTCGCTGGTGACCTGGTGTCATTTCCTCATATACTCAATCATTCTCACAAGAACTGTTATTGTTGGGAGCGCACCCACTCACTCACTCACACAAGTAACAGACGGGAACTCTAAATATCCTGTGGGATGCTACATATACGTATTTTGTTTGAAACAAATTTTCGTAGAACCATCCATTTCGGAGATATTTAATTTTTTCATAATTTCCAGTATACAGCGCCGCCACCACGTAGCGGTGAATTCTGTAAACATATTCAACATATAATTTACGGCAATAAGGAAGACTAATCTTCTACGATACGAAATAATTTTTTCTTATAATTGCTATTCATAATAATTTAAATATCTATAACCCAAACATGGAGAAAGTCATGTGTTGGCCACAGATTTTTTTAAATCGGACAGAATTTGATGTAATACGGATGAGTCCAAGAGGTTAATGACTTATAATTACATATGAATTTGGTCTAAAGGACACATTTCTTAAAGAGTACACTGCGTCATTTATTTGTGAATTAGTCGAAGGGAGCAGTTTTTGGATATTTCCAAGAATTTCACATTTTATTAAGATAAGATAATTGAAAGGATAAGGATAAATTGATGTTGGTTCACATTTCGCAATCCATTGCCCTCTCCACTTGAATGAGACACTCCATATTTTTCTTCCTTTTTAATCTCTGGCTTGTGCATTAGATATCGTTCTTCGCATTTGGCGACACTTGGCTTATCTGTTTCTCTAATCTTATTTGCCCAGTGGAGATGCCCGTCAAAATTGACTAAATATTTAAAATATTATTCTTCCATTTCCTCCTCACTCTTTTTCCCCCTCCCTCCCTCTCTCTCTCTCCCTCCCTCCCGCTCTCTTTCTCTCCCTCTCTCTCTACCTACCTCCCTCTCTCTCTCCCTCCCTTTCTCCCGCTCTATCTCCCTCCCACTCTCTCTCCCTCCCTCCCTTTCTCCCTCCCTTTCTCCCTCCCTCCCACTCTCTCCCTACCTCCCTCTCTCTCTCCCTCCCTCTCTCCCTCCCTCCCTCCTTCCCCCTCTCTTTCTCCCTCCCTCTCTTTCTCTCCCTCCCTTTATCCTCCCTCCCTCCTTCCCCCCCTCTCTCTCTCCCTCCCTCCCACTCTCTCCCTCCCTCCCTCTCTTTCTCTCCCTCTCTCCCTCCCTTTCTCCCTCCCTCCCACTCTCTCCCTACCTCCCTCCCTCTCTCCCTCCCTCCCTCTCTCCCTCCCTCTCTCTTTCTCTCCCTCCCTTTATCCCTCCCTCCCTAACTCTCTCCCTCCCTCCCTCTCTCTCTTTCTCTCCCTCCCTCTCTCTCTTTCTCTCCCTCTCTTTATCCCTCCCTCCCTAACTCTCTCCCTCCCTCCCGCTCTCTCTTTCTCTCCCTCTCTCTCTACCTACCTCCCTCTCTCTCTACCTACCTCCCTCTCTCTCTACCTACCTCCCTCTCTCTCTACCTACCTCCCTCTCTCTCTCCCTCCCTCCCTCTCTCTCTCCCTCTCTCTCTCCCTCTCTCTCTCCCTCCCTCCCTCCCACTCTCTACCTACCTCCCTCTCTCCCTCCCTCTCTCTCTTTCCCTCCCTCCCTTTATCCCTCCCTCCCTAACTCTCTCCCTCCCTCCCTCTCTCTCTACCTCTCCCTCTCCCTCCCTCTCCCTCCCTCCCTCCCTCCCTCCCTCCCTCCCTCTCTCTCTTTCTCTCCCTCCCTTTATCCCTCCCTCCCTAACTCTCTCCCTCCCTCCCTCTCTCCCTCCCTCCCTCCCTCTCTCTCTTTCTCTCCCTCTCTTTATCCCTCCCTCCCGCTCTCTCCCTCTCTCCCTCCCTCCCGCTCTCTCTTTCTCTCCCTCTCTCTCTACCTACCTCCCTCTCTCTCTCCCTCCCTCCCTCTCTCTCTCTCCCTCCCTCCCTCCCTCCCTCCCACTCTCTACCTACCTCCCTCTCTCTCTCCCTCCCTCCCTCTCTCCATCCCTCCCACTCTCTCCATCCCTCCCACTCTCTCCCTCCCTCCCACTCTCTCTTTCCCTCCCTCCCTTTATCCCTCCCTCCCTAACTCTCTCCCTCCCTCCCTCTCTCTCTACCTCTCCCTCCCTCTCTCCCTCCCTCCCTCCCTCTCTCTCTTTCTCTCCCTCCCTTTATCCCTCCCTCCCTAACTCTCTCCCTCCCTCCCTCCCTCTCTCTCTTTCCCTCCCTCCCTTTATCCCTCCCTCCCTAACTCTCTCCCTCCCTCCCTCTCTCTCTACCTCTCCCTCCCTCCCTCTCTCTCTTTCTCTCCCTCCCTTTATCCCTCCCTCCCTCTCTCTCTCCCTCCCTTCCTCTCTCCCTCCCTCCCTCCCTCTCTCTCTTTCCCTCCCTCCCTTTATCCCTCCCTCCCTAACTCTCTCCCTCCCTCCCTCTCTCTCTACCTCTCCCTCTCCCTCCCTCCCTCTCTCTCTTTCTCTCCCTCCCTTTATCCCTCCCTCCCTAACTCTCTCCCTCCCTCTCTCTCTACCTCTCCCTCTCTCTCTCCCTCCCTCCCTCGCCCTGAAAATAAAGCCACCTATCTATCTATCTATCCATCCCTCTCTATCCACGACAGCTAAATTCTAAGCCCCTTTATCTTATACCGCCGGTGGTGCACATTCCTTGAAGGGCCACCCGGCATTACACTTGACACATGACGTATAACTTTGGCATGACCCGCGCAAGACATTCTGGCGCCATAGGCAAACATTTATTTCCGCGCTCCTACTCCAATCTAAATTACACTAAAAGTTTGATAGATGAAAATTTATTTTATTAGTAATTACGGTTCTTTTCCTTTATATCCCCAACTCTGCTGATTATTTAGTAGTTGTTAAATGGCGTTTATTTATTCCTCCCTGCTACCATGACACAACAACAATGGCTTCGTTGAGTTAATTTATACCTTGCTAACCAATGGCTGATCGGTCTGTCGCGACATTTACAAACCCGATCACCGGACAACGGGGAGGGATAGTTTTGTTCCAGCGGTAGTGCCCGGAGACGACAACTAAAATAAAAACAAAGTGAGCCTAAGGCTCTCCATTTGCGGCGCAACAGTCAAGCGAGATATAATTCCTCTGTAGACTACAGATATCTTGGTAGAAACCAATCCAACCTTGTTCTCTCCACCAAAACATGGTAAAATGAATAATTAAATGGTATAATTCGGAATGTCATAATCATAATTATATTTCGCTTGACCGGTGATCGGGTTTGTATGTGTCGCGACGGGCCGATCAGAGTTGGATTAGCAAGCTTTAAATTAACTCCAGTCAAGGGAGATGTAATTCCCCCCCTCTCCTTTAAAGTAGGGACTACAGTAGGGACGTCGTTTCAGAAGTAACTTATAATCTGACATGGATTTCATAAGAATGACAATCGGAATTTAAAATGAGACACAAAGGAAGTGATTACACGTCCAAATTAACAGTCACAATGCTATCATAGTGCGAATTCGCTAAACAATTAGGAGGAAATCGATCCAATCGCAATATTCTTAATATATTTAGTCAATGGAATATAAAAATTTAATAGACGAGGCAGAGACTTCGTGGAATTCCATCATAAAAGTATTGGATGTATTTTTTCATACGAATAATGCGTGTGTGTAGAATTTTTGGGTATAAAAGATGAAGAATGGTTGCAAACTAAAAGATGTTTGGCGAAACGAGAAACAAAAGATACTTCTTTAAATGAACTAAAATGTCCGTTTGCTCTTATATGAAAGTTTCGCCCTGTTTGGCATATATAAATAGAATTACAGTCGTTACATTGCAATTGATTTCTCGAAAGTTACAAATTCGTCTTTATTTTTACAGAGGTTTACTTTGTTATAAAACTTTTACGTTTAGGGAAGATTTCTTAGCAATTTTGAAGCTTAGAAGAGCAATCAAATTCAATTTAAACCAACAAAATTGGTTAACGGTGGAAAGGGGCTGGGATGAGGCTCCATTGACTGAATATGTAACTGCATAATTACATGAAAAGGAAGAAATACCCTAATTTATCCACGCACGAGGATAAAACTCTACTTATTTTTTCTAAAAACAATATAGTCGTTGATATGACATAAAAAGACTTTGTGTGTTAACACTTTAAACATCTGAGACACGTAAAGAAAGCCACTGTAATGATATCAGTCTTTTAATAACGAAGTAGATCGTATAATATTCTGGAATATATAGATTAACCGTTGAAAATTCGAAATACGGAGCTTGTTTTTGGGCGAGGCTCTTTCCAATCGGAGACCTATCTTATCTCTTCTCTCGTTTTCGCTAAACTTTATATTTGCTTCGGAAAACGTTCTCCGCTCTTATTTCAGAGATTATATTCGCAGATTCTTTGAGTAAACACTTTTGAGTAAGATGTCCCATTTTGATTAACGTTCACTAATGCATTAACCCTTATCATACGGAACGTGTATTCAATTTTATTTGCAGTTGGCTGACAGATTTTGAAAGACGTTCATATACAACTAAGTAGTCATTTTGAATTTTTTTCATAATCCCTAAGACTCCCATAGTAGAAAATTAGAAACAAATATTATTTCAAGATCCAATAAACGATAAGTTAAATCGTACGTGGAATTTTCGTTCGCATTTTTTGCAACATTAGAAATTAAATAAAAATATCGTGCTGAAGGATAAAACAATTAAGGATAACGGTTTATGCTATTTTGCAAGTCGATTTGTCCCTCGCCCGTCACCTCAAATTGACGGCGGCTTCTGCGACATTATAATTCTGTTTATTCTAAAACACAGGCAAACACGAATGCCAATATTATAACTTTTCCAGCGATAAACCGTAAAGGCAAGGTTTTCAAGCCGGTGTTACGCGGGACACTGGTGTTTCGAAAGCATTGCTTAAGTGCTCCGCGAAATATTCCACCGAAAACAAAAAGTATTTCAATTTTCCGCTCACCTCGCAACTCCATCTATCGCTGAAGCAGAAAGTACTTCTATTAAGTACATAAAATAAAGGTAATATGTTAATATATATATGTATATAGGTATTACGCAATTTTTTCCCCATTCCAAAGTGTTCCGCCACTCAAAAAAAATGATGTGGCCAACACATGACTTTCTCCATATTTGGGGTATAGATATTTAAATTATTATGAATAATATTACTAGGCAAAATTATTATTTCGTATCATAAAAGAAGACACGTTCTTGTTGCCGTAAATTACGTATAGTTTGAATGTTTACAGAATTCACCGCTACATGGTGTTGGCGCTGTATACTGGTATTAAGATAAAGCGAAATATATCCGAAACGGATGGTTCTACGAAAATTAGTTTCAAACAAAACTTGGAAGAAATATTATTCTCTACAACTTTGGTCCTTATGAAGATTACCAATAACGATGTTTTTAAGGAGATATTTAACGGAAACCGAAAAACCGGTTATTGATAAATAACTCCTAAACAATAACTCCTATAGAAAATTGTTTCAAATGAAAGTTGTAGGAAATTACATTCTCTATAACTTTTGTATAGAATTGTATATACAATAATGATGTTTTAACGAAGAAATATCGCAAAAACCGAATCGGGTTTCGAATAAACCTCGACTTCCGGTTTTTCCGTTATTGTTCAAAAACTAATCAGTTCTTTGTTCTCATGTAAGAGTGTTAGATATGAAGTTTAGTAACGATATGGCATGTACTTTTTGAGTTAGAGCGCCCACAATAACATACACACGCAGACATCATTCCGAAAATATTCTAATGAATAAAATGATGTATTACAAGTGGACGTCCACTCCCGGATCTCATGTTTCGGTTCGTATTTTTCGGCCCTATTTCGACTGCCCTTTTCATATTGGGGCCATCTGAAGATTCTATAGGAGAAATATGTTCCGTTTCATATTAGAAATTCCCTGCCTTTCTAATTACAATATGCACATCCGATAATTTATAAAGATGCGCTCTGTGAAAGGGTTACAATTTTAAAATGTGCTCGTAGGAGCCCTACCGAGCCCGATGTGTATTATACATGGTAACAAATGCATAAAGCCTTTTACAGTACGTAAATAATTGATATTTTAGGACACATCTATTATTAATTAATTAATTCCCTATTGTTAAATTTGTTTGCCCCCCCACCCCCTCCCTCTCGCTTTGACGTCAAAGGTGCCCCACCCCCTGCTGCGCAACAATCTATTATTCAATTATGTCTTATTTTTGTCCACACTTTGACGTACCTAACAATCCTCACTTCCCCCTCCCCCATTGTCAGTAGAAGGAAATGGCATGACTGAGCATATTAAGCGGCGCAGGGTATAAATAGAGAGTAATTAGTTAAGCGTCGTTCTAAATTGAAGTTCCATTTGGTGAAATAACACTGAATACGGATTTCAACTGTGAATATATCTTTCCTGGATACCTTTTGGATAACTTCATCTGCGTCGTGCATCGAGAGTGAATGGTGAAAGAAGTCTTGCGAAGAATATCAAACCGTCTGTGAATCTCATTTTAAACTGTAAGTATTCAATGCATATTCCAATACTTAAAAAATAATTATCTAACCATCTTCTGATACGGATTCATTATAATAACCACCAATTTTATGTTTTCGTGCGGAAATCAGCGAGTAGTTCCAGAAAAACGGAAACTGCTGTCCTGAAATTAGCAAGGAGTTGCAGAAAAACGAAAATCCCTGTTCGCGAAGCTACTGTGGGATATGAGCACCGCATTTAAAGGGAAGTACTCATCTTTTATTTTATTAGTGATCTGCCCATTTTTTTCATTATTCTAAAACAATGAGTGACTCAATACCCATTCTTCCGTTGTCAGAATCTGTGATGAATGAAATCGCGTCTAATGAGTATATCTCTAGTGATCATGTGAGTAAATTTAATGAGATTTTAGCCCATAACACACAGTTTAGACCTCAGGAGGCCCTTCTTATGTGGAATTTACTTGACGATATAAAGCCGGTTAATACGCCACACATTCAAATTCTTCCATCAGAAGCAACTAATCGAGTGACACATTGGATATGTACGTATTATGATGGTCATGTAATTCATGTTTACGATAGTGCTTTAAGTGGTAGAGGTTTAACTGAAGATCAAATTAACTTTCTAAATAGATTATTACCTCACCAACCTGAAATAATTTATGAGAATGTGCAGCAACAAGAGAATGTGTATGACTGTGGTGTTTTTGCAATTGCTTTTGCAGTCTCTGTAGCTAACGGTCAAGATCCTACAAAGCAAACGTTTTGCACGAATCTCATGCGATCACATTTAACAAAAATATATATAAATAACGCTATCGAGTGTTTTCCGACGGTAAAGTCGCCTACTAACGTTGTAAAAAGAGGAAGGCCTGTAAAGCGAAAAGTAGGCCGACCAAAAACATCGCAATCTATGCGGGAGAAACAGAAGTCAGAGGCAAGAAAAAAATATAGGTTTAACCATCCTGAGATGGTCCAAGAATCGAGAGACAAGTAACAGGCCGCGAATCCTGATAAAGTTCACTTTTCTGTTAGAAAATACCAGGCCACAAATCCACAAATCGTAAAATCTTCCATCCGAAAATACCAGGCCGCGAACCCAGAAATTGTAAAATCTGCCATCCGAAAATACCGGACCTCGAATCCACAAAACGTAAAATCTTCCATCCGAAAATACCAGGCCGCGAACCCAGAAATAGTGAAGAAATCAAGAGAAAGATATGTGACAGCAAATACAGATAAGATTAAGGAGTCAAGAAGCAGATACCAACACTCACATCCATTACAACAAGCTTTACGTCAGCGAGAACACTACGGAATACCAAAAACACTAAGAAGTACGAAAATAGCATCATGTGTGGCCCAGAAATCAGGAAATGAATTAAATGAAATATTTTGTTTAAACCTAAAAATTTGTTCCCTCTTAGATAATAGATGTAATAAATGTAATTATTGTGGAGCTGTATTTTTTGATGAAGAAAAAGGTAGAAAGGAATGGTGCTGTGGCAGTGGACGATGTTTTTTGGGTCGCCTACCCAGTTTGGATGCATCATTTTATAGAAATAATATATTTTTAAAAAACTCGCGA
The DNA here is from genome assembly GCA_036926305.1 of Uropetala carovei. NCBI lineage: Eukaryota > Metazoa > Arthropoda > Insecta > Odonata > Petaluridae > Uropetala > Uropetala carovei. The sequence goes on from JAXCHB010000001.1 coordinate 25,463,025, forward strand.
AGTTATAATAATATTTTTGCATTTTCCGCATTAGGGGTTTCACATGGGTTTCAAGATGCTCCTAGGAAACAAGGGCCATCCTTAGTTAAAATTCAAGGCAGGACATACCACAGGATTTTCAGTTTAAATTGGTCAGAAAGTAATAGTGTTAATAATGTAGCTCTTTATATTGATGATGGTGCAGAACGTAGGAAACTTGCAGAAGGGAGGCAGCTAGACATAGACATTCTTAAAGAAATAGAAGATTATCTTAATGAGATTAATCCAATAGTACCATCTCTAAGACATCTAAGCGAACACACTTCTGAGAAAGCCTGCATTATGTTTCAAAAAACCAATAGGAAATCTCATGGGCCAATTTTAGGGGAAAATCCTCAGTTAGAAGAAATAGCTGCAATTGTAAGAGCTGAACCTACGAGTGAACCTAGACAAGTATTAATATGGAAGCATGAAAGTGTAGAGCCAAATTTTGTTAGCATATTCAGTGAAACATATGAGGCTTTGCAGTATCCTCTTCTTTTCCCTCATGCAACCTCTGGGTGGCATACTGATTTAAAAGATAGAGATGGAAAGAAATACAGCCAAATTAAATACTATAGAAGGCTACTTTTATCTGAGAGTAGATTTACAGATTTGCAACGTCTAGGTCAGGAATACTTCGTTGATATGTTTTCTAGGGTGGAAGAGGAAAGACTTTTGTGGTTCAAGTTTAATCAGAATAAGTTTTTGAGGATAGCTTCAAGACAAGAATTAGATGAAACCATAGAAGCAGAAGGTGGACCTAGAGCAGGCAAGGTGTACCTACCAAGTTCTTTCACGCATAGTCCACGCTACATGCAAATTAAGCTACAAAATGGAATGGCATTAGTATCGAGAAAAGGAAAGCCGAGTTTTTTTATCACAATAACATGTAACCCACAGTGGGTAGAAATACAGTCAAGTCTTTCCAGTGGCCAGCATGCACTTGATAGACCTGATTTATGTAACCGAGTATTTCAGCTAAAGTTAGCAGCCATTATGAGGTTAATTCATAGTGGCAAACTGTTTGGTAGCTTAGTATACGTAATGTATGTCATTGAGTTTCAGAAGCGTGGTTTACCCCACACTCATATTGCACTTAAAGTTCATGGTGAGCCAAAAGATATTTCAGATATAGATCTTTTTGTAAGGGCAACTATACCATCAGAAGATGAAGCTGAAGGCCGGCTGAGAAAATTGGTCTTACAGCATATGGTTCATGGACCATGTGGATATGATAAGCCTTATCTCAATAAAAAGACATGCATGAAAGGTTTTCCTAAACTTAGTTGTGATAATACATATATAGATGAAAGAGGATATGTCCATTATAAGCGTTCAGGTAACAATGATGTGAAATTAAAATCAGGAAGAATAGTCAATGATCAATGGATTGTTCCTTATTGTCCAGCTTTACTTTTGCTATTAGAATGTCACTGTAATGTTGAAATAGCCAGTTCAGTAAAAATTATTAAATATCTGTTTAAGTATATTCATAAAGGACCAGACCGTGCCCGAGTTGCAGTAGTGCAGGATGAAGTAGAAAGATGTAAATGAAATAGAAAATTATGTATCATTAAGATATATCAGTGCATCAGAGGCAATGTGGAGAATACTTGAATTTGATATAACACATTCTCATCCTAGTGTTTTAATGTTGCCTGTCCACTTGCCACAGAAAGACCAAATAGTATTTCAGCCAGGAAAAGAACAGCAAGCTTTAAATATGAGTATTTCTAAATTAATGCTTTATTTTCAAAGACCGCAAGTAGCAGAGTTAGAGAATCTAACATATTTAGATTTTTATGAGCAATATAATGTTGAGAATAAGCCACGTGAAAGAGCAAAATTTCCAGTTATTGAACATCCATCAGGTCGACATTGGATAACAAAAAGAGTTCGAGGACACTGAAAATTGTAGGAATGTTAGGGAATAATGTTTCGGTGACAAATAACATTGAAAATTTCCCTGAAGTTTATTATGGTGGCTCTTAAAAATTCAAAAATTTTAAACAATTAAATTTATATAGATGCACTTCCAGAGATGCTACATCGATGAAAATTCGCATAAATATGAGGTATTCGTAACAAATGTTAAAAACCTATAAATTTATTATAATTATAAATTTAGGGGTTGTTTTTACCCCAAAATTTTTCAATAAGGAAAAACGTAAATGGTGAAGAGGTCCAAAATTTTGCGTTTAAAAATTATTTTTCCGCTACTAATGCTTGCAGAATGCAAGCACATATTAACTAGTATTATATATATATATATATAGGAGGATACAAAATTATGAGGCACTTCCAGATGTGCTAGAAACTTGAAATTTGGGTGGATTATAGGTTTTTAGTCACAACCAAACGAAAAAATCCAAAACTCTCGAGATTCCTATTTTGAGGGGCGATTTTGGCCCCTTTTAGCCCCATTTTTTGCCCTTAAGAAAGCATGTAAATTTGTGCAGAGGTTTTTATATTTACATTTTAAAATTACTTCCCATCAAGATACGAACTCGAGTCTTAAACTGTCGGTTAGGATATAAATTGTAGTTTCGTATTTTTGAGGACAGAATTCAAATCCGAGTATAATTACCCTAATTTTATGGTTTTTATCACAAAACATTGCTAATTTTTCTGGGTCTAACAATAGGCTTCCTTGGTAACAAGCTCTTTCCTTTCATATGGGTAAGCTTTTAATGGGAATCAGAGGCTTATATTATAATGCTGTTAATGTTAAACTACACCTAATGAAGGAAATCTGATATTGATATAATCCTCATTTTTGGAGGTTTTGCCCCATTATTGCCCCATATTAGAACAAAAAAGGCAAGGCAGCTGCATAAGTCCTAGAGACTTGAAATTTGGCATGATTATAGAAATTACATTGCAACTTAAGATAAAATTATAACATCGGAAAAAAATTCCAATTTGAAGGGGCGATTTTGCCCCTATTCGGCCCCATACGAGTGTGGAAATTATAAGGCACTTCTCATTGAGATACAAACTTTAAATTTGGCAGAATTATGGGTTTTTACTTACAACAGAAGGAAAGCATCTGATTTTGTAAAAATTCAAAATCCTATTACCTGTTATGCCCCATTATTGGCCCATATGAGTATTCAAGTAGTATGGCACTTCAAAATGATCTTCTAACTTGAAATTTGAGACAGTTATATGGTTTTGTAAAAAATCGATTGTAAATAATTTCAATTTGTAAAAATAGTAAAATTTAGAAAACCTTGCAGAATGCAAGCACATATTAACATAGCATGGAGAAATGGACAGGAAAAATAGAAATTTACAATATTTTAATTTATTGGCCGTTAAAAATTATAAACTTTTAAAAAACATTTCTCCTTTTACGTACTTCTAAATGTTCTACAATGCTGAAATTTTTTCTGACAGTAGAATTTACCAAATAACGATAACGGATTATTGAAACTTGAAAATGTTTATTTATTCGGCTGTTAAAAATTCATAAGTGTTAAAAAAATGTGACTAATCTTTATATACCTTCGTACGAACTAGAAAGCTGAAAATTAAGGAATTGTGTTTCAGTTACAATTATATTTGAAGATTTTTAGAAAAGTTTATTATTGTGGCTGTTGAAAATTCATAAAGTTTAAACAACGAAACTTATATAAATGCAATTCAAGAGGTGCTACATAGATGAAATTTTGCGGAAATGTGAAGTATTTGCAACAAATGATGAAAACCTATAAACTTTTTACAATTATAAATTTTAGGGGTTCCTTTTTCCAATATTGTCCATAAAGAAAAACACGTAAATAGGCGCAGATGTGCAAACTTTTGTGTTAAAAATTATTTGTCTGCACTTACTCTACATATTAAGGTTGGAGAAAATGCTTGCAGAATGCAAGCACATATTAACTAATCTATATATATATGCGCTTCTTACACATGATATCTATATATATAGACACTTCTTACACATGATATATAAATATATATATATATATATATATATATAGGAGGATACAAAATTATGAGGCACTTCCAGATGTGCTGGAAAGTTGAAATTTGGTAGGATTATAGGTTTTTAGTCACAACCAGAGGGAAAAATCCGAAACTGGTGAAATACCTATTTGGGGGAATTTTTTGGCCCCTTTTTGCCCCATTTTTCTCCCATAAGAAAACATGTAAATTTGTGTAGAGGTTTTTATATTTGCAATTTAAAATTACTTCTGTCAAGATACGAACTCGTGACTTATACTATCGGATAGGAGATAAATTGTAGTTTCTTATTTTTGAAGACAGAATTAAAATCCGAGTAGAATTAGCATAAATTTATAGTTTTTATCGGAAAAAAGTGGCAATTTTTCTGGGTCTAACACTAGGTTTCCTAGGCAACAGTCTTTATGCTTTCATATGGGTAAGCTTTTAATAGGAATCAGAGGCTTATATTTTAATGCCTTTACTGTTAAACTATGCCAATTAAAGAAACCTATATTCTAATAATCCTCATTTTTGGAGCACTTTTGCCCAAGTATTGCTCCATACGAGAACAAAAATGATGAGACAGCTCCATATGAACTACAGACTTGAAATATGGCACCATTATAGAAATTTCATTGCAACCGAAGATATAATAAAAAAATAGCAAAAATCAATTTTTTAAGTGTGGTTTTGCGCTATTTCTACCCAATACGAGTGTGAACATTATAAGGCACTTCTTAATGAGATACAAACTTGAAATTTCACACGGTTATATGGTTTTGGAGATAATCGATTAGGAATAATTCGGATTTGTAAAAATTCGTAACGTTATAGCTGTTTTGACCTATTATTGCCCCATACGAGGAATAAAATTATAAGGCACTTCTAAAAGAGCAACATTCTTCAAATTTGACACGCTTATATGATTTTTTTTGAAAAACATAAGGGAATAATTTGAAATTGTAAAAATCCTAACATTTAAAAAAGCTTATTCGTTATATCTACAGAATTTGTGAAAAACCGGGTAAGTCAACTTTTGATGAAAAACGAGTTTACTGAGAGTAAAGATGGGTCTGGACCAGTTCCATCTTGTGTAAAACCGGGGAAGTCGTAAATCAATTTAATGCCATGCCACGCCTGTTGGAAATGATGAGGTAAATCAATTTTGGTGTACGATTACTGGTAAGTGTACTTACACCATTTCATTCAAAGAAACCTCACAAAGGAAAAAGCGTTGAACTCTAGTTGCATCGTTTTGCTCTGTTTTGTGTTTTCTATTTGCGTCAGTGAAAAACCATGCAAGTCTGGATACTTTGATTTACTATTTGATTTCCAACGCCGCGGTGCGCCGGAAGATGGGAAGGCAGACTTACGACAATGTAACATTTGTAACATTTTCGATAGTATAGAAGATAGAAGATACTGTTACATGCTATCAATTATTGCCCATGTGCTCATATTTACCGCACCGCCACTACTGGGCACTTTTTCTCGAGTCATTTAAGTCCTGTTCTTTTACGGCAAGCGTTCAGCTATGTTTAGTCGTGCGCGGATTTTGGTAAATTTGGCGAAACGATCATACAGTGGAGATTCCTCAGATTCTGACGCCAATAACAATAAGGAAAAAACTGATTGTGTTACCGGAGAAGGAGATGAAGCCCGCAATGGTAAGTATAATGCTATACATAGTTATTTTGAATGACTTAATTGCCCAAGAGGCATAGTGCACTACTAGAAGAGAGTGCTTGCAAATTGCAAGCATAGTATTTATTAAGCCTGTATTTCACGAAAACTTAGTCAAGGACACTTGTAAATAATGAAAAGCATCCAAGAAAGCTCGTAAAATAATTCGTAGCGGTGTAGGATTTAGCGATTCTCGTGGACTTTAAATTCTTCCTCAATTAAAAAATCAATAAATAATATTTATCGGAATTTATTTGAGTATACTAGTGAATATATTTTATATGTACTTTGAAATCGTAATGAATGCATTCCCATAACTGAACTTTACAACGAGTTAAAATCACGAATGTTCTGTGTGTCACCCGTAGGCGTAAAGACTGCCGCGTGTTTTGCCTATGTCAAATGTAATTTCGCATAATTCGAGAACAAACCAAGATATCGGAATGAATCTTTCACCGAAAGTCGTATTAGTTCTTCTTATACAATCTATAGGAGACACTTTGTGTCTATCTCTAATAGAACGTAGTCACAGTATGTAGGGTATGCTTCCGAAGAACGTTTGGTGAGACGACAGGTTTCATAGAAAGGGTGGCCCAGGAAAAGAGAATTTCACAGTCCGGTGTCATTTCATCTGATGGTAGAGGGAAGGCTACTCCTTCAAACAAAACATCAGAGGAGGCCCTACAAGATGTTAGGGATCACATTCTCTCCTTCCCAAGCTACAAGAGCCATTACTGCCGAAACAGGACTACTAAGCGATTCCTATCTTCTGACCTAACCATTTCCAAAATGTATGACTTATACAAGGAAATTACTACAAATCCTGTATCATTAACCCTTTATAATAGATGTTTCCACGAACTCGATCTGGCATTTAAGAAACCGAAACAGGATACCTGCCACAAGTGTGACTTGATGAAGATAAATATTGTGGAATGAGATGCTAAAGAAACAGTGATTCAGGAACGTGATGCTCACCACCTGCTGAGGAAGCTTACGAAGCCAAGCGACGTGATAAGGAACTAGCTCAAGGGAATGATACTATGGCAGTTTTTGCTTTTGATCTTCAGCAGTGCCTACCAACTCCCTACTTGACAACATCTGTGTCTTTTTACAAAAGGCAACTGTGAACTTTCAACCTTACTTTGCACAACTTGAAGACAAGCGAGGCTGCCTGTTTTATGTGGGATGAAACTGTATCTGGCAGAGGGGGCAATCAAATAGCTTCATGTCTCTACCAGTTTATTCTCCAGTTACCAGCCCATATTCAATGCATTATATTCTACTCAGATACTTGTGGAGGACAGAACAGAAATAGTATTGTAGCATCTATGTTCTGTTATGCTTTACAAAACAGTGCACATATTCCAGAAATTCACCATAAGTTCTTGGTCAGTGGTCACACACACATGGAATGTGATACGGGTCATTCGGTCATTGAGAGGGAGAAGAAGCGAACAGGAATGAAAATAAACCACCCCAATGACTGGTATCAACTTATGAGGTCCTGTAGGCGTAAGAATGTTTTTGTTATGGAAAGTAAGCATTTCTTTGACTTTAGAACCCTGATCAAATGGAATGGTCCTTTCCAAATGAAGAAAGCTGACACCGAAGGACGAAAATTCCTGTGGAAGGAAACTCACTGGCTGAAATTCACAAAAGAATTGGGAAGCATTTTTTTTTAAATTCACTGGCTGAAGAAGAATCGTTTCGAGAAATGTCCATCCTAAGACGTGGTAGGAAATCATTGCCCCCTTCTCTACCATTACTTCATGACAGTCCTGTACCAATCAGCAAGGAGAAAAAGAAGGACATCTTAGATTTACTGCCATTCATTGACAGTGTATTTCATGATTTTTACAGAAGCTTAAAAGTGGACAACATCCCCTCGATTGATCCAGACTTGGAAGAAGTAGATGCAGATAGCATTCAGTGATACTAAATTAAACATTAAAGTGATTGCAAAAATGCAAAAACTTGCTTGAGAATAATTTATGTTCATGATGTTGATTAAATTTTGATCATTTAGAATTGTTAGTCACGTTCAAAATCTGTGGTATGTATGCAAAATATGTTTTTCCACTTCACTCAAAACTGTGTAATTCGATCATTAGTGTCAATGATAATCGGCAAAAACCAGGTTAGTCACGATTTTAGCGTAGCTAGAACAGGAAGGTAAGTATTTTATCCAGACCATAAGACGTGGCAAATTGTACTTAATTCCCCTCAAAATAGACATACATGAGGTTCATTTCCTGAGAGAATCACATTTCTATCTTAATTACCCGATTTTACGTCTCATCTCAAAATTTCTTTTCCTTCTCCTGTAAAATTTGGTTTTGAGTACTTACCTGGTTTTTCACAGATCTTGTAGATATATTGACGGGTCTTATTTAGGATATAGGAGAATACAAATGTTCAGGCCAAACTAAAATAGTTGGAGAGCTGAAATTTAATACATAGGTGAATCTAAAAAAATAATAGGAGGAAAAATTGCAACAATATGTATTTTCTTGACCATTAAAAATTATAAACTATTTACTAACTTTTCATGGTTTAGGTAATTCTAAATGATCTATGAAGCTGAAATTTTTTCCATTGGTAGAATTTGCCATATAATGGAAACGGGATTATAGAAATTTGTAAATTTTTATTTGTTCGACCGTAATAATCTCTTACATGTTAAACAAATTGACTAATGTTTATGTACTTTCTGAAGAGCAAGGAAGCTGAAAATTTTAATAAAGTTAGGGAGTAATGTCCCGGTGAAAATTAACATTATAATTTTGTTAAAGTTTATTATTGTGGCTGTTAAAAATTCAAATATTTTAAACAATTAAATTTATATAAATGCACTTCTAGAGGTGCTACATCAATAAAATTTCGCATAAATGTAACAAATGCTAAAAACCTATAAATGATTTATAATTCTAAATTTAGGGGTTGTTTTTACCTCAATATTTTTCAATAAGGAAATCGATAAAGAGGTCCAACCTTTTGCTTTTAAAAATTATTTTTCCTCTCCTAATGCTTGCAGAATGCAAGCACACATTAACTAGTATATATATATATATCTATAATATATAGATGTTTCTTACACATGATATATATATATATCTATAATATATAGATGCTTCTTACACATGATATATATCTATAATATATAGATGCTTCTTACACATGATATCTATAATATATAGATGCTTCTTACACACGATATATCATATATATATGAGGATACAAAATTATGAGGCACTTCCAGGTGTGCCAGAAGCTTGAAATTTGGTAGGATTATAGGTTTTTGTTCACAACCGAAGGAAAAAATCCGAAACTGTCGAAATTACTAATTTGAAGGGTTATTTTGGCCCGTTTGCCCCATTTTTTGCCCATAAGAAAACATGTAAATTGGTGCAGAAGTTTTTATATTTGCATTTTAAAATTACTTCCCGTCAAGATACAAACTCGAGACTTAAACGGTCGGATAGGATATAAATTGTAGTTTCTTATTTTTGAAGACGGAATGCAAATCCGAGTAGAATTAGTGTAATTTTATAGTTTTTATCGCAAAAAATTCCTAATTTTTCTGGGTCTAACAATAGGTTTCCTTGGTAACAAGCTCTATCCTTTCATATGGGTAAGCTTTTAATGGGAATCAGAGGCTTATATTTTAATGCTGTTAATGTTAAACTACACCTAATGAAGGAAATCCGATATTGATATAATTCTCATTTTTGGGGGGTTTTGCCCCATTCGAGAACAAAAAAGGCGATGCAACTGCATAGGACCCAGAGACTTGAAATTTGGCATGGTCATAGAAATTTCATTGCAAACTAAGATAAAATTACAAAAATTCTCATTTTTAAAGGGTGGTTTTGCCCCTTTTCGGCCCCATGCGAGAACAAAAAATGCGAGGCAGCTGCATAGGACCTAGAGACTTGAAATTTGGCACGATTATAGAATTTTCATGGCAAACTAAGATAAAATTGTAAAATTGCAAAAACTCCTATTTTTAATGTTTGGTTTTGCCCTTTTTCGGCCCCATACAAGTCTGATAATTATAAGGCACTTCTTAATGAGATACAAACTTGAAATTTGGCAGAATTATGGGTTTTTAGTTACAACAGATGGAAAAAATCTGAGACTGTAATAATTCATAATGTTAGGGACTGTTTTGCTCCATTATTGCCCCATACGAGGATTAAAATTATAAGGCACTTCTAAATGAGCAACAAACTCCAAATTTGACATGGTTATATCATTATGTACAACATCGCTTGGGAATAATTTGAATTTGTAAAAATGCCAAAATTTGAAAATGCATGCAGAATGCAAGCACATAACAACTAGTATTATATATATATATATATATATGAGGATACAAAATTATGAGGCACTTCCAGATGTGCCAGAAACTTAAAATTTGGTAGGATGATAGGTTTTTAGTCACAACCAAAGGAAAAAATCCGAAACAGGCAAAATTCCTATTTTGAGGGGCTATTTTGGCCCCTGTTTGCCCCATTTTTTGCCCATAAGAAAACATGTAAATTGGTGTAGAGGTTTTTATATTTGCATTTTAAAATTACTTCCCGTCAAGATACGAACTCGAGACTTAAACTGTCGGATAGGATATAAATTGTAGTCTCTTATTTTTGAAGACGGAATGCAAATCCGAGTAGAATTAACGTAAATTTATAGTTTTTATCTCATAAAAGTAGTAATTTTTCTGGGTCTTACAATAGTTTCCTTGGTAACAAGCTCTATCCTTTCATATGGGTAAGCTTTTAATGGGAATCAGAGGCTTATATTTTAATGCTGTTAATGTTAAACTTCACCTAATGAATGAAATCCGACATTGATATAAGCCTCATTTTTAGAGCTGTTTTGCCCCATTATTGCCCAATTCGAGAACAAAAAAGACGATGCAGCTGCATAGGACCCAGAGACTTGAAATTTGGCACGGTTATAGAAATTACATTGCAACCTAAGATAAAATTATAAAATTACAAATATTTTAATTTTTAAGGGGCGGTTTTACCCCTTTTCGGCCCCATACGAGAACAAAAAATTTGAGGCAGCTGCATAGTACCTAGGAACTTGAAATTTGGCACGATTATAGAATTTTCGTGGCAAACTAAGATAAAATTGTAAAAATTCCAATTTTTAACGGGTGCTTTTGCCCTTTTTGGGCCCCATAAGAATGCGATAATTATAAGGCACTTCTTAATGAGATACAAACTTGAAATTTGGCAGAATTATGGGTTTTTATTTACAACAGATGGAAAAAATCTGAGAGTGTAAAAATTCATAATGTTTGGAGCTGTTTTGCTCCATTATTGCCCCATACGAGGATTAAAATTATAAGGCACTTTTAAATGAGCTACAAACTCCTAATTTGACACGGTTATATGAGTATGTACAATATCGATTGGGAATAATTTGCATTTGTAAAACTGCTAAAATTTGAAAATGCTTGCAGAATGCAAGCACACATTAACTAGTATTATATATATATATATATATGAGGATACAAAATTATGAGGCACTTCCAGATGTGCCACAAACTTGAAATTTGGTAGGATTATAGGTTTTTAGTCACAACCAAAGGAAAAAATCCGAAACTGGCAAAATTCCTATTTTGAAGGGCTATTTTGGCCCCTGCTTGCCCCATTTTTTGCCCATAAGAAAACATGTAAATTGGTGTAGAGGTTTTTATATTTGCATTTTAAAATTACGTCTCATCAAGATACGAACTCGAGTCTTAAACTGTCGGTTAGAATATAAATTGTAGTTTCTTATTTTTGAAGACAGAATTCAAATCGGATTGGAATTAACGTAATTTTACAGTTTTTATTGCAAAAAATTGCTAATTTTTCTGGGTCTAACAATAGGCTTCCTTAGTAACAAGCTCTATCCTTTCATATGGGTAAGCTTTTAATGGGAATCAGAGGCTTATATTTTAATGCTGTTAATGTTAAACTACACCTAATGAAGGAAATCCGATATTGATACAATCCTCATTTTTGGGGCTGTTTTGCCCCATTATTGCCCCATTCGAGAACAAAAAAGGCGATGCAGCTGTATAGGACCCAGAGACTTGAAATTTGGCACGGTTATATAAATTTCATTGCAACCCTTGATAAAATTATAAAATTACCAAAATTCTCAGTTTTAAGAGGCTGTTTTGCCCCTTTTCGGCCCCATACGAGAACAAAAAATGTGAGGCAGCTGCATAGGACCTAGAGACTTGAAATTTGGCACGAATATAGAATTTTCATAGCAAACTAAGATAAAATTGTAAAATTGCAAAAATTCCAATTATTAATGTGTGGTTTTGCCCCTTTTCGGCCCCACACGAGTGTGACAATTAACTGTCGAAATTCCTATTTTGAGGGGCTATTTTCGATCCTTTCTTCTCCATTTTTTGCCCAAAGGAAACGTAAACTGGTCTTGAGGTTTTTATATTTGCATTTTAAAATTACTTAATTGTATTGCAGCCGATCATAAAATAAAACACTGCGAATATTCCGAATTTTAAGTGCGGTTTTGCCCTATATATGACCCATACGATTGTGAAAATGATACGGCAATTCTTAATGAGGTACAAACATGAAATTTGGCAGAATTATAAGTCTTTAGTTAAAAACAGAAGGACAAATTCCAATAGCGTTAAAATTCGAAATCTTAGCGACAGTTTTGCCAAATAATTATCCTATGCGACGAATAAAATTATAATGCACTTCTAATGAGCTGCAAAGTTGAAATTTTATACAGTTATTTGATTTTGTACAAAAGTGATTCGGAATAATTTGAAATTGTAAATATGCTAAACTTAAAAAATGCTTGCAGAATGCAAGCACACATTAACTAGTATAATATACAAGTAAATGTGTGCTTTCATTCTGCAAGCATTTTCACTCACCTTAATGTAAAAATGAAAGCCGAAAAAGAATTTTCAATGCGTAAGTTCGCTTCTCGGCTCAGAATTACGTGTTTTTCTGTTTTGAAAATATTGGGGTATAAACAACCCCTAAAATTTATAACTATAAAACATTTATAGGTTTCTAGCATTTCTTAGGAGTACCTCACATTTATGCATAATTTCATGTATATAGCACCTCTAGAACTGCATTTATAAGAATTTCATTGTTTAAAATTTATGAATTTTTACAGCCACAACATAAAACTTTCATGAAATTTCAAATGTTATTTTCTACCGGAACATTATTTCCTAACTTGGTTAAAATTTTCAGCTTCCTGGCTCTAATTAAAGTACATAAACATTAGTCAATTTGTTAAACATTTGAGAATTTATTACGGCCGAACGAATAAAAATTTTCAAATTTCTATAGTCCCGTTTTCATTATTTGGCGAATTCTACAGGTAGAAAAAATTTCAGCTTGATAGCGCTTTTAGAAATACCTAAACCATGAAATGTTAGTAAAATTGTTTATAATTTTTAGCTGCCAAAATAATGCACATTGTCGCAATTTTGCAATTTTTCCTCCTATTATTTTTTTTTATTCACCTCAGTACTAAATTCCAGCTATCCAACTATTATAGTTTGGGCCAGACATTAGTATCCTCCTATATCCTCCTCTGTAAGAAGAGTGCTTATAGAATGATATATATATATATCATGTGTAAGAAGCATCTATATATTATATATATATATATCATGTGTAAGAAGCGTCTATATAGTATAGATATATATATATAAATATATATATCATGTGTAAGAAGCATCTATATATTATAGATATATATCATGTGTAAGAAGTGTCTTTATATTATAGATATATATATATATATTGGAATAATTTCTGGTACTGTATTATCTCAAAAATCTTTACAAACGAAATTAACAAGAAAAGGATTTTCTTCTTATAGGCAAAAAACAGTGAAACTAAACTTAAAAAATCTATCCATTTGATACATTTATTAATTTCCATCAATTTAGATATTTGCTATGAGAAAGAATAAATGTTGCCATGTGCTACTCTATCAAAGTATCAATCCAGTCTTTTCTATCCATTCTATTTTCCTATGACAAATGTATAAGATGGATTCACCATTGTAATCTTTATCATTTAGGTGATCTGATATCCCACGATGTCCTTCACGAATTCATCATTATCGTTATTGCATGTGCATAGTGAAGCATATTATATCTCCCCTCTACCCCGATTTATAGCAATCTCTTAACCTCATTTCAAAGTCATTTTTATTTACTTCTTCAGGTAAATTCCCTTTGGTGCAATACCTAACCCATTTGTGATTCAACGCTTTCCTTATCATATCAAAAACAAATTCCAATTCAGTCCCATATACATACTTAATCGGATTGAATACGTAAACTCTCACGTTTTTATGCTTAACATTAATTTTGTTAATGAATCCATTGTAAAATTCTGTTGATAGGTGACCAGGTACTCATTGGAACCATGAAAGCCACAATGAAAATGATCCCATCGGTCTCATTCTCATCTTCCTTTTCGAGGATAACTATGATATTTTTCTTTGTGTAATAGGCAATGTAAATCTCTGTCATATCAAATGTAATAATCAAACCCGTACTCATGAAAGTTTCTCTAGCACCAAGTTCCCTGAGGAATGCTTCGATCCGGAAATGTAATCCCTGACCGGTTTGTCGTTAATTTTCCCATCTGTTACATCTTTTAAAACAGAATTTACAAAAAAATATTCCTCAATGGTCCTGTGGATTAATTTGTATCGATCCCTGAATACAGTGACTACGCCTACATTTGGAGCATATTTATATATCTCCCCATATACTTTCTCAGAGTATCCATCCGACGACATCATACTCCGCGCAAGATTAATGTGAATCTCTTCAAACTCAGTTTTTTCTTTCTCTTGTCTGAATATTTTCCATTCCATCATTCGCGTGTCTTGACACTTCTCATCGAAGAAGACTTTGAGTTTTCTGCTGATGAAATTGGAATACAAGTCATATTCGTTGGACCACACGTCAAAGTTTAGTTTCTTCTCAAAGGTCAAATCTCCAAGGATGGTTAGATGCAAAGGCGATCCGGTGAATTCTATGTCATTAATTCTAGTTATTATATCCTCGGCGAATGGTTTGAAATCTAGTTCTTCCAATTTCTCCCAAAGTTCCTTCAGAAATGAAGCTTTGGATTTTACTCTCTTATCCATGTCCGTCGTTTCCGTGAAAAACGGATCCAATTGATTCTGAATGTGGCTCGCCATATATGTCTTGATGACATTTTTAATTTCCAAAACATCCTGATTTGTCAGCCAAAGCAAATCTTTGGAGTTCTATTGCGATCATTGATCAAAATCAGATACTCGCAAAATTGAGATCCAAAAGCTGCTCAAATGTTGACTTTGTTTTTGAAGTGACGGCTCAGTTTAAAGAAAAAGCACCTTTTATCCACATGAACGCCAAATTCTCTCGTAAGCTCATAATATACGTGCATCGTAGATAGATTCACTATTTGTATCTGAAACGCGGTCAATTTTGTGCAACTCAAGGGAAGAGTACAATCACGGTAGAAAAAACTGGGACACCTTAACGTTCTCCTAATGCCGAGATGGGGAACCTTTTGGAGAGTACAAAGTGAATGACAACACTGCAGGAGAGAAGAGGGAACGAGGAGGGGATAGGGGGGGAAGAGAAGAGTGGGTCCCTCTGCTAAGCAAATCAACCGACCTAAAACTTGTGAGAGGCCGAGTCCCCGCTTCAAACGAGTTCGTATTCTAGCATCAAGGCCTGCGCGCAAGCTTCCAATAAGTCTCGTTGTGATCCAAATGATGCGGTGAAATAAAAACAACTGTGCTAGTGTCCGTAAAATATCCTAAGTGTAATTGATATTTAATAATCGGGCATTGACTCATGATCGCTATTATCACGATCGCATTATTAACGCACTAAGTTTTATTCTCTCTCTTTAAAAACGGTTATAACCACGCTAACATGTCTGTTATTGGGATGATCCACATGCATGGATATGACTTCAAGGGATTACTTTAGCCTACATATTGATCCCTGATTGTGGCAACATAGAAAGATGCTCGGCGGTGCATTGGCGCTGCTACGGAAATTGCGTTATTAAACGGAATCGTGACGCTCAAGTAATTTTTTAACGGAAAATGAATCGAAAATTATTATATTCACTGAAAATTACTCTAGCAATCAATCAACGTGTGAACCAGTATTTTCGAGGTAAGTTACCTGAACGTTGAAATGATAAATATCCTAAGTGCAATTGATACTTAATAATCGAGCATAGACTCATCATCGCTATTAACCCGACAGCATTTATTAGCACTTACCGCAATTTCGTAAACGCTAATCCCTTTAAAACCGGTAACAACCACGATAACATATCTTTTATTGGGATGATCAACGCGCATGGATACATTCAAAAGATAATTCAGTCTTCCAACTTTTACGTAGACGGCCTACTGTTGCACGCGGTATGTTCATTTGCCGTGCTATCTCCCTTACTTCGGCCTAGGCAACCAGCTTAATGCTTTCATATGGGTAAATTTTTAATGGGAATCAGGGTCTTATATTTCTCCTTTAAAACCTTACTAGTGTAATGCCCATTGAAATATCAACGGGAGTAAAGATTCCATCGTTCAAGCTATTTATGGAGATCAAATTGGCATCAGAAACATTAATCCCTCCCTCCCTCTCTCTCGTATTACAAGCAATGAAAGCCTCTTTACGCCAATGATTGTGTAATAGTACCTTTGATATTACTCGTGTTGCGCTTCGTTGATTTGCATACGACAAAAAATGTCTTCAGCCTTGATTTTAATATTTAATCCACCCTCCATCGTTCTCTATGACTAATGCCAGCCTCCTCGGCATGGAGGGAATTAGTTTGTGGCATAAACCCTCCGTAATACCCTCCCAGGCATCCTCTATCGCCTCCCAAAGCTGAGAGGCATTTCTTGGTCTTTCGGCTTCATTCACCCCTCTCGCCAACACCGCCCAGACGTTTTCTATTGGGTTCAAGTCCGGACTTTTAGCCGGCCAATCCAATAGTTGAATATTTTTTTCTTCGAACCATGCCTTGGGCAACCGACAAGTATGGACCCGTCAATTATTCTATGCGAACAAAATTGTAATATTTCATTAAAAGTCAGACCCAAAATGCATCAAACCATGCTGCCAAATTGATAAAAACACAGTAAAAGCGTGACATTTTCTGCTGAAAATTGGCGAAAAAAAATTAAAATAATTTCATATCATACCAGATATGACTAAAAGAAACAGATGAGGAACAAAGGATTTACGCTACTGCAACAAAGAAAAACCCATAGCATAAACCTATACATAGGTTAAAGCAATTAACATAGTAGTAAAATCTCACTACAACAATATCACTATTAACAAATATTTAATATGTATTTATAAACACGTTCTTACAAACGTCGAACACATCACTGATGAAAGGCCTCTCATTACGCCAGGTTGCGCGGAAGGCATTTAGGCAACTGCAAACAAACAAACACAAACTGCATCAACCTAAGCATAGGTTTTGCTACAATTAAAATAATAAACCTCATTCAAATAATATCTCAATTAACAAATACTTAAATTGCATTCTAAACAATCCTTACAAATGTCCAACATCTTTGGTGAAAGGCACCCCATTCAGTATGACATTAACCCTTTTGAACTTACTAAGCGGTACAGATAATTAATTAATTAATAATAAACATTAATTAATTTTCACACTGGTGCAGATAATTATCATAACATTGATTAATATTTACAATAGTCCAGATAATTATTATTAGTGAAACAATTTTAAATCTAGTATATTTCCCCTGTTTGAGATGGGTGACTGTCTTTACAATATTATACAGTGTTATAAACATTTTAAGGTACACTATCCCAATTGGGGAGAGTGCACAAAAACTATTGTGTGTAACAGTGGCAGTATTACCAGTAAACATAAGAAACGCATGGCCAGGTTACATTAAATAATAAAAATTTAGAGCCTCGGAGACATACATAAAGGTCTAATTATCCTTTATGATGCGTCGAACATCATCTTTGTATACACAAAGGCATAGCATAAGCCGAAAATGGATATGATTTACCAGATTCTCATCTGGGGGCTGATTGCAATGATGCAGTATCATTGGGCGATGGGGTCGCTAATTCCCTACGCCGCCACATACAAGCTATAATAACAAAATTACTGATGAAACAATTTTAAATGTGATATATTGGCAATTCTCTCCTTACTGGGTGACAGTTCCAGAACAGCTGTCACAGGAGATAAAAAATTTTTAATTGAAAATGGACCGACCCATTGTGATGTGAGTTTGGCGGTTTGGTGCTGCGCCTTTGAACTAGTAGGAAACCTTTTATACAACACCATATCACCAGTTTTAAAAGGATTCCCTGAATGGCTTCTATTAAACGCCACTGCTTGCCTAAGCCTTGTCCTTTTTAGATTTCTTAACACGTCTTGCCATAGGGACTGCCTTTCAGATAGTGTCAAAGTCTCCGACAGAGCTTGTGGAGGAATTCTCCAGAAATTTGTTAGAGGGTGAGGAAGTTCTCTTCCCATAAACACCCTCGCATGAGTATATCCTGTACTTCTGTGCTTGGCGGAATTGAAGGCAAAGGTTAAACTGGGCACAAATTCGTCCCACTTCCTATGGTCATTTTGGGATAAGATGGTTAAAGCATATTTCAAGTTGCGGTGGACTCATTCAGCCTGGTTAGGTTGAGGATAATAAGGGGCTGTAAAAATTTGCTTTATGCCATATTTAAAACACATATCTGACACAAGCGCGGATCTGAATTGGGTTCCATTATCAGAAACTAGGAATTAAGGATAGACAAATTTAGGAAACATTTTATGAAATAAAGTGGAAACAACCTGGGAGGCTAACTGAGAGCGTAATGGTTCCATGAAGGTAAATTTGGTGAAACCATCAA
This sequence comes from Uropetala carovei, assembly GCA_036926305.1. NCBI lineage: Eukaryota > Metazoa > Arthropoda > Insecta > Odonata > Petaluridae > Uropetala > Uropetala carovei. The sequence continues at coordinate 25,481,629 of JAXCHB010000001.1, forward strand.
TGACTGTAAGTGCTCAGGTATTCCCACTTTGACTTCTGGGTAATGGACCAACAAAGTCTATATAAACTCTCTCCCAGGGGTAGTTAGGAGTAGTAGAACTCATCTTTCCAGGGGGAAGGGTGTTCCTAGGTTTACAGGTTTGGCAGTCATGACAGGTTCTAACCATCTGGGCTATTTCTGACTTCATGTTACTCCACCAAAACTCCCTACAGATTCGCTCAGAAGTCTTACTAACGCCCATATGTCCAGCAGTTGGTAAGGAATGGAAGTAGGAAAATAACATGGCCTTGAGGGCCTCCGGAACGACTACTTTGTCCCTTTTAAGTCTCCTTGTTCCATGATATAATAAATCATTCTTTATGAAATAATTGGGGGATGGACTTCCCTGCCTGGGAGATGAGGAAACAGGTGAAAAAATCTGCCATGACCGGGAATCGAACCCGGGCCTTCCACTTGCCGGGCGGATATTCTACCACTGAACTACCGTGGCAGACTAATTCTTCTGTTTCAGAACGGGAATATTTTCTTAGGTTGGGACCAAGCTAGCTATGCTAGTATCAATCAGCCCCAACAGATGTCCTCAAGGAGATACATCAAAGAAAACCCCTACCCTCTCAAATGGTGAGAATGCCATGATATAAATTGATAGAAAGGATGATCTGAAGATCCTTATGCGACAGGCATAAGCTGTTATGATGGGAGATGAGGAAACAGGTGAAAAAATCTGCCATGACCGGGAATCGAACCCGGGCCTTCCACTTGCCGGGTGGATATTCTACCACTGAACTACCGTGGCAGACTAATTCTTCTGTTTCAGAATATCCGCCCAGCAAGTGGAAGGCCCGGGTTCGATTCCCGGTCATGGCAGATTTTTTCACATGTTTCCTCATCTCCCATCATAACAGCTTATGCCTGTCGCATAAGGATCTTCAGATCATCCTTTCTATCAATTTATTCCCTGCCTGATTCGCTCTATCAGCTGTTTTAGGTGCGGATCTAATTTCTGGTGATCACGAATGTTTGTGAAGGACAGAGGTATTTTACGTAAAAGCATAGAACAATGAATTGGATCCTCAATCGGTTGGTCAACCACTCTAGATAGACAGTCTGCTACCCTATTTTTAGAACATGGGACATGATGGATTGCAAAGCGAAATGATGACAATTTTAAAACCATTCGTCCAATTTTCCCTAGTTGCTTGGGATGTTTAAACAACCAGGTTATTGCCCCATTGTCTGTATATAAATGGAATGTTTTTAGCTGGACATAAGTCCTGAAAGTTTCGACGGCCCAACAACAAGCAAGACACTCCAATTCTTAAGATGGCTGCTTTTGTTCAAAATTATTCAAGGTTCTACTAGCATAAGCTACAGGTTTCATCAACAAAGTAGAAAACGTAATTCTTTCAGACAACGAAATATTGGTATCGACTTACGTCAAATCTTTGTTTCCCAGTGTCCCCATAAAAAAAACAATAGAATTTCTAAAAAGCTGTGGCGACCAAAAAACAAAGTCACATAATCCTCTAACTAAATGCTATATTGTACAAGAAATAAAGTAACAACAAAACAAATGCTCTTGAGCCGTAACAACAGTCTCGCAACTTAAACACTTCAGAAAATGTCAACTTATAGTTACATTATAGTAATTAAACATATTGGGAATAATTCACTGGAAATGTTATGTTGTTCTGATAATCCGAGTCTGCGACACTGTTCCTTTTGAAGTTCTCAGGGGAAATGGATAAATATTCACCACTGTTCAGGTTTAGTACACTCCTTGAAGGCAGTTTTATGAAGTGTTCACTAAGCACTGGAGTGAGATGTCTTCTCGGATGGAAATTCAATAGCCCAACTTATGTCTTCACCATAACGGGTATTAACTACCACGAAGTGTTCCGGTGTGTGGTTTCAGAATAGCACCAGTGAATCAAGATACAAAAATTATAGCCCACTCCTTGCCTTAAGGAGAAAACTGAATAACCGGTTATTTATAAATAACTCCTAAACAATAACTACAAAAGTAAATTGTTTCAAATAAAATTTGTAGGAAATTACATTTTCTATACCTTATGTATAGAATTGTTAATACAATAATGATATTTTAACGAAGAAATATCGCAATAACCGAATCGGGTTTCGAATAAACCTCGGATTCTGGTTACCCGTTATTGTCGAAAAACTAATCAGTTCTTTATGCTCATGTTAAAGTGTTATATTTGAAGTTTGGTAACGATATGGCACGTACTTTTTGAGTTAGAGCGCCCACACTAACATACACGCACACACAGACAACATTCCGAAAATTGTCTAAACGTGTTCTAGGGACCTCAAAACATCTATTTCCGTTGAAATCTTGAAGTCCATTTTTTTCATGAATACAATACTACGTATTCAGAAAGTAAACACCAAATATCTCCAAAATGGATGGTTCTACGAAAATTTGTTTCAAACAAAACTTGGAAGAAATATTATTCTCTACAACTTTGCCCCTCACAAAGACTACCAATAACGATGTTCTTAAGGAGGAAACCGAAAAAGCTTTTATTTTAAAATAACACATAAGCAATAACTACAATAGAAAATTGTTTCAAATGGAAGTTGTAGGAAACTACATTCTCTATACCATTTGTATAGAATTGTAAATACAATAATGATATTTTAACGAGGAAATATTGCAATAACCGAATCGGGTTTCGATTAAACCTCAACTACAAAGTATTTAGAAACAACATCAAATAATAAAATTATTACAAAACTTTACAAATAATGACTAGCCAATTATTACTTATCTTATATTTACTACTGTATTATCAAGCAAATGCATTCCAAGCCTTTTCAAGATTACCGATCTTACTCTAAGGATGGACGCATTCTTCTTCAGATTTGCCTTCAGCTTTTCCCAGCATCTATTTCAATGCCCATGACAAATATCATTTAGTCATACAGAGACTCAAAACATCATCATATTTAAATTGTATAACTTGAAAAACATTCACTGTGGAATTCCTATGCCATGCCCACAAACTTCTTTAAATTAATGAAAGCAATGCACAATAAAAAGAAGTCATACAAAACTTGTGCCTAACTATAGCAATTTCATAAGGTAATATATGACGGTGCCCCATTTCTTCCTCTAACAACAAATTCTTGTCAAATAATTAGTCCTCACAAATTCAAAGCAAATTTAATACAAACCTATTTCATCAATTCTGGAGGAGAATAATGGAACTGAAATGGATTGTGAATTAAAATATTATGAATTTGCAATCATAAGGCACAGGAAGGAACGTGAACAAATTAGACCATACTTAAATATCATATGCAGACATGCAGACCCATCACATGCTTTCTTTTGTGGTAGGCATAGAATAAAGCCAAATGGTATCCCAACAGAAACTACCTCTATACATTTACATATTGACTCCCTTTAACTTATCTACTCCAGAATGTACTTTCCTTACGCTGCTTACAATATTTCCCAAGCATAATGTGCACTTTCAATCTGGATAACCTCATCCCATCACTCATGCTGATATTAATTTAACTCCAGCACGCACACATATTGCAACCTCAACTCGGTGGTATCTTGCAAGTTTTCACTTGAACATAAGAAGATAAAATAATAATTCTTCCAATACCACCTTTCGTGCAAACCCACACTGATTAATACTGCACTAATAACTCACATTTCCTGACATGCGTATTGGCCATTTCATTGAAATTTGAGACAGTTATATGGTTTCGTAAAAAATCGATTGTAAATAATTTCAATTTGTAAAAATAGTAAAATTTAGAAAACCTTGCAGAATGCAAGCACATATTAACATAGCATGGAGAAATGGACAGGAAAAATAGAAATTTACAATATTTTAATTTATTGGCCGTTAAAAATTATAAACTTTTAAAAAACATTTCACCTTTTACGTACTTCTAAATGTTCTACAATGCTGAAATTTTTTCTGACAGTAGAATTTACCAAATAACGATAACGGAATTATTGAAACTTGAAAATGTTTATTTATTCGGCCGTTAAAAATTCATAAGTGTTAAAAAAATGTGACTAATCTTTATATACCTTCGTACGAACTAGAAAGCTGAAAATTAAGGAATTGTGTTTCAGTTACAATTATATGAAATTTATATAAATGCAATTCAAGAGGTGCTACATAGATGAAATTTTGCGGAAATGTGAAGTATTTGCAACAAATGATGAAAACCTATAAACTTTTTACAATTATAAATTTTAGGGGTTGCTTTTTCCAATATTGTCCATAAAGAAAAACACGTAAATAGGCGCAGATGTGCAAACTTTTGTGTTAAAAATTATTTGTCTGCACTTACTCTACATATTAAGGTTAGAGAAAATGCTTGCAGAATGCAAGCACATATTAACTAATCTATATATATATGCGCTTCTTACACATGATATCTATATATATAGACGCTTCTTACACATGATATATAAATATATATATATATATATATAGGAGGATACAAAATTATGAGGCACTTCCAGATGTGCTGGAAAGTTGAAATTTGGTAGGATTATAGGTTTTTAGTCACAACCAGAGGGAAAAATCCGAAACTGGTGAAATACCTTTTTGGGGGAATTTTTTGGCCCCTTTTTCTCCCATAAGAAAACATGTAAATTGGTGTAGAGGTTTTTATATTTGCATTTTAAAATTACTTCCCGTCAAGATACAAACTCGAGACTTAAATTGTCGGATAGGATATAAATTGTAGTCTCTTATTTTTGAAGACGGAATGCAAATCCGAGTAGAATTAACGTAAATTTATAGTTTTTATCTCATAAAAGTAGTAATTTTTCCGGGTCTTACAATAGTTTCCTTGGTAACAAGCTTTATCCTTACATATGAGTAAGCTTTTAATGGGAATCAGAGGCTTATATTTTAATGCTGTTAATGTTAAACTACACCTAATGAAGGAAATCCGATATTGATATAATCCTAATTTTTGGGGCTGTTTTGCCCCATTCGAGAACAAAAAAGGCGATGCAACTGCATAGGACCCAGAGACTTGAAATTTGGCACGGTTATAGAAATTACATTGCAACCTAAGATAAAATTACAAAATTACAAAAATTCTCATTTTTAAAGGGCGGTTTTGCCCCTTTTCGGCCCCATGCGAGAACAAAAAATGCGAGGCAGCTACATAGGACCTAGAGATTTGAAATTTGGCACGATTATAGAATTTTCATGGCAAACTAAGATAAAATTGTAAAAATTCCAATTTTTAACGGGTGGTTTTGCCCTTTTTGGGCCCCATACGAATGCGATAATTATAAGGCACTTCTTAATGAGATACAAACTTGAAATTGGCAGAATTATGGGTTTTTATTTACAACAGAAGGAAAAAATCTGAGAGTGTAAAAATTCATAATGTTTGGAGCTGTTTTGCTCCATTATTGCCCCATACGAGGATTAAAATTATAAGGCACTTTTAAATGAGCTACAAACTCCTAATTTGACACGGTTATATGAGTATGTACAATATCGATTGGGAATAATTTGCATTTGTAAAACTGCTAAAATTTGAAAATGCTTGCAGAATGCAAGCACACATTAACTAGTATTATATATATATATATATATGAGGATACAAAATTATGAGGCACTTCCAGATGTGCCACAAACTTGAAATTTGGTAGGATTATAGGTTTTTAGTCACAACCAAAGGAAAAAATCCGAAACTGGCAAAATTCCTATTTTGAAGGGCTATTTTGGCCCCTGCTTGCCCCATTTTTTGCCCATAAGAAAACATGTAAATTGGTGTAGAGGTTTTTATATTTGCATTTTAAAATTACTTCTCATCAAGATACGAACTCGAGTCTTAAACTGTCGGTTAGAATATAAATTGTAGTTTCTTATTTTTGAAGACAGAATTCAAATCGGATTGGAATTAACGTAATTTTACAGTTTTTATTGCAAAAAATTGCTAATTTTTCTGGGTCTAACAATAGGCTTCCTTAGTAACAAGCTCTATCCTTTCATATGGGTAAGCTTTTAATGGGAATCAGAGGCTTATATTTTAATGCTGTTAATGTTAAACTACACCTAATGAAGGAAATCCGATATTGATACAATCCTCATTTTTGGGGCTGTTTTGCCCCATTATTGCCCCATTCGAGAACAAAAAAGGCGATGCAGCTGTATAGGACCCAGAGACTTGAAATTTGGCACGGTTATATAAATTTCATTGCAACCCTTGATAAAATTATAAATTTACCAAAATTCTCATTTTTAAAAGGCTGTTTTGCCCCTTTTCGGCCCCATACGAGAACAAAAAATGCGAGGCAGCTGCATAGGACCTAGAGACTTGAAATTTGGCACGAATATAGAATTTTCATAGCAAACTAAGATAAAATTGTAAAATTGCAAAAATTCCAATTATTAATGTGTGGTTTTGCCCCTTTTCGGCCCCACACGAGTGTGACAATTAACTGTCGAAATTCCTATTTTGAGGGGCTATTTTCGATCCTTTCTTCTCCATTTTTTGCCCAAAGGAAACGTAAACTGGTCTTGAGGTTTTTATATTTGCATTTTAAAATTACTTAATTGTATTGCAGCCGATCATAAAATAAAACACTGCGAATATTCCGAATTTTAAGTGCGGTTTTGCCCTATATATGACCCATACGATTGTGAAAATGATACGGCAATTCTTAATGAGGTACAAACATGAAATTTGGCAGAATTATAAGTCTTTAGTTAAAAACAGAAGGACAAATTCCAATAGCGTTAAAATTCGAAATCTTAGCGACAGTTTTGCCAAATAATTATCCTATGCGACGAATAAAATTATAATGCACTTCTAATGAGCTGCAAAGTTGAAATTTTATACAGTTATTTGATTTTGTACAAAAGTGATTCGGAATAATTTGAAATTGTAAATATGCTAAACTTAAAAAATGCTTGCAGAATGCAAGCACACATTAACTAGTATAATATACAAGTAAATGTGTGCTTTCATTCTGCAAGCATTTTCACTCACCTTAATGTAAAAATGAAAGCCGAAAAAGAATTTTCAATGCGTAAGTTCGCTTCTCGGCTCAGAATTACGTGTTTTTCTGTTTTGAAAATATTGGGGTATAAACAACCCCTAAAATTTATAATTATAAAACATTTATAGGTTTCTAGCATTTCTTAGGAGTACCTCACATTTATGCATAATTTCATGTATATAGCACCTCTAGAACAGCATTTATAAGAATTTCATTGTTTAAAATTTATGAATTTTTAACAGCCACAATATAAAACTTTCATGAAATTTCAAATGTTATTTTCTACCGGAACATTATTTCCTAACTTGGTTAAAATTTTCAGCTTCCTGGCTCTAATTAAAGTACATAAACATTAGTCAATTTGTTAAACATTTGAGAATTTATTACGGCCGAACGAATAAAAATTTTCAAATTTCTATAGTCCCGTTTTCATTATTTGGCGAATTCTACAGGTAGAAAAAATTTCAGCTTGATAGCGCTTTTAGAAATACCTAAACCATGAAATGTTAGTAAAATTGTTTATAATTTTTAGCTGCCAAAATAATGCACATTGTCGCAATTTTGCAATTTTTCCTCCTATTATTTTTTTTTATTCACCTCAGTACTAAATTCCAGCTATCCAACTATTATAGTTTGGGCCAGACATTAGTATCCTCCTATATCCTCCTCTGTAAGAAGAGTGCTTATAGAATGATATATATATATCATGTGTAAGAAGCATCTATATATTATACTAGCTTTTCGTACCCGGCTTCGCCCGGTTGCATTTCGTACTGCAACTTTTTCCCGCTTAGAAGACAGCTTGAGAAAATGATACATACTAAAACTTCTCCTCTCCTTTCTGTAAACTACATTAGGAGTCTTGAAATAAAGTGGAAAGAACACGAAACGAACCAATACGAAAACTACAAGAACCACCATGAAAAACGGAATGAATTAAACGCTTACCAATACCCGGTAGAAAAGCATGTAAACCGACAAATAAATAATCGTGGAACATAAATTAAGAGTACAACCAAAGAATATAAGTTCAATGTAAAAACCACCAAGAAAAAAGAAATGAATTAAACTCTAACCAATAGCCGGCATAAAAGGTGTAAACCGACAAATAAGTAATCAAGGAACAAAAATCAAGACCACAACCAAAGAATATAAACATAGACTACAAAATGAACAACTAAGAACGAAAACAAAGAAAACAAACAAAGAACACAAAAAATGGACACGAAACGAAAGCAAATGAAAACAACAAACTAACCAAAACCAACCAACGAATAATCTCCTAAAGCTCAATGTATCTGACGATGGCGACTGACGCTTTCTATTCAGTTGCAAAATAAACAACCAACAATCACAAAATAGCGTGTCTTAGTGATGAGTAAATATTGATTACGCGGAATATGAGTTTGTATGTCAACATAATAACAGGAGAACCTAAATAAGAATACCTATTATTACTCTAAATAGATATAAAATTATTGATCTTAATTGTGTTTTCCATCGTAATTAATTGAATAATAGATTGAGATATTCGAACGAATCGATTTTAAATAATGTAGTAAAATGTTTTACTTTTCTAACGTAATTAATTACGTGAGTGTATCGGTAGTGTTTACATTTTACCCATGGAACCGCAGACACGAATTCTTAATTTTAGTTCAGAAGACATAATAAAGTTCAACAAAAGTATTATTCAAATAAAATCTTTCGAAATTCACTGCGTTATGTGTTCAAGATGTTAATCTAATTTAGTTCTCGTATTAAAATAACAATTACTCAAGAGTGAACCTTATTTCCTATTGATAAAACTCTTTTAATTCAAAACGATATTATATATTACAAAAAAGTATCTAATTATCATTGAAACGCAAAATGGATGAGCATGGGAAAAAACTTGCATGTTAGCATGAAATGCTCAATTCAGTTTTTATTGATAAACTGATAAAACAAAACACAAAAACTTTAACTTTATATATCTTCAGTAATTTTCACTTAAACAAAATATGAAATAAAATAAGACAAAAGGTATATAAAAACAATTTAACTTATATCCAAACATACCTATAATGCGAATGACACGATTACAGAAAAAGAAACAGTTCACTAATGTTTATTCGCAGAATTAACCTGTGTATAGAAGACCATAGATAATGAAAGAAAAACATACAATCAAATCAGAATATATTAAATGAGTATTTCGTCAACTATTCTACGTTAACGATATGTTTATAGTTCAAACGTAATTTGTTTACATCGGTTGCTAAGTATATCCAAATGCTGAGCAATAATGAAAATAAGATTTTCCCTTCAATTCGTCTTATTTGATCTGTAACCCCTCTTTTAAAAAATTATTCCAAAAGAGGAGATAATTTACCACAAAAAAGTCTGCGAGAGCATATGTCTGCGATATATATGTAAGGAGTTAAAAATTCGAGAAATTTACGAAAAAATTTTAAATGGAAATCCCATATAAACGAAAATATTTTATTATAATTAAATAGTACACCGAATCGGTTTAAAAACCTTACTACACCACCGTACACATGATGACCGTTAATATGACACCTTCCTCTTTTTTCTGCGTGTTGTAGTTTCTGAGCCTTAGCAGAACATACATACATACATACATACATACATACATACATACATACATACATACATACATACATACAAACACCTTACTTTATAGATATGTATAGATATATATCATGTGTAAGAAGCGTCTATATAGTATAGATATATATATATAAATATATACAGGGTGATTCACGAAGATATGGAATAATTTCAGTAGCTGATTTCTGAGGTCGTTATGAACAAAAAAGTTCATATGAACATGTGTCCGATTCCGAATAATTAAAGAGTTATGGCTGTTTGAAAATTAGAAAAAGGCAAGGCAATATCCGGAACTCGGGAGACAATTGCCGACCAGTATGCGATGCGTTCTCCGCTACATTGTTTATTTACTTATTACAGTCTGTATTGTCAAATACGAACGTGTGTATTATTAAAGTAGGTTTTCAAAAACACCACCTTCGACTTCAATGCATTTCACCGCTCGTGTGTGAATCGCGCTCGTTGCCTGCCGAAGTTCATCATGACTGTCTTTTATGCGAGCCACAGCATTCAATACGCGATGAAGTAATGCATCCCGTGTTTGCACTTTAGTATGGTACATAAGATCTTTCATCCACCACCACAAGCAGAAATCCAAGGGGTTTAGGTCTGGGGACCTAGCTGGCCAATTTTGTGGACCATTGCGACCGATCCATCGCCCAAGGAACTGCTCATTGAGGTAAGTAACCACTGCACGGAAACAATGAGGTGGTGCTCCGTCGTGTTGGAAGTACATTCAAAGTCTTGTAGCCAGGGGCACATCTTCTAACAGTTGCGGCAATTCGTTTTGCAAAAATTGTAAATAAATCTGTCCAGTAAGACGACCCTCAAAAATGAATGGACCAATTACCTGATCACACAACATTCCACACCACACATTGACACTGAATCAGTGTTGAAAGTTACTGTCCACAGTGGCACGGGGATTAATTTCTGACCAAACATGGGAATTGTGTGTGTTGTTAACACCGTTGCGGGTGAATTGAGCTTCATCAGTGAATAAGATGTAACGATGCAGACGCCGATTCTCATTAAGCCAATTACAAAATTCCAGTCGTCGGGCAGGATCCCCAGGTTCGAGGTGTTGGACACGTTGCAAGTGGTACGGGTACATTCCTTCTTCATTCAATGTTCTCCATACTTTTGATTGCGAAACACCAAGACGTGTGGATATCCTTCGCGTACTAGTACAAGGGCTATGCTGTACCGCCTCAAGGATGTTCTCTTGCTTAGCCACGTCTTGTCGAACCACACGCTGATATGGAGTGTTAACGCTGGTAAGTGAGCCGGTATCTCGCAAAGTTTGGAACACACTGCTAATAACTTTTTGATTTAGAACGTCGCTGGTATTCAGCGACAGCAGCAACATTTCCATCGCAAAATCCATAAACGTACACCATATCGGTATATTCAGCACTTGTAAATGTAAAAGGCATCTTGAAAGTAATACTAACACAGTAACAACTAACAATGCTATTGTCGATTTTTGCGTGCGCATGTTTCGACAGGCTACGTTTGGACAAGGTCATGGTCGCGCAGGCGCATGAGTTATGAGTGAGATTCACAGTGCTGAAAATCTACGAGCAGCCATAACTCCGCAAATTCGTATTTGACAATAGACTGTAAATAAGTAAATAAACAAGTAAATAAACAATGTAGCGGAGAACGCATCACGTACTGGTCGGCAATTGTCTCCCGAGTTCCGGATATTGCCTTGCCTTTTTCTATTTTTCAAACAGCCATAACTCTTTAATTATTCGGAATCGGACACATGTTCATATGAACTTTTTTGTTCATAATGACCTCAGAAATCATTCCCTGAAGTTATTCCATATCTTCGTGAATCACCCTACAAGTAAATGTGTGCTTGCATTCTGCAAGCATTTTCTCTCACCTTAAAAAAAAAAGAAAGCCAAAAAATAATTTCAATGCATAAATTAGCATCTCGGCTCCGAATTACGTGTTTTTCTGTTTTGAAAATATTAGGGTAAAAACCACCCGTAAAATTTATAATTATAAAATATTTATAATCTTTTAGGATTTGTTATGGATAACTCACATTTATGCTAAATTTCATGAATGTAGCACCTCTAGAAGTGCATTTATATGAATTTCATTGTTTAAACTTTATGAATTTTTAACGGCCATAATACAAAACTTTTATGAAATTTTCAATGTCATTTACGAATTTATTACATCCGAACGAACAAAAATTTTCAAATTTCTATATTCCCGTTTTCATTATTTGGCGAATTCTACAGGTAGAAAAAATTTCAGCTTGATAGCTCATTTAGAAATACCTAAACCATGAAATGTTAGTAACATGGTTTATAATTTTACCGGTTAAGAAAATAAACATTGTCGCAATTTTCCAATTATTCCTCCGATTATTTTTTTCGGTTCACCTATGTATTAAATTCCAGCTCACCAAGTATTGTAGTTTGGGCCAGACATTAGTATCCTCCTATATATATATATATCCTATCTCCTATATCCTCTATAAGAAGAGTCGATATAGAATGGTATGATATAGGATACTAGTGAACGTGAGCTTGCATTCTGCAAGCATTTTCTCTCACCTTAAAGTAAAAATTACGCTTTTACTGTTTTGAAAATATTGGGATATAAACAACTCCTAAAATTTATAATTATAAAACAGGTTTTTAGCATTTCTTAGGAATACCTCACATTTATGCAAAATTTCATGTATATAGCACCTCTAGAAGTGCATTAATAAGAATTTAATTGTTTAAACTTTATGAATTTTTAACAGCCACAATATAAAACTTTCATGAAATTTCAAATGTTATTTTCCACCGGAACATTATTTCCTAACTTTGTTAAAATTTTCAGCTTCCTGGCTATAACTAAAGTACATAAACATTAGTGAATTTGTTTAACATTTGAGAATTTATTACATCCAAACGAAAAAAATTTTTCAAATTTCTATATTCCCATTTTCATTATTTGGCAAATTCTACATGTAGAAAAAATTTCAGCTTCATAGCTTATTTAGAAGTACCTAAACCATTAAATGTTAGTAAAATAGTTTATAATTTTTACCGGCCAAGAAAATAAACATTGTCGCAATTTTCCAATTATTCCTCCAATTATTTTTCTCGGTTCACCTATGTATTAAATTCCAGCTCACCAAGTATTGTAGTTTGGGCCAGACATTAGTATCCTCCTATATATATATATATCATTCTATAAGCACTTATCCTATATCCTCTGTAAGAAGAGTCGATATAGAATGATATAGGAGGATACAAAATTATGAGGCACTTCCAGATGTGCTGGAAACTTGAAATTTGGTAGGATTATAGGTTTTTAGTCACAACCAAAGGAAAAATCCGAAACTGGCAAAATTCCTATTTTGAGGAGCTATTTCGGCCCCTTTTTGGCCCATAAGAAAACGTAAATTGATGTAGAGGTTTATATATTTGCATTTTAAAATTACTTCCAATCAAGATACGAATGCGAGACTTAAACTGTCGGATAGGATATAAATTGTAGTTTCTTATTTTTGAAGACAGAATTCAAATTAGAGTAGAATTGACGTAAATTTATAGGTTTCATTGCAGAAAAGTAATTTTCTGGGTCTAACAATAGGCTTCCTAGGGCAACTGGCTTAATCCTTTCATATAGGTAAGCTTTTAATGGGAATCAAAGGCTTATATTTTAATGCCATTAATGTTAAATTACGACTAATGACGGAAATCCGATACTGATATAATCTCATTTTTGGGGATTTTGCCCCAGTATTGCTCTACTCGAGAACCAAAACGGTGAGGCAGCTCCATGTGACCTAGAGACTTGAAATTTAGCACGATTATAGAAATGTTGTTGCAACCGAAAATAAAATAAAAAAATAGCAAAAATTCAAATTTTTACGTGGGGTTTAGCCCCATTTCTACGCAATACGAGTGTGAACATCATAAGGCACTTCTTAATGAGATACAAACTTGAAATTTGACACGGTTATATGGTTTTGGACACAATCAATTGGGAATAATTCAGAATTGTAAAAATGCTAATATTTAAAAATGCTTGCTTAATGCAATCACATATTATAAACATATAAACAAACGTTTCATGGTTTAGTTACTTATAATTGTGCAACAATGCTGAAATTTTTTCTAACGGTTGATCTTACCAAGTTCGGAAAACGGGATTATAGAAATTTGAAAATGTTCATTTATTGATCCGTAAAACATTCATAAATGTTTAAAAAAATTTACTAATGTTTCTGCACTTTTATTAGAGCTAGAGAGCTGAATATTTTGAGAAATTAGGGAATGCTACTCCAGCGGTAAATAATATTGAAAAATATAATAGTTTATTACTGTGGCTGTTAAAAATTCATCATTTTTAAACAATTAACTTTATATAACTACACATTTAGAAGTGCTACATCGATGAAATTTTGCAAATTGTGAGGTATTCGTATCAAATGATAAAAACTATAGAAGTTTTACAATTATAAATTTTAGGGGTTGTTTTTATTCCAAATTTGTCCATAATGTGAAACATTAATCGGCGCAGAGGTGCAAACTTGTGCACTTTAAAATTATCTGTCTATTCTACTCTTTATATTAAGATGAGATAAAATGCTTGCAGAATGCAAGCACACATTAACTAGTATTACAAAAAAGTATCTAATTATTATTGAAACGCAAAATGGATGAGCATAGGAAAAAACTTGCATGTTAGCATGAAATGCTCAATTCAGTTTTTATTGATAAACTGATAAAAAAACACAAAAACTTTAACGTAGTAATTTAATCATATATCTTCAGTAATTTTCACTTAAAATATGAAATAAAATAAGACGAAAGGCATATAAAAATAACTTAACTTATATCCAAACATACCTATAATGCGAATGACACGATTACAGAAAAAGAAAGTTCACTGTTTATTCGAAGAATTAACCTGTGTATAGAAGACCATAGATAATGAAAGAAAAACATACAATCAAATCAGAAGATATTAAATGAGTATTTCATCAACTATTTCTGCGTTTACGATATGTTTATAGTTCAAACGTAATTTGTTTACATCGGTTGCTAAGTATATCCAAATGCTGAGCAATAATGAAAAATAAGATTTTCCCTTCAATTTGTCTTATTTGATCTGTAACCCCCTCTTTTAAAAAATTATTCCAAAAGAGGAGATAATTTACCACAAAAAAGTTTGCGAGAGCATATGTCTGCGATATATATGTAACGAGTTAAAAATTCGAGAAATTTACGAAAAAATTTTAAATGGAAATCCCATATAAACGAAAATATTTTATTATAATTAAATAGTACACCGAATCGGTTTAAAAACCTTACTACACCACCGTACACATGATAACGGTTAATATGACACCTTCCTCTTTTTTCTGCGTGTTGTAGTTTCTGAGCCTTAGCAGAACATACACACGAACACCTTACTTTATAGATATGTACTAGCTTTTCGTACCCGGCTTCGCCCGGGTGCATTTCGGACTGCAAATAGTTATAATTTTTCCCCCTTAGAAGAGAAAATGATACATACTAAAACTTCTCCTCTCCTTTCTGTAAACTACATCAGGAGTCTTGAAATAAAGTGGAAAGAACACGAAACGAACCAATACGAAAACTACAAAAACCACCAAGAAAAAAGAAATGAATTAAACGCTAACCAATAGCCGGCAGAAAAGGATGTAAACCGACAAATAAATAATCGTGGAACATAAATTAAGAGTACAACCAAAGAATATAAGTTCAATGTAAAAACCACCAAGAAAAAAGAAATGAATTAAACTCTAACCAATAGCCGGCATAAAAGGTGTAAACCGACAAATAGGTAATCAAGGAACAAAAATCAAGAGCACACCAAAGAATATAAACATAGACTACAAAATGAACAACTAAGAACGAAAACAAAGAAAACAAACAAAGAACACAAAAAATGGACACGAAACGTGTTATTTAATTGTGTTTTTCATCGCAATTAATTGAATAATAGATTGAGATATTCGAACGAATCGATTTTAAATAATGTAGTAAAATGTTTTACTTTTCTAACGTAATTAATTACGTGAGTGTATCGGTAGTGTTTACATTTTACCCATGGAACCGCAGACACGAATTCTTAATTTTAGTTCAGAAGACATAATAAAGTTCAACAAAAGTATTATTCAAATAAAATCTTTCGAAATTCACTGCGTTACGTGTTCAAAATGTTAATCTAATTTAGTTCTCGTATTAAAATAACAATTATTCAAGAGTGAACCTTATTTCCAATTGATAAAACTCTCTTTTAATTCAAAACGATATTATATATTACAAAAAAATATCTAATTATCATTGAAACGCAAAATGGATGAGCATAGGAAAAAACTTGCATGTTAGCATGAAATGCTCAATTCAGTTTTTATTGATAAACTGATAAAACAAAACACAAAAACTTTAACTTTATATATCTTCAGTAATTTTCACTTAAACAAAATATGAAATAAAATAAGACAAAAGGCATATAAAAACAATTTAACTTATATCCAAACATACCTATAATGCGAATGACACGATTACAGAAAAAGAAACAGTTCACTAATGTTTATTCGCAGAATTAACCTGTGTATAGAAGACCATAGATAATGAAAGAAAAACATACAATCAAATCAGAAGATATTAAATGAGTATTTCATCAACTATTTCTACGTTTACGACATGTTTATAGTTCAAACGTAATTTGTTTACATCGGTTGCTAAGTATATCCAAATGCTGAGCAATAATGAAAATAAGATTTTCCCTTCAATTCGTCTTATTTGATCTGTAAGCCCCTCTTTTAAAAAATTATTCCAAAAGAGGAGATAATTTACCACAAAAAAGTCTGCGAGAGCATATGTCTGCGATATATATGTAAGGAGTTAAAAATTCGAGAAATTTACGAAAAAATTTTAAATGGAAATCCCATATAAACGAAAATATTTTATTATAATTAAATAGTACACCGAATCGGTTTAAAAACCTTACTACACCACCGTACACATGATAACGGTTAATATGACACCTTCCTCTTTTTTCTGCGTGTTGTAGTTTCTGAGCCTTAGCAGAACTTACATACATACATACACCTTACTTTATAGATATGTATAGATAGATAGATAGATTATTATTTCAGACGTAAACTCAAGTAACTGTACGAAATTTTATCAAAATCGTTAGAGCCGTTTTTAAGAAAATCAGTTGTTAAAGTTGCCTAGAATAACCCAGCCTTAATTCTTGTGCAATTTCTTCATAGTTTCTATAATGTAGGATAAAATGCCTAAGTACATCGAAGATTTTATTCAATTTCGTTCTACCATTTAGACTCGAGAGCCGCAAACATGCGGCCTGGCGAAAAATTTTCGGACTCTGGTACACCTAAAACGTATATCTCGTGGTAGATTATTTTCGCGAACTCAATACAGGGTTATTCAAAAGTCCGTGAAGAATTTCGTAAATGTATTACACAAAAACTATAAGAGATAGAACAATGAAACAAACACCATATGATCAAGAAACACTTCAAGTTTTTAAAGTATTTAGTACTTCCTCAGTATACTACGTACCTATATGAATAAGTAAAATACTTTATTACCGAATTATTTGTTATTTTAATGTGCACTTTCCTGCAAAAATCATATAAAGTAGCTATGATTAACTTTTTGTACTTATTTTCACAAAAAAAACTATTTCATACTTAACATAAGCTATCATAATTTTGAATAGGGAAAATAGTGACTTGGAATGATTACCCAAGGAATACGAACATAACTGCCATAAACGGCATTTATCTTTCAAATGTTATACACAAATTTATAGAATAAATAATTTACCTCATACTTCCTCGGAACTTTGAATTAGTCAATATTACACTTTCTTACATAAACTATTAAAACCTCTAAATCATGACCTTTTCTAGATAGTTGCATTTAACTAATTAAGTTCACAAGAACCGCGACGAGGCAATATTCTTGCGACAAGCATTACACAAAACAAAACACCCTTGTGCTCAAATTGTTCCACAGATGTATAATAAAACTTCAATTTAGACTCAAAACGTTAAAATTACGAGTTAATGGCGTTACAACACGTAATTTAACATTTTTAAAAGAAATATAAACTAATACACGTTCGGATTAGCGACCATCTTCGACCCAAACTGAATAAAACTGCTATAATATTATTGAATATACATTAAGTGAGGATACCTGAAAAATGTAGTGCAAATCCTTCGTGTCGAAAAGTTTTTTGTTTTTGTATCATAGCATGACGAATTCCTGTCGCGCGGGCCGAACTACTGTAAACTGCAGCTGCACTAGCGCAACTGACGGCTAAACAAACAACTAACAAAAGTTGAACAAATTTGCAATATTTTAATTATTATGAAGTATTTCCTGCAAGAAAAAGTTAAACCTATCTTAAATAATTTATGAAAACTGATAAAAATGTGAAATTACACACAAATACATATGAAACAATCAAATTCTTGTATGAACGATAAAATTCCAAGACTTAATAGGCCATTCCACAAATATACCGTAGTAGATTTGCCGATTCATCAGTAATTTAGATGCCCTTCAATCACAAGTTGTACTACTAAAAACAAATCACCAAAACATAAAATTTGCGTATAACAATGTCCAAATACCAGAAAAGGATTCGTTGACTGAAAGAATTCCATCGGAAAAGTTTGCAGAAACATTTTCATTGCATGCAACTGACTTGCAGACTACATATTTCACAGCAGTGACATTTTACCTAATTGCGGTAAGGTGTAAATACGTATATATTTGCTGAACTTAGGTTTTTTCGGGTTATCCCGCAAAAAATTTACGCACAAGCACCCGCGAAAGCTTCAACCAATTAACGTATATATTTATATACACAACTATGTACACTCTACAATCTACACTCAATGGAGAAACGATATAATTCAGAAAACTACTCATTTAAGTTACAAGACATGTAGACATGACACACAAATATATTTAAAAAGTGTGAATGATTGTGCGTTTAAACAAGTGATTAAGGATTGTACACGAGTGGCATTATATAGTGAAACCCTTATTGATCTGATGATTACTAATCTTGTTGAAATCTTTGAAACACCAAGGATTACTGATCACCTTATCGTTAAGGTTTTAATACCAAAAGAATTAGCCAGCTTTTGTTCTAGTCGGCTAAAAGTGAAAGATATCGTTTAAGGGTGATATTAATAGTATGAAATTTTTATATAATGAGAGGGATCTTGATATTAAATATGATTGTTTTTATGAAAGTATTTTAAAATTAATGGATGTTCATATGCCCGAAGTTGAAATTGTGCGCAGATGTGGTAAGAATTGGTTCAATAAGTATATTTCGGTTGAAATAAAAATAGGTTTAATAAATATAAAACTTATAGGATAAGATGTGAAAGATTGGGAAGAATACAGGAGTAGGAATAACGTGACTAGTCTAATAAGACAAGAAAAATGTAAATACTATGAGCAAAAAATTGATTCATGTAGTAGGGAACCTAAGTTGATGCGGAAAACACTTAAATCACTTGTTGGTAACAAGAAGACTGAAGTGTATAGTAACATTAGGTTTAGTGATAGGAATGTGGAAGTGAAATCTGAGATAGCAAGTGAATTTAATAATTTTTTTATTGAAAGTGTTTGTGACATAACTCAATCTCGAATTGTGGCAAATATTTTGAGTTTGAATCTAGAAGTGAACAATGGACCACTTTTAAGCTAGTTGATACAAAGTACTTATATGATATAGTATATAGTTTAACAAATAAATCTAGTCCAGATGATATGGATTCAAGTTTTCTAAAGTTGTATTTTGAGGAATTGTGTATTTATTGAATCTAATTAATATATCTTTAGAAATGGGAGTGATACCTGGAAAATGGAAAAAAGCAATCGTTGTACCTTGCAGCAATAGAGCTGAAGAATTTAGACCTATTAACATGCTATCTACAATAAATAAAATTGTGGAGAAAATAGTTTGTAAACAAATTGTTGAGTACATAGATACAAATAATGTTTTGGTGATTAGCAATCAGGTTTTTGGCCTGGTCATAGCTGTGAAACTGTTTTACAATATGTATTACATGAATGGAAGGAATGTATAGATCATGAGGAAATGGTTTGTGTAGTGTTCTTGGACTTGAAAAGAGCTTTTGAAACAATAGATAGGAGGAGATTTGTGCATAAATTACAAAGATATGGTTTTGGTGAGACAGTGCTGAAATGGATTGAAAATTATTTAACAGATAGGTATCAGATAGTACAGTGTGAAGAGTATAGCTCGACTGAGCTTGGAATTCCTCAAGGTAGTTTGTTAGGCCCTTTGTTACTTATTTTGTATATTAATGATACAGGAAAGTATATGAGATATTGCAAATATCATCTATTTGCCGATGACACAGTTATTTAGGCTTCGCATAAGAATGACATTGTAATTAATTACATAAATGAAGACTCTTGGTTGCTCAACGATTGGTTTTCGGTCAATACACTTAAATTAAATACAAATAAATCAAAGGCAATAATATCAGGGAATAATTCTCAATATTTAAATAATAAAAATTGCAACCCGAGAGTTAGGATAGGTAGTGAAGGAGTAAACTTTGTTGATACTATTAAATACCAATTGGTGTCATGCTTGATATATATAAATTATGTAGTATCTAAAAAAATTCTAAAAAATTAGGACATTTCTAGATTAAGTGCATTCCTAACACCAACGAGTATTAAGCAGGTGTATGATTGTATTGTTACCACACTTGCTCAAGTTTTGTATATGGCAAATGTTACAGATAAGACTACAAATCCTACAGAATAAAGGAATGAGATTGATTCTCAAATGTAATAAATATACAAAGATTGATCTAATGTTACATATCGTCGCTGTTTTTATGAAATCTCCTACGTGACAAAATTGGCCATTTTGAGAGTTTGATAACACTGGATTATATTCAGCGCGCTCTATCATAAGGAAAACCTATTATGTTGTCAAAATTACAATTTGGGCACTTTTCAGTAATAGAAATGGAATATCCCATGTGCTTGATAAAAAATTGCTGCTAAATACCTCCTATGTGCTCAAAGCACACACAGAAGGTGTTGTATAAAGGAATTAAGGTTGATTCTTTCTCCCAGAAAGACGTGGGAGCTTTTATCACATAGAAAGTATTGACAGCACTGTTGTTGACTGGACTGTTGGTGGGTTAGGCACATGGAGTTAAACTATTCTTGTATTTTAAGTGTATAGTGATACCTGCAGTGAGGTTAATTTTAATCAAATGGTGATGAGTTTATTTTAAAGGTACGTTGAGGAATAATAGTATTACTGATAATGAAACAAAATTTATAATGCTTTATTTAAATAACCTTTGCTGTTACTCCACTCGATTAATTTGCTGATATAGTTTAGCCTACAAAATTGATGTCACCCTTTGCTAAGTTAATAGATTTTATACGTAATGTTAATGATAGAATGAGATCATCTTGGCCCAACTCAATTAAATCAGTACTTATTTCATTTTACATTTTAGCAGGCATTATGGCATCTTATGCAAGGAAAATGGTGGATATAGTTGCTATTGCAGTTAATGAAGGTGAAGAAAATGGAAAAATGCCTAACAAGGGGAAGGCACTACTGACCCCCAACCGATTTGGCTGAAACTTCGTAGAGATAATGTCCATGACGTCCGATTAACGAAAATATATACATATCAGGGCCAATACTCAGCCGTTTTTATTTTATTAATAAAAATGTTATTATTTCCCTAGTCACTGCTTAGCTACCATACACGGTAACGTTGCTTTTCATAGGCGGCGCTAGCGTAGCTGTTAATGCGCTTGGCTGTAAATGTCAAGGTATGTTGTTCGAGTCCTTGTTCCGAAATTATTTTTCATTTTTTTCCACATTTTCACTTTCATTTTAAATGCTTATTTCTTAATAACGCTATATATTTTTATTTTTTAATAGTTAATATTTTTAATATACTGATGTGCAGTTTTGAAGAATTATTTGTAGCGTACATAGCTGTTGGTTTTCCTCGTTAATAATTTTTCATTGTAAAGCTATTTATTATTGTCCTCCCCATGATTAAACAATGAAAAGAAACTTATTGTCTTGCACGTATTGTTTCACAATCATGACATTGTCGAAAAATTCTTTGAAAGCATTTGGAAAAGGATCAGATAGGAGCGACCTCAAGTGCTACAAGATCAGTGTTACTTCTTTCATCAGAGCATTGTGAGCATTTTAACTAGTGTGTTTCGAAGTGTATTTCTAACATACTACAGTTTTTGCTGATTCAAAAATGGAATATACTGCTTCAACATCTTCAGCGGGGAATCCTGTAACGAGCAAAAATGTTACATCTTTTACGTCTCCTCCTTTGGACGACGAAACAGCGAAAGATGCATGAAACTCCTTTGAAAAAATGGATTGATGTCGGATAAAGAAGTTCCCGAAAGTGAATGTGGCCGTAGTATTGTAATGGAGTATTGTAATGGTCCAAGAAATTTATACACGTGTTGTGGATATGCTTGGCGAGATGAACTTCCATAAAGATTACGATCTGGTGGGGCCCGAAGAAGTCGAC
Source organism: Uropetala carovei (assembly GCA_036926305.1). Taxonomy (NCBI): domain Eukaryota; kingdom Metazoa; phylum Arthropoda; class Insecta; order Odonata; family Petaluridae; genus Uropetala; species Uropetala carovei. Next base: position 25,503,897 of record JAXCHB010000001.1, read on the forward strand.
GAAATTCACGGGTATGAGGAAATAGAGTTAGCTTATAGTTATATATACTATCATTGTGATTAGGAATTTTATTTAGAAATAAATGGATATTTAAACATAAAGCAATACTAGGAAATTAGGTAATAAATACTTTAAATGATGAAAGTGAAAATGCGGGAAAAAATGAAAAAAAGTTTCGGGACAAGTACTCGAACATCAGATCTTCAGATTTACAGCCAAGCGTGCTAGACACTCCGCCAACACCGTTATCTACGAGATCCTTTACCGTGTACGGTAGTTAAGCAGTGACTAGGGAAATAATAACTTATTTTTATTAATAAAATAAAAACGGCTGGGTATTGGCCCTGATATGTATATATTTTCGTTAATCGGACGTCATGGACATTATCTCTACGAAGTTTCAGCCAAATCGGTTGGGGGTCAGTAGTGCCCTCCCCTTGTAAGAATTTAGTGAAAAATGAGAAAGACAATATGCCCCAGCAAGATTTAAGTGAGATTATACTGAATCCTGACAATGAACTGTATGAAATTATTAGCTCAGCTTTGGGTACTGAAGGTGAGGTAGTAATACCAGTATCAGGCAATGAATTCCTTACAGCACAGAGTACCATGGAAGATCCAAAAAGAATTATTCCATCTGGAAAAGGAACCAATGTAGTCTTAGAACCAACTGAGGAATTAACTTTCAAGAAACTTTAAGAATGCTGCTAAAGCCTCTGCAGGTAATGAAAATTTGGTTCTTACAATGGATTTACAGTGTGTTCTATTATGCCCAAAATTACTTGTCTCGAAATTGTATTACAAACAGAAACTACAAGTGCACAACTTCACTCTTTATGAGCTGAACAGTGGCGATGTCAACCTGTATGTTTGGCATGAAGCCAATGGAAATGTCACTGCCAATGAGTTCACAACTTGTGTAGTGAATTTTATTTCAAAAGTCCCAGAATCTATCAATAAAGTCACTCTTATTTCAGATTTCAATTAGTGAATCCAAATAGAGACATCTTCAGGAAATGAAAGAAGTTATAGAAAAGGATAACCATGCTTTCTATGACAGCCTTCCTTATAAGCCAGACAAGAAAAGAAAATAAGAGATTTTAAAGAAAAACAATTTAAAATAATATTGTGAGACTGAAGAAGTTCTTAGTTCTAGAGAGTTCACTTGTTTGAAAAAATTTAAAATAATATAATAAGACTGCAGAATTTGTAATTTCTTAAAAGGTTCTTTTAATAAAAATATTTGAAAATAATATTGTAAGATTGCAGAAGTATGAGTTATAAAGAAAGTTCTTATGACTGAAATACTTTAATATTGTAAGACTGCAGAAGTTTTAAGTGATAAAGAAAGTTCCTGTCATTGAATATAATTTAAAATATTTTGGTATAGCTGCAGAAGCATTTTGTTAAAAAGAAAATTCTTGCGATGGAAAAATATTTAAAATAATATATAAGACTAAAGAGATTCTTATCAAGTGGGTTTCAGAAATGCATATTCTGTAAAACTTCAGTAAACTTCATTTGAAAATTATTCACATAAAATGTATATTCTATGTTTAGAAGTTATTTCATAAAGTGAAATGCGTTATTAAAAATATTGAATTAATACTTTTACATAAGCGCCTTATTATTCACTCAATAAAAATGCTCCTATGTATCCCAAATCAGCAGTTTAATACCTCCTATGAAAAAATTCTAAGGAAACATTCGTATTGCTAATTAGGTACTATTGATAATAATTTATTTTTATATTGTGTAATTTTATATTATGCAATAATATAAATCAACAGATCCCATGATAATATGATAGATCTTTATAAATTTTGTTTTTTATCTCTCCTGATAAATTATCATTTTGTCACATAGGAGATTTCATAAAAACAATGACGATATGCTAAATTGGTTAAACTGCTCGCAAGTAATTCTATTTATACATAAAATAATGCCTAAATACTATGAAAATTTATTAGTACGTAACAGTGATATACATGGGCATAATACTAGAAACCAGAATAATTTGTATAACCATAGTGGAAATAAGATAACTACACAAAATTCAGCATTTTTAAAGGATTGCAGTTATAGAATAATTTAAGTATAGATATTAAAAATACTGTGAATTTAAATGTGTTCAAAATTAAGTTGAAAAGCTGGCTCAGGGAACAAGAGAAGTAAACTGTATTACTTATCTATTACTATTTCGTCCTATCGTATGAGTGACTTATTCATTGTATTGTGAATATATATTTTTTGTATTATGAGAATAGCAATAGCTAAATAAACTGAGATTATCGTTATATTATTACAAAAAATACAGAATTACTATCAACATATTGAAATGTACACATCTAACTTATTTACAGAAAAAGATATAATTACTAAAAATGTTTTACAGATATTACAACTCTGTATATAAACGATGTCTCAAAAATAACGATGCATACATTTAAGTACACATTCAACAAGATTAACTGTACAAATTATATGCTTCAATTTCTGTTAATACAAAATGTATTTTTAACAATCATTCGATACAAAATCTGTCAAGGCTGACGTGGTACATATTTCACAACCTGCTCAAAAGGAAACATCCACAGACTTGAAATGTCATGGACACAATGATTAGTTAGTGAAAAATGAAAGTATTTGACAGACCTCATTCCTGTATAGTATTAATGATCTTAGTAATTCTTAGAAGGTACGTTCACACTACATACATGTATATGACAAATACAAATACTTGTATGAGACTTGTTCTATACTTACATACCATTCAGTATATACAAGTCTAATGCAAGTATAATACAAGTATAAATTTATTAAGCATTCACATTTGATTATACAAGTCAGCAGTGCCGGCCCCAGAAATTGCAGGGCCCAATTAGAAAACTTTTGGCGGGGCCCCTACATCTAAAAGGCGTAGTTTGAAAAAAAAAAGATTTGAGAGAGGCACAGCAAGCGAGGTCCAAAGGGCAGAAGCAACGAGGCCTAAAAGGCCGAGCCAGGAGATGGGGATCCGGGATGGATCCTAGGCCGCCAACGCATTTTCTGCATTCTGAGAGCATCAGATGGCCTCTCATGAGACCAATTGGGTATGGATGGGACACTATGGATAAATCTAAAAAGAATTATCACCAATAGATAGTTTGGAGCCCCTATACCATTGCGGGGCCCCCTTACCGCAGGGCCCGATTGGGTCCAATAGGTACAATTGGCCTAAGGCCAGCCTTGCAAGTCAGTAAACAATATGTCTTCAGACGAGGACTATCTCTTCTTTTGTGCTGCTGTAAATTATGTTAAAAGGAAAAATGTCGATGGTGGATAGAATTTTTTGTGCAAAAGTAGCCACGGTGCATATAAATCAATCATGAATGATTTAAACATCGAAGACCGACAAAGTAAGTATTTCATCTCATACAGTTATGCTAGTAGTACAGATATATTACATATAATTGTGAATTTTTCAGGATTTAAAAATTTTGTACAGATGACACCCAGTGATTTTGAATGCTTAGTACAAATAGTGGGCCCCAGAATTGCTGCACAAAATACCTCATTTCCAGAAGCCATTTCTTCAGCTGAACAACTCACTGTAAAAAAACAAGCAACCCAGTCATGTGTTTTATATGTTACTAGCTGAAAGTACCCCGCGATGCCCGGATTATGCCAGACCCCTAACTAAATGACCAAGAGAAAGTCGCCTTTACACTGTAATCCATAAATCTTAAGAATTTTAACTTGTAAGAACATTCAAAATGGGATCGAATCTTTAATAAAGCATACTTACCTTCTAATTACAGCAAATGCCCCATATATTGCTGTGTGGTGTGTGTCATTTACGAACCAAAGAAGCATTTGTCACTTTCTGGGGAAATGTTGGCGTCCTAGAAAAACTTGTATAGATTAGACGTTTTATTCACAACCACAAACTTATGTCGAGTGACTTCTATGGAGAGTATTATAAATGTGCGTTAGTAAGCACTACAGATGTATAATATAAAGGTTTTACTTACTAAAAGGTAAGATTCCAGCATACACACGATGAATTGTCGTTATAAACGCTTCCCATACGCGGTCAACAGAATAATTATCCTTAACTATGTACGTTGCTATACATAATTAATTTCGACGATTAAACAGTTTGAAGCGAATAACGCTATTCTTTCACCTATTTGAAGGTTTAATTGGCATTAATTGAATCGGAGGCAACAATTACGGTCGCCTTGACAATGTCCGGAAAGAGTACGATATATCCGTAAAATTTCGAAAACAATTGCGTATTTCTGAATGATTCGATCGTCTAACATGTAAACTTCGCATGAATAAGATAGTATAGAGTTTTAGCCATCGAATAAAGCAAAAACGAAGAAAATCAGTCCATATTTGTATGTTTTAACGAATGAAGGAAAAAAACCTTACACTTTGAAAAATCAGAAATCCCATGTAAACTTATGGGAAAATAAAATTGTCTCCTGGAATCGAACCCAGGTCGATTTTGGAAATCCCAGGTAGCCTATGTTACTCGTAGAGTCATATGAAGTCAATTTGCAAAGTTTGGTCCCGATGGCTCAAAGGGCGTGAGAATGTATAAGGAACACGCGGACAGACATTCACTTTTATTACATAAGATAATGCATTGAATATGGATTTAGAATGTGCAAGTATAAGGTCTTTTAACCCATATCTGCCCAGTGGCAACATTTGTTGCCAAGCAATTTAGAATTTTTTTCTTTACATTAGAGCTACCTAAAAATGTATTTATATTTTTTTTAGAATCTCAATTTATTCTATAATAAATATACAAAGCCCGCATCATTTTTGTTTCCATACCCTTTAAACAAAAATTTCAAATGTTGCTGTATGTTCGTCCATTTCCACTGACCTCTTGTCATCTTTCTACTCTAAGTAGGATATAATTCCTGTGAAAGTTTTATGATATTCTCTCTCTCTCTCTATTTTCAAATTCTGCATTTTGCATGAGATAACCTGAAAAAATAACAATTGAAAAAATTGTTTATTATCACCACAATTGAACAGCAAGGGCAGATAAGATGTCACATTTAGGTATTATCCCGTATTTTGCCAATTCTTTTATATTTTCAAAACTTTATTATTTATTTAAGATGGACTGATTATTATGAGCTTTATTCCATTTTCAAAATATCAGGAACATTGATATTATTTTTAAATTTCAAGAATTTCAACTGGAGAAAATAATTCAAGGAACGTTTTCTATCTTTGAAAAAGCATTACTGAAACCTTTTTCAGCATATTGTGAAGGTTCTTTGTGGATACATGTTGGTCGGGTCATTGCGTGGGTCGGTTTATGACGGGGCTAGGGTGCGAAGGATCTGTAGGATGGCCTTGCTACTGAATGGATTGTCCTCCCTGCCATAAACCCCTAACTTCTCCGAATGTTAGAAAAATCTTTTTGCTACCACATGTGGCTACAGGAATATGTTCAGAACAGAAGAAGGGAGTTTTCAGTTGAAGATTTGCCTGTGTGCAGAACGAACTTGGAGCTCCTTACCATCTTGGCGAAACATTACTAGAAGTGCATCCTGAAAGTGTGAGAAAATAATTCCAGGTGATTGGCCAGGCATTAAATATGTAAGTGTCATTTGACAATAATTATTAGCCAAATAATGTTGATGACTGAGTGATAATCACCGACGTATTATAATTGTTAACATTTTTACTTTCTCCATACGAAGTAATGGGAAAGTATTGTGATCACGAAAAAAATCGACTTCGAGATGTCAACGGAAATACACGTTTTGAGGTCCCTAGAACACGTTTAGACTATTTTCGGAATGATGACTGTGTGTGTGTGCGTATGTGTGTGAGATTGTGGAGTATTAGAAAGAAATTAGTATATACCTGTACGTAAGGGAAATTGCGTTTTAAAGTTCTTTTCTTCATCATAAATAATCCATTTTCTTCCTATTTAATAACATTGCATGCACACATAAGGAAATTAAACGTTTGTTTGCGAGATTGTTTATCTTAGCAACAATGAAGTAGCCATGCAAGAAATTTTCCAAGTTCAACTCGATATAAGACTTTCTTGTTTGATTTTCTCAATAACGGCTACTCCTACGATAAAAATGTATAGGAAAGGAAATACTCTACTTTACCAGTTCTACAACTTTTATTTGAAAAATATTTTGATATGCGCAATACTTTATGAGATATGACAAAAATTTAATTTTTTGTCCCTAGTGAAGTGGTACCCCTGATTGGCATACATGATTCATTTTTGCGACTTTCGTACAATATCTGATTGAAAGTCCCTAATATCAAATTTCATGAAAATCCGTTTTGATAGAAGCCGAGAACGAACATGCAAGCAGACGGAAGGACCGACCGATGATAATAGACGCTCATGCTGTAAGCGAAACTCGCCTAAAAAAGAAATGCAAATATTACATACTATTTATTTGACGATACATTAATTTTATTCCAATTTCATGCATCCGGACCACAATGAGATACATTTTTTCTAATACGGACCATGGAGAAAACTAATTGGTGACCCCTGGTCTACAACATGAAAAAATCAAATACTTGTCTTATACAAAGCCTATACTCATCTAGATTCCTACTAATACATGTATTAGATTTGTATTTATCATACATGTATGTAGTGTGAACTCACCTTAACAGATAATACATACTGATATCTAATATATAAAATTGACTTTGTCGTCATCGGTAGGAAATCGGAACTCTCTAATGCTATTTTTAACAAACTTTCCGAGTAGCTAGAAGATTGACATTTGGTAGGAATGTTCGGTTCTTAAAGTGGAAGTCATATACGAAAAAAAATTTCCAAAATCGACCGGGGTTCGATTCCCGAGAATGATTTCCATTCCTCATAAGAAAACATGGAAAAATCGATATTTCGACCTGCAAACTTATTTTATTTTGCTTATTAAAATTCGCATATTTCACCAATGATTTTCGGACTTGGACTGTATTAAAGAAAAATAAATGCAGTTTCTTATTCTTATCGTCTTTTATCGCTTTCGAATCTAAATCTTTCGAATTTAACGTTTTGTCATATTTTGACAAAATTTAGCGTTTTTAACGTGAAGTTGCCTTGCCAACCGATTACATTGTTAAACTCGAAAACCTATTACTCTCACGTATGCTCACATTCTCTCCGGACCTCCATGGATCTTCCCGGCCCAATTCATAGGTATAAGAGATAGTTTTTACTTTCTCCAACACACGTAGTATAGAGAAAGTATTGTTTTCATGAAAAAATTCGAAATCGAGATTTCAACGGAAATACGTTTTGAGGTGCGCAAAGGGAGTTATATTGTATTACCATATAATACATAATTTTATTCGCCAAAGACGTCTGGCAGAAGACTTTCAGCTAGTATTTCATAAAAATGATATGTATGAACATAAGCAACAGTGTAAAACATACAACACATGCATCCAACAAAAATAAATTTGATTATGGTGTTAACAAAATTATAATCTGAGACAAATGAAACTATCTCGTGGAATGATTCCAGATTGACAGGTATGCTTAAAAAAAACTTTACATGGCCAAAGTAAACATGGTACATAACTCTCCAACCTTCGCAGCGGTCACATTCGAGGCCTGCCTTTCATGTGCTATGCGTCGGTTCTCGATCCGAGTTTTTATTTTTTGTAACAGTGGCATTATTTAACAGGCGTTTCTGTCGAGGTGCTTTATTTCTCCGTATTTTCCTAATTTTTACTACGTTGTTTTAATATTCCCTTTTTTGTTGATAAAAGCTTTTAATATTAAAGCAAATATTTAAGTGACTTCCAAAAATGACTTTTAATACTTTTTAACGTATGTAATCATTAAAAATTGATATCCAATGTCATTATCAGGGGTGTATATTCTAGGCTAGCTAGGCTAGCTGCGAAGCCCAGAGAATTCAAACAAATAAATGTATTCAGGAACGTGTGTGAATTCAATCGCTTTGACTAACCGTAAGATAATTAAGTCTCGCAAACAAGAGCTCCTCCAGAGCTGCTGACGCAACCCACTCAACCTTGTCTTCGCTGAGTGATGGCGAAGCCCTCACCAGAGGCACCACTGTCGCATTCCCACTGCAAAGGGAAAAGAGGTGTTGGAGGGGGGCGTGAGCCATACGTTCCAGTCTTCGCTTCGCTTCGAGATAGACTTGTGTGGCGGCTTACTTCCGCAAGGGTAAATACAAATTCTGCACGAGTTATTTTAATTTCATCTTATTGAATTAAAATGAGTGATATTATGTGTGCTGCATAATGAGTGCTTAGACTTAGTGAATTAAAATGAGTGATATAATTAAAGAACTGTTGGAAAAGACACCATTTTCTTAACAACTCAGTTTGTTTTTTTCAGTTTTTAAAAATATTCCTTGTTGAGGGTTAGGGTGAGATAGCCCATGTCTTGAACTCAGGATACGCCTCTGGTCATTATATAACATAGACTACTCGAAAACCAATTTTGGAATCTAGCTCCTTAATAATGCAGAAAGGTCCCATTTTCAGTCGTTACACATTCTCAAGTTATTATAAAATGTACAGTATATTGCCTCTACCGAAAAAAGTGACACGTGCAATATTTCGTTGTTAAATAAAAAGTCCATGGAAAACAAAATTAAATCAAGATGGAAATCATACACTGAGCAATTTAATTATAAGCGTTAAAATGGTGGATATGGCATTGTCTTTCAGGTTGTGTATGGTGGAGATACATACAACACCCTTTCCCTACGAATCCTCCCTCTACCCTGTGTTCCTTACTCCTGCCTGTCCCTCTGTATACCGACAATCCACCCCAGGGCCCATGGCGTCCAATGTTCTCACGTTATTCCCTCAGTTCTCGTCTAACATCCACCTCAGGATGGAAGAAAGCAAAGGCAGGCTTCTCACTCCGGTATTAATGCTTCGTAGATATAATTCTCGCATTGATTCGTGCCTTGCCTAATCCTCAACACTAGCAGGAGATCCACCATTCTGCGCCAGAACCTCTTCCATGTGTCTTTTTTCATCGTCAGAGAAACCAAGGAAACAAACTCTTGCTCCCTGGGAAGGCTTCGAGCGAAGACTCATCTGCAGAAGAAATGATTAGAAAAATAATTTCTCTTTCCAAGAAAGCACAAGTATATGGAGAAATCACTGTTAACGGAGACCGGTAGCGAGTAAATTTTTAGCTTCTTTCAAGATGCATTTTAAATGTATTACTTTATTTCTTTACATAATTCACACAACATATTATGCAGCCAAGAAAAGACACACTGGAGGGCATAAGAAGCCCTCATGTAACTAAACTAAATGTTATCTGTGTACATTCTAAATCCAGCTAAAGCAATGAGTGTTACTGTATAATAATGTCTAAGGTGTTGTAAGAATTAAAGAATACATTGTCTTTGTTTCATCATCATAACATTCAATACCGAGGTTTTTTTTAAACATCACCTATAAAAATGCTTATATAAAACAGGTCGCAATACCATGAGCGAGTAAATATTTTTTGTGGCGAGTAGATTTAAGTTGTATTTCTGGAGCCCTGCCTATGACAATTATCCCACAAACGGTAACAGAAAAGAGCATGGACACAATGGAAGAATATGGACCTTAGAATTTGAGAACAGATGCTCTGCCTATTTCTCTTTCAAGGATAGCAGAAACCATTAGATTCAAACAGATATATTCATTTAAAGTAGTCCTACTTGCCCAATTTCATGTGATAACTTAACACCACCCATCATTAAATCTACTAACAACCCAATTGTCAATGTGCCTATTAAACTGACGCCTTCATTTAACACAGTATGTTATCCTGTTATGCTGCTCAAAAGCACAATATTTTTAGAAGAGTAATTATCTTGCAAAGAAATGTACTTATTTTAACTGAAATATATTTAATTTTACATGTTTGTTTTCTATAAATGCACACAACAACTAAAAAGGCTAAGAGCATAATTCCATGAAAAATACAGGAAATGCAATATATCATCCAATAAGTCATGGGTTTGTTCAAATTCCTGGGTCTCCGAATGCTTTCAATGATATTGTGATCAATCAAGAATTGCAAACACTTTTCTTCATTACCGAACATAAAAATAAATTCCTCAAGGATTGCAATCATGTTGGAATGGAAAATTATCATCGCTTGTTAAACTAACGAATGAAATAAAATGGTAAACAACAACATAGTAACCGGAGAAAGGAAAACACGAAATAATAAACAAAAACATAGTAACCTTGAGGGGGGAAGGGGGGTATATACAGGCGACTCCCGAGTCTCGATTAATTCGAAATTTCGATTCCGCCGATCAATAATATACGTGGAATAAACTTCGCGTAGTTATTGGTTCTGACCAAACGCGAGGTTTAGTTTTGGTGTAGACGTAGTTATATCTCTAATTGTTTGAATTTGTGGTGATTTCACTCTTTTTTCTGTTAATCTTTCATTTAAATTTATTTATTTTATTGATTTATTTATAAATTTATCACTTGACATGGCATCTAAAAGGAAATGTAATAGTGATAATGTAAGGGAATCAAGTAAAAGAGGGCATAAGATTCATAGTCATGAATTGAAATTAGAAATTTTAAAGCGTGTTGAGAAAGGTGAAAGCCATACTGAAATTGCACGATCGTTGGGAATGTGTCCTTCAACTATTAGCACTTATGTGAAACAGAAGGTGAAAATTCTAGAAGATGTGATAAATTCACATAATTTGATAACAACAATAAACAGTCCTAGGCGCAGTGTTGTGACTTCTAAAATGGAAAAACTTTTAAAACTTTGGGTAGATGATCAGTGTCAGAAACATACTGAAAGCCATACTGAAATCGCACGATTGTTGGGAATGTCAACTATGAGCACTTAAGTGAAACAGAAGGAGAAAATTCTAGAACGTGATAAATTCAGGTAATTTGATAACAACAATAAACAGTTCCGCACCCGATAGCTCCTCTTCCTCCAACTGAAATCTTCCAACTTCTCAATTAATAAACCAAGTCCAGTAAGCGCAATGGAAAAAGATTTAAATTATGAAAATATTTTTAATTTTATTGTTTCTTTATTCTTACATTATTTTGTGCATTTTTAATAACTTTTATATTAATTTTGCTACGATAAATAGTTGTATGTATAGATAGATGTATGCAGTTATGTTATCCAGCTCGCGTGAGTCGTTTGTAACAAACGACTCTCGCGATCCAGACCAGGCTGTCTGTAAAGCATATTGCAAACATCTATCTTTGAAGTTCAAAAAACAAATTTATTTTTTCCTTTTCAGTGCAAAAAATAAGTTATACATTTAAAATATTTATTATATAATTTATTTATAATTTAATACTGTTGTATTAACATATTAGTAATGTTATTATATCTTTATAGAACGTAAGGGGAGACTTTTTCCTGAGATGCAGGAACGTATCCCCCGATTATAACATGCAAGTATATGGAAAAACGGCATTTGACACTCGAATATTCGAGATTCGAACACGTTTTCAGGAACGCATCCCCAACGACACTCGGGAGTCACCTGCAATACACTTTGACCCTCAACCCAAACTGGTCTTTTCTTTTATTGTCATAATAAGAAGGACGTACTACTAACATGTCTGTTACCAAAGAGGTAATTTCGAATGTAGCTGTCACAGTAAGATGGGTATAGAGATCGAGTTGTGCAGGGTGCCCAAGGCACCCTGACGGAAAGCCAATCACCCTCTCCATGCCAGCAGAGATTGGGAGCCCAAAGCAGAGCAAACACCCTAAAACTAGCAGTTTCAGCACAGAATTATTCTCCATCACGAAGATAGGTCTATGCAAATATGCAGGTGACTCCCTCAAAGGAAGTACGAATGCAAACCCAACTAAACTTATAGTCTGTTCACTTTCTTAAGTCTCTTGACCTTCATAGAGCAAGTAGCCGATCACAAACGTTTCCCCTTCCATCGCCCCTCACAACTTTCACGCGGGAGGACAGATACCGGTGCGCATTGCCAGCTCTTGCGGATTTTCGCATTCAGCTGATATACTACACAATTTCTAAATAACGTAACGTCCCTCCTGTTAGTCATTGCAGATCACAAACTCAGCAGGGTAACAAAAACAACAAAACAAATAACAAAAATAATAACAGAAAATAACAGTAACAATATCTTAGAACTCCACAGCAACAGCAAGGAAACGGCGGTAGAAATGGCAACGCAGACCTTTGTGAACGCTTCCCCACTACCTTCCCAAACGAACCGTCTCCTATTGGCTGCTGTTAAGGTCAAGAGACTTTAAATAGTGAACAGAGTATAGTAAGGCTTGATAGTAGGACGCAGTTCCGTATGTGGTCATTGCCCTTAGTGGCACTAATATGAGGAGGGAGGACATATTGCACTTTAGCCAAAAATACATTTAAATAATGTGCTTCTTTTATGACAATGTGAAATTTAATAGGATTTTTCACTGATCTGCCTAGAATGTTAACAAATGTATACCTGCATTTCAGGTGCATACGTTAGAAAGTGTATGAGAAGATGCTTAAATAAGAACTTTATCATATTTGTGTAAACAAAATAACTTGATCCAACCCAAAAGTAATTATTCTGTTAATTTAGCTGTACAACAAAAACAACACAGCTTTAACAATACCAAAAGGAAAAACAAAAAAACCTACAACCACCAACCAATTGCATTCAATGCAACTTTGCAAAAAACACAAACTACTAAATAAAAAAATACATGAAACATACCATTCCATCATGATCAGCCAAGAGGCCAGGCTCATTCCTCCTCTCCCAGCAATGATGGACCCATGCCTCCGACATTACAGGGTTCACTGATATTTATGTCCACCACAGCAATTTGCTATTAAATAGGTGGCTTTAGATCCCAAGTCTTGACGAATGCTGCCACCCATGTGGTGTATTAACGATACAGTAAAACCTGCTTAATCCGAAATTCACGGGACCAAAGAAAAAGCAATTCGAATTACGAAGAACCTCTATAATTCGCAATTTACAAAAAAGCATGATTTACCAAATTTAAAAAATGCAAATATAAATTACAGAAAAACAAAAGAATATGACACTACATTAAAATAGAGAAAAAAAGGATGTACTACACATGCATACCTCAAAATATGATGTCGATGAATACAAGTCAAATTTAGGATTACTCATTTAAACATTGAAACATATATGAACATATAATTAAACCACTAAAATGTTAATAATGTTTTTCACTTATTTCAACTTAAAAGTAAATAAACAAAAGAGTGTAATAAAATATTAATTTAAATTTATTTTTAAAAGTTGGTTATTTTCCCATTTCAATTTCAGGGCACTCCCTAGCGCAATGTGTTGCATAATGGCATCATCTTTTTCACAGATATTCATCGGCATATTCTGGCATCCCGGACACGTACCTTTGAAGAGTATCTTAAGCTTTTAAAACATCCTCCTTAGATGACAATGGCACATCCAACCTAGCATCGAAGTTATCCACATCGTCTTCTTCGTCGCTATCACTCGCAACGGTTAGTTTCAAACAAAACTTGGAATAAATATTATTCTCTACAACTTTGGTCCTTACGAAGATTACCAATAACGATGTTTTTAAGGAGATATTTAACGGAAACCGAAAAACCGGTTATTTATAAATAACTCCTAAACAATAACTCCTATAGAAAATTGTTTCAAATGAGAACTGTAGGAAATTACATTCTCTATAACATTTGTATAGAAATGTACATACAAAAATGATGTTTTAACGGAGAAATATCGCAAAAACCGAATCGGGTTTCGAATAAACTTCGACTTCGTTTAACCGTTATTGTCGAAAAACTAATCAGTTCTTTGTGCTCATGCTAAAGTGTTATATATGAAGTTTGGTAACGATATGGTATGTACTTTTTGAGTTAGAGCGCCCACGCTAACACACACACACAGACATCATTCCAAAAATAGTCTAAACGTGTTCTAGGGACCTCAAAACATGTATTTCCGTTGAAATCTCGAAGTCGATTTTTTTCATGAATACAATACTTTCCCATTACTACGTATGGAGAAAGTAAAAACACTAACACCTATGTGAAAGAACTGCATTTCAATGACACATTCAATCAAGGATATCCTCTTTAAGTTAACAGCAATATGCAGTCATAAGCAAGCTTTTCAAGACTAATAATAAACCAGGGCATCGAACCGGAACCGAACCGAAAACCGAAACCGTAAAAAACCATTATTTTTCCTGGAGTGAAACCGAACCCGAACCGAAAAAAAATATTTTCCTGAACCCGAACCGAAACCGAAAACCGTTATTTATTTCGTTCCATATTTTTCGGTTCGCATAAAATGTGGGAGCGAAAGAAGGGTTTTCCCTTTTGCTTTAGTTTGAGTCTTTCTGAAAGCCTCACGTTTAGAAACCGAATAAGAAAAGGGTTGGGTTTTTCTTGAGAACACATTCTCCTCAGCCTTGGGAAGGATGTGTCTTTGTGATAATATCTGTTGGCTCAATAGTAGGATTTTTCATGTGCATCTCAATACATAGAGAGTCTACAATACATCCTGCTGAGACTACCTGATAAACGAGACTACTGGAAAGGAACTTGGGCGGTACTTTGAAGACAGCCTCTAATTGTCTTGCCACTCTCCCCCCATGCATACCCCGTAGAGTGTGTTACCGGCTAAAATATTTCCCGATTCTTAACTTGGATTTTCCTTAAAGTTGGAGGTTAATGTCCTCATACACTTTCACTCCCTCTCCATATCCACTGAACTCTTGTATTCTGGTAGTCATTCTCTAAAACTTATCCAGGAAGGATCGCTCCGCAGTCGTGGTTTTGAGATATTCTTACTTCGGTTATCATTTGTTACAGGTTAGTAAATTTCTATTTATTTTATAGAGTGCATCTTAAAATGAGCACACATATTCGTATTGGTTGCTTAAAACTGAAGAGAAATTAAATATAAATGCGAATTTGTTACTTTTAGTGAAATATTTTGCCGACTGCAGAAACCCACATTAGAGACTCCGCCTGAAGAAAGTTCACGACAGACCGAATGTCTTATTTTCTTTTTGTTTGCATGTTTGATTGCAGGGTAATATGTAGATGTACGTAGATGTTTTTATTTGCTGCCGGGTGAAAATCACATGTTTTCGCTTATTGTTAGTAATAATTTTTCGAAACGGTACTTATCATTTCAATTTAATGAAATGATGAAGTTTAACATTCTCACACTACGTAAGTGATTAAAAATATTCAGTCATCGTAAATTTGTATCATGTTAATAAACATTTCTCAGCCTTTCTGAATTATTCAATTTCTGCGGCCTTCCTCATAAATATTTTATAGATTTTTTCATCCATTTAAGTAATCTCTGAATGAAAAAATTAAGCCGTGCATTTACAGTTTTTACTATAATACGAGCAGTGGACGTGATCTACAAATTTTTAATGAAAATAACGTAATATCTTACTCAACTTACTGGCACTATTGAGATAACGCGATCTCTTATTTTACCGCACGATTTGTAAATAAAAATATTAATAATTCATTATTAGGCATTCCAGCTTTAGCGCATATTAGCTTCGGTCTGTCCGTTCTTCTATCAGGATGCAATTTTTTTCCGTAGCTATTCAGCGGATTTTGATAAAATTTAGTACTAAGGACTAAGCACAGTAAATTAGAAAATGAGATGAATGCTTTGCATAATACAATAAGTTTAGAATGTTCTATCGCAGAAAACTTGCTCATTTATAATTTACTTTATACTTTCCTAGTATGCTGAAATCATTTGCGGCGCATGTATGGTTTGTAAATATTCAATTCAAAATATAATCTTAAATAAATAAGATACATACTAAATATTCACATTTAAATAATTTATTTACGCGTTTTGATTATGTTTTTAAATATCATTATTTTTATAGTGAAGCTGTATTTGATTTAATAAAAAAAAAACTTAATAAATCAATTCTTGAAAGTTTCCTAAAAATATTTTAAGGTCGGAGCGAAAAAAACCGGTTCGAACCGGTTCACTGACGCTTGCTGGAGCGAAACCGGAACCGAACCGAAATTTTGTGTTTTGAGTGAACCGGAACGAAAACCGGAGCGAAAAAAATTACGGTTCGATGCCCTGTAATAAACACACAAGTAATGAATTCTAATCGATAACAGAACCTGGTTAATAAGGTGAAAGAGTTTTAAAATAAATGGGACAGAATCCAAACATCTTTTACAGCAATTTTTATAAGATATTTCGCAAAGATAGAAACACTAGCTTGCCAAATCTTTTCTTCTAAAACCGGTAAAACAAAGGACCAAGCCACACATTGACTGGCAATATAAAGGACGATTGTCATTTGGTAGGAGCTTGCATTTCAATGAATACTCTAAAGCGGTTAGCCCCAGAATTTTTTCTTTGGAACGGTGAATTTTGTCATTTTTGCCCATAAAATTCTTCTAACACACAAAAAGTTTCAAATGTTCAGCACCAGTTTCTCAAAAGATCACTGGCACTCCAAATGACTGAAAGAGACAAAAGCGTTTCATTACATTAGCATATTTAGTTTATTATAAACAATAGAAAACAAAAAATTGAACTCCTCACTCAATTTTTATTTTTTGGCTATGAAAATTAAAAATGAAGCAAAATCTTGGGTAAATATGCTTATTACATACATATGTAACAGTTATTTGGAAACGTTTGAACAAGCAAACAAGTTTTGAATGAGTTATATTAACTGAACCTTAAAAATTGGTCCAAGATCAAGGCCATATACATTAGCAGAGTCAAACCTCGATTTAATGCCTCCCTATACAGCACTACCCCCACACAGCACCAACGTTAAGGTTAACAGAACTTCCGCATTATGATTACATATAGAAACCCTCGGTAAAACGCCACCCTCGCTCACCGCCATAAGCCACATCAGTGAATCCACAAATATATGGTTTTGCATCAAAAGTGAGTTCATTTTAATGCCATAGCTACTTGGGCAAAATTTGAAATAAAACATATCCTATATATAATTTTGGAAGTGTCTGTCCATCCCCCCGTATCTCAAAATCCATTCGTCGTGGAGATATGCGGCAAACTGCATTTTGTTTCTACGAGCTAGGAGGTCCCTAGAAAATTAGTTTCATTTTCATAAAGTCCCAGGTTTGAATCCAGGAGACAATTATATGTTCCCATAAGTTTACACGGGATTTTTGGGTTTTCAGAGTGCGAGGTTTTTTTCCTTCATTCAGTAAAACGTAAATATGGACCGATTTTCTTCGTTTTCACTTTATTCGACAGCTAAAACTCTATACTATCTTATTCTTGTGATGTTCTCATGTTACACCGTCGAGATTTTCAGAAATGTACAACTGTTTTCGAATTTTTACAGATATTCGTACTCTTTCCGGGCGTTGCCAAGGTGACCATCATTGTTGCCTCCGATTCAATAAATGCCAATTAATCCTTAAAATCACTGAAAGAATAGTGTTATTCACTTTGCAATTTTGTTTAAGCATCGAAATTATTGCTGTAGCAACGTCAAACTTTATACATATCAACGTAAATATTTACGGATAATTATTCAGTTAACTGCGTATGGAAGCCTTTCTAACAATTTAATCAAAGCAGTTCAATCTTCCTTTCATCGTTTGAATGCTGGAATCATCTCTTTGTAAGTGGAAGCATTATATTATACATCTATAATACTTATTACAGCAAATAGGCTCACGCATAAATTACAAATTCAATGAGAATAGGGACACGTTATTTTTGTTAACACATTACATGGTTATCTTCTCTTCATTGATAATCTACATAAACGGTTGCATTGATTGTTATATAAAAAAGAAAGGACAAATATTTGAATAAAAAGAAAAACAAAAGTTCGCGAACAATTACTGCATAGGGAAATGAAGAAACAGGAGAAAAAATCTGCTATGACCAGGAATACGAACCCGGGTCATCCACTTGCCGGGCGAATATTCTACCACTGAACTATTGTAGCAGACTAATCCTCCTGTTTCTGAGCAGCAATAGTTTCTTAGGTTAGAATTTTTTAAATGTAGATTTCTGACTGACTTTGCATAACAAATTGTCAATACGCACATGCAGCCATGCCCTCAGTGAGATTCGAACCCTCGAACTTAACATTGGGAGCCAATACATTAAAATCCTATACCGGAGAAATGCATTATTAGATTTAAAAGGGAATCATTGAGATCAACTTATTTTACATACTTCTTAATTTTTTATAAATCAATTGAATATATACTGCGCAAACATTGCGCGGGTTCAGCTAGTAAGTATAAAACCTTCTATGGAGACATTCTGAGTGACTTACTGGAGTAAATGTGAAATGGCTTAAGGGCACAAAACATGAAAATGTGGAGGATTCATTAGTTATTTGGATAGGGCAAGTGAATGCAAAATAAGGTACAATAACTGATCAAATGATTAAGGAGCAGGCAAAATTAACGGGAGATCAGATGGGCATCACAGACTTCGTGTACAGCATTGGGAGGTTGGATCGTTATAAGCAGCATTGGCGGCTGATGCAACATAGGAGACACGGAAAAACAGCCGAGTTGGGCAAAGAAGCAGTTGAAAGAAGTCTAAAAGGGATTTATGATATTTTAAAAACATTATCTCAGAGATGTTTACAATATGGATGAGACCGCTCTCTTTTATAGAATGCAATTAGACAAAACAATCTCAGGTGGGCCTGTGAATGGATGTATAAAAGCAAAAGTCAGAGTAACTCTTGCATTCTGTACAAATGCTGACAGGAGTGACAAAGGGATTGTTGCTGTGATTGGAAGGGCTGCAAAGCTTTGAAGCTTTAAGGATTTCAATCCATTGCTTTACGTGAATTACAAACACAATAATAAAGCATGGATGACTACCAGGGCCGCCGAGAGCCAGAGTGGGCCCTTGGGCAAATATCGTCGCCGGGTCCCTTTTTTTTGTTTTAAGTTAAAAAAGAACAGGGAAGCAGGCCCCTCGACAGCCCCAGGGCAGCGAACTCCCCCTCCCCTCTTCTCTACAGTCTTGACTCGCAATATTATAAGTAGAAATTGCAATCCATTAAATATTTTATCAGAATTACATATATGTCAGTACTGTATGTATCATATCCTAATTAGACTTGGTATGATTCGATTAAGGTCGATAAACAAAGAATATGTAAAAATTAAATATTCGACAAAAATTTCCGTCGATAAGTGTTGACTTTTCATCACTAAATGTTTTGCGAAATAGTCATGGTTTTTTAATTTTTTTTTCAAATTAACACCTAATGTATCTTAGTACAGAAAAGCAAAGCATAAAAGAAAATCAGTACTTGTCATAATAGAATACCACATCTTTTGCCTTCAGCACCGATAGTAGCATTAAGTTTGTTATTGAATGGTCAAGATTTCGTAAGGGTACAATTCAACAAATAAAATTCAGATTGCCATTTATTTCCGGGTATATTGTTATCACATTTACTATAATTTACAGAATAGCAGACATGAAATGTCTCATATTCGTGCATTTAATTCGATGGAATTCATCATTGTGTCAGCCTTATATGCGATATTCTAAGCTCAATGTTATAAAATATAACCAATAAAGAAA
Source organism: Uropetala carovei (assembly GCA_036926305.1). Taxonomy (NCBI): domain Eukaryota; kingdom Metazoa; phylum Arthropoda; class Insecta; order Odonata; family Petaluridae; genus Uropetala; species Uropetala carovei. Next base: position 25,523,505 of record JAXCHB010000001.1, read on the forward strand.
GAAAAGCTACCATATCTATAAAAAATCTAATGCGGCTAACACATGACTTCCTCCATATTTGAGGTATAGTTATTTAAATTATTATGAATAGCATTATAAGGCATAATTATTATTTCCTATCCCAAATTGCGGTGGCGCTGTGTACTAGAAAAAGCAAAATATATCCGAAATGGATGGTTCTACGAAAATTTCTTTCAAACAAAAATTGGAAGAAATATTATTCTCTACAACTATGGTCCTTACGAAGATGACCAATTATGATGTTTTTAAGGAGATATTTGACAGAAACCGAAAAAAACGATTATTTTCTATAAATAATTCCTAAACAATAACTGCTATGGAAAATTGTTTCAAATGAAAGTTGTAGGAAATTACATTCTCTATAACCTTTGTATAGAATTGTATATACAATAATGATGTTTTAATGGAGAAATATCGCAAAAACCGAATCAGGCTTTAAATAAACCTCGACTTCCGGTTAACCTGTATTATTCAAAAACTAATCACTTCTTTGTGATCATGCTAAAGTGTTATATATGAAATTTGGTATTAATATGACAAGTACTTTTTGAGTTATAGCGCCCACAATCCCATGCACACATACAGACACCATTCTGAAAGTAGTCTAAACGTGTTCTAGTGATCTCAAAACGTATTTCCATTGAAATCTCGAAGTCGATTTTTTTCGTGACCACAATATTTTACCATTAATACTTATGGAGGAAGTAAAAAATAGAGAGTAAACAATTCTGTTCTGTAGAACTGACGTATGATGACACTCCAAGTGCTTGGGGGAGAGGAGAGAAAAATGAGTGTGTGTGAGAAGTTTCAGGGTGCTAAGGGGTGATAAAAAGCAGTGGGTAGAGGTGAGAAAATCGAGATATGAGAAAAAGAAACGGGAAAGGGAGAAAACACCGCTCTTTGGCATCGGTTGCCTGTGTGCCTTGCTCCCAGGTATTGCGATAGGAAAACCGATCCTAGCACCAGGCTCCTGGGTATCCCCGCCCTCTTGACTACTATTGAATTTTGTGAGCAGATACAAAATTTCTACAAGGAGATGAAAATTAAGAAGCGTAATGTGCTTATGCTTCTGGACAAGCCTTGGACCTCAGTAATGTGAGACTCGAGTTGCTACCTCCCAATTGCACTGGATTTCTACATCCTCCTGATGCAAACATTATTAAAGAGTTTTAAGCCATTCTATAAGGGACATCAAGTGAAAATGACAGGGCCGTCCCTAGAGGGGGGGGGGTGTGGGGCCCAGTGCGATCAGCATTTACGGGGCCCCTTAACAATCTAAAATTTATTTTTTGTGTAATATTCTGCATTTGTGAATAATTCTATTATTAAGTAACTCGGAAGCCATAAATTCCTTAGGAAGTTAGCGTTAATTAATCTCTATAGAACAGTAAAATAGATCTCTAAAAGTTTCAATAATGAAATTACAGATTCCAATCAGTAAAGTAAAGCAAAGCAAGCGGAACGAATTGTACGTATGCCAAACATTTTCCAGGACTCCTCACCATGCACGACAAACTATCAAAATCCGGGACTGTCCTTCCTAATCCGGGAAGATTGGCTGGCTTAAGATAACTCCATTCTTCTGCATCTCTTATTTAATACATGGATTTGTTGTTTGTGACATGGGCGAACCGTCAAAGCGCAGGGCCCGGGCAGAGGCCCCGCTTACCTGGGTCACAGGACGCTACTGGAAAAAGACAGTAGAGAGCATTAACAATAATTGTTCAATCGAGTTATCCTTGAAAGATGGTTTGCACATGATAAAGCTGTCATGCAATGGAAGTTTCAGCAGGAACAATAAGCAACTGCTGTGCAACAATGTTTTTTCCTCTCTTCTTTTTTCTAGACAACCAAATCATATACAGTAAAACTCGTTTAATACGTATTTGAGGGGACCGACTCATTGCTTCGTTATATGTGTGACTACGTTATATACGAGAAACATGGTTTTTGGCCTATACATCCCATATAACACGTATACACATACAGTAAAAGCTGTGCTATCCGGCTATTTAGAACCGGCCAGCCTTAGATGCCGGCAATTATACAAATACAATTCATTTTGTATTTCTTTTTCTTTTTTTATGAATTTTTCTATGAATTGTATATATATACTTCCACTTTAAAATTTCATAAAATATAAGATGTATATATTACGTATTTACTCCGTATACTTCTGTGGTTGCCGAGTAAGCATGGCGTTTTTGGTTACGTAAGCCATTTGCATTGTCTAGGTGTTTTGGTGTACTTCTACAATTTCCAGTTTTATCGCTTTTTATTATTTTAAAAATTACCCATCCATTGAATATGGCATCGAAATAAATCCCTAAAAGCAAGGAACAGGAGAGAAAAGGTTGGTTTAACGCTAACACAAAAGCTGGAGCTGATCAAACGAATTGAAAAAGGAAAAAATAGAGCAGCCATAGCAAAAGAATTCAACATCGGATCTTCCACGCTCTACGATATCAAGGCTCATGTGGCTAAATTAATGAAATTTGTGTCATCTTCTGAGACGAGTAAATCAATTAATAAACATCATATGCCTCATAAGCCAAAAATGCAGGAACTGGATAAAATATTATATGACTGGTTTTCATGGAAATGTTCAGAAGAATTAAATAATTTCGTCCTTTTCTAATAGAGCAAATGAAGATAAATAATAAAGATAAATAAGAAAGATATAATCCAATAAATTCAATTTTGGGAACAGGTTCACTGCCGTAATCCCCAAACTTCCCGGACGCCCTAAACTTTTCAATAGTCTTTTTGTTTTGCATGTAAACGTAGGAACATATTTAATAAGAATGGGTAAATAGTGTCTATATCTGACTACATGTGGAAGAATTAAAATGGAAAATGCAAAACCCATGCATAGTTATGTTTGGGGAGTACGATAGTGAACCTAAGCCCAATTTTGTTTGGTTATTTCTAAATTTGCGATGTCAAAATCAAAAAACGCTCACCTAACCGGATATTTCTCCTAATCGGCTTTCCACAATCCCCAAGATAGCCGGATAACACAGCTTTTACTGTATTTGCAGTGAGTTGACTTCAATGCCGTACTTACATATGCAAAGAGATGCTTATCTACTTCGTGGCATGTAAAATGTTCGACTGCTATTACATATGATTTTTAAATGGTCAATTAATATTATTATTATGGTCATTAATTTGCATAAACATTTCAATTTTTAATATCAATTTCATAACAAAGGGAGTGTGGAAATTTGTATGGAAGGGGTAGATGGAGGAAGGTGACCTCTACGAACAAGTGCGCGGTAAACAGGCAGAAACTATTCATTACTTATCGCTCTGGTCTCCAAAATTCGTTATATATGGGGCATTTCTTGCCATGGGACCAAACATTTGTTCGTTACAGCCGAGAATTTGTAAAATGCATGTTCGTTACATCCGAGAAATTTAACCATTGCCCTTATGGAGAAGTTCAAGGGACCGAGACATTTCTTCGTTATAGCTGAGATTTCGTTTTAGGCGTGATCGTTATAAACGAGTTTTACTGTAATTCTTTGATATTTTTCCTGTGAAATTATTTTTATTTGAAAAATTTATACTAAATACCGTATTTTCCGTCATATAGGATGCTCTTTTAAAAAAAAATTAAGTCCAAAATTCACCCTGCGTCTAATGTGGCGAAAGTCAAAAATATTACTAAGGACAATATGATCCTTTTTAGGCGTTTCACCTCCAGCATTTTCATGTCATATGCTTTTCCAAATCGAAAAAGATTGCCATGACATGTTGGCGAAGAAGAAAGGCCTCCTGGATGAAGTTTTAGTCCTTACAAAGTTGTCTGAAGCCGCACTGGATGTTCGATATGAGGTTACGGCTTTCCAAGCATCAATATAACCATCGGTTAACCATTCTCTCTAAGATTTTGCATAAGCAACTCGTTAGAGAGGTGGGATGGTAACTACATGGAAAGGACCTATCCTTTCCCTGTTTTGGGATGGGTATAATTATGGATTCACGCCACTCATCAGGAGAGTCTTTTTTCCCAGTTGGTTAAATGTCATCAGAAGCTCCCCCTTTGCCTTATCTGGAAGGTTTTTTAGAAAGGTGATGTGTACCTCATCAACACCTGGCGAGGTATCTTTAGACTCCTTTATAGCGAAAAGAGAAAAGGGGTCATTGTAATGATCCCTTTTACTTCCTGGGTTGAAGTCTAGAAACCTCCTTTCGTGTTCTTTCTTTATTACCTGAAACGAGTCAGGGTACTTGTTTGTACTGCTCGTTTCTGCGTAATATTTTCCCATTATGTCTGGAATCTCATCAATGTGTTTTATTAGTACCCCATCAGAATTTATCACACTAATGCGTGATATTTTATGGGTGCCCGAGATTTTCCTGATTTTATTCCAGACCTGTGATATAGGTGTACGGTGGTTGATGGATGACACATACTTCATCCAGGTATCCTTTTTGGCATCCTTTACTACCTGTCAAGCCTTCACCCTCAGTCACCAAAAAGCTGCCAGATTTGTCGCAGTGGCATGTTTATTAAAAATTCGCAGTGCCCGTTTCCTGCTTTTTATAGCCGTTTCACATTCATCGTTCCACCATGGAACTGGTGGACGATGCGGCTTTCCCGATGATTTCGGGATGCTCCTTTCTGCAGCAGTTATTATGGCATTCGTAAAGCATTTTGCGCTCTTTAGTGCATTGCGACTGGCGTCAAAATTAAAATTTACTTCATTTTTAAAACCCTTCCAGTTAGCCTTCCTTAAAATCCATTTACGAGGATAGTGAAAGCTATTAACTGGACCTCTCTTCCTGATTAAAATGGGGAAGTGATCGCTTCCACAAAGATCTGAGCGGACGGACATTGAAAACAGTAGAGCTATTGCAGAAATAAAAAGGTCGATGGAGGTATATTCTCCATTAAAAGAATTAAACCGTGTTTTTTCACGGTCGTTTAGTAAAATTAGGTTAAAATCGTCTAAAAATTTTTGCAAGAGACACCCTCTACCGTTATTATCAGCCATCATGTCTCCCCAGAGGGTGTTATGGGCATTGAAGTCCACTAACAACACTAATGGCCTAGTTAGCTGTCTGATTAGATCTTCCAGGTTCCTCCGATACACTGGTGCCCCTTCCGGGAGATATAAATTACAGAAAGTAATTTCCTCCGAAGTGACAACGGTAAGGGCTATTGCCTGGAAGGGTGACTGCAGGTTCACCTAGGAGGTGTAAAGGACCTTCCTGATGGCTACAGCCACTTCCCCTTGAGCCCTGTTGCCACTTAAGTCATTCTTTCGGAAGACGTCAAAACCCTTTATTTTCATCTGATCGTATTCTTTAAAATGAGTCTCTTGAAAAAATAGGCACGCAGGGTTGAGATCAGATATACGAATCTCCAACTCTTCCCTGTGAGTGTAAAAACCATTGCAATTCCACTGCATAGCTAAAAACATGGTTAAAAGTTCCATAAATAAATAAATAAATATTGGTGAAAATATCTGCTTAAAATATTAAAAATGTCCATCTCACGGGAAGCTTATCGTTTTAATTTTCCCTTCCCCCCTTTCTCCTGGAGAGTAGTGAGAGAGGTCTCCAACTCGCCCTCGGAAAACCTGTCCTCCTCCATCCTCTCTTCAGTTCCTGGAGAAGGCTTGCAGGAAGGACCAGGTGACGGAGTCTTGTCTGGTCTCCCTCCAGCTTTTTTGCTTGGCGACCCGGTTTGTACCTGGGTCACAACAGGGGCATTGCCATTGGGCTCCTTCTTTGGTGTACTTGGTTTAGAGAATTTAAAATTTTCTTTTTCCTTATTGGTAGTCTTTTGTTTTTTTTTCTCTCTGCACCAAGGATTGGTGGGTCATCTGTCTGTGTGGCAATAGTATTCTTCCTCACTGGGGTTGCTGCCAACAATGCGAAAGACTTTGATGAGACTGGAGCGACGAGTGTCCTGTACTTCTTACAGGCCTCGAAATACGGCAGTTTCTCTATCGTCTTTATCTCCATAACCTTCATCTCCTCTTTCAATTTTGCACAGTCCCGGGAGAAATCCGGGTGCGTGCCTTCGCAGTTCACACATGGCAAGGCCTCCTAGCATGTTTCCTCGTCGTGTTTTTCCTGGTTACACTGGGGGCAGGTTGGTTTACCTTTGCACCGTTGTGCAGTGTACCAGAATTTTTGACACTTGAAGCATCGCAGACGACTCGGAATATATGGTCGAACTGGACAGACCTCGTATCCAACTCTGACCTTCTCTGGCAGCTTATCGAGGGAGAAGGTGAGAATCATCGAGGTGGAAATGATGACCTCACCATTTCTCTTTATTGTAAGCCTTCTGCAGTCTATCACCTCCTGCAGGGCCAGCTGTCACTTACATTCCTCAATATCTGTGTAGAGGTCACAGTTGACTCCCTGGCAGGTATTGCACCGGCGAGGGATTACCAGCCGAGGTCTCGCTACGAGCAGCCACCTGCTCGCCAAGCAGCAGGAGGGGTCTTTTGACAGAGGCCCCCCTATGAACACCCGTCCCGCACTGACACGGGCCGCCTGGTATGTTATAATTGCAGCAAACCGGGGCACATGGCTTCCATATGCCCCCAGAAACAGGCCCGAAGAGAATTCGGGTGTTTCGTATGCGGCAGGCTAGGACACAAGAGCGGCAGTATGCCCTGAAAGGGCCACCAGAACGGGGAACGGGCTGTCAAACCAGAGCCTGCCGTGTAGTGGGAGGACCTCCTTCGGTTAGAAGGGAAGATAGACGGGATTAGGGGGTGTGGGTTGAGTTGGGTTGGTGTAATCAACACTGGGGCTGCGGTATTGCTTTCCCATAGCAAGTTTGTAAAGGTGTGCATCCTTACCCCTGCTAGGCAATCCCCACGGACACAAAGATCGGATATTTAAAGAGTGCGACATGGTCCGGCTGTACACGCCCACGAGGAAGGTAGTGAGAACTTGTTGACCCAATACCACGGGTCATTAAGGATAATGAATCCCAGACAGGGGCCAGAGGTCAAGAGGAGAATGCCGTGGGAGCAACATCTCGTGTTTTATTTTGGGAGCTCTGTGCCTCTTCATTCAGCTGGTTAGCGCAAGCATGTTCTCCAATGATTTCCGATAGACCAGGCACTGCCGGTAGGTGGAAGGATGGCCCCCGCCCCAATTGCAGCATTTTCTTGGGACCGAGGAAGGAGCCATACAAAACTGGGAGCGATGGTCCCCGGTGTAATTATAGCACCGGGGCTTCATCATATATCCAAGGGAGGTGTGTCTGAATCTCTGACAGTTAAAATCAGGTCTGCAGCCCCATTCCTCCCTTGAAATAGGATAATTGGACCCTGCAATGGGAAAGGTGTGTAACCATATGAGGGGGGGGGAAGGCCTGGAGTTTTCTCGAGTTGCAACAAAACGCCTTGTCGGAGTCATCCTCTGCCCCTCCTCCGTAGAGTGAACCAACTGCCTTACTGAGAGGACAGTCAGCCCGAGAGAGACCAGGCCAGAAGCAATCCTTTCAGTGGTCATATTCGCCGACAGGCTAGCCTTGCGATGCATCTCGGGAGTGATAACTAAAATCTTTGTCGAGATGTCCTGGATGTTCAGCTCGAAGTCCTCCCTGCAATACTGTTTGAGGAGGTCAACGAGCCCAGATCGGTCTGTAATCCCATACACAGTCATGGGCTTTGGCTTAGGACACGAAGAGGAAGATGGCCCGGAGGTCATCTCCAGGTTGGGACTCGAGGCGTTTCTTGGAGGCCCGCTTACGCTTATCCTACCGAAACGGCTCCTCAGTCGCTGCCGAAGCCTCCTGGCCAACAGGCTCCAGGTGAGGCTGAGACAGGGCGAGGTTTTCCCAAAACTCGAGAGAGTGGAGGACGAGGAGCAGTAACCTGGGAGACCACGGGCACCACTAATGCTACGTTTATGCTAAGACACGACTTGTCGCCGACCAGTCGGAAGGAATGCACAGGTGTTTACGTTTAGACTGGTCGGGTCACGACAAGTCGTGATCCATCATTCTAGCTTTCATTCGAGTACAGAATTTGGAAGATGGAGGACGACGCCTTGTTGGCCACGTCGGCATTTGTAGTGTTGACAGGAAGTTTCTTGATTCATTTGAATCAGGAAAAACGTAATCCAAGGCGACGTAAAAGGTGGGCAGTACGAAGTGTTTTAGCTAAGCGGCATTTGGAAGGGGCATACAAGTCCCTCATGAACAATCTTCACCTCCAAAGTGGATACGATAATTTCATGCGAATGTCTTTCGTGGAATTTGAGGAATTCCAGCATCTCGAATGCATACCAACTCGATTTGTATATGTCTTCGGGTGCACAACCACTTTTCTTTTTTTTATTTTGGAAATTTCACGAACGTACTGGTTCCTTATATTGGAAATTTTCTTTTCCACGCATGAGATTTCACACTGCAATTCTTTGGCAATTGCATTCAACGCGTCAAGGATTTGAATTTTTGTGATCGGACGACAAAACATCCCACAGAACTGCGTGTTTCTCATATGCTGCTATTAATTTAACAGTTTTCTCTTTACTCCACTCCATTACAAACGACAAAATGTAATATGCCAGAAAGAATAGCTTTGCACAACGAACTCGGGCCAACTGAGGCCGGTGCGCACAGTTTGACGGCGCATGCGCAGTTCCACCCAACAAGTCGGGACGGGTGTTTACGTTAAGACAAACAATTGACACGACCGAGTCGTGGTGGTTTTTCGACACGACTCCGACAACTATCCCGACTTCTAAAACATGTTTTTCACAGCCGTTTACGTTAAGATTTTACATGTCGGCGACGAGTTGCGCCTTAGCGTAAACGTAGCTTAAGGAAGTACTCTGTTTAGGGAGAGACTTCTTCCCCTTCCTCTTTTTACCCGAAGTAAGGGCTGGGCCCGAGGATGCCAGGGGCGCAGGGGCAGGGGAGACTCAGGGTTTCTACTGGGTAGCCCCAGTGTGTGCCGATGGAGGCACAGAGGAGGTGCTCCCTGCACAGCAGTAGAGGCAGAAGCTGCGGATGCAGGGACATAGGATGCAGAAGGGGCAGGTTGAGTTGCCTCGGAGGAGGCTGCCGCTGGGGCAGGACCAGCGACAGAGGGAGCAACCTGCATAGGTGAAGAGGGAGTGGGAAAACCCACGGGAGTACCGGCCTTCTGGGCAGATGAGCCAAGTAAGGTGCGGAAGTGCTCACGAGTCACTCGCACAGTTTGGCCCTAAGGTGTTTTATAGGCGATGAGCCCGTTGCAAAACGGGCTCCTTCGCCTGTGGTCGTCCCCAAGTAGCAGCCTTGGAGAGAGAATGCCACGATCACCGGACATGACCAGGAAGGCAAACGCCCATCAAGGAGGGTGGCATGGGCAGAAAAGAATCTTCCTCTCGAGTTAATTGAAGGGAGAGGGACACTTTCCAAGGAGAGCGGCCAGGAGGGAAGCCCTTTGAAGGGCCAGTGGCAAAACCCCCAGGGAAGGGCTCTTTACAGGGCAAGTGGTGACCAATAACCCAGAGAAAGAGGGAAAAGAAGGATAGACCCCAGCAGCCTATAGAAGGAAAAGTCCGTAGGACCGAGAGCAGTAGGGGTGAGAAGAAGGTTCTTGGTTAGCCTTCCCCTGCTACGCAATCCCGAAGAACCAGACAGCAAGAAATTGCTGCAATGATGATTGATAGCCAAGAAAAAATGTGAAGTAAACCACCAAAGTGCCATGGATACCATCGCTCTCAGCGAGCATAAGGCTCGGCCCAATAGCAACTCGCCTTATATACCGCGAATATCACTCCTGTTTCCCATTTCTCTCCCTTTCCTATGGTTATGTAACCTACAAAATGAACTAACCAATACGAAATCAAGGAGATGCCCGTTTCAACTAACCGCCGTACCTCCCCTCACCTGCTGATGTCATGGAACAAGTATTACTTTCTACTGCTTTAGTTAAGATACGCGATGGTAATGGCAAATTACAGACGCGTAGAGCTTTATTGGACTCATGCTCTCAATCACATTTTATCACGGAGGCATGTGTACAACAACTGAAATTAAAGAAGGAACACAACAGGATTTCAATTCAAGGTATTGTGAAGACCGTTCTTGAAATTTATGCTCTCTTTTTTATTTAGAGAAATATTTGTGAATGTAGGTTTTTTTTCGAGTACAATATGTTCCTTTTGTTATTTTTTGTTTTTATTTGCAGTTTGAGTTTAATATTTCATTCACTGTTTAAGGAGTTACTTTGTGGAAGCAATCCATGATGTACAGAGGTAAAATACTAGGTAATTTTCCACTTATAAAACATTAATTTGCGACCGGTTTTGTGTGCACAACCACATCGTTATGGAAAAAATCGCAATATATACACAAAAAGAAAGAGGGAGGGTAATGTGGAGAGAAGAAGGGACAGTCGGAGAAGAAAGGGAAAATCCATTGCAGTGGGACAACCCCTCTTGGAATAGGGAAAAGTGTGATGGGGTGCCCCTCACATGTGGAGAAGGTAGAGATATTTCTGAGTTTGGGTGTTATGAGTGCATATGTTTTTTCTTAGGAATAGGAAGCCGTAGACCTTCTGTCTTTTCTTTCAGTCATTCAGTATCGTTCTAGCTACGTCCATGTGAAGATCGATCTTGGAAGTTGTGCTCCCTTTTTTGTTTGGAGAAATATTTGTGAAGGTAAGTTCCTCTTCGAATATAATATATTCGTTTTGTTATTTATTGTTTTTATTCGCAGTTTGAGTTTAATTATTATTTCGTTTTTCAGGGTCATTGAAGGTTTTTCTGAGGCCCGTTCTCTTCGACATTTCTGTTTTTTTCGCGGCCCTTCAAATTTACTGTGGCCCAAATAATTTTGTATATATTTGATTAGGTAAGTTTCTCTTCGAATATAATATATCAGTTTTGTTATTTTTTTGTTTTTATTCGCACTTTGAGTTTTATTATATCATTTTTCAGGGTAATTTCAGTTTTTATTTTGTGGTCCTTTTGCTATGGATCGTGGTGGACCTTCAAGGAGATCCTCCTCCAGAGTCCGTAAGTATTCAATATTTACAATATTATATGTAACATTGAAAGATTTATACACAAATGTGGACATATGCACACACTTCCTCCATTAATTTCAATTGTTCCATGTACAGTGAGATCGGCAAAGAAAGCTCGGTTTGAGGACAGATTCTTCCTCAGCGACTTAGATGACGAAACCATTGCGAAGTTGCTTGAGGAAGAAGAAGATGAAGGGGAGGAGGATGGAACCCTTCTTGAGGCCCAGGGATCCCTTCACACTCAGGACTCAGGTAGCGAAGCCCCTTTATGTTATGTACAATTAGAAACTGGACAACCCTCCACTTCGGGAATATCGCAGCATCTTTCACCCCGGCCTATTTCTCCTCCTACTTTTACGACCTTAACCCCTGTCCCACCTACCAGCTTTACATACCCACCATTGTCTTCCATAGTCCCAGGAACCTCAACCCGAACATCCTCACCCTCTTCCCCATCACCCTCACCCCTACCAATCTCACCCCCCTCACCCTCGTCCCCACCACCCTCGCCCTCACCCCCACCACCCTCTCCACCAAAATCCCCTGCACCAGTTCTGCCAAATATTATTTGGAGTTCTACTCGTCCCACAAACATTCCTTCCATCCCCTTTACAGGGCAAAGACTACTGAAAAGCCTCCCAGATGGTAATCAGCCCATTGATTATTTTAATTTACTCTTTACTCCAGATTTCTAGTCTGATAATCCGGGAAACAAATAGCTTTGCGGAGGAGTTATTCCTTCGGGGGGTTTCTCCACGAGCCCGGATTGTCGACTGGAAGGATCTGGAGATAGATGAATTAAAAAAATTCTTTGGGCTGATGTTCCATATGGGAGTCATAAAGTTGAACAGGATCAGCGACTACTGGAGTACTGACCATAAATTCAATATCAAATTCTTTTCTCGGACCATGTCCAGAGATCGATTTCAGTCAATAAGGCAGGCATTTCACCTGGCCAAAACTCCAGTAGCTGGTGATCCTGTTCCGCGGGACCCCCTGTATAAAATACATCCCATTTTGTCACACTTCCATGACATCATGGAGAATGTGTACGAACCGGGGAAGGAGGTTTGCATTGATGAATCGGTTGCTCCATGGCGTGGTCGAATAGCGATCCGTCAGTATTTGCCATCAAAAAGGCATAAGTATGGCTTCAAGCTGTACTTACTGACGGATCCAACTGGACTAATTCACCGCCTCTTAGTTTATGCGGGAGCAAAAGATGAACTCAGTGGCCTAGGACACGCCAGAAAAATTGTCCATAAATTAACAGAGGGACTGAAAGGGGTGGGTCGCTCTGTTTATATGGACAATTATTATAACAGCGTGGACTTGGCCACTGAGCTTATTCAGGATAGAACGTACGTAACAGGCACTCTTCGTTCCTCTCGCAAAAATAACCCGAGAGAGGTTATTACAAAAAAATTAAGAAGAGGTGAAATGGTCCAGCAGTGGTCACAGGAGGGCGTCAATGTTGCCAAGTGGAAGGATAAGAGGGAAGTACTAACCATTTCGTCGGAGTTTTCTGGTGATTTGGTTAGTACTACCACTCGGAGAAACCAGACCCTTATAAAACCGGAAGTAATTTTGCATTATAATAAATTCATGGGGGGGGTTGATAGGGTAGATCAATATTTGGCTTATTACGTTTACGAACATAAAACAATTAAATGGTACAAAAAAATTATTTTTCATATAATAGAACAAATGCTGCTTAACTCTTTTCTAATTTATAAAAATCATTCACCGGATAAGGGTCTGGATTTATTCCACTTCCGCTTGTCCATTATTGATGCCCTCTGTGAATGCCCCTTACCACTGTCAACCACACCAAGGAGCACCCAATTCATCAATGCAAATCATTTCCCGAAATTTTATCCACCAAATGAAAAGAGGAAAAGACAGCAGAAGCGGTGCAGGGAGTGTTATGGCACCGCAAAGAAGTGGGTTTCCAGTTTCTGCCCTGGGTGTGAAGGAGAACCTCGGCTCTGTATAGAAAAATGTTTTATAACATTTCATAAGGAGAAGGGCTTCCAAATCTTGTAAAGCTGTATATATTTGTTTATATTTATATAATTATTTGTGTGTGTTTATTTGTATAATTTTATATGTATACGTTTATTTTTGTATTATATATATATATTCAATATATATATTCTATATATATATATATATATTCAATATATATATTCTATATATATATATATTCTATATATATATATATAAATAAAGAGAAGGGCTTCCAAATCTTGTAAAGCTACCACTGTATATATTTGTATGTTTATATTTATTTGTATAATTTTATATGTATACGTTTATTTTTGTATTCTATATATATATATATATATATGTACATTTATAATTTATGTAATAAATATATATGTATAATTTATGTATGGTATATTTGTGTATTTTTATACTAAATTTTAATAAAATATAAAAAAATAGGAGTATAACATTTTATTACTCAGTTATTATTATCTTTCTTGTTTCCTCTTCTTTCTATTATTATATTTACTACTTAAAATTTCATTTTTCTACTAACTACTAAAGAAAATACGTATACGAAAGAAACTCGAATCAAGTAGGATATAATGCGGATTGCATAGATAGGAGATTGTGTGCCGCTGGTTAGCCTAACATCCTGGGATAAGACATGCGAACTGACGGATGAGGTTATATAACCTCATCATTAATTTATTGTTTATAAATGTCAAAAATTGGATAACAACTATTATTATACCAAGTAATATGTGAAAATATACTCTGACGTTAATTTTGTTTTTCTCAAGTATCCCGTCACCGAGGTAAATTGAATTGATGTAATCGCGTTTAAAGTGTTAAAAATTAAATAAGGTTAAACAATATTTGGATTAAATTAGAGTTCGATTCATGCATAAAATAAAAAGTAGAAGTTATTATTTAATACTCATTTCTCCCATATTATATTTATTTAAATTTTTAATAGGTTTCATGTGTTTTCTGAATCATAGGTGAGACACCTGTGGGTGAAAGTTCTTTGGATGAAACTTTATGGGGGGGAAGTGACTTGTGGGCAAAAAAACAATGGATGAAAGGGCATGGGTGAAAAGTCTCGTGGGTGAAAAATCTGTGGGTGAAACATCTCATGGGTGAAGTTCTTTGGGTGAAATGTCTCGTGGATGAAGTGCTTTGGGAGAAACGTCCGGATACCAGATTCCACATTTAACCAACCAGGGAAAATTGACTTGTTGGTTGGATCCGAGATATTTTTTCATAATCTTCCACCAGGACAAAAGACTAGAAACATGGATCTTCATGTCTTTCAGGACACTGCTTTAGGATGGCTAGTATCAGGAAGATACCAAGTTTCAGCGCCTCCTACAAGTTCATCCCAACCACAACTACCCAGGTCGTTCTTTCTCAAAAGTGATGGCAACTTGCAACAACAACTTCAAGGCTTCTGGGAGACTGAGGAAATCGACCAGACACCTCGAACACAAGAGGAGAAGGAATGTGAACTACACTTCGAACGACACAACACAAGAGACAGTTCAGGATGATTTGTAGTATGACTTCCAATGTGGGAGGATCCCACACAGCTTGGCGATTCACACCACGTGGCAACAACAACATTCGATCAACTGGAGAGGAGACTTAATAGGCAGCCCCAACTGCGAGAAGAGTACGCTTTATGGACGAATACGAAGCTCTGGGCCATATGCAACCAGTCAACACATTAACCAGTCCCGCCACCGTTAATTATCATATACCACATCATCCGGTCTTAAAAGTTAGAGTGGTTTTTGATGCCTCGGCAAGGTCGAGTAATGGACACATCTTTGAATGACTTGCTAATGGTTGGACCTACAATCCAACCAGATTTGTGTTCTATTATTATACGCTTTCGCACACATCAGGAGTGTTTTACAGCTGATACTGTAAAAATGTATCAACAAATTAAGGTAGATCCTCAGGACTGCAATCTTCAGAGAATCTTGTGGAGAAAGGAGTCTACCACACCCATCACAGAGTACCTGCTGACTACTGTGACTTACGGAACAGCTAGCGCACCCTTTCTGGCCACCAGATGCCTTCAACAACTCGCCATCAAAGAAGCAGAGTCCTACCCCAAGGCGGCGGAGGTCTTATTACAAGACTTCTACGTGGATGATTGTATTTCTGGCACACAGACCATTGAATAAGCTCTACTTGTGCAGAAAGTACTTAAGCAGCTCTTGAAGGAGGGCGGATTTCTATTACGCAAGTGGTGTTCTAACCACTCAGCCCTACTTGAATGTGTTCCTGAAAAGCTCAGAGAAACACAACTGCCATTACATCTCGACAATGATAACATCAAAACACTGGGTCTGTTATGGCAAATTACTGTATGTAATTTATGTAACGCTACATTCCTGATCTCCACGGAGGAAAACGAAATTGCCTCTGAATTGGGCAATCATTAATAAAAGCTCTCAAAATTTGAATTCTCTTAAAAACAAGGAAGGGTTACCCGAGAGGAAGAGACCGGAACGCCCGCGGCATTCGCTTCGTCTCCCATTTTTCAGCGTAGGGTGAGGCAAAAGCATGCGATTCACAGATAAAGATGGCGTCTCAGATCGACTTCAGGCAATCATTACGCATCCACAATACACAGTACATACTAAATAAGACAGTTTAAGCAAAACAAGAAATAACAGGAATACACTCAGTTAATGTCCAGCGAGTTTGATACAACAATTACACCCCACTATGGGCTTCAAGGGCATTAATTATACAAGCCGACCATCTATAATTAAGATTATTCATTGAATCAAAAGTCACAAGCAAGGAGACATCAATACAATCGAACATACTACACCTTCCCCATCGTGACAATATCTTCAACTAGAATTTATAAATAAGTTCGAATTCAGCTACTGTAGTTCAAGTTCGTCACAATTCCTCACGTGCTGGCGGTTCGGCTTCTCAAATGTTCGGAGACAAGGTTAACACCAGGGGACAGCACCAACGGGAACTGACGAGCTGAAGAATTAGCGGAACCATGGCCGCACGTCACAGCAAAGCAATTTATCTGGTATTTATCTTGTGGCGCAGTGAATCATAGGGTCGTTACGTCACATTGCCCCCCAACAAAATTCAAATTTTTGCACGTGTGAAAAAAATTTCCTTATTTCTCTTTCTCATCCAACACTTCACTCATAGATATTTTTACACAAAACACAAGACTCGATGGAACTCCATTATTCCTATGGTGAATCGTTTTTACTCTCTCCATATACGTAGTATTGAGAAAGTATTGATTTCATAAAAAATATCGACTTCGAGATTTCAACGGAAATACGTTTTGAGGTCCCTAGAACATGTTTAGACTATTTTTGGAATGATGTCTGTGTGTGTGTGTCTATGTGATTGTGATTGTGGGCGCTCTAACTCGAAAAGTACTTGCCATATCGTTACGATATTTGTATATTACTTTACCAATAATAACAATCTAATATAATTGCAACTTTTGTTTTATACTAATTTCTTTTTTAAAAAGTTGTATTTATGCAGTGAAATTAATTAGGGATGGTTTGGTGCGCTGCAATGTTTTTAAGCATGCATGAAGGTGTGCCGTTGAGCAAAAAAAGTTAGGGACTTGTCCCCTCCTCCTCAGTAGTCTACTTTATTCTACTTTTCATATAGCGGAATTCTGAATAAGACTCCTAATTTGCCTCTCTATCTTTTGTGTTGGATCCCTTTCGAGTACTGAGTATGCGAAGTCATCAAGCAATTTTTAATTTTTCCCTCATAGTCAATCTTGTATATTATTACTGTTGCATATTCCTTGTCAGCAGATAAGATGAGAATATTCCGATTTAATTTTAAGTCGAGTAGGGCATGCCATGGTAGAGGTGGGAGGTTTAGGCTTGGAGATAATGAAAATGAAATCAAAATAGGAGACAGTTTACACTGTTTAACACGTTCAACGCGGCGGGAGACAATTGACGTCCAAGGTCGCTTCTTTTTCCAAGGGACGTTTGAGACTCTACGCCATCTCCCGCTGTCCTTTCTTTCAGCACAGTCATTGCTTAGCATCCTATCTTGGTACACATCTTTGCCGTTTCAAAATAACGCTATTAAGAATTTTTCCATGATTTTTTGAATATTTCGATTTTTTTGTTTTTTTTTGGCTGTATGTTTAAATAAGAGAGGTACATACATTTTTGAGTAATCCAAGGCTCTTTTCTATAGTAGTAGGTTATATATTTATTCTAGTTAGATGAAGGTTTTGCGTGAATGTTTCGACCGTATTTTTTTCAATGGGTAATTTACATTATAATCAACTGTGTGTGTACGAGTGGTTTCATTTTACGACCTGCAGAGGAACAATAGAAAGCGATTAAGTAAAAGTTGAAAAGGTAAATAAGATGTCTATATAACTATTATAAAATACACCTCTTTAGATAAAAATAAAAATTAATATGATTTTTTTGCGCTGGTAAATTGGTTGGTAAGTGACCTAATTTATTAAAATTTTGAATCCAGCAGTAATGTTTTTTTTACCTTCGGACAATAACAAAAGGTCACGATGATCATCGAACTCTTTATCCACCACTTTAAGGGGGTACACATTATTCTTTTCATCCAGCCCAAAAACATTAATCGAAATATTATTTACAATTTCAAACTTTGAAATCCTAGAAAGTTGCACGGGGTAATCGATACAATCCCATCGATATCCATGACGAAACTCCTCAGTGTTATATTTCAAAACACGTTGAGGATCTCGATTAACGTTTTTAGCCCAAATAGAATATTTAAAACAAAAATCATCGAAATTAACAACATCGACAATAGATTGTATTTTTTATTTTCGTTGGTAATTTGATAAAAGTGGACCCCCTCAAAGGAATGTACTTATTAATTCTTAACTCAAGTCCCAGAATTTCACTCAAAAACCACCCCAATCCTTTTGCCTGATGTTCGGATTTTTCCTTCATTAATTTACCAAAAAGTAGATCGAGAATAATACTGGCATCATCCGTCTGAAAGACCGTTTTATTTTTCATTTTAAAATTCCTTCTTTAACAAATTTTGTTTTAACTACTAAAGTAATTTTTAAAGCTCCGTTTTCCAACTGCTCTCTGTTCTTCAACAAAATTAATTCAACAATATTTTCAAAAAAGGAAATTAAATCTGTATGCACTGCATACCCACTTACCCAATGTTTTTAAACGATTTCGAAATGCCGAGTCAATTTCCACGATGGTGTACTCCCCAGCAATTTCTAGCGTTTAAATAAAATCACCCGCCTGCAAAAACTTCCAACTCTCAACTGACTTCAAAATTTTCAACGTGGAATATTGAAGAGCAGATATTCAACTTTGAAAAAAAAGCAGAAGCGTACTGTTATTTTTACAAGCTACAACTTTAACATATAGCAAAGAATGGGATATTATTTCACGCTCCAAATGCGCAATATGCTGTTATTTTGCTTTGAAAATAATCAGCGAAAACCACAATTTTGATATGATAAAAACTGAAAGTGCACTGTTATTTTGTGAAAGTTATAACTTTGAAAATAATCAACGGAAATCCCAATTCTGATATGATAAAAAACGGAAGTGTGCTGTTATTTTGCGCTCTTAATGCAATCATCGAAGGCCCCAACTTTGAAAATAATCAGCAGAAACCCAATTTTTATATTATTTTGCGTTCCAAATGCAATCGCAATCATCAAAAGTCTCCAACTTTGATATTATAAAGAGCAAAAACGTATTACCAAAATAAAATCGTAGAAAAGGAAATTAAGTCTGTATATACTTACCTAATAGATTTTAACCGATTTCTACGCTGACCCAACCTTATCCACACCCGCAATTAACGGATTTCTACATTGCCCCAATCTTTTCTACGCTCACAATTAGATGATTTCTGTGCTGACTCAGCCTTAGCCTTATCATCACTTGCAATTAACCGATTTCCACGCTGAACCAACCTTTTCTTCGCTCACAAAAATCTCCTAACGCTTCAATTGGCTTCACGACGTAGAATAATATAAAGAGCGAATACTCTAAAGCGCCGTCATAAAATAATCAGTGAAAGCCACACCCCATCACTTAAAAAATGTGTTAAGTTTTTTTCACATCACATGCTTATTTTTTAGCGGAAGCATACTGCACTATCAGCGGAAGCCAGAACACGTGCTGTTTTTCCCCCACGTCATAAAATAATCCAACGGAAGCAACAGTTCCGGAGCGTGCTGATCGCGGATGCCCGACCGCAACTTTGAGTAGATATCGTTGTTTTTTCATATCACTTTCCATATATAAGTATGCGCATTTGCAGCATAATATTATAATGGAAACAAGCTGTTGGATGCACGAGCTGTGTGCACATCGAAAATTATTCTGCCAGTGTGGCAACTGCTGGGCCCATTCCGCGCAGTGTCAATTCTGCTATATAGATGAAGAAATAGCAGAGGAGGAAGACCATCACCTAAGCAAAGTAACTACCTTTTGCTTTTTTTCTAAAAATTTCATAAAAAATGTGGTAAATACTTGATTCAAACTTTTTTTAGGTATGGGTAAATGGAATCCAAATTCATTACAATACATATGTATTGATACCATTATAAACAATAATGTGGATGCATCATTGCTCCCAAAACAGATAAAACAGACAATAGCTCGATGCGTCATACATAAAAATTTAATTAATTCATTTTTAAATGAATACACCCCTCTAATATTTATTCAACATCAGACAGTGAATTAATTTGTATGTGATTTTCTACTTTGTCTTATTTTGTATAAACATTAAATATCTATATTCATACATACATTCCTTACAGATGGAGGCCATCAGACAAAGATTTATTAGTGTGTCAAAGACAATACCTTTTATTAAAAAGGAAAATTTAACCGAAGGCGTGCTATATGCAATTACCCATTTTGAAAAGATGCCTACCAAATTTGGTGTAACATTATTAGTTACCATCACCATTAACCATGATGAAGCAGGAAAAATTTTCCTTCCCAAGAAGTTCCTGAATGTGTTTACAGAGGAGGAAATTACAACGTATAACACCGAAAAAAAATTTCTTCCTGTCATTACAAGTCATGAAAAATGATATTTTTATTCAATAAATATTTTTAAAAAGATGTGATCTCTCTCTTTCATTTTCTTCCTTTACACATGCACGGAAATCTAATATATACAGAAAAAGATAGCGTTTTTTTATTTCAGTTTATTCCCTACCATGGCTGAGTGCTCTTTCGGAGAAGGGGAAACTAAAAATTTTTAAATTGCCGACCTGGAACTAGGTGGTCTGAGGGAACTAGTTTTCAAATTATACATCAAAGGATGCGGACATCATTTCCCCAAGTGTTTTTCTTCTATCACTATCGAAGTTTTGGAGGACTTAGACTTTCAATTTAAAGGTTGTATATTACATGGATTTGTTACCAAAGGCATTGGAGAATTTAGAGGTTATATATCACAAACTATTGGGAAGAACTTCGAATGTGTTAACTTCAAAGAAGAAGAACCCGCATTTGATTTCCTCAAACATTTTTCCGATGGTGAACTTACCTGCTTCTTGAGGGTTAATAGCTGTAAACCGAGTGCATACCCCATCAAAGACAACACCTTTCCAGATATTAATCTCTCGCTGAAAACTGGTGATATACTCAAATTACAAATCACTGAATTTACAGCCCGTTAAAACTTGTTCAAACCTGTTTGGTGCAATAAATTAATATGTAATAAACCTTCGATTTTTTTTCTTTTATTCACCCAATCCAAAATGGCGAGCCTTTTCGCTAACGATCCCCAGCGAACCAAAGAAAATTTTTAAAACACTTCAAATCCACCGCCTCGACGAAGAGAGAGAACGCCTTCGATACACACATCGATCGCAATCCGACAACGCCGCTAAAGATAGGGAGAGAAAAAACACCTTCGATACATCGAACGCAATCCAACAACGCCGCTAAAGATAGAGAGAAAAACACCTTCGATACATCGAATGCAATCTGACAACAGCGCCTGCGATATATATGTGTGCGTGCATGCGCGTGCGTATCGACCGCAATCTGGCAACACCGCTTGCGATATATATCGAACGCAATCTCACAACAACGCACCGGATATGACGGAGGTGACACACCTGAACGTTACAAACATTTCTGTTATGGGTTACGACCAATATTTTATTTGAGGAATTGGAAAACATATCTACAGATTACTATTCAATATTATTTAACAATATACACAGCAATGTATTGCAGAAATAACAATACACACAAAACAACAAAGAATAAAACAGGCATGAAAACAATACTAAATATAACCGACATTTGTATTAATTTCCCAAGTGACAATTAGTTCAAACAAGAATAATACAGCTAAAAATTGGGGAAACCCAAGATTATTAAAAATAACGCAATTATCAGTAAAGGGAGCTTTAAAACATTTTAAATATTGTACTACGTACTCGCCAACCGACATCTGCTAGTTATCAATGAAGTACTAGATAGCTAATGTCAAAGTTACAACAGAAAACATTTACAGCGGAGAAAAATTTACTCAAGCTCTCCTTCTGAATATGATCACTTTTTATATTTAACTAAGACGTACATACCGTGAAAGGTATTCCCTCCACACTCCCCACTACAAAGCAATGGTCCCCTGCGTTACACTTAAGATTTGGTGGCAATTCATTTTATCAACTATCACAAGAAAAACATTCCTTTATTACGGTTGAACGCCAAACAAAAAATGCGTTGGTTTCCGCGATAATTGCCCAAAGATTTTAAGACTTCGGCGATCCGTCTAAATGAGGAGGCCTTAAGGTGTGAATTTTAGTCATGCATTCACAAAATTATACCAGAAGTACTCAGGGCATACCATCTAATGTGATATTATCGACAAATTCTACGCAAATCGTTTTGGTTGTCGAAAAACACGTTAAACGACGAACTTTAAAAAAAGAATTTAGAAACGATTACGATGTTTCCCGAGATGTTCATGTGACGACCCACTTTTTGGATAGTTGCCCTTGGAAGGTTGTTCTCTTGCTGCAACTCTCAGTTTATGAATAACTCAATATTTTTGCGTGGCTTTCTTCCAAAAAAGGGAGGTGCGCCTCCCTCAAAGGGGTCAACAAAGGAAAGATTCCCTCCGCTTTGCGATGTTTTCTGTTTCCCTTATATTTGCTAAATTATCTAGTCACTTCCCTTTACGATTAAATCACAGCAGTGAAACACTGAAATTAAATCTTTAAATTAAATTTATCGAATTAATTTATTAAACAAATGTAACAGCTATGTTATGTTTTGAAATTTGAATATTAATTTATAATGTTGTGACGAAGCATTCATTGTTGAGAAATCATAAATCATATGTTTACCTTCGTTACGTAAACTGTTTAATTTACGTGAGCGGATACACATCTAAGTTTAAAACAGTTATAAAGTAAGTGTACGGAATTTTTTTCCCATTAAATTAGACAAATTACATAAGATACAGTCAATTCTCCTCATGTTTGTATTTTTTTGGCATTGGTAAGAATAACGCAACAGAATTAGAAAAAAGCTCACTTCTTTCGTAAAAAGATCACGACTGTTCGAATGCATTAACACAATTTTTTGCATGTTCAACTGCAGCTTAACAAATTTTAAGAAGCCAATTTTAAATTTAATTTTAAATATAAATGTATCGGATCATTATTTGTATAAAAATTGTGATGTGTTTGTATAATAACGACCAAAATAAGATCTTAATTGAAATTAAATAAAGTCAATGCAAATTTTACTTTGAGAAAGCGATGTTTGTTTTTATTAGCATTTTTACCGTGTTCCTGATAAACTTCTTATCATATTTGGATGCTTTCATCGCAGACTTTTTTGTATGTGAATTTTTGTTGATATGGAGAAAAAAGTTCACAAGGCAATTTTTGGGCAGTTTTGTTATTAATTTTAAACAACCTACACATGCATTAAAAAAATTCCCATCGTAGGCCGGGAGGGTACACTAATTGTAAGACTTCTTATAATATTAAAATTCTAATTGTATGTATGCATTAAAGCGGCGTATTTCTCAAGAACCGTTCGTCGTAAAGATACGCGGTAAACGACGTTTTGTTTCTATCTGCTATGAGGTCCCTGGAAAAATATTTTCATTTGATAAAGTGTCCTGTGTTCGAATTCATAAGACAACTATATTTTCCCGTAAGCTTACACGGGATTTTTGATTTTTCCTAGTGCAAGGTTTTCTTTCTTCATTCATAAAGATACGTAAATATGGACCGATTTTCGTTTTTCTTTACTCGATGGTTAAAACACTATACTAACTTATTATTGTGATGAATATACGCTACGTGGTCGAAACGTTCAGATATACGCAATTGTTTTCGAAATATTGTGGATTTTTCGTACTCTTTCCGGGCGTTGCCAAGGCCACCATCCTTGTCGTCTCAGATTCAATTAGTGCCAATTAAACATTCAAATAGACGAAATAAAAGCATTACTAGCTTCAAACTGTTGTTTAAGCATCGAAATTATTGATGCATAGCAACGTTAATCATCATCAGCCCACATCAGCCTTTTTCAATCCACTGACGGATGAAGACCTCCCCCAGACTTTTCCAGTTTTCCCTGTCAACTGCCTCCCTTCTCCAAGTTTGCCCCAAGAACTTATCAAGCTCTGTCCCACCTGTCTTTCGGTCACCTGTTCGGGGTCTTGATGTTTCTTGAGATCCATTCGATGACACTGGACGTCCAACATTAATAGTTAAGGTAAATTATTCTTTTGACTGCATATGGGAAGCGTTTCTAATGATTTAATCAGAGCAATTGACTCTTTATTTCATTGTTTGAAAGTTATAATCTTCCCTTTTTGTAACTAAAACCATAATTTCATACATCTGTGATGCTTATTAACGTAAATAGGCTCACGAGTAAATTTAGGATTAAATGACTTTTTAATCATATTGAAAGTAGCTTCGTAGCTAATCTAAATAAATGGTTGCTTTGATTGGTATATAAAACAAGTTAGGAAAGTGTACAACATATCACAAATGGGCGCGTTTTGTGCAACGGAGTATTAGAAATAAATTATATACCTGCACGTAAGGGAAATACCGTTTTAAAGTTCTTTTCCTCATCATAAATAATCCATTTCCTTCCTATGTCAAAATATTGCTTGCACACATAAGTAAATTAAACGTTTGTTTGTGAGATTGTTTATGTTAGCAACAATGAAAAAGTAACGATGCAAGAAATTTTCCAAGTTCAACTCCATTTAAGACTTTCTTGTTTGATTTTATGGATAACGGCTAATCCTACGATAAAAATGTATAGTAAAAAAAATACTCTAATTTATTAGTTTTACGTTGTATTTGAAAAATATTTTGATATGAGCAATACTTTATGAGATATGATGGAAAGTTGATTTTTTATCACCACTAAAGTGGTACCCCTGATTGGCTTAGGTGATTAATTTTTGTGATTTTCTCATATTTGATTATAAGTCCTTAATATTAAATTTCATGAAAATCTGTTTGGTAGAAGCCGAGACCGAATATGAGGACAGACGGATGGACAGACAGAGATGGACAGACAGACAGACTTATGATAATAGGCACTCACGCTGGAAGCGAACTGTGCCTAAAAATCGGTACAACATACATTGTACAAACTTTCTCATATATGGGTACTAATGCGTCGTTTAGTTATCTTTAGAAAATGAAAATCGTATGAGCCTGTTTTTAGAAAATCCAATTTTTGTTAAAGTTGTCCAAGAATAAACTAGCCTTATATTCATTCATTGAGAAAAATGAAATACATAGTAAAATTTCAGATGTATAATCAAGTAACTACGTAATTTAATCAAAATCGTTCGAGCCATTTTGAGAAAATCAAATTATTGCTCAAGTTGCCTAGAATAAACTAGCCTTATAATCATTCTTTGAGAAAATATGAACTATCCAGTATTATTGAAGACGTAGACTCAAGTAACCGTATGAAATTTGATCAAAATTGTTAGAGCTGTTTTTGAGAAAATCAAATTGTTGTTAAAAATGTGTGGAATAAACTACCTTTAATTACTGAGCTATGACAACCATTTCCACATATACTCTGCTCTGCATGATAAAATAAGTTCGAGATTTCATTCATTTTCGCTTTACCGTTTAGGCTCCAGAGGCTGTAACAGACAGACGGCATTGCAAAAACCACTTTTTCGGATTCAGCGACACCTAAAATATTTCCGTAAAAATCTGTTGAATGTTTTCACAATAACAGTACTCTCCTGATACTTCCTATGAGAAAGAAAAAAAAGGACGTATTTCAATAATAAGAAACAAAGAAAATTATAAACATGAATGTTCGTGATTAATTACAGCGTAACATTAATATTCTCTCTGATATGACTTTTTAAATGCAGATTTCAGACTGACTTATTGATTATTCTCCCTCACGCAGGATGGATGTGGAAAAGCAACGGAAGACAACAAACAAGCTATTACACAGAATTACAAAGATGTTTTATTTTTTCCACCAATATCACACGGTGCATAGTCCGAAAATATTAATTACTAAAAAGAATATTCCTGAGGAATTTCTGCTGTATTTAAGGTAAATTTATTAATTTGATTTTATTGATAATAGCAATATTTCTTTTGCGATATATATATATATATATATATATATATAATAGTTAAAACTAAATATTTTTCCTAGCAGTCTAAATGGAAGGAGAAAAAGATACTGTCAGCGATGGTAACGAATGATTCCGGATAAATGACAAAGAACGGTAGGCGACCTGCCTACGTTTAATCTGGAGCGTCATAAAAAAATTCATGAAAACAGAAGTTGTGGAATCTTACCTGCTGCAATTACGGAAACAGGCACCTAGTGTTCTCTATTTTTCTTCGTCGAGCTGAGGGTATGGCAAGGGAAAAAGATCCTGATAGAGATAGGGATTTTCAATATATAGGGTCGTTGGCAGAATTCATTAAGCAGGTAAATAAATATCAGTGTTTAACAGCATGCTTATTATTCAATGCAACCTAGGATTCAGTAATTCTACTACAACTATTTATTTCCCATCAAATAATCAGATAGGTAGGAAGCAGAAATGGAAAGCTGGTGATAGCCCTCACATGAGTTTTGACCTAGGAAAATATGAACTTTGATTTCTTTACTTCTAATTTGTACTGCATTACTCTAAAAATTCTTCAAAATTCATATCTGACTTTGGTTAATAGTTCTCTAATGTACGTTATATCTCATTTTAGGATACCATATTATCTCATGGGAAAAAAGAATACACACAGAAGATGTAGAAAAAATGTTATGTATGGAGTAACACATCGCTTGGAACAGAAGTATGGAAGCTTTGAAAAATAATACTTAGTAATAGGCACTGAAATTGTGTAAGGAAAATTATAAACAGATAAAGAATTTTCAGGAAAATAGGATTATGTAGAGAGCCTGGCTTAATGGATAATAATCACCAATCTGTCTACAGGTTATCACAATGAAGTGAACCTAACTATATCCCTAACATAAAACCAGTCTCATCAATTCTATACTCTACTAATAGCAAACATTGTTAGTTAAGTAGCTGCATGGCAAAATTTTCATTTGGAAATACTCTTCACAACGTTTATCAGTGGGTTTTGCTACATGGTTTCACAGTCCTATAAAGAGGATTGCGGAATTTTCATTCCTGCCGCAAGTTTTATTTGTTCATCTGCTTGATGAGCAACTAATCAAATCTTTCCGACAGATTCGGACCAACAGGACTTTTTGACAGAAGAAAGAATACTGGTGATTTAGACGCAAGAGATAGCCTTCCAGCCCAAGCCATTGCCTGAGGGCATAAAGTGTTTAGCTGCAAGATGTGGCTACTATCCTTGGTGAAGCTAATGCCTACGAAAATGCAGGTGTTAAGACGATGCAATAATTATGAACCTAGAGAAAACCGTGTGTTTTTGGCAGTCTTTAAGGAAATGATTCTCCATGCTCCATTATTTTAGGATTCATTTAAAATATTATCTCCTCTTCCCACTGAAAAAGGATAGTGCATTCAGATGCACATACCTTGGGGGGAGGGGGAAGGTACTCCTTGACAGGACTTATTCATTCATGCATCTCTCAGTCACATTAGAAAGAGTGTGGGCTAAGTCATACCCAACCTAACACTCTAGAATATCTCAATCATAGCAGCCTATAGGCGACATCATTCCCTGCCTCCAGCCCTTCAATTTCACATTTACAGCAGAAAAGGTCTAGGCTTGTCTTTCTCTGTCTACTACCCTTCAATCTCATACACTCCATGGAAAAGGTCTAGACAGAGTTCTTCTCTCTCTCTACTACACTCCCTCAAATCTTTCAGCCAATGCAGAAAAAGTCTAAGTGAAATCATTCTTCACTGACAACTCTTAATGCATTAGGTTTACAGAAGAGTGAACTTCGTGCCAGGGACCTATAAAATCACACGACTCTCATTCACAAACGAAGAGCTTAGACTGTGCCATTGGCTCCTCGATGGGGGCTTTCAGCGGATCGAACAGCGCACTATAGACCTACCAGAATTCACTCGGAAAACTCATAACATCCATACGAGTAATAAACACCCATTTAATGGATATATTAGTTTCAGCAGTCCATAAATAAGAGGAGGAGAGGATTATTTAAGCTTTTTAATGGAGGTGTGGAAGGTTTTATTGTGAGGGTGGGATGCTAGGGACTGATCTACTAAGAGATTGTGAATATTTTGGGGAAAGGGATATAGGGCAGCGATGGCGAACCTATGGCACGCAAGAGGATTTTGGTTGGCACGACAAGCAAAGGCAAAAACCAATTAAAGCATATATCGTACAGAGTTAGTGCCGCAAAAACATATGTGCTATTTATTTAGCTATTGTAAACATTAGTTTTATGGTTACAAATATCGGTGTATTACGTCTTGATCACGAATTTAATTACATTGGCATGCAAAAAAAATCAACAACTTTTTTCTGGCACACGGGGTGGAAAATATTCGACAATTTCGATAATATTGGCACGCAGGCAATAGAAGGTTCGCCAGCACTGACGTAGGGGAAGAGGAGGTCTCGGGGGGAGGGAGGGAAAGAGACATGGATTTTTTCATCTCCTTAAAGACTGTACACACGGCTTTCCCTAAGACCATAAATATAGCACCCTCCTCCTTTTCACCATACAATAACCTAGACATCACCTTCGCCAAGAAAAAAAGCTACACCTCCAACAAAACACTTTCAGACAATAACTTGAACAAGAAGTCCATCAGATGTATCTGAAACCCGCCAGAGATCAGACAACCATCCCAACATCCTTACTGGATGAGTCAAGCAGAAAGATTCAAATCGCTACCAATCAAGAGAATGGACAAAAAACCTTCTCCATGAATGAAAATTAACAATGCTGAATGTAAAACTGCTAACGAACATAACAAAAGCTAATGATAACATTGTTGATCATAGCACATCCAATTATAATATACCACCCAGTAGTATT
Source organism: Uropetala carovei (assembly GCA_036926305.1). NCBI lineage: Eukaryota > Metazoa > Arthropoda > Insecta > Odonata > Petaluridae > Uropetala > Uropetala carovei. The sequence goes on from JAXCHB010000001.1 coordinate 25,552,042, forward strand.
AACTAATAATGTTTTCATCTATTAATGTATATTTCAACATAATTACCTGCAAAATGCATCTAATAATTAAAAATCCCAATTGAATAAAGAAGGTACTGTTACCTATGATAAATTAAACCTAGGCCATCTCACCAACAGAACCTAACAGGTACGTAGCCTCAAATTCTTCACTGCAAAGTTGCAGTGTCTGCCAAAAGTACATTACACAGATTCAGTTGAAAACTTATGAAGCAGGGAATGTGTGTAAACAGTTACAAATGCATCAACTGCTCAAATTGAAGTTTCTATGATGATAAAAAGTTATTATTTGTAATTCCAAAAAGTTTCTAGTCATACTGGATAAACTATTTTTACTAACACAGATTGGCTTTTAGTTATAGAGCCTCTGCAATGTTGCAAGAAATACAGAAATGAGTGAAATGATTTATCTCTGCAAGCCATTGCACGCCGGAATATACAGTAACAGAGAAATGGAGTAGAAATTAAAGCATCACAACAAGACATTCGATTCTGAACATTTTTTTAAGTTTAATGTGATAATATCAAGATATAATATGCTTGTATAATAATCATAGACATGCTTGTTTAAGAAGAGTATATTTTTTGCTTAGTTTAATCCATAATGTTATTATTGTTTACTTTTTCATAGATATAAGAGTATTCCTCTATTTTAATCTTTAATTAAGCATTTCACGTTTATGACACAGAGTATAGTAAAAAATATTATGAAAATGCTATCTAAATGTACTGTGAAGATTGTGGAAGATGCAGATGTACAATGAATGGAAATATATAAGTGATGACGTGTATTTAAAATGACGAAATCAATAATTAAAATAATAAAAAAATTTGATGACGCCAACACAACTTTCTCCATATTTGGGTTATAGAAATTTAAATTATTATAGCATTATAAGGTAAAATTATTATTTCATATCGTAGAAGAATAGTCGTCCTTATTGCCGTAAATTATATTTTGAATACGTTTACAGAATTCACCGCTACATGGTGGTGGCGTTGTACACTGGAAATTTAAGAATAAGTTAAATATCTCTGCAATGGATGGTTCTATGAAAATTTGTTTCAAACAAAACTTGGAAGAAATATTATTCTCTACAACTTTAGTCCTAACAAAGGTTACCAATAATTACGTTTTTAAGATATTTGATGGAAACCGAAAATACCAATTATTTATAAATAATTCCTAAACAATAACGGCTATGGAAAATTGTTTGAAATAAAAGATGTAGGAAATTATATTTTCTACATTTTTTAATGGTCAATGAATACAATAATGACGTATTATCAGACAAATATCGCAAAAACCGAATCGGGTTTTGAATAAACCTCGACTTCCGCTTAAGCAGTATTGTCCAAAAACTAATCAGTTCTTTGTGCTCATGCTAAAGTGTTATATATGAAATTTGATATTAATATGACAGGTACTTTTTGAGTTGAGAGCCCACAATCAGATACATACATCCTCCCCCTCACACACAAACACACCATTCCGAAAATAGTCTAAAAGTGTTCTAGGGACCTCCGTCGAAATCTCAAAGTGGATTTTTTTCGTGATCACAATACTCTCCCTATACTATGTATGGAGAAAGTAAAAATGAACAAAGTTTATAACTAAGTGAGCAAGCATAGGTGAGGACCATAATTCTTATTTTTGTTTACATACCACTGTCAAATGAGTAACCCCATTGGGCTTATTATATTTTCTTTTGTTTAATATTGGGTAATCTAGTATGACGTGTGTGCAATAATCAAGACTTAAGACCAAACTAAGACACATGCAAAATAGACCAACCAGAGAAGTTAAGGCACTACTGAGAGCTCATAGTTTTTTTCAGTAATGCTAAGCATAAATGTTAGTAGTATAGGTATAGAAAAATTTCTTTTCACAGAAATTGCTGCCAAGTTTGTGCCTTTTAATTTTATTTTAAAATAATATTAGGTAATCCCATTTACCAGCAATTTCAGTGCTATAACTATATATATACTATCCTATATGACACAAATAGAAGAGCAATAAAACTTACAACTAACTAAAACTAATACAGTGTGCCTATAAGGCAGTTTGTACAAACAAGGACATGTGAAAATAACATTTTTGAATTAAAATTCTAAAATAAGGTTCACATAAAACCGTGCAGAGCTTTATTATCTTTTTTGGTCTTATTTTTAATTATTTTTTCGTTTATAATGCTTTTATTCTTTTTTGTATTGCTTATCATTTCTCTTTTCAATTTTTTCCATTTCAGCCTGCAATTATAATTTTTTCAAACCACAAGTTACAGCTTATATAAATAAAAATATAAAACACTATGACGTCTTAAACCTAACTAATACTAATATTCAGTACTTGCATTGCATAAACAAGTGTAAAAAGTTGTTAATTCAAGAACAAGTACTTAAATAATCACTTTGCATAATTGTTTCAGATATCTGTATTAGCCATAACATTATTTTTGTAGTATTTTCCAATTTTTCTTTCATATTTTTAAAACTTTATATGTATTTTCGTTTTTTTTACCATTCTTTCACAATTGTGTATTTTTTTCATTTCTCCCCTTCAATTATATCTAATGAAGATACCTCAGGAAAGCAATTTTTAAGTGCTCGTTCTTGAATTTTGACCAATAATAAAACATTTTCAAAAAATTTGTTGAAAACAAAAATCATACAATAAACTAAAGACTTTCCAGGGCTTTAGAATGATATTCTTTTTTTTTGTTTTTTTTCGTTTTTTGCAGTATTTTTCAATTTTTCTTATATATTTTTAAAACTTTTTAAATGTATTTTTTTTACCATTCTTTCACGATTTTTTATTTTTTTTTCATTTCCGCCCTTCAATTATAATTTTTTCAAACCACAAGTTACAACTTAAAAATATAAAAAGATAACACTACAAACATGACACAAAAGTCAATATCCCATACGACAGCAGTGGGAGTTGATTAGACTTAAACCTAAATAATACTAATGCTGTGCTTTCATTGCATAAACGTGTAAAAACAGTCGTTTAATCAACAACAAGCACTTAAATAATCACTTTGCATAATTATTTCGTATCAAAAAACTTTGCAGGGCTTTAGAATGATATTTTCTCATTTTTTTCGTTTTTCATTTTTTTTTATATTTTGCAGTATTTTTCAATTTTTCTTTTATATTTTTAAAACTTTATACAATTTTTTTTGTTTTTTTTTACCATTCTTTTATGATTGTTTTTTTTTCATTTCCGCCCTTCAATTATAATTTTTTCAAACCACAAGTTACAACTTAAAAATATAGAAAACATTATAAACAAACATGAGACAAGAGTCTATATCCCATATGACAGCAGTGGGAGTTGAGTAGAATTAAACCTAAATAACACTAATACTGTGTGCTTTCATGGCATAAACACGTGTAAAAACAATCGTTTCATCAACAACAACCACTTAAATAATCACTTTGCATAATTCTTTCATGTATCTGTATTAGCCATAACAACATTGTAAAAAAACCATTGTCATTTTAGGACCTTGTTATGGCTAATGAAGATACCTCAGGAAAGCAAGTTTTAAGTGCTCGTTCTTGAATTTTAACCAATAACAACACATTTTCAAAAAATCCATTGGAAACAAAAATCATACAATAAATTACATATAATAAAACACTTTGCAGGACTTCTGAACTTCCATTTCCCTCTTTTGTTTTTTGGCAATCTTGTACATTAAGTGCAATAATTAAAGTAATGAAAACTAAAACCTGCAGTTAAGTTGTTAGTGAGTTGAGGTGAGGAGGGAGGGAAGGGACCTGATTGGTCTATTGTTTATAAAAGGGACATTCCAATTAGTTTGGTTGTAAAGTGGGATGTCTCTTTGATCAGCCATAATGTAGACATAAATTATATTACTTAATTCTAAGTCTGTATTTGGTAATTGACATTTGATATTTATGTTGACAGCAGTTGCCTTACCATTGTCACCAAGGTTATTTAAGAGTCATTATTCACTTTCTCCCATAGGCTGCTGGTTGTGGAGCCTTTTCACAGTCGGGGAGCTTGGTGCACTGGGGGTGTTCCTGCGTACTGGCATGGGATGTGAAGCAATGGTCCACAGATGGTTGGCCATCAAATTAAAACAACCGTAGTGATGACAGCAGTTTCCTGATCCACAAATGGCCAATGGTGTAACACCCTTTTCAGCCTTGGTGACGTGGCATTACATATGATTTTTGAACAAACTGATTGGTATCTACAGCTTCACAGACTCATAAATAAAAAAATATCTAACACTAATACTTAAACTAATAACTACAATTAAAGTGAATACAATTATAAGTTTAACTTGATTATATCAGCTTATAATTTGGTTACACAAAATGCCTGAATATGAATATTTGCTTCAATACTTTCTGTTCGTATGTCTTAAATTCCAATATCTAAAATATCTCCAAATACACGGTTACACTTAAGTAAATAGTACTCCTGCATTAAGATATTTTTTGCATTGTTTCATTCCTAAAGTTAAATAAAAAGATGGAAAATGATTTTACCCGCACAACAGTGGCGGAACAAGTAAGCAACGGGCCCTGGGGCAAGAAAGAAAGATTGGCAGGCCCCCTGAAGTGACCAGCATTACTGATTTTGATGACTCTGTACTGTGTAATTTAGCTGACTGGGTCCCAGGGCACAGCCCCGACCTAGTTCTGCCACTGCCATGTTAAAACAGTATACTGAATAGAACAAACTACACAAGCATGACTCAAAGAAAATGCTTAATACAGAAATTAAGTCAAGAATACTATTATTGGGCCTCTTGACCAGTAACAAGTGCAAGAGGAGCCTATTGAGTGCTCACGTTAGTTTTTAGTTAGCAATGCTAACATGAAGTGTTCATTTTATAAGGCTAAAATTTTCCTTATTACAAAAATTGTTTTCATGCTAGGCCCTCTTTCAACTTATTATTTAACCCTGGGTAATTGTTTGTCAGAAGGTGAGGACTTTTTTAAAGAAGGCCATTTCCATAAATAGCTTTTATAAAGAAAGTATCGTTTTCATGAAAAAAATTGACTTCGAGATTTCATCAGAAATAGGTACATGTTTTGAGGTCCCCAGAACATGTTAAGACTATTTTCAGAATGACGTCTGTGTGTCTATGTGATTGTGGTCGCTCTAACTCACAAAGTACTTGCCATATCATCACCAAATTCATATCTAACACTTTAGCAAGAGCACAAAGTGCTGATTACTTTTTGGACAATAACGGTTAACCGGACGTCGAGGTTTATTCGGAACCCCATTTGGTTTTGGCAAAATATTTCCGATAAAACATCATTATTGTATATACAATTCTATACAAAGGTTATAGGGAATGTAATTTCCTACAGCTTTCATTTGAAACAATTTTCCATAGCAGTTATTGTTGAAGAACTATTTATAAATAATGTTTTTCCGGTTTCCATCAAATACCTCCTTAAAAACATGAGTATTGGTAATCCTTGTGAGGACCAAAGATGTAGAGATTAATATTTCTTCCAGGTTTTGTTTGAAACAAATTTTCGTAGAACCATCCATTTCGGAGATATTCAACTTTTTTCGTAATTTCCAGTATACAGCTCCACCACCATGTTGCGGTGAATTCTGTAAACATATTCAAAATATAATTTATGGCAATAAGGATGACTGTATTCTTTCACGAAACAAAATAATAATTTTCCTTATATGTTATTCATAATAATTTAAATACCTATATCCCAAATATGGAGAAAGTAGCGTTAGCCACATCAGATTTTTCGATTACGTACTGGAGCATTTGGAATTTTAATTTCTTTTACTCTTCATAGCCTAGGTTGGTTTTTCATTGTGTATGGTTTTATTTTGAAACATGTTAAGCTCTTTTATTTTAGTTTTTGATGTAACTGCAAAAACCTCACACAAATATCAATATTGGATGAATAATGAATTTGTAGAGTCCAATGTCATTCTCTAATTTGAGAGGAATTTTGGTGGTCATTAGCTAGGTAAGCATTTTATTCCATTTATTACCTACTACTGCTGTTGCTATGAATTAATCCATATTTGGATTTAATGCCCTCATTATACATGATTTGCAGAGCATTAGCAATGACAACCCCACCATTAAAATTACCCAATTATTTTGTTTCTATTTATAATGTATAAAATAGCCTTCTGTTTTTACTGGACTGCATTCTGTTCATCATCTCCAGGTCTAGCCTTTATACCGAACCTCAAAATTTCACTTTCCCTTCCTCATTCATAGAGGAAACCTTTATTTACTCTCATTTATTATCTCATAGGGGATATCTTCATTCATTGCCTAAGTCTCACTCTATGGAATATAAATAGTAATGACGATTAGCACACTTTTGTAATCTGTAGTTCAGGATGCTGGTAAAATAATATATCAGAAAGAAAATGTGAGAACCTACAGAACTACAACAATAGAAAAACGGAGAATAAGTGAGAGGATGGAAAGTTGAAGTAGAAACTAAAGAGGGAGGAAGTTAAGATTTAGGAACAGGTGATATAAAGAAAGTGGCGGGAAGGTGATTCGAGTATTGTTAAGAGGAGAGCAGAGAGACAAATGACTGACTTTTCAACTTACATCAGACGACGGGTGCCAAAATAATCAGATCGAAAAGTAACGAATGTGTTAGGCAGATGTGTTTAGGGGACTTGAAAGTGAAAAGGTGCAGAATATCAAAAACGCAGTCAAATTACATATGCAACAGTTGGTTTCAATGAGCAGCTTGACTGCTGAAAAAATTTCGCTTCTGATAAATAATTTAAACAACTTATGACAGTGTACAACATATCACAAATGGGCACATTTTGCGCAATGGAGTATTAGAAATAAATTATATACCTGTACGTAAGCGAAGTACCGTTTTAAAGTTCTTTTCTTCATCATAAATAATCCATTTTCTTCCTATTTAAAAATATTGCATGCACACGTAAGGAAATTAAACATTTGTTTGTGAGATTGCTTATGTTAGCAGCAATGAAGAAGTAACCATGAAAGAAATTTTCAAAATTCAGCTCCATTTAAGACGTTTTTGTTTGACCAAGTCCCTTGCTCGTCCCAACAACGATGTCCGATTAGGACAAGAACCCCTCCTGCAACGTGCCTCCTCGGAATGGCAGAGAGCGATGTATGACCACCATAGCCGAGCACCACCACCTAATATTCCCACCAGAGGATGCCATTTGCGATAGTGACGGCTCTTGTCACTCCACTGCAACCCGTGGAGGCAACTGGCCATTTGGCCATATTGAGACTGGAAAAGGGTTATCACCAATGTCACTCAATTTCACGTTAGCATTAATTTTTATAAAAGAAATATTTTGACGGAATTGGAATAAAATCAGTCCCAGGAAATATATGCAGATGACATGGATAATAACCACAGTGATTTTTAAATACATATTGCAGCAATTTTCCCCACAACTCCGCACTTAACGAAAGCACTTATCGATGTCTTTCTCATCGATGAACAGAACACGGATGGCCTCACCGAATGGCCCGCCGAATGGCCGCTACCACAGCAACGCGCTTTATATAGGGCGAATATTTCCCCTATTTCCCATTCCCTCCTTTTCGTAGGGGTATATCACTTAATCACGAATTTAACCAATACGAAGTCGAGGAGACGGGCATTTAAACGACCCGCCGTACCCCCTCCCTCGAGCGGCGACGTCAGGCGAGAGCGGGCAGTCAAGAAAACGACGCAGACCACCGACAGAGACGGCGAGCGAGCTGTGACAGGAGTGGTAAAGAAAAAGGAGAGAAGAGGGAGAGTGACAGAGAAAGGGGACGAAAGAGTGAAAAGTTTCCTGTTGGAGAGACGGTAACAATAAGTCCACAGTTTCTGAAGTGGTTAAGTGTAGTTGATATTTTATGTTATTTTGTTATGTGTACGATATAGCATTTAGTTGGAGCTGTATGTGGCGGTAATCTTTGGGTCGCCACATAATTGGAGGCACCGGAGAGATAGTATTCTGTAACTCTAACTATAAGGGTGCTATATGTTCGGTTATTTTGGAATTTGCAATTTGTGGAATAGTTTTAGTTTGTTTAAGGGTATTTTTGGTTTTTGGTGGTATAGTTCTCCTGGTATTTGATTATATTGTGAATCATTCCGCTTTGTCATCTCAGTCATTCCATCTCCTTTCGAGATCCCTGTTTGTTTAATATCTTGTTATTTCGTATCAGATATGTCTAAAGAACGCGGTAAAAGGGGCGTTGGAATGCTTCCTGAACCCGCAGAAGAGACCCCGTCGAACGGGGGTGAAATGAAGCCTCATTTCTCGGATTGTGTAAAAGTCGCTAATCAGCTGTTGCTTGAAATTTCCCCTTTCCATGAACCCACGTCGGAGAATTGGTTTAAATTCATATCAGCGGTATGCGATGTTTTGTCTTTGTCTTTGATCCCAGAACATTATTTGTTTACTCTGTTGCTGTCTAAACTTCCGGCTAATTGTCGCCAATTCTGGCTCGCGGTCGTTAACCAGAGACTTCCATGGGATAATATAATAACTAAAGTATGGGATACTTTCGTCTCAAAAAGGGAATACGAACGACTTCTGACAACCAAAATCAAACGATTTCAGATGCCGCACGAGTCCCCTCGCGACTTTTATTATTCCGTCCAAGTTGCCGCTAAAGCACTCGGAAAAAAGTATTCTGAGGAAGAATTCATAGAATTGGTTTTGGAGGGGCTGAATCCTATGTCGCAGTCGACGTTGACCTTCGCTACTCGCCCCCAGACGTTCGGTCAGCTGGAGGAGTTGATGAGTAATGCAGCTAAGGGACTCATGAACCGCCTCGAATATTCGGCGGCTGAGGCGCCGTTAAACTTAGCAAACTCGTTTCCTTCTCCCAATTCACAGTCGGTTGCATTCCCCCATGTAACAATTTGTTCCTTTTGTAATAATCGTGGACATTCTTTCCGCGACTGTCGGCGAAGAGCTAGTGAAAATCGCTCCGCGAGATCCGCGAGAAACCGGCCAGCTATTTCGTTTTCCAATATAAATGACCAACTTGAGATGCCTTTTGTAAATTGCGATGTTCATTCCACAAAAATTCCAGCTTTATTAGATACCGGCTCCTCCTTATCGATGCTTGACATTAATACTTGGCGTAAAATTCCCCGCACGGGACGAACCCAACAGTGTGACATTACGTGTCGGAATATCATTGCAGCTCGGATTATCTTGACACGATATGTTACATTGAGAGTCCGTATTCAAAACTTATCGTGGCGACATACATTCTATTTGTCCGATTTGCCTGTCCCAATGATATTGGGTCAGGATTTCATCAAAAGGACGCGAATCGTACTTTACCACGACGCGTTTTCCTTTGAAAACTGTCCAGATAAGAAATTCCCTTTCCACTTCAATTCCTACACTTCGTTAGCGTCGTCCGATTCGCCCCCGTCATCAATTGTTAATATGCAATGCCAAAATGCTCCACTTGCAAGCAACACCCATTCCAACAGGGAAAAGGTTTCCTTCGGCGGCGAAGATAATCTGAGTCGTCCAACAAACGAAATAAAATGTCTCGTCGATGGCTATTCCGACGTAATCTCTTCACAATTAGGCCAAACCAACCTGATGTGTTATGAGATTGAATTGCTCGATTCAACTCCGGTCAGATCCCCTCCATATCACTGTTCACCGCCAAAATTGGCCATGATGAGGGCTCATGTCGATAAGTTACTCGCTGACGGTATTATCCAGCCTTCGTTATCAAACTGGTGTTCACCTGCCTTTCTCATCCCCAAGAGAGATGGCTCCGAAAGACTAGTGGTCGACTATCGTAAACTCAATAAGCAGGTCAAGGCCGATAATTTTCCTACGCCTTCGATAGAACACGCCCTACAATATTTGGGCTCTGCCAAATATTTCACGATTCTTGATTTAAATTCTGCCTTCCATCAAATTCCTTTGACATCGCCTTCAAAGGAGTATACCGCCTTCGTCACACCGTTTGGGCTGTATCAATATAATCGTCTTCCATTTGGTTTAACCACATCTCCTCAGGTCTTTTCGAGGTTAATTGACAAGGTGCTAGGTGATTTAAAATATTCTTGTGTGTATCCATACATTGATGATTTATGCATTTATTCCAAGAGCCTCCAAGAACATCTTCGTCATGTCAAACTGATATTGGAGAAGCTAAGGGCAGCTGGTCTAACGGTCCATCCAGAGAAGATGAAATTGGCCCACGAATCCATTACCTTCCTTGGACATCGAATCTCCCATGGCGAACTTACCACTGACCCAGAGAGAACACAAACCCTTTCGGCATTCCCTGCTCCTAAGTCAGTTAAGGAGGTGTCACGCTTTCTCGGTATGTGCGGTTTTTATTCGAAATTTATTCCAAATTATGCGGAGATAGCATCCCCTCTGAATGCACTCCGCAAGAAAGATGTCATTTTCAAATGGACCAGTTTGCAGCAAGATTCTTTTGTCACATTGAAACAATGTCTGTCGTCTCCGCCTGTACTTCAACTTCCTAACTTTGACGAAGAATTCCATTTGTTCGTGGATGCCAGTCAGGTGGCACTTGGGGGGGTTCTTCACCAAATGTTCGATGGGAAGCTAAAGCCTATAGCTTATGCTAGTAGAACCTTAAATAATTTTGAACAGAAGCAGCCATCTTATGAATTAAAGTGTCTTGCTTGTTGTTGGGCGGTCGAAAAATTCAGGACTTATCTACAGCCAAAACTATTCCATTTATACACAGACAATGGGGCGATAACCTGGTTGTTTAAACATCCCAAGCAACTAGGAAAAATTGGACGAATAATTTTAAAATTGTCATCCTTTCGCTTTGTAATCCATCATGTCCCAGCTTCTAAAAATAGGGTAGCAGACTGTCTATCTAGAGCGGTCGATAAACCAATTGAGAATCCAACTCATTGTTCTATGCTGTTACATCAAATACCTCTGTCCTTCACAAACATTAGGGATCACCAGAATTCAGATCCACAGCTAAAACAGCTGATCGAGCAAATCAGACAGGGAAGCCCATCCCACAATTATTTCATTAAGAATGGATTATTATATCATGGAACAAGCAGACTTCAAAAGGGTAGAGTGGTGGTTCCAGATGCCCTCAAGGCCATGCTATTTTCCTATTTCCATTCCTTACCAACTGCTGGACATATGGGCATTAGTAAGACTTCTGAGCGAATCTGTAGGGAGTTTTGGTGGAGTAACATGAAGTCAGAAATAGCCCAGATGGTAAAAACCTGTCATGACTGCCAAACATGTAAACCTAGGAACACCCTTCCCCCTGGAGAAATGAGTTCTACTACTCCTAACTACCCCTGGGAGAGAGTTTATATAGACTTTGTTGGTCCATTACCCAGAAGTCGGAATGGAAATACCTGTGCACTCACAGTCATTGATGGTTTCACCAAATTTACCTTCATTGAACCGGTACGCTCTCAGTTAGCCTCCCAAGTTGTTTCCACGTTATTCTAGAAAATCTTTCCTAAATTTGGCTATCCTAAATTCTTGGTTTCTGATAATGGAACCCAGTTCAGATCTGCGCTTCTGGCAGATATGTGTTTTAAATATGGTATAAAACAAATTTTCACAGCCCCTTATTATCCGCAACCTAACCAAGCTGAACGGGTCCACCGAAACCTGAAATATGCCCTAACTATCTTATCTCAACACGACCATAGGAAGTGGGATGAGTATGTGCCCAGCCTAACTTTTGCCTTCAATTCTGCCAAACACAGTAGTACAGGATATACTCCAGCGAGGGTGTTTATGGGAAGAGAACTTCCACACCCTCTAACAAATTTCTGGAGAATTCCTCCACAAGCTCTGTCGGAGACGTTAACACAATCTGAAAGGCAGTCCCTATGGCAAGAGGTGTTAAGAAATTTAAAAAGGTCAAGACTTAGACAAGCAGTGGCATTTAATCGAAGTCATTCAGGGAATCCCTTTAAAACTGGTGATATGGTTTTGTATAAAAGGTTTCCTTCTAGTTCAAAGGCGCACCACCAAACAGCCAAACTGACACCACAATGGGTCGGGCCATTTTCGATTAAAAATTTCTTATCTCCTGTGACAGCTGTTCTGGAACTGTCACCCACTAAGGAGAGAATTGCCAATATATCGCATTTAAAATTATATCATAAATAATTCTGTTATTATAACTTGTATGTGCCGGCGTAGGGAATTAGCGACCCCATCGCCCAATGATACTGCATCATTGCAATCAGCACCCAGATGAGAATCTGGAAAAATATATCCATTTTCAGCTTAAGCTATGCCTTTGTGAATACAAAGATGATGTTCGAGGCAGCATACAGGATGTTTAGACCTTTATGTTTGTCTCCATGGCTCTAAATTTTTATTAGTTAAAGTAACCTAGCCATGCTTTTCTTATGTTTACTGGTAATACTGCCTCTATTACCACAATAGTTTTGTGCACTCTCCCCAATTGGGATAGTGTACCTTAAAATGTTTATTACACTGTATGCTATTGTCAAAAGGCTGTGCATCTCAAACAGGGGAAATATACTAATCTAAAACTGTCTCACTAATCATAATTATCTGTACTACTGTGAAAATTAATTAATGTCATAACAATTATCTGTACCACTTACTAAGCTCAAAAAGGTTAATGTCATACTGACTCGAGCCCTTGTCTTAGAAAATAACTGCTGGTAAGTGCCCAGCATAAAATACTGTTTACTTTACTTGATACTTTAAATTCAAAATAATCTTTTGTTAAATTTCGGTACTTCCCACTTGGAACTACCATGAACTCCTTTTTTCTTATAATATCCATTGTCTTTGAATGTGCCCTTGTTGTAAGCCTAAGGCAAGGAGTGGGCAATAAGTTTTGTATCTCAATTCACTGGTGCTATTCTGAAACCACACACCAGAACCTTTCATGATAATTAATATCTGTTATGGTAAAGACATAAGTGGGCCGATTAAATATCCAGCCGAGAAGACATCTCACTGCAGTGCTTAGTGAACACTTTCCAAACCTGCCTTCAAGAAGTGTACTAAACCCGAACAGAGTGGATCAGTGGTGAATGTTTTTCTGTTTCCCCTAAGAACTTCCACGGAAACAGGGGCGCAGACTCGGATTTTCTGAACAAAATAACATTTCCAGTGAATTATTCCCAATATGTTTGAATTATCCCAAAGACAGTAAATAAATTATATTAACAATACTAAAGAGAATTCGTGTGTGTGATCTAATATAAAGAGCGAGTAAGGAAGTGCTACAGAGTAAGGGTGTGAACACTTGGGGGAAGAGATGGTCTAAGGAATCTCCCCCCACCCTTCAAAACTTTATTTTTCTTTGGGAAAACTTTATTTTTTTTCATTTTCTGAGGGAGGATGCAGCAATTTTCCCCACAACTCCGCACTTAACGAAAGCACTTGTCGAAATAACGCGACGAAAACGCAGAAAAATCGCAGAATATCGCTGCTTTCTTATCGATGTCTTTCTCATCGATGAACAGAACACGGATGGCCTCACCGAATGGCCCGCCGAATGGCCGCTACCACAGCAACGCGCTTTATATAGGGCGAATATTTCCCCTATTTCCCATTCCCTCCTTTTCGTAGGGGTATATCACTTAATCACGAATTTAACCAATACGAAGTCGAGGAGACGGGCATTTAAACGACCCGCCGTACCCCCTCCCTCGAGCGGCGACGTCAGGCGAGAGCGGGCAGTCAAGAAAACGACGCAGACCACCGACAGAGACGGCGAGCGAGCTGTGACAGGAGTGGTAAAGAAAAAGGAGAGAAGAGGGAGAGTGACAGAGAAAGGGGACGAAAGAGTGAAAAGTTTCCTGTTGGAGAGACGGTAACAATAAGTCCACAGTTTCTGAAGTGGTTAAGTGTAGTTGATATTTTATGTTATTTTGTTATGTGTACGATATAGCATTTAGTTGGAGCTGTATGTGGCGGTAATCTTTGGGTCGCCACAATATTAAGAACATATGAAATTAATAATCATTTCTTAAATCTTTTACTCTTTATTAATTTTTTATCTATATTCCTAAGAAATGTCAATTACATAACAAATATTGAAAATTTGTTTTCTTTGTTCGATAGTTCTGACAAAACTGATATTACTTATGATTCAAATTTGCTGGAGGCAAAATTTTCAATCATATTACATAACTCCAAGTATAATGAAAAATAAAGATTGTTATTGCAAGGAGAAATCGAAATTATATTTCCTTATTATTGGGAATATAAATATCCCTCAATGATATAGTAATGAAAGGATGAATGAATATCAGCTTCCAGCAACGATGCAACTACAGAAAAGCCAAATGAAGTTTAAAGCAGGACGCCCACTAGCTCCGTTCCGCTAGGGCCGGTTCCGGTCGGTTCAGGCGAAAAAAATAAAAACGTGTAAATGCATGGAGCTCGGCCCACTACGTCCATTCGGTCCGATTCAGCACCTTCCGCTCCGTTCGGCTCACAAGGCAAGAGTTCTGGACGGAGAATATTTTGACTGAAGTCGGAAGCGTTCCGAAGGCCGAGAGAAAGCGGAAATATCCGAGTGATCACAAAGCGAGGTTTGCGTCACCTTTGAGCACACATTCAGTGTGACGTAAGTCTGGATAGGAATTTTTTAGCGACGAAACGTAAACACGAACTGGTTTGCCACAAACCAAGTGGTAGGCCTTCTAAAGTTCAAAATTATCACCTGTATTTATGCGATGGAAACGACGATAATCTAAGCATACGCGTCATTTTTTATGGGTAATCACATTAGTGTCCAGATTTGACTAGAGTCCCTCCAGGGCAAATGTGCTCCGTAAGGATGATTAGGGAAGTGAAATATACTTAGATTAAAACTTACTATAAATTACGAATATAGCACATACTGGTTTCTTTTGGAAAAAATCTCATACTACCAAAATCTACAGGAAACTTATTTCTACTTCATCGCACGTCAAACTCAGAGCGATAACCTCATCGACTGAACTATCCATGACGACTGTTCCTTTCCGATGGTAACTAGTGGACGTCCTGTTTAAAGAAGTTAGTCTGAAGTGAATGCTAGTAAAAAAAAATCAACATAGATTCATTGATGTTATATATTCCTGTTAATTTAATGGTAACTTGGATAAAGCAAATGCCTTTTAAAAAAAACAAATTTTTTAGTTTTTTTATTACGCGTACATTCTGATACATACAGCATCATATCTCCGTTTCTACCACACGAAATAGGACAATTTTCACCATGTAACTTCTATAATGATTATGAATGACTACTGTACAACTTCAAACTTTATAAGCTTTATGAAATGCCTTTCAAAAATACACAAAACAAAATTTATTTCACATTTTTAGTCAAGACATGAAAAAGTTGACCTGCGAGAAACTTTTTTCCTAATTGGTACATCAAGCGAATGAAATGTTAATAAAAGCTGAAATATTGTTTTGAAGAAGACTGCATATCAATGCCATTTATAGTTTTTGCAATACTGAAAGCAGAGGCGCACGCTAGCTGGTTGGCGAGCAGGATGATATACCATATCTGCCCAAATAGAAGCCGACCCCGGATTTAAGCCGACCCCCCAAAAATTTCCACAATTTTTTGGCAAAAACGTCAATTTCGTACATTTTATGCTGAAGTTTGCCGGGCATTCATGCACATCTTAGAATACATTATTCAGAAATGTGTGGGAAATGGTTTAGTTGTTGACATTTTGAAATATTACTCCAATTAATAATTTTGCATTGCTGAATAATGTTCCACATTCAGTGACAATAATTTTATTCATCTTCATTTTCACAAAAGGTCAAATATAGTAACAGCGATCTTGCCAAGATATTTATTCATCCAAGTCTATTTCCAATGAAATTAGCATTTACATTGCCTTAAGAAACTTCATTTTTATAATTATACACGTTCCATGTAAAGTTTTACCAAAATTCAAACAGCTGACCATTTAAAGCCGTCAATGCATTTTGCGTAAACGTAAATTTACACAAGCGATCTTGCCAAGATATTTTTATACATATTCATCGTAGGTCAAACATTTACTTTGCGAAAAACATAGTACTATCATTTGATGCGAAGGCAATGAGAGACTTCGAGATTTAACCATAACCAAAATTTTTCCCAGACTCGCATTTAAGCTGAGGGATGATTTTTTCATGATAGATTTTGACAAAAAACATCGGCCTGTATTCGGGCAGATACGGTAGGTATTTTGTATTTTTCTTCTCTCCTGTAAAGTGTGGTTCATATAAAATAACGTAAAAGGTATTGTTTATAAATATTGATCTAAAAAAATCCTCAAAAAATTTCATACAAATCCAATAAAAATGGAAAGTTACGAATTTTTGTCCGAACGGACGGATGTGTTCCGTTCCGACCGGATTTAATGGGCGGACACAGGGCCGCCGCAACTGGGTGTGCACGGCACACCAGCGGCAGGAGAGAAGGGTCGGCCAGAGAGGAATAACGCCCTGAGAGGTATGGCGGAACTTGAGATTTTCGCGGCTGCCTAACGATGAGTCGATGGAGTGCGAGGGAGGCCGAATTTTGCCTACCTGTCTACAAAATGAAAGGGGTAATGGGGAAAACCAAAGCAACCGAAATATTTTCAACCGCTTACCTGCTGAGAAGGGTCTCTCAGGGTTCTTAAACCCTTTATCTGGGGGACAGTGTCGGCAATGACCGAAAAAGGGCAATACTATATCTCAGCCTTTTGGAATCTATGCCGCGGGTATTTCCCACAGCTCTAACACATTCTTCTCCGGGGCAGGTGTCTTTTGGAGCACTTGAAACAAATATTTGTTTCAGAAATGCCGGTTGCAAACCAGAGGTCATTATTCTACGATGTTTCATTTCTCTCTCCCTTGCTATTTTCGTTAGTATTTCATCGCTAGTCGTTGGAGGAAGATCGAGACACCACTGGTGCTTTGAATTCGTTTTGTGCAGGTTTCCTTCCCGTGTGATCTAATTCTACTTTAAATTGCTGGTTTTTAGAGTTAGACCATCTGATACTTTGGATTTCACATTTGTTGTCTAACAAGAGGTATGTATCTTTTCCATGCTAGTAGATGTGTGGTGTTGTCTCGGATATAATGCGATCCCAAAATTACTGTAAAAGTGAAAATCGCAAAACATTTTATTATAGGTTTCGGAGCTGAATTTAAAGAAACTTGTGGCGATATTCACGAAATTTACCACATGCATTGTATGTTACTGACCTTGTGTTACATTAATAGGCTCACTACGCGTCATAAATCTGATAATTCTTAAAGAAATTAAATACTTGAACTTCGAATTTAACATGACCCGCATTTGTATATTTTCAGGATAAAGTGCATTATATTCGAGACGATCTTTGTTTTTTACCGTGCAGACATTTTTTTGTCAACTTTCCTATGGAAAGTATTTGTATAATAAATGTAAGAATTAATAAATATTTTGCTTTTCTTCCTGAAAACTTAGATGATGGTAATTCATATCGCTGTTTAGAGCAACGAAACTATTCATTGCATTAGAAGTCAATATCGCTTCATTTATTCTTGTGTACTTTGATCTAATACAGTAAAACCCTCGAAAAGCGTAATTTCATGAGACTCCGCTAAATGTCCGTTTTTCACAGATCTTCCACCTTGAACAGGCTAAAATAGTCGTTTTCATCAAAATGTAGGAATATAGAACCCCTTCAATCTTCCAAAATTTTTGTCTTTTACAGGTTTCCGTCTATCACAGGTTTTACTGTATAAAATAATTAGGAGCAGTGTATGTGAGGGGGTGACAGTTAGTTTGATCGTAAGAAATTCATTAGATAAAACATATTTCTAGTGCAAAAATGTTTTCAATTGCATTTACATCCGGTTTTATGGGCAAAATCGATTTAGAGAGTAAAGCCTTCAGGATAGTGAAAAACGGCTGCCCTACTTTCTGTAATGTGTGAAATCGATGTCTGAATTAATAATTTTTTTATTAAACAAGAGAAGTATTGTATATTATAATTGATTCCATCTACTGGAGCATTAATAAATGCATTCAAGAAACAAAACTCACATTCTTACTGTCTGTGTCCACTGACTGTGATCAGATAATAAATTGTTTGCTACAGAAAATCAGGATCAATTCGTGAATCATTATAAGTATTGTTGTGATTTTAACGTAAATATCGATATCTCTATGTTTAGGCTTCTTATTTTTAGAAGAAATTGGCACACGATCTACGAACAGGAAACATTTTAAAGAAAAATAGAGGAAACTTTAATTTTTATCATCGATTTTATCCTATGGAAAGAAATCGCTTGAATTATTTGTTTCCCGTTTACGCAACACATTTCGATGAATTTAGCATCGAAGACTTTACCGTAAAATATAATTTTGCATTTTGCCTAAGTTTGTGAATGAAATTTACGAGTCGTTAGAGCTGTGGTTCTTAACCTTTTAATGTTGCATCACCTTCTTTCGAGGTCTTAATATTTTTGTCACCGCTTAGAATTGGACGAGGCTCACTGATAATGATGAAAACGTAAAATCAGACTAATTTAAATTAAAAGTAAAATCAACGTTGACGCTTGCTTATTGATAAGAACGCTTCACTGCATATTTTATTTTGAAATGTTTATTTCCTCATTTCTTCAGTATGAAATCGTCACTAATTTACAACTAAATGCCACAAGAGGTAATTATATCTAATCAGATGGCAACTGATTTTAAAATGAATTTTTTCTTCACTATTTTGGATAGGACTATATTTTCATTGAGAGAAAGATTTTAAACTTTAAATGATCACTGTGAGTTGTTCTGCATGTTTCATGATACATCAAAACTCAATGATTGGAAGGGCGGCGAGCTATTGGCTAAATGTAAGGAATTGGATAATAAGCTGACTGATGCAAGTCTAAGTGAATCAGATTTAGATGGGGAGTATTTATTTGGAGAGCTTCAAATATTGAAGTTCTACATAAAGCGTGAAATGGATACATGTGAAGTATTGGACTATATTCTTCAAAATGATTTAATCTCTTCATTTCCAAATGTTGCCATTGGCATCCGCATTTATCTGACATTACCTGTCTGTAGCTTCGGGAGAAAGAAGTTTTTCAAAACTCAAAATTATTATTTAAACTATTTTAAGGTCGACAATGTCGCAAGAGAGAGTATCAAATTTAGCAATGATATCCATAGAACACGAACTGTCTGATACGTTGAACGTACATGACATCATTTTTTAAAAATTTCTACTTATAAAGCCAGGAAAGTAAAGTCTCTTAAATAACATGTAATTTATTTGTTAATGAGTGTTCATTTAATATTATAATCGTTAATTCCGTTTAGACAATTTTAGTACAAAGAATATTAGTTTAGATTATTTTTAATTTCTTCTAACAATAAAAAGTTTTTCATCCTTGTGAACCGTTTAAACTATGTAAATGCAATTTTTGGTGATAAACTATATTGTTCTTTTCTCTTTCTCATGTTTAGAAAGACCGTAATAATAGGAAAATTCACCTTTGCAGAGCTATAGTAAATAATTTTTGCTGTGTCTTATACAGTTTTTTTATTTAAAAAAATATCCTGCAGTATATACTACCATGTTGAGTGGGAGAGGGGGCGGCAAATTTTGTTTTGCACACCGGCGGCCATATGGGTTGTGGTGGCCCTGGGCGGACATATGCCTGAATGGATCCGACCCGGTCCGAACTGAAGCGATTGGAGCGGAGCTAGTGGGCGCCCTGCTTAATAGGATTATTTATATTGCGAAGCAATAATTTTAGGTACATTTAGATAAAAGGAACAAAAATTGAACATCAAACAAACGATCTTATCTGGAAATAGTGAATAAGGCTGGTTTTATATGTCTGATAAAAATTAATTACATGAGATTTGCGATACATTTACTCACATCTGACAAAGACAGAGGCACTTCTCCCAACTGTAAATCACATACATATCATGGTTGGGAGCGTGATCGTAAAGGTCGTCCTGAGCGGTCCCCGTCCAACTACAGCTCTTCCGGACACTGGAGATGAATTATCCCCTTCTAATTTCTGACTGCTTCCGTCACTTGCGCCTACTGGAACCTTGTGCATGGCAACCTTAAGTATACAGAAAATTGAATTAGTGACATAACAAATTTTTAAAAATAGAAAGACTAAAAGTACCAAATAATATAAGAGCAGAAAATTAATTTTTTTAAATCTTATGTGGCCAACACAACTTTCTCCATATTTGGGGTATAGGTATTTAAATTATTATGAATAGCATTGTAAGGCAAAATTATTATTTCCTATCGTAAAAGAATACGTAGGTGCCTCTAATATTCCTGAGACCTCCTCTAAGAGAACTTCTCCTAGGGTTTTATTCACTCGACGGTTAACACTGCTAAAAAATATACTATTTTTCTTTGTTCACGTGTTACATGGTCGAAAGTTTAAAAATTACGCATTCTTTTTCGGAATTTAGTATTCTTTCGAGGCAATGTTCATTGTGTATTTGGGTTTTGATAATGGCATATTTTCTTTGCATTACTTTGAAGAACTTAAATGCAACGAAAATCGATCCTTCCATTCCCCACATATTGGTTCTCACAGGAGCTCACGCTTGGGACATTGAGAGAGAGGGAAATTCGCAAAGCATTCACCGACAGGGCCGGCTCAAGACATTTTGGCGCCCCAAGCAGATTTCAATTATGGCGCCCCATCGATACATAAATTTTACATTAAAATTCGGTAGTTTAGTAGTATAATAGGATATAGTTATGTTGAAGTTTTGTGTATTTTTATGATTAAACAGTTTAATAAAAAACAAGGTTTTATTCACAGAAAAATAAATTTGAATTGTCACAAAGAAATTATAAATTGTGCGATACTTATTTCAATGACAATGAGACCGATTGGAACTATTGCATCGATATACATATGCACAGATGAGGCTCAATCAATCGTTATCAAATTTTCTGGTGCAGTAAGTTTCATAAAGAAAGCATCGAAAAATTCAACGGGCATTACACTAGTCTCTGATAATAGTCTTAAAAAGTTACTTAATGATGAAAAAAAACAAAGATATCGCCGCGCAAAACACACTCTTCTAACGTTATGGACACCGCCAAGTGCTACTTCTTGCCAAACTACTATGGCCCCGACGCGTTCAATTTGCAACGCAAATGCAGAGCCAATGGACCCTCTAGTGCAGTGTTTCTCAACCTTTTAGGTACCGCGGACCCCTTACAATGTTCCTAAATTAATGCGGATCCCTTTTTTTATGAAAACAAACTTCCGTAGTAGTATTTATTTAAATTTCTTAATTTCGGCGATCTGACGGGAACTGGTGTTTCCAACGTGCCCCATAAACTTGATTAGACATTGAGGTATATAGCAACTTGTAGATATTTCGGTGTTAAATTTACAATTTTACCCTGAAGTTTGCCAAGGCGTGTGGCAGCGGTTGACAAGCACCAACCTAACGTAATTAATTTCCCTTCGATGCGGCTCTACTGTTGACCGTTTTGATAGCATCAGGAAAGAAAGACGAGAAATAAGTGTCTCTCCTAGCTTTGTCGGATAATCTTGCCCTTCTCTTAGAGACCAGATTTCCAGATATAGAGAAATTCCTTTCGTTTTGGGTCGACGTTGGTTTAATTGTACTTAAGGCATTTTTCAGCTTTTCCAAGTTGGTTGTAATTTTCCCCGTTGCCTCGTACACGTTCATTTCTTTTGATAACGAACGGAAGTCATCGTCAATTACTTGGCTTGGCATCAAGCATTTACGGATCGATTCTTCCAATTGTTGATTCAGGCTCAGACTATCACTTTGATCCGTTTTTAAGTTTTCTTCAACTGGCTCTTCAGCATGATTCAGTGTAGTATTCTTTTCATTTGAATAATGGTATAGCCTGTTCATGATTAATTTTGCTGTTTTGACGATTTCATTTTTTGGGCTTGGCGCAAAGAAATCGTCTTTTTTACATAGCTGTAGGCATTTTGGGTCTTGAAGATACTTTATCAAAGAAATTAAAGGCACATCTCTTCTGTTGGCAATTTGTTTTTTCAATGCAACAAGGAGATTCGCACTTATTTCAGAGGTTCTCGCCTAATGGACGGTTCATTCCTGTCTTGCAGAGAATCTCGAAATTTCGATAAATTTTTTTCGAGACTCGAGGTTCTCGAATATTAGAAAAAAAAATTTCTCGAGAAATGAGAATTTGAAAAATAGGAATTTCTCGAGAATTCTCGAACACAATCTCTATCCATACACACACACATACACTAAAATATTTATAAGAAGAAATCTCAAATTTAATGCTGCCTGGAGTCGAACCGATGACACCTACGCAGGGGTTCTCAAATTATATGGAGATATTATCATGACATCTACAACCCCTGGAAATATCAGCTCATTATTCCTCTTAGTTTCGTCTATATGAAGGAATTTGATTTTTCCATGCTTTCTTATGGGAGATATACCGGGTCGTCTGGAGTCGAACCCAGGACACTTGCGGAAAAAGTGATGACGGTTCCCTATAGATCTCGTGGATATTTTACATAGCATTATACAAAATATGCGCCGAACATCCGACATCTAGTAAATTGAGATTAATTTTCTCGCGTAATTTATAAAAGATTGTTTTTGCTTTTCTCAACAGTTTGGCACGACATTCTATTTAAGATAAATGGAGTAAGTAAATTGCTGCATAGTCCATTCGTGTATATGAAAGCTTCAATAAATTCTCTTGAGCAGATTCAGCAATATTTCGGAGCTTGTAGGTCAGAAAGAACCCCAATTTTGAATCTGCACAGGTTGATGCAAGTTTTCATAATCCCCAAGATTATTTCCGAGTAATTTTCTTTATCTTCTATTGGATCAAACAATTACTTCGATAAAGGAGAGGTTTCAACGACTCAAAAACCACAGTGAATATTTTAGTGTCTTATATAACTTGGGTGAACTGAAAATCATGGATAATAAAATTCGTATTTTCATAGAATCAACTCTTAGTGAAATATCGCAAAGTTAGGAAATAAGGTTCCGGTGGTAAATAACATTAAAAATTTTATTAAAGTTTTATATTTTCGCTGTTAAAAATTCATAAAGTTTATACAATAAAATTTTTACCCCAATATTGTCCATAACGAAAAACACGTAAATCGGCGAGAAGGTGCAAACTGTCGCGTTTAAAAAAGTTCGTAAATACATTACTATTTCTCGTAGGATTTCGTTTAAAAAACGATTGTAATCAGGGAAATGATTCCTAATCTATGCGTTTCTTCGTTTATTGCAAAAGTGTAACAATAATTCTTTAAACATTAGGGCAAAAGACGCGGTCGGTCACTCAAACCCCCCCCCTGGGAGGGGACCTCCACGGGTACGTTCGAACTGCGGGCGGAGAGGGGAAGAGAGAGAGAGGTGGGGGAGAGAGATAGCGGACAGCGTTGCCAGCTTGGTCCCTTCCCCATTCCACTACATCGCTCCCCCCCTCTAAGGTGAGGAAATGTCGTACAACCCTCCCTTCCCCTCCCCTTTTTTCCCCTCCCGTCATGCGGACTGCTTTTTGTAGGTACCGGTAATTTTCCTAAACCAAATGTAGTTTAATTTTTCCATAAATTTGACGCCATGATCCTCCATTTTTTTTGTTCTGAGAATAATTTACCCCCATCAAATGTTTGAGCGGGAATTATTCAAAGAAAAAAAAGAAAATTAAGGAATTATAACGTCAAATTTATGAAAAAATGAAACCATTTGGGTTACCTGAAAACTTCCTGCACCTTTATAAGGATGTGTGGAATTGGTAAACACTTCTGAAGGAAAAGAACATATATTCCTTTACAGATTTATTGACAATAAATTAAGGCAAATTTAAAAAAATAATTATAATTATAGCATTCACAATAATAATAATTGTATTCATTAGTCTTTCGATCTGTATATACAGATATAAGACAAGTCAAGGTTGACAGAGTATAAACATGAATGGATATATCATAAGAGCTTCTCTATTAGCACAACATAAGCAGAAACAATAAATGCTAAACATTACCGGTGTTGTAAAAGTGCATACATTCAAAGGCAGGGTCGGACTTTTAGCGTATACAGCCGCTGCCTCCATTTAGAACAACGAATGATTGGTCCATGGAGAGTAGGTTAGGATCCCCAACCAGCTTTACCCAAACATCAAATCGCCGATTTGAGTCGGAAGTGAGATGAGGGAACCTGAATCATTTATAAAATATAAAGACATATTTTATGTCACTGTCTTCATAAAATTTAAACGTATTAGCAATACCCATTTTTATAGCACTCTCTATCAAATTCTTTTTTTAAATGTCTACATACTTGAATCTGTCTCATCAAAATATTAAAATCCATTCGCTGACATACAACTCCAAGCCATTACAGAACCACCCCCATACTTCACTGTGGCATGCAAATTTTAAACATTTCACTCAGTATTTCGTTTACTCCACACTATTACCATCACATTGGATCTAAAAATGTTGAACTTACTTTCGTTTGTAAAGATTATGTCGGACAACAATCGAAATGGACAATGTAAACGAATATTTTTGTGGCAATGAAATCGTTAAAATTCATGAAATTTAGACGTAATTTATCAGAAACACACGATTATTGAAGTTCTTTCCCATATTTATTGCATACTTTGAGTTTTACTTTCATACATTGTTGTAAATTGTACAGAACATGAATATACATTGTATACTGTAACGATTATGTCGGACAACAATCAAACAACGTATACGAATACTTTTGAGAAAATGAAATCGTTTAATTAATTAAATTTAGACGTAATTTATCAGAAACACAGGATTATTGGCGTTCTTTCCAATATTAGGCTTCCTAGATGAAAATTTCGAAAAAAAACGTAATTTTTCGTAAAAAAGTATTAATTTTGCTAAAAGAATGTTTGATATTTGTCAAAAAACTTACCTAACTCGAGTAACCAGACTTTCGCGGCAATTGGGGACACAGCACTTCGTGCCAACCATACTTTCACTTCTAATTTAAAAATAAAACTGCTTCAACAAAACACTTTTTAACACGTTAGACCTTCTCGAACGAGTAAAACTACTTCCTCTGCTTCAACTGATTTGAATCAACAAAGCCGCAACGTCAACGAACCACGTGACGTGACGTCAAAGTACCCCTATTGGCTCCTCAGACGGTCCCCACTCTGCTATGTAAGGGCCAGGACCCTGATGGCGTCGTAAAACGCAGTGTAGGGTCCGAAGGAAGGACAGAGAGAGAGAGAGGGAGGGGTGGGAGAGTTTGGAATGGATAAGGAGAATATATAGGGATGCTTCGGGTTTCTTTAGAGTTGTGGAGTTATGGACACAGCCTGACTTGGCCGGCTGGGACCTCGTCTGCGAATTGTGTACCGTCCAAAAACTAATCAAGTCTCGTAACTATTATGGAAGTATTACAGGTCCTCTTAATTAAACTATTATGGAAGTATTACAGGTCCTCTTAATTAATCCGGCCCCATCTTGGGCCGGGGCCCAGAACGTGTGCTTTGCGTGGGACATACTTATATGTTTTCCCCCCCAAAATACTTTCGGGAATTCAAAATCTCTAGTATTTGATTTCAATAGTTTTCTTTAAATAACAATTACCAACATTTAAGAGTATCTGGGACAGTAACTAAGTACATTTATTATCGCTTAGATGTGACATATTCATTGTTAAAAATCGAAGTAGAAAATCAAAATTTATATATTTTTAAATTCGCTGAAATATATTGACCATGCGTTTCATAGGTGTTGCAGGAATTCATAATTTCTTTCGTTTTAATATAAAATAGCCTCCTCACGGATAACACTAATTTTTATTGAAGACAGAAACCGAATCTTGACCGAATTAGCGGAAAAATGCGTTTAGAACGAGGGTCTCACACTCGCGGCCCGAACGTGGACCGCTTGTCCATTTTAAGCGGCCTTCTCACTGATATTATTCTAATTCTCAGTGCCGAAGAATTTTTTTAATTTAAAAATATTTTTATTCTTCATGAAGTGTAATTTTTTCGTTTTTGGCCCGCGTACGATTTGCGATTTAGGATCAGAAAAAGACGTGATTTTGCCAGTTTTATAACAACACCAAATACGGTGAAATCTCCTTACAACGTAGTTCACAATTACGTATATTTCAAACTAGTAGAAATACCCGGCGTTGCCCGGTGAAATTTGGTTCAAATCCGATCGGAATTCTAGATGATACACGGCATTTAAGAATTCACTCGGCCGCCGTTTCGAATAAAACGGGCAGAGAGAAACAAAAGTATGAATTAATTCTGGGAGCCCTCCACAATCGTACCAAATTTGATTCAAAAAAGAACAAATATTTGTTTTCATGTAAACAAATGAAAATCGTACATGAAATTGACAAACGATATTACGTTAAATTTCTTCCCGTCAGCGGGAGACCATTCACCAAGGCGTCACTTCACGCTCGCGGTAGTTTGAATAAATAGCTTTCGCCTCTGTTAAAAATGCTAATGTTTTAACAAGTTTAATGTGGACGGTTAACGTTTTCAAGAATTCATTCCATCTGCTGATCTTTAGAATGAAGTTAAATATTGAGCATTAAGAAAGTCAAAAGGTCACGAGAAATATGCCGCGCTTTCTCGTTATCCAAATATAAATTCGCGTATCTCGAGAACGAAGTAAGATATCGGAATGAATCCTTCAGGTGCTGTCGATTTAATACTTCGTCTACATTTCATAGGAGACACTTTGAGTGTATCTCTAATAGAACGTAAATTCGATACACTCATTTTTCCATTACACCGACGTAAATTTTTTCGTCGGGTAAGTACACATAATTTTTTATTTCACTAACGGCTGAAGTTATTCACATTCTGTTAAGTTCTTCAGCGAGTGGAGATATGGATCAATATGCCGTAATTTTCTCAACAAGGTGAGTACAGTCAAGTGTTCGTTATCGTCGTTGACGTTTTAAGAAAAAATCGCAAACGCGCGCGGCGAATTTTCGGAAATTTAGGAATTTTTCTGGTCGAACCCGGGACACCGAGGTGGAAAGTCTCGGTGTTTTTTACAGCGTACTCTATACCTTACACTATTCCAAAAAATTTCGGCTCTCTATTCCATATGGTATACACCGGTGATGGGCAAGCGAGCGCTCTAAGAGCACGCTCAGAGCACGACCGTAAGGGGGAGCAACGTTGAGCGAGGGGGGGAGCTAATGGAGGGAGAACGAGAGGGAGGATATGGAGAGGGGCGAGGACGTGACGCAGAAGGCAGGCTTAAGGTTGGCGGGTGTTTAACCCCTCAAGCGCGGAGGACATTTAACTATAATACGTCACGCAGGTCGGAAGAGATTTAGGGAAATTCGCAGTTTTTGCGCGAAACCATATAAAAATTCGTAACTTATTAGATATTTATGGAATTTGACTGAAATTTTTTGAGGTTTTACGTAAAACTATGCATATTTACCTATGTTTTTCACATCGTCTTAGTTATTATTATTCGCGTGAAATACGCCTATGAATTCTTTCACTCAATCACGGAAGCCATTTACTCAGTTTTTCTTTATTCAAAGTTTACGGAGTACTTCACATCTACTGTTTTATCTTGGATTTCAACTTCTTCCCCGTAAGTTTTTCAGAAAAAAACCTTCAAATAAGGATTCTTACCCCTCAGCGCCGTCCTGTGTACTAGGTACGCCGCGGAGATTGCTAGCTTTCTTTATTTTTTTGACAGTAAATTTTCTTAAATATGGGTAACCTTCATAATATTAAAAGAGGAACCTTTGGCCTACCTATTCAAAACTATTGCCATGGTCTTGTTTACATTAGCTGAGACAAGGGGCGAATGAAACACAGTATCCTTCCCCGTGTATACAAGAAATGACCATAAGTAGCCAGTCAAATCACAGAGCTCGAAGGTCTTGATTCCGAACTTGGAGATGTCTGATAGCAGACAAATGGGGCCTATATCATCTTCTTACACCTCACAGTTGCTTTCGTGCAAAGATTTCGTTGAATAGGAGCTTTTTTAGAAGCCAAAATTCCCCAATTCTCCTATCTACGTGAAAATTTAATCACAAAACTTAACGTATAATAAAAGTAAAAAGAAGGAGAGTAAAAATTACAGAATTAAGCACAATAGGAAGGCCAAAGGTTCCTCTTTTAAAATATATAAAGGTTATCCATATCTAAGAAAATTTACTGTGTCAAAAAAATAAAGAAAGCTACCGACCTCCGCGACGTTCCCAGTACGCATGACGACCGCATGTGGAGTTTCCGTCCGACGTTCCCAGTACGCATGACGACGCTGACGGGTTAAATCGCATGAGAGTGGAAAGAAACTTACACGTAGTCCTTAAGTAAATTTTACAATGGAATTTTATTTTGATGAAAATTACATTGTGCTCGCATTACTTTGATTACGTCTATGTAACACCAAATCATTTATTCGCGAGACTATATCTCGTGCACTTTTGATGCATAGCATGGCTGTGAGATTTCCATCTGAGACTCGGTTCCTGACATTGGACTTTGTTAGTTTCATGAGAGAAAAAACCTGTGGCCAACACATGACTTTCTCCATATTTGGGGAATAGATATTTAAATTATTATGAGTAGCATTATAAGGCAAAATTATTATTTCGTATCGTAAAAGACACGTCGTTGCCGTAAATTACGTATATTTTGAATGTTTACAGAATTCACCGCTACATGGCGTTGGCGCTGTAGGCTGGTATTAAGATAAAGCGAAATATATCCGAAATGGATGGTTCTACGAAAATTAGTTTCAAACAAAACTTGGAAGAAATATTATTATCTACAACTTTGGTCCTTACGAAGATTATCAATAACGATGTTGTTAAGGAGATATTTAACGGAAACCGAAAAACCGGTTATTTATAAATAACTCCTAAAGAATAACTCCCATAGAAAATTGTTTCAAAGAAAAACTGTAGGAAATTACATTCTCTATAACATTTGTGTAGAATTGTATATACAATAATGATGTTTTAACAAACAAATATCGCAAAAACCGAATCGGGTTTCGAATAAACCGCGACTTCCGCTTATCCGTTATTGTCGAAAAACTAATCAGTTCTTTGTTCTCATGTTAAAGTGTTATATATGAAGTTTGGTAACGATATGGTATGTACTTTTTGAGTTAGAGCGCCCACACTAACATACACACACACACACACACACACACAGACATCATTCCGAAAATAGTCTAAACGTGTTCTAGGGACCTCAAAACGTATTTCCGTTGAAATCTCGAAGTCGATTTTTTTCATGAATACAATACTTTCCCATTATTACGTATGGAGAAAGTAAAAAGCTGTTCGCAAATTTAAGTTGAGCCAAACATTGATATTATTTTGCTCGCTAACGTGTGCAGTTCGGGAAACGTGTCCTTGGAAAGTTCTCGTAGAACTGCACTAAACTCGTTCTTCTCACATATTTGTCCTTCATTTCACGATCACAATGAAGATCAAGAAACTCGCAATGCAGTGCGACTGAGACATTTCCATCGTGGGAAATTGAAAATGGTGTCGCGAAGATTTTCATTTCTGTTTCTAATGCATTCTAGTAGTGGAATCGTTTGTTAAATTCATTACGAAGTGTGCTGAGTATTGCAGCGTACTTCTCAAGATCATGCTGCTGCAGCAAGCGTACACGAGAGGTCAGCTTTGGAAAGCTCTTATTCTCTGCTTCCGAAGCGCACGGAACACAATACTATTTCCTCTTGAAGCAGGCTGCGACTACTGCCGGAATGCAAGGGAAGCGCTAGCGACTGATAACGCACCTTACAACTACCTGTCAAATGCACCGCCTTTTCCACGTATGAACTATTGTACCTAGAATTCTTACGTCAAAACTGTGTAAAAATTTCCCCCTCCGCAGCTCTTCGCTCTCAAGGTCAGAGCAAAGAGCGCTCTGGGATCGCGACCAGTCGTTTGCCCATCACTGGTATACACGGTATGGCGGCTTAAATTTTTCTGCGTGTAATTAAACGGGGAAACCCACAAAAACGCAAACACGCAGACTCTGAGCTTTATTTGGTAAAGATGCGACGTAAACCATCGCTTCTAACCGTGGATAATCGAACGGGCAAAAAAGGAAAACAATTTATCGATGTAAAAAGTAATAAGGGAAACTCGAAAGTGCCAACGCCCTGTTCGAATCACCGAGACGTCATCCCTCCGCCGATTCCCTCCCCTCCCCTCAAATCCCATTGTCCAGAAAGCTATCGGTCGGGTAACGACGAACACGCCTTGGAGGAGCTGATGGACTGACTGGGGTTCGTGAGAAAAAGATAAGAATTGGTTTCTCGGGATATCACGTTCGCGTAAAAGGAACACGTGCACAGAAGGAAAATTTACCGAATAAGGAATTGAAATATAAAATGCCACGCGATACAAATAACTACACAAACCTTCCTATACCAGCCGGATTGGCTTCCGTCGCATTCGCCCCGCTTTCGCTTTCAACAAATATAAAATTCTGTATAAAATATTGTGTTCATTTCAGTTTAATGACATTACTTGATTCGGAATAGGAATACCGAGAGGAAGACGACAGCGTAGGTCGCGTGCCTCCAAGCCGCATACTCCCGGAGAAAACACGGTCTCATAAATCGAATAAAATACCGTAAACGAATAAAGTTAAACGCTTCGAATTGTGCACACGTAATTATAAGACTAGGACTCAGATTTTGTTAAATTTTCAAGCCATTTTAAGATCCCGTTTTGTTATTACAAACCGGCAAAGTGACGCCAGCCGCCGCAACGCTCAAAAAAGGGGTCCATTTTTCATTCTCACTCCGAAAACATACCTTAGAATAATTTTTTTAAATTCTTGTTTACCTCCACTAAACGCAGAACAAAATTATCGGCACGCTGATATGTGTTGCGCGAAAATCCCATCAGCCGTGTTTGAGACATTAAGCCTCAAACCCGAGTCTACATAATTTTGGCACTGTCCGCGTTCATATTCGTTTCTAAATATGTAGTACCAAATTCAAATACTGAAACAATTTCTCCAAATAATGAGAGAATTACTGACATATACTTCTTCGTTGGATTTTAAAATATATTAAAATGAAAATACGAAGTTGGGACTTTGATGTAGGAATGCATAAATAATTGAAGTTTTGTTTTCTTACCGTCAGAATAAATACCGAATCTAATTTGGCTTGTAAATGAACAGAAATATGGGAATTTTTGAATGATCATTAAGTAACGGGACAGAGTATTCAATTATAATCATATGTGCCTCGAGTTTCATAATTCTCCTTCAAGCAGATATTAAATGAAATGTTTATATTTATAATTATGCAACTAATTTCTGCAATCATTTCGTTATTGGATACATCGACAGAAATGCATTAGCTTGTCTCCAAACCTGTATTTCCGTAAAAATCTCGACGTCGAATTTTTTCGCGAAAACAATACTTTCTCGATACTTCGTATGAGAAAGTAAAAAGAAAAGGAATTACAGTGGAGAATCAAATGAAAATTATAAATGAGGATGAAGAAAATCCACACATGTCGAAGAATGAACTGGCTAACAGACTGAAAATTTCACATACGACGCTGTGCACTATTCTGGCGAAATCCGACCAAGTGAGGGAAAACTACGCAAACGTTGACCCGAATGCGCATAAAAGAAGACGTGTCCAGTAGAGACTGTGTTCGAGAATTCTCGAGAAATTCCTATTTTTCAAATTCTCTCATTTCTCGAGAAATTTTTTTTCTAATATTCGAGAATCTCGAGCCTCGAAAAAAATTTCTCGAGATTTCGAGATTCTCTGCAAGACATAGGAATGAACCTTCCATTAGGCGAGAACACCTCTGAAATAAGTGCGAATCTCCTTGTTGCATTGAAAAAAGTAATTGCCAACAGAAGAGATGTGCTTTTAATTTCGGTGATAAAGTATCTTCAAGACCCAAAATTCCTACAGCTACGTAAAAAAGACGATTTCTTTGCCCTAAGTCCAAAAAATGAAATCGTCAAAACGAACAGATTATACCATTATTCAAATGAAAAGAATACTACACTGAATCATGTTGAAGAACCAGTTGAAGAAAACTTATAAACGGATCAAAGTGATAGTCTGAGCCTGAATCAACAATTGGAAGAATCGATCCGTAAATGCTTGATGCCAAGCCAAGTAATTGACGATGACTTCCGTTCGTTATCAAAAGAAATGAACGTGTACGAGACAACGGGGAAAATTACAACCAACTTGGAAAAGGTGAGAAATGCCTTAGTACAATTAAACCAACGTCGACCCAAAACGAAAGGCATTTCTCTATTTCTGGAAATCTGGTCTCTAAGAGAAGGGCACGATTATCCGACAAATCAATAGACGTGTTTTTTAAAACATTACTTCCTAAGATGTGATAAAAAGTAATGCACTGGTAATTGTATTTTAATCTTGACCTTTCCAAATCATATTACCTTTGTTTGTTATTGAGTTTCATCATCTAAAGACTAAAAATATGGTATTCATTTCGAAATTATTTCTGTTGCAATGCTAAAGAAAATCATTATCCAAAATAGTAAGTAGCTCACATTCGTACGAGAAATATTAATTGAAATTATTATTTTTTAATTCAGAATTATTATCTTCCTTTGCCACTTTTTAAGAAAAAAATATTTTATGAAAAATTTCACGAGCAATTGATTTCGCACTCGAGAATTCTCGAGACTGAAAATAAATTCTCGAATTCTCGAGAAAAAAATATTGGGAAAAAAGAAATCTCGAATCTTGAGAATGAAAAAAAGTCGAGAAATCACAATCTCTAGTGTCCAGGAGGGAAGATATGCTGATCTAGAAAAATCTCTGTTTATGTGGTTTTAAGAGGCGAGGTCAAAATATCCCTATAAGCAATGAGTTTTGCAGCCAAGATGAATGTGAGGAATTTCAGTCTTCACAAGGGTGGCTGCAAGGATTTAAAGAAAGGCATGGCATCACTGGACGCATGATTTCGGAGTCAAGTTCGGTTGACAACGTTTCTGCAGCCTTTTGGAAGGAAAAACAGTTGGGCATGTTGATACGGGATACAGACCAACCGATATTTACAAAAGAGAGGAAACAGGCCTGGTGAAGCGCTTTATTTCCTCTTTTGAGAGGCAAGAGATTATGTCGGCGGCAAATCAACTTGAAAGTGCACCGTACCATTTTTCCACGAACATAAGGAAACAAAAGACAATAACAGACTGTTAAATTTCAAATAAAATATAATTTGTTTAAAGAGTATTTTTTAAAATCACGTGCTGATTGTGAGTGATAAGTGAGTTAGAGATTGCGGTTGTGAGTTACTTTGTATATTTCTATGTTCAACAAGTTTAATATGTATTAACATTTTTGCTCTATAAATACATCCCTCTCATGCAATCACAAAATGCCTTGTTTATTCTTCATATGTCGACCTTATTTAAACACGCACTGAGTTATACGTAACTCTTGAGTTATACGTATATTTCGTTCGGTCCCTTGAAATACGTACAACTCAGGTTTCACTGTATTTATATATAATGCAGAAAATCCGCAGGAAAGAAAATGATCACGGCAAACAAGGTTTGGACGCGCGGAAAATTTTAAGCTAGAAATTGGAGGGAAAAGTTTTGAGAAGAAATATTCCCGCAAGAGAAAGTGACGCAGTCGAAATGTCGGAAAGATTTGCGGAAGAAATGAAAAAGGCAAAAGAATTCCATCGGAAGAATAGGCTGAAACTTTGTCGGAAGCATTCACGGAAGGCAAATGTACGGTAACTTATTTCCTAGGTATAGATATCTACTCTTGCTCAGAACGTATTTCCCTTCCTCGAAGGCGGAGCATCTACTGTGCGTCTCACGTTCACTGTGCAGTACAGGCTCTTACGGGAGTTTCGATTCCCATGTATTCTTCCCTATAGCGAAAAAATAGCCTCTCAAAGGGTCCTGCGCTCGAAGAAATATTGTTTAAGCGCGATTTATTTGTTTATTTTCTTGTTTTTACAATACGGTTTCGTTCCAAATATAAAGTTATATATTAATTAATCATGACGTATAATAATTATATTTATTAAACATAAATAACCTTGCTAAAAAGCGAAAACGATCGGGAAATGCCGCTTCTTTCGTTTCGGTGAAATAAAAATTGCGTTATCTCACTCCTATTTCATCAAAATCAGTCGGTTTTTTTTCTGAGGCTTCTTTCAAGAATGGAGATGGGTAATGTCTGCTTGTAAACCATGAAAAGGCTTTCAAACTCTTTCCAAAAATTCTTTTTGTATAACATAACCTCCGCAATTCACGACTATGCAGGCAAATCTTGACGTTGTTTCACGTGACGAAGAACTTGTCGATTAGTGAAATGCTCAGAAAGGTTGACATTTTTATTTGGTCTTAATTTTGTAACGATATCTTTGATAGTTTTCGAGATATCGAGTTGTATAGAAGAGCGCGGAAACGAATACGGGGCGGCGCAAGACTTCATTGCTTCTTCCGTTTCGGTAAAATTAAAATTGCGTTATCTCACTCCTATTTCATCAAAAAACTAAAGTAACTACCAAGATACCGCGAAACGGCACTTGAACAGATGCTAAAGCGGTCAAATCGGGGCTAAATCGTTCAGAAACCACACAGCGAACAAATCTGAGAGACGCTGTTAGAAAATTTGGTATCGCGGTACCAGGAAATATAACGGCGCAGTATATGAGATGGTCCCATGACCGCATCAGCGAAACAAGGAACGATTAAGTTAACTGCAGAGAGAAGGTACTCACCACATCTTAAGGTGTCTTACGGCGGATCGGGAGGTCCACCGTCGACTAACGACAGATGGGGCGGGGGCTGAAAGAATACTTCCAGTATTGCCACTCACTACCTAACCCAGCAGAAGACTTCCCTATACTAAATGTCTATCGAGCCTTCCGCTGTCCGGACGGAGCGCTAGTGTAGCTCCGGAGGAGGTGCGAAGGTGAGTGAGAGGGGGGGAGGGATTACGTTCCTTCTGGGAAGAGGGGACGGACGGGGGACCACGGAAAAAAATCGCTACAACGTACATTGTACAAACTTTCTCATTTACTAATGCGTCGTTTAGTTATCTTTAGAAAATGAAAATCGTATGAGCCTGTTTTTAGAAAATCCAATTTTTGTTAAAGTTGCCCAAGAATAAACTAGCCTTATATTCATTCATTGAGAAAAATAAAATACGTCGTATTATTGTAGATGTTATACTCAAGTAACTGTACGAAATTTGATCAAAATCGTTTGAGCCGTTTTTGAGAAAAACGGATTGTTGTTAAAAATGCGTAGAATAAACTACTCTTAATTATTGATCAACGTCAACCATTTCTAAGTATCTCATCTACATCTACATGATACTCTGCAAATCACCAGACTGGTGGGTGGCAGGGGGTGCAGCACACGAAAACCTACCTAATAACGTCCCTCGTGGGAATCACTCTCCTGTTATGATCCCGTATGGTCCTTGGGAAAAACGGGCCCTGATATCGCTCGGTCCTACAGTCGATCTCACGTATTTTATTCTCGTGATCCTGCCTTCCCATGTTCGTAGGTGCCTGTAATATTCCTGAGACCTCCTCTAAGAGAACTTCCGACCTAAATTTCACCAGAAGCCTTACGTTTTCAATAATACTGTATAGTTCATATTTCTCAAAAATGAATATAAGGTTAGTTTATTCTAGGCAACTTTAACAATAATTCAATTTTCTCAAAAACGGCTGTAACGATTTTGATCAAATTTCGTACAGTTACTTGAGTATACATTTACAATAATACTACGTATTTCATTTTTCCCAACGAATGAATATAAGGCTAGTTTATTCTTGGGCAACTTTAACAAAAATTGGATTTTCCAAAAACAGGCTGATACGATTTTCATTTTCTAAAGATAACTAAACGACGCATTAGTACCCATATATGAGAAAGTTTGTACAATGTATGTTGGACCGATTTTTTCGCGATGGGTTACTAATGAATATAAAATATGCGAATTTTATTTTTAAAGTCGTATAAAATGAGTATCGTATTCTTATATTACAATAATGAAGAGATATCGGTACTAACCTTTAAAACTAAAATGCTGAACTCATTTCCCAGACTACGTCCAAAACTTCTAAATAATAAAAGGTTCATTATTTAACATGGATAGCATTCTAAATTAATTTAAATGGCCCATGAGTACGCATACTGAAATATTAAATAATATAAATGAATGCACTATCCTTCTATGTCAATGTCAAATTCTTCATGAAAATGTCTAATAATTCCAGGTGCCCTTTTGTTTGCAGATAAGATTCACACGCCACAAGAAAACGTCCTCACAGTTGATGTTCCTTCTACCACTGTTTTAGGAGAACTGAGAAGATGCGTTTCACTATTTTCCTAAGTTCCAAAATGCCACCAGAGCTGCAAGCAATAAACCGAACCGAATGTGGCTGAAAAATTGTGTCCTCACCCTCGGTTTTTCGCATATCCCTTCTGAATTCTACTATCCGGGATAAAGTGCCGCTATGCGCGTTCTGCACTATTTTTCGGTGGACAATCCCGTTAGGGAAAGGGAAATGAGTCTGCAGGGGTTCCTGGTGGGAGCCTCGAAACTCGAGCGGCACTTCTCACTTTGTAAGTGGCGCTGACCTTGTTGAAGGCAGGATAAGAATATTATTGTGGCGAAGCATGTCTTCCCTTTCTCGAAGGAAATTAGGATATCGGAAAGCAGGCTAGATCTCCGAAAGAATGCCTGGGAAACGGCGCTGTCGGGGTCTATGTCGATGTCTGCCAGATGTTTTCAAAGGCCGAATTTTGCGAAACTACGCCTTCATGTCTGTCTTGGAGGCAGGGACATTGCTTTCTCCTAATTCTTGGACGAAGCGGTCGCATTGCCGACTCCTCTATCTATCTATTGTATCGACTTTTTGCGTGGTTTCCCAAGAGATGTTTCTTGAGATTCTCCAAAGAATCCATTGAGAAGCAATATTACCGAATTATTTTTTTAAAATGGTTTTACTGGTAATCGAGAATATGAAACAACAAATTTTAACGAGAATTTTCGAGGCAGAATTTATCGAGCATAATCTCTACTATAGTCGGTCCATCATCGGAAGTCTGATGGCCTCGAAAACTGGGCGTGCGCGAGTTAGCAGCAGCCAATAGGAGACTGTTTGTTTGGGAAGGAAACCAGTCTCACTCCTGCTCTCGAAGAGATCGC
This sequence comes from Uropetala carovei, assembly GCA_036926305.1. Taxonomy (NCBI): domain Eukaryota; kingdom Metazoa; phylum Arthropoda; class Insecta; order Odonata; family Petaluridae; genus Uropetala; species Uropetala carovei. The sequence goes on from JAXCHB010000001.1 coordinate 25,589,270, forward strand.
ATCGGACTGCGATGCCGTTTCTACCGCCGTTTCCTTGCTGTGGATCAAAAAGAAGGATGGGAAGTATTTTATTTAGAAACTGCGTAGTATATCAGCTGAGCAAGAGCTGGCAGCGCGCACCGATATCTGCTCTCCCGCACGAAAGTTGAGAGGGGCGATGCATTTACATTTACATAAATACCCTGCAAGCCGCCAGAAGCGTTTGGCAGGGGGTGTCACAACACCAAGTGAAGTCTAGCTAATTCCTCTGTTGGACTGCCTTATCGCGTCTGGGAAAAAGGATCGGTAGTATTTCTCTGTTCTAGCGGTAATTTCGAGATATTTTCTCCTGCACTGTGATCTAACATTACGTTCACTAACACCGATGGGGACGACTATGCCGCGTACGTCTTCAACGAATTCGGAACTTTCAAATTTTTCAAATAGTTTCCTCTTGTATTCAATTCTTCTACTCTTCAACGTCTGCCATTTCAGATCTCTCAATAACTCTGATACACTCGCATCATACCGATATTCTCCTTTTACAAATCTAGCCGCTCTACGCTGAACCATTTCGAGCTCTCTAGTTAGGCCCTCCTCGAAAGGGTCCCAGACGGCGCAACAGTATTCCACGATGGGTCGTATTAGGGAAAAGTATGCGATTTCCTTCACATTCGAGGGGCATCCCCGCAGGACTCTAGAGGAAAGCCCTTGAATTCTGTTTGTCGATGCTATAACGGATTTGATATGCTCTCTACTAGACAAATTGCTACTGAGAATTACTCCTAGGTATTTGTAGCTATTGACGTATTTTAGCTTTAGTTCGGATATTTGGTACGGGTAACGGTTGAAATTCGTGGAGCGCGTGAAGTTCATTGCGGCGCATTTCTTTATATTCAGATCGAGTTGCCAATCTTTACACCATTTCGTGATAGCCTGAAGGTCCTTTTGCAAATTCTCCTGATCGTGTATTGTGTTGATTTCTCCATACACAAGTGTGTCATCCGCGAAGAGTCTAACTTTACACTTTATATTATCCGCTAAATCATTTATATATATCAAGAATAACAAAGGTCCGATTACACTTCCCTGAGGCACGCCGGAAGTCACTTTGACGACGTCTGATGCAACTCCATCGAGGACTACTCTCTGGGTTCTATCGGAAAGAAACGAGGCGATCCAATTTACAATTTTCTCGTTAATTGAATAAGCCCTTAATTTTTGCACTATTTTCACGTGAGAAACGGTGTCGAAGGCTTTCCTAAAGTCTAAAAATACTGCATCAACTCCTATTCCTTTATCCGTTGCTTTCACAATATCTTGTGTGAGTAGAGCTAACTGAGTCTCGCATGACCTGCCTCTCCGGAAACCATGCTGGCTACTGTTAAGCGCTTCTTTGCTTTCGAGAAATCGCATTATTGAGCTACCGATAATGTGCTCAAAAACCTTACAGAAGATTGACGTCAACGATATGGGGCGGTAGTTTTCCACTTTTAATTTACTTCCCGTTTTATGTATTGGTGTAACGTGGGCTGTTTTCCATATCAAAGGAACTACACCCTCATCTAAAGATTTTCTGAATAGAAGCTTAAGGTACGGAGCTAATTCGTTTGCTAACGAGTTTATAATGAATGCAGGTATGGCTTCAGGCCCTGGCGATTTTCTTTTGTGGACCTGACTTAGTAATTTGACGATACCGCTTTCGGATATTTCTATGTCGCTCATATTTGAGTCTATACGAGTAGGGAAATCAATGAAATCACCGCTGTCTATTGTGAAGCAATTTTCAAAGAACCGATTTAACATACTAGCCTTAGTAAAAGAATCGTGTACACTTTCACCGTTGTCTGTACGTAGAAGAGGTACTGTGGACTGTCCTCGCATTTCTCGCACGCATGGAAGGGGAAACGTTCGTGATTGGCTACTTGCTCTAAGTAGGCAAAGAGACTTCAGATGGGGGATCCACTATAGAGTTCCTCGTAGGCGTGGGGCCTCCCATAGGCGCGGGGCCCGAGGCGACCGCCTACCCAGCCACGCCCTTCAGACGGGCCTGGCTACACTGGTGGGTGAGGGAAGAGAGGGCGAAAAATTTTTTTGAACTATTTTGAGTGGCACATCATTTTAAAGCTCTTTTTCTACTGATTTCAAAAACATATTCAGACGTGCCTGGACATCAGTATAACAGAGCTCCTTCCAAACCGCAATGAGTAGAAAGGAGAGATGCATGTTAAGGATCACCCGAAGAGACCGCAAAAGGTAAGAAAAAAGACGGGAATCTGTGACGTGATAAGAAAATAGCAAAGGATCCAAAATGGTAGAGGACGGGACACATTGCTAGACGAAACGATCACCATTGGACGTCCATAAATGGATTGAAAAAGTTGGAAGAAGATTTTTACTTTGCTCAATCACTAATATGCACTGTGCTACTTCAAAGCAGGATGAAATTATGGAAAATGTTTGCAAATTACATTTTTATTTCTACGCAGTATAATTTACGGATTCGTGGCGTACAAATATTTTAAGCGTCAGTCTAAATAAAAATTAATTTCATTGCTCTCACGTCATCACTGTTTTTTCTCGTTTCCCCAGGATTTCTCTTAGATATTGTAATCGTTCGATCTAATGATTCGGCAAAATAATACATCTCGTGTTCATTTATCTCTGCCTTTCGAGTGTTTTCATTAAATAGTCGGAGTGAATAGGAGTCACGGTCCAAACACGTGAAAGGATCCATCGAAAGATTCGTTTATTTCAACAGCGTCGTTTAAAGATAGGAATCTCCTCTTCAAGTGTTTCTATGCAGGCGTTCAACGGATCGCGTACTATAAATCTGGAATTTTTTTATTACAGAAATTATATCACTTTAAATTTTATGGTTTTCCATATTTTCCCAGATTTTATTAGTCTCGATTTTCATATTCTTTTCATAAAAGTACGTTCACTAAATTTAGTGGTATTAGAAAAATAATATTGAGGTATACCCTTATCGTAATGTGTCTATAAGACAACAAAATGTACCCGTCACTTTTAAAATTATAAGAAAGAGATTCAAAGAACTCCATTGCGTTTTCAATTTCTCCATATGTAGTGAGAAAGTATTCTATTAGTGAGAAAAAATCTGATCTACATCTACATCTACATGATACCCTGCAAATCACCAGACTGGTGGGTGGCAGGGGGTGCAGCACACCAAGCCCTACCTAATAACGTCCCTCGTGGGAATCACTCTCCTGTTATGATCCCGTATGGTCCTTGGAAAAAACGAGCTCTGGTATCGCTCGGTCCTACAGTCGATCTCTCGTATTTTATTCTCGTGATCGTGCCTGCCCATGTACGTAGGTGCCTCTAATATTCCTGACACCTCCTCTAAGAGAACTTCCGACCTAAATTTCTCCAGAAGCCTTAACCTAGCGCTAATTCTGCGATCCTCTAGCGATATCCAATTCAACTCCTTCAAGAGTGATGTGACGCTTAATTTTTGCTCATATTTTTGCTTAACGAATCTGGCTGCTCTGCGTTGGATTCTTTCTAACTCAAGTATCTGTCCCTTTTCGTACGGATCCCATATGCTGGAAGCGTATTCGACCTGAGATCTGACCAATGATAAATAACACGTTTCTCGTACCTGTTCTGTGCTACTTCTTACTATTCTGCCTACGAAGCCCAATTTCTTATTAGCTGCGCCTACGATCCTTCGAATATGCATATTCCACGATAGATCAGGACAAATGGTGACTCCTAAATATTTAACGTACTCTGCAGATTGGATATTCAATCTATCAATTCTGTACTCCGAGTTTAAGTCATTGTTCTTACTCTTCCAGAAACTCAATAGGGAACATTTGCTCTGATTAACTTCGATTTTCCAATGTTGACACCATGCTGAAAGGGCGTTTAAATCTTCCTGAAGCGATTTTTGGTCATCCTGACTCGTTATCTCCTTATATAAAACGGTGTCATCTGCGAAAAGTCTTATTTTGCAGCGAACTACCGAGCAGATATCGTTTATATATATCAGGAATAGCAAACACATGACTTTCTCCATATTTATATAGATATTTAAATTATTATGAATAGCATTATAAGGCAAAATTATTATTTAGTATCGTAAAAGAATACAGTCGTCCTTATTGCCTTAAATTATATTTTGAATATGTTTACAGAAATCACCGCTACATGGTGGTGGCACTGTATACTGGTATTAAGAAAAAGCAAAATATCTCCGAAATGGATGGTTCTACGAAAAATTGCTTCAAACAAAAGTGGGAAGGAAAGAACTCCATTGCGTTTTCAATTTCTCCATATGTAGTGAGAAAGTATTCTATTAGTGAGAAAAAATCTGATGTGGCCAACACATGACTTTCTCCATATTTATATAGATATTTAAATTATTATGAATAGCATTATAAGGCAAAATTATTATTTAGTATCGTAAAAGAATACAGTCGTCCTTATTGCCTTAAATTATATTTTGAATATGTTTACAGAAATCACCGCTACATGGTGGTGGCACTGTATACTGGTATTAAGAAAAAGCAAAATATCTCCGAAATGGATGGTTCTACGAAAAATTGCTTCAAACAAAAGTGGGAAGGAATGTTATTTTCTATAACTTTGTTCCAAATACAGATTGTCAATAACAGCGTTTTAACGAAATTATTCGATGGAAACCGAAAAAACCGATAATTTATAAATAATTCCTAAACAGTAACTGCTACGGAAAATTGTTTGAAATAAAAGATGTAGTAAATTATATTTTCTACATTTTTTGTAATAGTCAATGTCTACAATAATGACGCATTATCGTAGAAATATCGCAAAAACAGAGTCAGGGTTTGAATAAACCTCGACTTCCGGTTAACCGATATTGTCCAAAAACTAATCAGTTCTTTGTCCTCACCCTAAAGTGTTATATATGAAATTTGGTATTAATATGAAAAGTACATTTTGAGTTAGAGCGCCCACAATCACATCCATCCATCCATACACACAGACATCATTCTGAAAATAGTCTAAACGTGTTATAGGGACCTCAAAACGTGCATTTCCATTGAAATCTCGAATCCGATTTTTTTCGTGATCACAATACTTTCCCATTACTACGTATGGAGAAAGTAACTAGTTAGGAAAGTGTACAACGTATCACAAATGGGCGGTTTCGTGCAGTAGAGTATTAGAAAGAAATTATATACTTGTACGTAAGGGAAATAGCGTTTCAAAGTTCTTTTCTTCATCATATATAATCCATTTTCTTCCTATTTAAAAATATTGCATGCACGCGTAAGTAAATTAAACGTTTGTTTGGGAGATTGTTTATGTTAGCCACAATGAAGAAGTAACCATGCAAGAAATTTTCTTTTCAACTCGATATAAGATGTTTTTGTTTGATTTTCTCGATAACGGCTACTTCTATGTTAAAAATGTGCGGGGAATGAAATACCCTACTTTACCAGTTCTAAACCTTTTATTTGAAATACATTTTCATATGAGCAATACTTTACGAGATATGACGAACATTTAATTTTTTATCACCAGTGAAGTGGTACCCCTGATTGGTGTACGAGATTAATTTTTGCGATTTTCTTATTATATTTGATTGTAAGTCCTTAATATCAAATTTCATGAAAATCCGTTCGGTAGAAGCCGAGAACGAACATGCGGACGGACGGACGGACAGACCGACGATAATAGGCGCTCACGCTGTAAGCGAAACGCGCCTAAAAATGCGTTGAAGATGGCTATTAGTTAGGCTCACCAAAGAATACGTACGGAATAATTTGACACCTCAATTTGTAAGAGAACAGACATTAGATTATCTCTCAATGCGAGTACACACGGACCGAGACCTCTTCGTTTATCGCCTTAATAACAGATACACTCCAAATCGAACTATTATCGATCGCTCATTTATTATCGAGTCTTAACCACTTACAATTATAATTGACAATATAATGTTCCATTGAATTCGAGAAACTAAACTTTTGATGGTCGAAATTTGAAAGTAAAAACCCATAAATGACTAAAGTAGGGACGTCATTTGAGAGGTAACTTATAATCAGACATGGATTTCATAAGAATGACAATCGGAATTTTAAATGAGACACATAGGAAGTGATAACACGTCCCAAATTAACAGTCACAATGCTATCATAGTGCGAATTCGCCAAACAATTAGGAGGAAATCGATCCAATCGCCATACTCTTAATATATTTAGCCAATGGAATATATAAATTTAATAGACGAGGCTGAGACTTCGTGGAATTCCATCAGAAAAGTATTGGATGTATTTTTTCGTACGATTAATGCGTATGTATTGAATTTTCGGGTATAAAAGATGAAGAATGGTTGCAAACTAAAAGATGTTTGGCGAAATGAGAAACAAAAGATACTTCTTTAAATGAACTAAAATGTTCGTTTGCTCTTATATGAAAGTTTCGCCCTGTTTGGCATATGTAAATAGAATTACAGTCGTTACATTACAGTTTATTTCTTGAAAGTAACAAATATGTCTTTATTTTTACAGAGGTTTACTTTGTTATAAAACTTTTACGTTTAGGGAAGATTTCTTAGCAATTTTGAAGCTTAAAAGAGCAATCAAATTCAATTTACACCAATGAGGTTGGTTAACTGTGGAAAGGGGCTGGGATGATGCTCCATTGACTGAATACATAACTGCATAATTACATGAAAAGGAAGAAATACCCTAATTTATCCACGCACGAGGATAAAACTTTATAAGACTTTGCGTGTTTACACTTTAAACATATGAGACACGTAAAGAAAGACACTGTAATAATATTAGTCTTTTAATAAGGAAGTAGATGGTATAATATTCTGGAATATATAGATTAACCGTTGAAATTTCGAAATACGGAGCTTGTTTTTGGGCGAGGCTCTTTCCAATCGGAGACCTATGTTATCTCTTCTCTCGTTTTCGCTAAACTTTATATTTGCTTCGGATAACGTTCTCCGCTCTTATTTCAGAGATTATATTCGCAGATTCAGCTCTTTTTGAGTAATTACTTTTGAGTAAGATGTCCCATTTTGATTAACGTTGACTAATGCATTCACCCTTATCATACGGAAAGTATATTCAATTTTTTTTGCAGCTGGCTGAGTTTTTCAAGATTCAATGAACGATAAGCTAAATTGTTTTTGCAGTTTTCGTTCACATTTTTTGCAACATTAGAACGAATTATGACATTCATGCTTGATTTTCTCGATAACGGCTACTCCTACGATAAAAATGTATAGGAAAGGAAACACTCTTCTTAATTTTTCTACAACTTGTATTTGAAAAATATTTTGATATGAGATTTATTTTACGAGATATGACGAAAATTAAATTTTTTGCCGCCAGTAAAGTGGTACCCCTGATTGGCTTACGTGATTCCTTTTTTCGATTTTATTATTATCTTTGACTAAGTCCTTAATATCAAATTTTATGAGAATCCGTTGGTAGAAGCCGAGAACGAACATACGGACGGACGGGCTGACGGACAGACCGACGATAATAGGCGCTCACGCTGGAAGCGAAACGCTCCTAACAGGAAGATTATATTAATAACGTGTTCTGACATATGGATGGGAAACATGAGCCATGAACACCAGCATAACAGAGCTCCTTCCAAACCACAATGAGTAGAAAGGAGAGATGCATGTTAAGGATCACCCGAAGAGACCGCAAAAGGTAAGAAAAAAGACGGGAATCTGTGACGTGATAAGAAAATAGCAAAGGATCCAAAATTGCTAGACGAAATGATTACCATTGGACGTCCATAAATGGATTGAAAAAGTTGGAAGAAGATTTTTACTTTGCTCAATCACTAATATGCACTGTGCTACTTCAAAGCAGGATGAAATTACTGTAAATGTTTGCAAATTACATTTTTATTTCTACGCAGTATAATTTACGGATTCGTGGCGTACAAATATTTTAAGCGTCAGTCTAAATAAAAATTAATTTCATTGCTCTCACGTCATCACTGTTTTTTCTCGTTTCCCCAGAATTTCTCTTAGATATTGTAATCGTTCGATCTAATGATTCGGCAAAATAATACATCTCGTGTTCATTTATCTCTGCCTTTCGAGTGTTTTCATTAAATAGTCGGAGTGAATAGGAGTCACGGTCCAAACACGTGAAAGGATCCATCGAAAGATTCGTTTATTTCAACAGCGTCGTTTAAAGATAGGAATCTCCTCTTCAAGTGTTTCTATGCAGGCGTTCAACGGATCGCGTACTATAAATCTGGATTTTTTTATTACAGAAATCATATCACTTTAAGTTTTATGGTTTCCCATATTTTCCCAGATTTAATTAGTCTCGATTTTCATATTCTTTTCATAAAAGTACTTTCACTAAATTTAATTGCATTACAGAAACAATATTGAGGTATACCCTTATCGTAATGTGTCTATAAGACAACAAAATGTACCCGTCACTTTTAAAATTATAAGAAAAAGATTCAAAGAACTCCATTGCGTTTACAATTTCTCCATATGTAGTGAGAAAGTATTCTATTAGTGAGAAAAAATCTGATGTGGCCAACACATGACTTTCTCCGTATTTGGGGTATAGATATTTAAATTTATGAATAGCATTATAAGGCAAAATTATTATTTAGTATCGTAAAAGAATACAGTCGTCCTTATTGCCTTAAATTATATTTTGAATATGTTTACAGAAATCACCGCTACATGGTGGTGGCACTGTATACTGGTATTAAGAAAAAGATAAATATCTCCGAAATGGATGGTTCTACAAAAAATTGCTTCAAACAAAAGTTGGAAGGAATGTTATTTTCTATAACTTCGGTCCATATAAAGACTGTCAATAAAAGCGTTTTAACAAAATTATTCGATGGAAACCAAAAAAACCGATTATTTATAAATAATTCCTAACAATAACTGCTATGGAAAATTGTTTGAAATAAAAGATGTAGTAAATTATATTTTCTACATTTTTTGTAATGGTCAATGTCTACAATAATGACGTATTATCGGAGAAATATCGCAAAAACAGAGTCTGGTTTTGAATAACCCTCGACTTCCGGTTAACCGGTATTGTCCAAAAACTAATCAGTTCTTTGTGCTTACCCTAAAGTGTTATATTATATGAAATTTGGTATTAATATGAAAAGTACTTTTTGAGGTAGACGCCCAAAATCATTAAATAGGAAGAAAATGGATTATTTATGATGAAGAAAAGAACTTTAGTGCGCTATTTCCCTTACATACAGGTATATAATTGCCCATTTGTGATACGTTGTACACTTTCCTAACTTTGACTGGACTTCTTAAGAGAATTTGGATCATTATAGATATAATGGGCTATTCCATCTTCTATCTATTAATCCGAACTAATTCTGATTGAATGTAATGGTGAATTAGAAAATGATGTCATTAAAAACAAATCTTTTTATGTTGCAAGGCGCGTGTTAGAATCACAAAGTCTGTTCAACTTTTCATGCTATATTCAGGTATAATCATTATTGATTAAAGGTTTAAATTATGCGAAATTTACAAAGAAAATAGATTTCTATGTAAAGCATAAGAACAGCATCCATTGGAGCTATAGAGTTTTCTGTAAAGCGTTCCGTTGTCCAAAATAATGTTTTCGGAACTCACAGTTTTGTCATGGGTTTTTGGGTCACTGCCATTATGCAAAGTAGGTAGTTCCAAAAATTGAATTATAGAGAGGAAAATTTATCGCAGATAACAACTGTTTAGTGACGTCTTATCGTTGCTATGATTTCCCTTCGCTAAATGTCTCCGATTTTTGCAGTTTATAAGACAGAACACACGACCATAAAAGTATTACATTCTTGAAAATCATTCCGCGCGAAATATCCTTTCCACATGGTAGAATATTGAGTCTGTATGAAAAGGGAAACAATGATTCTGATAGGGATTTTCTAAACATAAGTTTTATAAGCAAAGTTATATTCAAGGTGGCGATTTCCCTATCCATTTTGGGATGTCTCCGCAGGGCCGCGCTTAGGTTGTTTCGCGCCCGGGTGTAAGATATCTCTTTGGCGCACCCCTACGCGCGAAATTTCGTGGTATGATCAAATACGACTTTTTTCATCGATACAGAGTGGAGACAAGCTGATGTATTTCTGTCGATGCATCCCATAAAGAATTGATTGAAAAAATTAGTTGCATAGTAATCAATATAAGCATATCATTTAATATCTGCTTGAAGGAAAATTATAAAACTCACCGCACATATGATTATAATTCAATACTCTGTCCAGTTACTTTAATAATCAATCAAAAATTCCTATATTTTTGTCCATTAACAAGCCATATTAGACTGATATTTATTCTGACAATAAGAAAACAAAACTTCAATTACTTACGCATTCCTACGTCAAGGTCGCGAGTTCGTATTTTCATTTTAATATATTTAAAAATCCAATTAAGAAATAGATGACGCTGATGTAGCAGGAATCTAAAAAAATTCCTCAATATGGAGAACTGGAAAGCTCGGATAATTCTTATCAATTCATTTCGATACAGAGACGTTTTTGGCCATACATTAACCCTCCGAACACCGAACATTTCTTCTTCCATTTTTTAGCAATACGGGCGCTAAACGTACCACATTCAAATCTTTAGTAATGTGAATTTAATATTTAAATATACGTAACTGTTTTAGAGTAGTAATATGATTTTAAAATGTCTAGGAGTTAGGCTCAATAAGGAAATCACGGAGTTATTTCACGACCTCAATTTGTAACAGGACAAACATTTGGTAATCTCCCAAGTTGAATAGACACGTACCGAAATCTCCTGATTTTATCACAAAAAATTTACTCGAAATTGAACCGTGATAATTTCCTCGCTTATTATTGGGTCTTAACCACTTGAAAATCTTCACTTATACTTATAAATGAATTGAATTCGACAAAATTAATCAGGGGAACTTTTAATCAGCAAAATTTGTTCGCATCAAAGTAAAAACACAAAAAACGACTAAAGTAGGGAGGCCAGGTGGGAGGTAACATTTAATCAGTCAGAGATTCCATAAGAACGATTGAAATAAAGTAAAAAAGGAACTGATAACACGTCCCAAGGTAAACGGTACAAGAGTGCGTATTCTTAATGAATTTAGGAGGAAACGGATCCAATCGCCATATTCTGATATCTTTAGCCAATGAAATATCGCTGCCTATTTTGGAAATTCCCAATAAGATAAGGTGTTTGATTTGGCGTGTCTTCTCCCCTTCCCATCTTATTCCATTTCAATTTCAAAGTGCAAATTCCTTCCTTCCCTCCAAACACACACACACACATAAACACACCTAATATAAACCGCTCTTAATGTCAAACAAGAATCAGACTTCATCTAGATTCACACTTGGAATACTTAACTGAAAGATCACATCTTGAATTTATATAACATATTCAAATTCTAAATATATTTATATACGTACATCGATAAACTATCCTTAGTGATATCGTGCTAGTAATATAATCTATTAATCATATCATCACTCTTAGGATATATGCGTGAGCATAAAGATTAACTCTATAATTACTCAGAATCTGAATGAATAGTCGATTAATAAATTTATACCTTTATTATAGATCAGCAGAGGAACACGTTTCCGGAAGCCGAGTTGTGGTGATTTGTTACTACTAATAACGTGAGTGAATAATATCCTAATCATATTTACATATTATTCCCAAAGATTGAAATGCTATGTTTAATTAAACCCTATGCGAATGAACAAAATATGTTAATTAACTTCCTCATATACTTCGGTATATTCTTGCATCAACGAAAGTTAATTTATATATCACATTGGCGGCTCTACAATTAGAAATTCGTTCTTCAATCTAATTTTCACTTAGTCAAGTAAATTAAAAAATATCATTTCTATATTAAGAAAATCGGTACAACATACATTGTACAAACTTTCTCATATAATAACGCTTCGTTTAATTATCTTTAGGAAATGAAAAATATATGCCGGTTTTTAGAAAATCCAATTTTTAAGTTGCCTAAGAATAAACTAGACTTATTCATTGCAAAAATGAAATATGTAGTATTATTGAAGACGTATACTCAAGTAATTGTGCGAAATTTTATCGAAATAGTAAGAGCCGTTTCTGAGAAAATCGAATTATTTCTAAAGTTGCCTAGAATAAACTAGCCTTATATTCATTTTTTGAGAAATATGAACAATACAGTATTATTGAAGACGTAAACTCAAGTAACTATACGAAATTTAATCAAAATCGTTAGAGCCGTTTTTGAGAAAATCGGATTGTTGTTAAAAATGCGTAGAATAAACTACTCTTAATTATTGATCAATGTCAACCATTTCGTCAAATACTCTGCTCAGTTTGATAAAATGTCTAATTACAAGATTTCATTCATTTTCGCTTTACCGTTTAGGCTCCAGAGCCAGTAACAGACAGATGGCGCTGCAAAAACCACTTTTTCGGATTCAGCGACACCTAAAACGTCTATTTCCGTAAAAATCTCGAAGTCAAATTCTTTCGCGATAACAATACTTTCTCAATATACTTCGTATATGGGAAAGTAAAGAATTGTGTGGCGTTAAAAGATGGCATCGGATCTTACGATTGCTTAGAAAATAGAGAAATTTATTAGAATAAACGATAATTATTAAATGTCTGAGTGTACGTTCTACGTTAACTAGTCAATAAGAAGCGGCGAGATATAAAAGTAAAAACTAGTTAAATTAAATTAGTTAAATGACATTTCGATGTTAGTATCAGTTACTTCAGAAAATTATCCTTCGCTTCATATATTTTAAGGAATGCCCATAAATTAGGTAGGAATAGTGATACAAGTCCATTAAAAATTCAATGGCTCAGTTTAGAATAAGTCTCGCTTAGTGATCCTAATTCACGACCGTGATTAACAAATGAATTCCATTTTCAACTGACAAAAGAGAGAATTTATTTATGGTCTCAGTTATTCTGATTTTTCCATACATTATGAAGAATTTTCTTCGAGAGCAAGTTTCCTTAAAATTTGAGCAACACCAATGTGTATTCTAAAAAATCTTTCGTAATTCTTAAATCAATAGAGCCATATAATCAAACAAGATTAGAGAAAAAGATAAGCCAAGCATCGCCAAATGCGAAGAAAGATATCTAATAATAGTCAGAGATTAAGATGAGGAAAAATATGGAGTGCTTTTTCAAGTGGAGAGGGAAATGGATTGCGAAATGTGATCCAACATCAATTTACCCTTATCCTTTGATACCTATATCTCATCTTAATAAAACGCAGAATTCTCGGAAATATCCAAAGTCTGTTCCCATCGCATAATTTACGAAAAGATTACGCAGTATATGCTTTAAGAATAGTGCCCTTTAGACTAAATTCACATTTAATTATGAATCGGATATTATCAATTAGAATTCATTCATATTACATCATATACAGTACGTTTTTTAAACAGATCCAGAAAAATTGTTAAGATCAAATCTTGATTCTAGACTTTTTTACTTTCTCCATAGGTAGTAATGGGAAAGAATTGCGTTCACGAAAAAAATCGACTTCGAGATTTCAACGGAAATACACGTTTTGAGGTCCCTAGAAGACGTTTAGACTATTTTCGGAACGATGTATGTGTGTGTGTGCGTGTATGTGATTTTGGGCGCTCTAACTCTAAACGTACTTGCCATATCGTTGCCAAACTTCATATACAACACTTCAGCATGAGCGCAAATAAGTGATTAGTTTTTGGACAATAATGGTTAACCGGAAGTCGAGGTTTATTCGAAACCCAATTCGGTTTTTGCGATATTTCTCCGTTAAAACACCATTATTGTATATACAATTCTATACAAAGGTTATAGAGAATGTAATTTCCTACAGTTTTCATCTGAAACAATTTTCCATAGCAGTTATTGTTTAGGAGTTATTTATAAAAAATTATCGGTTTTTTCGGTTTCCGTCAAATATCTCCTTAAAAACATCGTTATTGGTAATCTTCGTGAGGACCAAAGTTGTAGAGAATAATATTTCTTCCAAGTTTTGTTCGAAACAAATTTTCGCAGATCCATGCATTTCGGACATATTTAACATTTTCCAGTTTACAGCGCCACTACCATGTAGCGGTGAATTCCGTAAACATATTCAAAATATAATTTACGGCAATAAGGACGACTGTATTCTTTGACGATACGAAATGATAATTTTGCCTCATAATGCTATTCATAAAAATTTATATATCTATACCCCAAATATGGAGAAAGTCAGGTGTTGGCCACATCAGATTTTATATCTATAAAATTGTATGTAATTTTATAGCTTTGCAACTACAGGAGGCAGAAACAAGAGAAAGGTATCATTTCAACCGGAATAACGAGTACGGTGGTGTAGTAAGGTTGTTATATCGATTTGATTGACCTGTCTAATTTTTAAAAATATTTTCCTTTTTCATTTGAATGAAGTAGGGCGAGTGCAGCTTAGTTTTCATTTCAATTTTAAAATTTCTTAGAAACATGGTACGAACTTGTGACTTGAATGGTTCTATGAAGAAAAGAACAATGTTTATTTTTATTGAAGACAGAATCCGAATCCTGATCGAATTACCATGAAAAGTCATTGATAACCAGTAAAATACGTGATTTTATGTTTTATTACAATAACCATTATAAGCTGCCATGGGAACTCCCATTGTCGCCGAAATTGAGAGTTCAATGCACTTATACGGGACAAATTTTAACGTAATATCGTTTGTCAATTTCTCTGTACGATTTTCATTTGTTTACATGGAAACCAAATATATTATGTTTATAATTGAATTATCTTCTAATCTGATACATAAAGGAGAATGTTTGTAAGTTTGTTCGCTTTGAATGCTTTTAATACGAGATAGGGAGGGAGAGAGATGGAGAGAGGTAATTAGGGGGAATGAGGGGAAGAAGGGAGGGAGGGAGAAAAAGGGAGAGAGAGAGAGAGGGAGGTACTAATGCGTCGTTTAGTTATCTTTAGAAAATGAAAATCGTATGAGCCTGTTTTAAGAAAATCCTATTTTTGTTAAAGTTGCCCAAGAATAAACTAGCCTTATATTCATTCATAGAGAAAAATGAAATAGGCAGTATTATTGTACGATGTGCGTTCGGAAAGTAATGCCTCCATGTCTGAATCTCTGCTCCCAGACAAGGTATTGAAATGAAACAAAAACCAAAAGATAGCTCAGAATGTCTACTTTAATAGTATATATTCTTTTTCTACATACTCCCACCCAAGCTCGATACAACGCCACCAGCGCTGAACAAGCTTTTCGAACGCGTCGCTGTAGAACTCTTGATGTTGTTCTCGGAAGCATTTCCTCGTAGCGGCGTGAACTTCTTCATCACAGGTGAAGTGAATTCCCTTGAGATGTCTCTTGAGAGCTGCAAACAGCCAGAAGTCCGACGGTGCCAAATCCGGGCTGTAGGCAGGGTGTTCGAGAACTTCAAAACCGATGCTCTGCATCGCTGATGAAGTGAAAGCACTCGTGTGTTGCACAATCATCGGTTTTTTGTCCCCACGAACGCGACTGATTCGTTGTTTCAACTTTTTTAATGTCTGTACGTATGTCTCAGAATTGATTGTCGTACCTTTGACCATATACTCCTGGTGAATGACGCCTCTGCAATCCCAGAAAACAGTGAGCATGCACTTTTGAGTCTTGAATTTTCTCACTCTGGGAGAAGTGGGGTGGCGATATTCGAGCGACTGGTTTTTCATTTTTCGGGTCATAGCGATGCACCCAACTCTCATCACCCGTCACGATGTTGAATAGAAAGTCATTACCCTCCCTTTCGTTGCGAGCGAGCAACCGTTGACATGCTTGCAGTCCCGCTTTCTTCATTTCGGGCGTAAGCTGACGTGGTACCCAAAGAGCACACATTTTGTGGTATTCCAAACCCATAACAGTGGCACTAACACTTCCAAAACTAATGTTTAAATTGACCGCTATGGTTCTCTGAGTAATTCGTCGATTTTCTCGAATAATCTCATCGACTTTTTGCCTGTTCGGATCTTGAGTTGCGGTTACAGGCCTTCCACTCCGCAGTTGGTCCTTCACGTCCAAATCTCCGCCACTCTCCCTCGATTTTCTGACCCAACGACGCACAGTGCTTATGTCCACAGTGTCTACACCATAAACAGCCAATAATCGACGGTGAATTTGGATAGGTGTCTCATTTTCGTGCGTTAAAAACTTGATAACTGATCGCTGTTTAATACGCTTCGACACACTTAAAAAAGAAGTATCCATTTCGAACAGAATAAAACACGAACCACTGTGTATATAGAGACGTGCCAAACGTCAAACCGAAGCTAAAGGAACAACGAACAAGCTGGGGCAGGTTTTGTTTCTCCCCCACTTCCCCTGCGCGGAGGCATTACTTTCTGAACGCCCCTTGTATTCTGTGGAAATCTTGCCATTTTAACGGGATGCTGCCTCGGCTACCACTTATATTGTTAGACCTCAAAATCCTATTGTTATATCAATCCTTGTGGATGTAAGCGTGCTTTGAGTGCTTTAATACGAGATAGGGAGGGCAGAGAGGGAGGGAGGGGGAGAGCGGAAGGAGGGGGTGGAAGGGGAAGAGAGGGAGAGAGTGAGGGGAAGAAGGGAAGGAGAGGGTGGAGGGTGATGACGAAAAAAATCTCGAAAAAAGTCCTGGGTTGGAATCCAAGGAAGACATTTCCCATATACTAACAGATAAAAATCGGCTTTTCGACTTGCAGGATTTCATTCTTTTTTAAATTAAAATTAGAAACAACTGACCCACGAACTTTGGATATAAAACATTTTGAAGAAAACATTACAAAGTTTCTTATTATGTTCATCTTTTCCAGCCTACATTTCGCAATCGCTCAATTTAAATGTTTAAGTCACACAGTTTGAGGAAATCTTGCCGTTTCAACGGGATGTTGCCTTGGCTACAAATTCCATTGTTAGATCCTGATATTATATTGTTGTTTCAATCATTATGAGTATAAACTTGCTTTGAATCGAGATATAAACTCTAAATTTGGTAAAAATGCTTTAGGTGATGAAGGAAAAAAATCTCGAAAGAAGTCCCGGGTTCGACACCAAGGAAGACATTTACATTTCCCATATACTAACAGGTAAAATCTGCTTTTTCGACGTGCAGGCTCCCATTCTTTTGATTGGCGTACGTGATTCATTTTTGCGATTTACTTAATATCTTTTACTGTAAGACCTGAATATCAAATTTCATGAAAATCCGTTCGGTAGAAGCCGAGAACGAACATACGGACAGACGGATAGACCTGGTGGCGAAAAGCGCCTAAAAAACGCAAATGTGTATATTAATAAAGTGCAATTAGCTCGATATCATTAATGGTCACTAAAATATTTCGCTATAACGCTAAACGTAACGAAAAATGAAATTTGGACTAGAGTGTAAGGAAGAACTATATCTTTTTTTACGGTAACGGAACGCAACACTTAAGAGCGTGAAATGAAAGTGTTTTATAAGCTGTTTAAATAAAGAGGGAGGGTAAAGGGGAAAAGGAGGGAGATGTTTCAATAATGAAAGAATATATAAATAAAATATGTCTTTAAAATAGGATATTTTTCTTTTTGGCATATCATTTGCACCATTAATTGAATTCACATTGTTATTAAAAAATAATGGAACAATCACTGCGTGGGGACAGCTACTTTTGCTTAATTATTACCCGAACCCGGGTCTTCATCTTACCGGGTGGATATTCTACCATAGCATACAAAATTCTCCCGTTTTCGGAACGGGAACATTTAGCTAGGCCCGGCAAGTGGAAGACCCGGGTTTGATTCACGTTCATAGAAGATTTTTTCGTCTGTTTCCACATTTTTCATCGTCACCTCTTATGCCAGTTGCATAAGGATCTTTGGATCATTCATTCCGTCTGTTTATTTGATTTTAAATATGTAAAATGATTCAAAGTATGTATTTTTCAAAAAGAATATAATAAAATTACTCGCTGTAATTGCGTAAATTAATCTTGAAGGCTCTGATATTGAGAGCAATAACATTCATTCCTCTGTATGAAGAAAGCCATGTGCTGGACACGTCAAATGTTTTCATAAAAAATACTTTTCCCCCATATAATACGCATAGAGTATAAAATTAAACGTGCTAAAATGCCCCCGCCTACTGAATTGTCAATAAATCGACATATTATATTTTAGGTTGATTTAGGAGGAACCAGTTAATCCCTTTCCTGAAGAGAGGGCAGAGGATTAGCGGTATCTTTGGAATCTTATTGTGTCCTGGGTCACGCATCCTAGACGACGACACTGCCCAGAAGGCCAGCAAGTGTTTCAGCTTCACAGACAACTAACAACCCTGGTCTTCGGAGAGGTCCTCTACGTGTAGAAGAGGAACTACATCTAACCTGCTGACGCGAAGGGCGTATCTGATATAACATTTTATAGTTTAAGTCAATATATTCCTAAATTTAGTACAGTTTAAAGATAAAAAGTGTTTAATAAGGTAGAAACAAGATGGAAGACTCCGTCAAAATAAATAATAAACGCAAGCAGATAAAATTAAATTCATGTTTGATTGGCTGCGCCCACCAAAAAGAGAATGCAGATATTATTGAGATATTCAAATGTTATTTGAAAGAAGTGGAGGATGTCAATAAGATTAGAGACAGAAACGACAGCAACAATACCCTGCTTCACATAGCCGTCACTTCCGGAAATTAGGGCATGGTAAAGGCGCTTCTTGAGAAAGGCGCCAGTGTCACCGAAAGGAACGAAGAGGGAGAAACTCCTCTCTCAATATCCGAGACTGATTCCCTTCAACCAGGACGCCAAAAGGAAGTGCAGGAGATCTTTCGCCTGCTATCTATCAAAGCTAAGGAACTGTCGGCGGTACGAGAATTGGTTCCTGAGGAAGCAATGGAGGTGACAGGACGCAAACCAAGACAAAAAAATAACAGCTGTAATTTTGTAGATTTGGGTATAGATGCAGAGAAAGACAACTTGGAAATTGTGGCAGGAAAACTTGGTTTAGATATTACAAAGGTTTGCGAAAATTTTGTCCTTAAGGAACAGGAGCTGAATTATCTTAACCAATCCGATCCTGTAGAGGGTAACACGTTGTTGATGAAGTTCGCGGGGCGAGGGGAAGCAGAGGTATTGGAATTACTGTTGAAATGCGAGGGACTGCAGGTGAACGAGAAGAATGAGTACAAGAAGACAGCAGCTGATTTTGCTTACCTAAGTAACAAGTACAACTGCCTGTTGAAGCTTTTAGAGGCCGATTCGGTGTTTCCACAAGAAATAAAATACGATTACACAGAACTTTTGGATCAATGCATTGCATGTTCGTGTTCCACCCGAGACTCTTGTGAGCATTTGTTGGAAAAGTGTGAATCCAGACATATGGAATTGTAATTCATTTTAATTTGTAATTAAACGTGGTTTGGTATAATAATTAAGTATTATCATTAAGCATTAAGTTATACGCACCTTTTAAAAATGCCACCCCTACAAAATTTGCAGCACTATGTAATTGCTTAAAGTGCCTATCCGTAAATACGGCCCTGTCCTCTCCCGTTCTCAAGTTCATGCCACTCGCCCCCCCCTCTCTCTCTCTCCCTCCTTCCCCTGCTTTCTAACTCCCCTTCTTCCCCCCTTTCTCTCTCTCTTCCTCTCTATCTCCCAATCTATTCCTCCCTACCGTTCCCTTAATCTCCAGCCTTTTCCCATATCTCCTTCCCTCTCCATCATTCCCACTCTCTTCTCTCGCCATTCTATCTACCTTCCTATCTCCATCTCTTCCTCTCCATCTCCCTCTCTTCCTCTCCATCTCCCCCTCTCCATCTCTCCCTCTCTCTCCATCTCTTCCTCTTTTTTTTATTTTTAACCCTCCTCCAGTATCTCATCCTCCCCTCTTTCCGTTCCTCTCCCCCCCCCCCCCTTCACTCCCAATCTCTTTCCTCTCCGGTTTGTTTGGATTGAAAGCGATGATTCAAAAGCTTGGCCGTGCGAATCGAGGCGTAATTCGCATCGCAGTACGTGACTGGAAATGGATGCGCGTCGCTTCGGAAGAGTGATGGAGCTTCCTGAAACTGACCGCCACAGAGAGAAATGTCGCTGCGGTTTGATTTTTTTCATCGTGATATTCTCTGGGATTTTCTGACGTTTCCCTCGGACGTGCCACAATGTAACCAATCAGCTAGTGGAAATAATGAGACAATTTATTTGCCATCTACCTGAAAATTTCAAAGAGCGTGGTTAAATCGATTCTTATATTGCAGTCCACTAACGAATAAAAGAAAAGTTGTAAATTCTTGTACATGTCTAGCATAGAAGATTACATCGGGTAATTAAAGTTAAGCAAGTAGCCAAATGTGTGGTTGGAAAGCCATTAAGATAAACACTGACAGCTCGTAACATCATCATCGAGGACTGCGTGTTTTTTTTGCTTTCGACCTTTTGTGAGGAATTTTAAAAGCTTATCTCTAACATTAAAAACGAGGTTATGTTGTCTATAAATTTAAACAGCGATAGATTTCATACGTGTAAATTAGCGGTCCTCAAACTGGGATGAGCGAAAAATTTGTCAATGTCACCAAATTATTTAATCCAGATTCATAAAATGTCGGTGAAGAGCGGATGCGCCGTCAAACAGCCCATAGAATTACTTATTTTTGGACTTGAATTACGTACCTGTTCACACGAAGCTGGGTTTTCTGCGGTTGCTGCTATTAATACCAAATATAGGGCGAAGATATACGACAAACGGTAGATAGTGTCAATGTCTAACCCAGGGCTGTCCAACATACGGCCCGCGGGCCACAATCCGGCCCGCGAAGCTGTTCAATCCGGCCCACTAGCCGCTAGAAAAAATCTCTTATTTATATTCATATTTTTGTTGAAACGGATTTAAAAATATATTTCAAAATAACAAACTACCTACTAATATTTGTCTCATAAAGAAGTAAAAATATATCACCGATATATATCGATATATCGACCTTAGTGCACCTTAGTGATGTGCACGACAGGACAATGGACGTGCAGTGCCAGTTTGACAGTGTCGGAGTTTCGTGAACGTCGCGTCGGTTGCGTTGTCGCGTGGGTATGGTTTTATTAATATAATACTACCCATTGTTGCTGATTTGTCTTTATCCCGGTTAATTATAATTATAATTACAGAATGGATACATTGAAGCTGTTAACCCTTAATAATGATGGCTGAAAAGAAACGTAAAATTGACGCAGAATATCGCGTGTTAAAGGGCAGTTGGACAAGATTTTTTTGTGATTGAACAAAATGCAAACGTCATATGTCTTATATGTCAAGAAAGAATTTCAGTATGCAAGGAATATAATATCAAGCGACGTTATTTAGCAAAGCACGCTACAGAATATAGCAAATTGAAAGGTCAAATTAGAATCGATCGAGTGAATTCATTAAGAAGTGATATTGTTAGACAGCAGTCGTTCTTTATGGCGCCCCAGCGATGACAGGAAAGCAAAAGGGTTTTGTGAGCTTAATGAGCATTGAAATTTCACACGAAATCATTAAACATCATAGTATAATTCACCAGGGGCAACTGTGTTAAAAAATATTAGGAATGAAACATATAATGGAAAAAGTTGTTAAAATCGTAAATTTCATACGATCAAAAGGCCTCAGCCACAGACAATTCAAAAACTTTTTTCTGAGGTTGGATCAGAACACGATGATGTAATTTATTATAGTCACGTTCGTTGGCTCAGCGGAGCGGCGACTTTAGAACGATTCTGGTCACTTCTAGGAGAAATAAAATCATTCATGAAAAGCAAGGGAAAGGATGTTAGTTATTTAGAAGAATCCGAGTGGATAAATGATTTGGCATTTTTTGTAGACATGACAAAATATCTTGCTGACCTAAATTTGAAACTTCAAGGGAAAGACCAGCTTGTTAATCAGCGATTTGAAAATATTCAAGCATTCGTTAAAAAGTTGAATCTGTCACAAAATCAATTGGTTAATAAGAATTGTGTTCATTTCAAAACATTATCGACGAGGGAAAAGACAACAATAAATATTGAAAAATATTCACTCTCACTAGTAAATTTAAAAAATGAATTTGAAGAAAGATTTACCGATTTTAGAAACAATGAGCCACTTATGAAAGTGTTTAGTAATCCCTTTTCTATTGATGTTGAAAATGTTGAGGAAAAATTCCAGTTAGAACTAATTGATCTGCAATGTAATAGTTCCCTGAAAACGGCCTACGTTGAAAATGATGTTTTAACGTTTTATAAAAAATATGTTAAAGTTGAACATTATCCCAACCTTACAAAGCTGGCCCTTCAACAAGTGTCTTTATTTGGCAGCACATATACTTGTGAACAGTTCTTTTCCAGAATGAAAAATGTTAAAACAAAGAACCGATCAGGCTTAACAGATGAACATCTGACTGGTGTATTACGAATTGGTACATCGAACATTTCACCTGATATTGACTTTTAATGTAAGCGGAAAAATTGTCAAGTGTCCCATTAATATTTATATTGCACAACAATTTTATTCGTAATTTAATTTTCTTTAATTTCTTTGATAAATATAAGGTAAAAGATGGAAAACTTTTATTTTTTTGTACCTTGGCCCGCGAAGTCAGACTTAGTCTTGAATCCGGCCCACTATTAATTTGGGTTGGACACCCCTGGTCTAACCTAATGCAACGTTTGTCTAAAATGTGTGCAGTGTACAAAAGCTTGATCCTTCCAATATGTCAGGTACGTTAGCTGTAAAATTACCAGTTCTTCATAAAAGAAATTATTTCTTAAATTGCAATAAGTATTTGATTTTATTTCTTCCTGGGAGGCCTTGTTCTACCGAGTTTGAGAACCACTTGATGTAAACGTTTATAACAATGTGAAAATTTTACATATGCTTCCAAAATTATGCTTATCTATACTTATCTATCCATAGGATTGATATTATTATAAATGGTTATTGAGCATGGAAAGGCCAAAAACAAAGACAAGTGCTACAAATAGCAAATATTTACACTTACGGAGTTAATAATTTCGAAAGAAACGAGAGTGATCACGAGAGTAAGACAGTTGAGGGCGACCACACTTTTCTATATTCATAAACATCTATTCCGGTATCTTTAACAGGGAGGAAAATTTTCCTTTTCTGAGAGAAAACACTTAGCCGCAAAAATAATCCCTGGGAAAATATTGGAAGCATGGGGGAGGACCAAAATAACACATCGATTGCAAATCCGCGGACAAAAGCTTTAATACAAGAGAGTCAATAAATTTTTTTGTCTATTATATGAAAGATTTTCTCGGCCCAACCTTGAAACTTTTTCCATAAAATACGGGGGACTTTAATTATTACATACAACGCTCCGTTACGAATCACTCGACTACCTCAAGCACCACAACTTAATTAAAAAGCTGGTGATGGTGAATTCTCCTAAGATTTTCCCTTCACACACACACGAATTTCCAAAGAAAAACATCCGGAATCTTCTTATAATATTAAAATTCTAATCGTACGTACGTACGTAAGTTTACACTGAATTTTCAATTTTTCAGAGTGCAAGGTTTTCTTCCTTCATCCATCAAAATACGTAAATTTGGACCGATTTTCATTTTTGCTTTATTCGACGTCTATAACTGTACACTATCTTATTATTGCAATGCTTACATGTTATAGGGTCAAATTTTTCAGAAATACGCATTCTTTTTCGAAATTTTGCGGATTTTTCGTACTCTTTCCGGGCGTTGCCAAGGAGTCTTTCATTGTTGTCTCCGATTCAACTACTGACAATTAAACCTTCAAATAGGTGAAAGAATAGCGTTATTCGCTTCGTACTTTTGTTTAAGCATCGAAATGATTGGTGTAGCAACGTCAAACTTTATACATGGCAACGTAAATATTTACGGATTATCATTCAGCTAACTGCGTATGGGAAGCGTTTCTAACGATTTAATCAAAGCAGTTGAATCTTCATTTCATCATTTGGATGATGGAATCTTACCTTTTTGTAAGTAGAGCCATTATATTATACATCTGTAAGGTTTATTAAAGCAAATAGGCTCACGCATAAATTTAAAATTAGATGAGAATAGGGACGAACGTTATTTAAAAAACACTGAAAGTTTCATAGTTCTTTTCGTAGCTAATCTAAATAAACTGTTCCATTGATTGGTATATAATAAAGAAAGGACACATATTTAAATAATAAGAAACAAAGAAACTTATAAACATAAATGTTCGTGATCAATTACTGTGTAGCATTAATTTCTTGTCTAATATGACTTTTAAAATGCAGATTTCTGACTGACTTATGGGTTATTCTCCCTCGCGCCGGATGGATGAGGAAAAGTGAAGGAAGGCTTAACACACAAGCTATTAAACAGAACTAGAAATATGCGCTTAGTTTTTGATGCCAATTTCACGGGGTTGGGTCGCGCTACGGCCAGGGGCGGAGCTCCTTTAGTTGAAGAAACCTGAAGCGTAAGGAATTGAATTGAACTATATGATCATATGACTTGAGAGCGTAGTCCGATTATATTAGTTTTAAAAAAATATTCCTTAAGAATTAAAATAATATTTCATTTCAGCTGCATTTAAGATAGGTATGTATCGTATATTACTCTTAGCTTTTATTAATAATAGAAATATTTCTTTTCCGATTCATATAATAGTTAAAAACAAACATATTTCCTAGCAGTCTAAGTAAGCAAAAGACTCTAGCAGAAGAAAGTCTATTATATCGCTCCATGAATGCAATAGTGGCATAACTCAGAAAACGAAGTTTTGAGAAAATCGAAGAAGAAATTTTAACCTTAATTCTTCACCCGATTCAGAATATTAGGCAATATTGTGAGAGTGTTTTATTTTGTTAAATATCTTCTCACATTTAATTATTTTCATGATTTGATCATCTTCTCCAACCCCTGCTTGGGGGTTAGGTACCATTTACCAAATTCAACCCCTGCTTTGAGTTGTGCCACTGTTGCTGAAACAGACTCTTATAAATCAAAGAATAGCGCCTCAATTCAATAATTATTATCAGATATGTTGTCTCGGAACAGGATAATTTAGTCAGCCCGGCAAGTGGAAGGCCCGGGTTCGATTCCCGGTAATGGCAGATTTTTTCTCCTGTTTTCTCATGCTCATTATCAGATATGATAAAACCCATTGATGTAGAAGTAAAAGAAAGGTAGTACGGCTAGTTTGTCTTGTATTTACAAAATTTTTGAGAAAAAATAGATTATGAACTTGGAATTGAACAGAAATTATGATGAGGTTAGGCCTTAAGCCAAACCCGAAATTCCTAAAGCATTATTACTGAACTAAAAACGAACGAATTTGCAAAAAGACCTTACTTACCGAATTTGAATGTGCGACAGAATAAATTCTCCTCGGCTAGTCACCACCGTCTTCTTTTCCATGGTGACAAACTGATGGCACAATTCGGAATGCTAGACCGAACGACAAGTCAACAGTGGCATAAATCAAAAAGTGCCAGTATTGCCCGTGGGGACCACGTCCTACCGCCTTCACAGTCAAAGGCACATTGGAGACATGCCACTGTTGACGAACCACATCATAACAAATCTGAAGTATGCAACTTACGCCACTTAGAGGCTGAAGTCTTAGCTAACATTGTACCCTTATTGTAGGATATAGGTGGCACATTTCTGAGCTCAACAGTTGTATTAACTCAAAAGGCGCAATATTTGAATTGTGCCACTATTGCATTCATGGAGCGATATGATCATACGGCTTTTAAGTTTGCGGCATGATTCGTAATCCGATTAGATCGCGCGGAGCCAGGCACGGGGTTGTGCGCCGGGCCTCTAGCTGAATATTTAAACTCAGCCACCACACCTTTCATCTTTTCTTCTCATTAGCTAATAAAAAAACGTTAAGGCCAGAGGCGTAGCCAAGGGGGGGGTTTATGGGGTTCAAACCCCCCCCATGAGAACAGAGCCCGACAATACAAATGAACCAAGACGAAGACTTCCGTAAAGATAGTTTGGAAATGTCGGTGAAGAAGAAAGTGGAATAACCTACAATAAAACTTGGGAATCCCTGCAAAAGTTTCCCTCTGGTCAATTTTAGAGAATGCAGCTGGGTAGCGCCCTTTCTTAGTTGCCTTTTTCGAACCCTTTACGGTAATGCACGTGCAACCCAGGGGGCAACTGGAAGTGTGAACTCTGCCTAGTAAATGAGGGTCCCGGAAAATCCAAGCGCAAAACTAACGGTAAGAAACGTTGGGGTCGGTATATTTTCATCCAGACGACAAAAGCCCACACGGCTCCATGTCACTCCGTGTCTTATCATTCGATCTCATGCCTTTTTCTTGAAATATTCAAAATCCTGGGAAATACCAATCTACTACGAATCACGCCCTCTGCTGCATTTCGCCATTCTCACTTATTGTTAGTGTGGAGAGAGAGAGCGTCGGCAATACTTTTCGTTGGCCTGTCTCAGTTGTGTTATAAGTGCGCGTAGAAGTATTTGGTGTGTCTTAGAAGATTGACTGTCGGACACGGCCTAAGCCTTAGATCAACCGAGCAGAGGAAGATAATACTCCAAGGAGGAAGGGATCAACGAGCAGGTCAACCTTCGACTGAAAGGAACATTTTTAATAGAGGTTAGTCTTTTCAACAATTTTGAATATTTATTCAAAGACAGAAAAATGCTTTCATTTATTTTTGCGAAAAAAATTATTGAATTGGTTTAACGGGAACATTTTTTGATATTGATTTAAACGATTCGTTTATTTCGTGTTTAATAATATTTTATCCAGGGTTAAATAATTAACAGATCATTAATTTACTTTTTGGTTGTAAAATTTATTATTTAGTAGATTTTCTGTTTTGCGCCCATTGCAATTTATTATATAATTTTTTAATACAATTTATTTGCTTTATAATTGTAAATTATGAATCGTAATTGAGTAATTCGCTAACAAATAAACTTAGAAGGATGAAATGACTGAAGGTAGATAGAGAACTGAAATAAGAAAGAGAATCACAAGTAGGATTTTAGTTTTATATATATAAAAAATGATTAACATCCGAATTATTTGCATTTGCAAAACAAGCGTTTGCTTCGGACGGCAAAATTTTGGAAATTGTTTCGCAAAATTTGGAAAATATTTAAATTCTGTATTGCTAACAGTTGAAAATAAGTAAAGAGCTGGAAACGGGATGAAGCTATCGTTTGGAAATATCGTTCTACACATCCGAAGGATGAATGGGAAGTATTAAAACCAGGTTCCCGACCCCCTGATCTTGGAGATTCTTTAAAATTTTTCCCATTTTTCAATATCTTAGATGGCAGCAGTGTAATAGAGCGATCTCCTTTTCCTTTGGTCAATCTTAATTGCCCTTCTTCAAACTTCCAAGGGAATCTTTGCTAGGAACTGTTGGCTCCTCGAAGGCAGCACGAGCAGAGTTCTTATTATCATATCATCGGTCAAAGAAAGCATCTCTGCTGTGTCAATTTGCTGACAAAACAACTGTTCTTCTCTCGAAATATGAAAAAACGAAAACATCATACTAAAGATTATTTAAAAATATGAAAATTGGCCATTCCAAATAATTTAATACGATATCTAGCCAAATTGATGACTATTTATTTTATATCTTACATTTTTAGGTCTAGGTGTAGTATTGCACTCCTTTGAAGTTTTCAATAACTCGATGTCAACTAAGTCAACAACTCCTGCAGGCGACAACAACAATTTTCCTGTATTACATAGGGGATTGCGTGAGCGACCTCCAAGAAAATGTGCATCTACTCTCCATTTGTAACAGTTAGATTGAATGTAATTTCTTCCATCCTTTTAGAGTTCGCATAAATACTGTGGTATTCAGTGAATCCATAAGTTTAAAACTAAAAATGTCAAACACTCGAAAGCAACCGAACATAGTTATTGTTACGACAATAAAGAATAAGTTTGGAGAGTAAAATAGTACGTCTGTTCCCATTTTTATTATATTTTGGGCGTATTTGTGCCCGCCCCTGGATGGCAGGCATTTTTGTGTTTTCTCCATGGCCCTGAACCTGAACCCCCCCCATAGACAAATCCTGGCTACGCCCCTGGTTAAGGCGATATAATATAACTGTCTCTTTAAGGCTAAGTATGAGAGAAAATTTCATTGCCTTTGTTTTGTTATTTTAACCAACGAAAGTTTGGTTTCTTGAATTGTAAAACGAAAATACTTGTAACCAGAGCTGCAAACCACTTCAAAATTTGGAGTGGTTCGGTTCGCGGTTCGGTTCTAAATTTTTGGAAGTGGTTCGGTTCATGGTTCGGTTCAGACGAGAATTTTGACAAGTGGTTCGGTTCGGTTTGCGGTTCGGTTCAACTAAATTAATCATTTGAAATACTATTCAGAAATAATTTATCCAATATAAACATTACACATTCAGTATCAATCTGTTAGTAAATCAATCAGCAGTCATTATTATTTTAAATGATAGAAGAATTTATTTAAAGAAAGGAAAATTTTATATTTTTTACATATTACAATCCCATCATCATCTTCATTTATTTATATTTAAAATATGGTATTATTGATCCTAACGTGATTTTTATGTTCATTGTTGTTTACATATCAATTAAAAATTCTCTGCATGGATTCACTTCATATTCATTTACCAACATACACAATCATACATAATCAGAAAGAAAATGCGCCTCTAGCTTAAACCGTTTTTGAGATTATCCCTGGATGGACGGACAAACCGAAAACACAAAAGTGTTTTAAAGAAATCATTAAAAATCAAGGAAAATTAGTTCCTCAGGCATTTTATTCCTTTTTCTTACCTGTAATACACATCATTTAGAGGAAAAGAAATTTATAACAAGGGCCTTACCGCCCGTCTCCCAATATTTAACCTCTTTAGTTCTACCACCGCACTTGCTTTTATTTTTCTTATTCCCACACACATACCCATTGCGGCATTGATAATTTCCTCCCTCCTCTCTCTGGGGTTCACCCTCTCTGCGTTTTCCACAAGACCTTTCTTTTTGTCCTTCCCCCGTCTTTCCCGAAACCCTCCCGGGATGGTCTCCCGCCTCCAGCCTTTTCTTTCCCCTCCCACTTTACCCTTTACAACCTACCCCCTGCAGTTATCCTCTGAGATAGGTTCCTCCTTTCCCTCCCCTCCATTCCTTTCTGTCTTACAAACTACCCTCTCTCCCCCCTCACTACCCATTTCTCTGTATATACTTTCTATTCTCACCATATCTGCACGTGACGATAACATTGTAATGCCGAAACCCAGGTCGTAAGAGAAATAAAAACAAGGGAAGTTACAAAGCGTTATTCCTTTGGTTCATTTATAAGAAATAAAATAAAAAATGTTTGCTATATATTTCAACAATAATAAACATTTTCATTTAATACAAATAAGATACATTCATAAGAAAAAATAAAAAAAATATTACAAAGAGAAAATAAATAAACATCAATTATATATAAAAATTACAACTAATTATTTAATTTTAAAAATAAAATATCTTCCAACAATTCAGAGCCTAAACAGCTCCGCTTATCTGCCAAAATAATTTTTAATGTTGAAAAGCACCTTTCCACACTTGCTTGAGTGGCAGGTACTGCAAAAACTACATTGGCCAACTCATGAAGTTGTGGATGGCTAAATTCCTTAGCTTTCCAATAATCAAGTATATTTGTTTTTATTGGAAGCCTTTCAATGTTATCGAAATTCTCCAATTGTGACATCAGGTCTAAGTTTCTGTTCTCTACCTTCGCTTTTCTTTCTTTTTCTTTCCCTAAGAGTAGTAACTCAACCTCATCCAATAGGCCATTGTTAATAGAACTACTCACTATTTCAGCTTCAGTTTTTTGACCAGAATTTGTTTCTGAAGACTGCAAGTGAAACAGTTTTTCATAAATGGCATATAAATGTTCCTTAGCCTTTTGCTTTTTTATATCATCAAGAAGAATTTGGTATCGCGGGTCCAGATACATACATGCCAGTAATGTTTCATTGTCCATTAAGTTTCTTTCACGTAATGCCAATGCGCCTTCCAAAATAGATGAAAATTCATTTTCAATCTTGCTTACTTCCAGTTTGCATTTCATCCAGGTGTGATAAAAATCAGACATTGTTAGTTGTTCCGACTGTAATAGTACACAAACTACTTTCACAGGTTCCAATACCTTCATAATATTCTCAATTTTAGCCCACTTACATCCCGATAAATGCAATTCTGTGTTGGACACTGCTAAGTCTATACAGAATTGCTTTAGCTCAAGCAGGCGTTGTAACATTTGGAAAGTCGAACTCCATCTTGTTTCACAATCCAATATTGGTTTCCTATACTTTTCTCTTTTGATGTGAATCAGAATTGAGGGTGTTCTTAATTTTTTTACAATTGCTCGAGCTTTAGCCAAAGGGAATCTTAATTCATCGCGTTTCAAAACATCTTTAACGGCCAACTGCAGAGTATGTGCAGCGCAACGAACAGATACCATAATACCCTGAACATTTATATCATGAAGGCTTTCCTCACATATATCAATAGAATTAGAGTCTATTGTGTCACATTTTTCGTTCTCTTCAGTATCACTAGTATTGACAATTTGCTCTTCGGCGAGTAATTTAAAGGATTTTATCATATTACTGCCGTTATCGGTAGTCAAGGAGTAAATTTGCTTTAAATCTATTTGGAATTCATTTAAGACATTTGTAATAATTTTGCACAAATTAGCACTTGTTGGTCGATCATTTAAATCTCGCATTGCGAGAGTTTTCAAAATTATCTTACCACAGTTAATGATCTGTACGTTGATACCCAAAATGGACCTCTCAAATCGAGTAGCTGTGTCTATTTTCAAAGAAATTAATCTATTCTTCAAAACAGACGCAAGTTGTTTCCGTGACAGCTTAGCCCTTCTTATTACCTCATCCTGAATATTCTGACGATTGATTTGGATTTTACTCCCTAACCCTTGTAGAATTGGATCCAATAGTTTTCGAAATCCCGAATCTTCAAGCAGAGAGAATGGTCTACCATTTACAGTTACTAATTCCACGCACGCATCTTTCACACTGTCTGCACTTAAATTAACACATATTGTTTTTCTTGCAGTAGTTTCAACATACATAGTAATTTTAGGCTGCGGCGAAGACTGTATTTTTGCTTTCTTTTTCACAATATCCTCATAATCCAATGCATGTTTTCTTTTCAAATGCCTCAATAAATTTTCGGGATGTTTTCCTTGCAAATCCATTTCACAAATTTTACATTTACTCTTGTCCGTATCGGCATTGAAATCGAATTTTTCATGAACAGGATGTCGTTTTCCATTAGCATTCATGTTAATCTGGGGAAATATAGTAAGAAACAAATTAATTTCAAAAATTGACTGGATCTAAAATATGCTGAAGTTTGCTACTGAAGCCATGCACCATTAACTCAATAAATACGTATCAACAGAATTCTCAAAATCTAAGATTATTTTCTTAAGAAAACAAATAAAATAGAACACATTTAACACAAAAGACATGCTCAGTTCATTCCGGGTCGTATTTATTTCTTTTTTCTATATTTAATCGCTTAACGCGGAGCGTTAATTTATTAATGTTTATTAAAATGACAGATTTAAACGCGTATATGCACTAAAAGAGAATCTAAGGTAGAATGCAACTCTAACAGGGACATATTAAATCCAAGTAAAAAGTCATTTAAGACTGAAAAAAGCAGGACATACGTACAGAAATTCTTGTATTGTTAAAATATTCGGAAAATTGATTTTTCCAATAAAATACAACTTTTCACTCTATTTCAACTCGGATTCGAGGAAAAACATAAATAATAAATCTTAATTCTTTTAGCTACGTAACTATTAGAACTCTTTAGAAAACTCGGTTAGAAAACTTTCAAATGCAACTGAAAATATGTTGCAAGTTTTTCAGTGATTTTCTTATGTATGTATATATGTACATCAAATTCAAACGTTTTTTTTAAAACTTACACATTCAAGTCGCATTTTTTTCACAACTGACTGACACAAATAGCACTCAAAAACATCAAAATTTCAACAACGTACCATATTTAGTTTAAGAGCATGGAAGACCTAGAGAGTATGTACAGTATCTACACAAGATTTTTATAGTTACTGTAGAAGGATATTATATTATTTCTTTGCTGTTGCATATTCACGTCATTTCATGTTAAATATGTTCAACTCTATCGATAACAAATTTTTATCGGGCATTTTAAGAAATTTAAACAAATTAAAAAGGCATTTACATACCTTATTAAAATTTCCTTGATTGAATGATAGATTTAATTATTGACGTAGAAAGTTTCCTGCTTTCCAATGGCGATGATGCACAACGTCTCAATTTTTCCAACTTTCAATAATAAATTTATGTAAATAAAGTATTTTAAATTAGTTAATTGGTAAAAAAATATGGAATAAAATATTAGTCCGAATGAATTTGTGATATGTAAAACTCGTATAAATTCGATTATTAATTCTTATTATTATATAATAAATTCAAAAAGACACTTTTAGCTCGATTCCAAACATATTACATATTGTTAATTTTTTTCTTTTGCCACCTTAGAAAAGTAATCAAAAAATCAATACGATAGTAAAATTACGTTACAACAATAATTTAAAATTAATCGACAGTTCGGGGTAGATTATTCAACATACGAAGCGCGGGCGCTTGTGGTTCAAAACAAACGAATATAAAATGTAGAGTGACCATCTGTAAATAACACTAACATGTTAATTAATTTTATTTCTCTTAAATAAAGTTTACTAAAATATTATTAAAAATACACTTACTTTAGATAATTCAAGGAATTGTGCGAGAAATGAATGCCTCCGATCCAAGGGATCCGCCGAAGTCCTCTCCTGTTTTTGCTGGACGATAAACCACCAAGTAATGGAAATCTCATAGAAGAACACCACACGAGAGTTGGAAAAGGAATGATGTCGTTGCAAGCACAAGCCGTTGAGAGCAACAATTTGAATTTTTCCGAAGAAAAAGATATGAGGAGAGTTAATAGTGTTCTAAGAAAGACACAGTGGGCATATTTTCTCAGGTCTGCTAATTACAATGCTGAAGGGGGTGATGGTATGGGCAGGGATTTTTCTCTCAGCACAAAAGCAGATTACGGCTCCTTTCTAGGTCGTAAAATGACCCTTTTTGCCTGCGTTCGGATAGAGATCTTTCTATTTTCTGTTGGTCGGTTTCTGCCTACAGTGGTTGACCCGGATATTGTCACAGTTGGGGGTCCTCATAACCCTCACCGTAAATGTCTTCTGTGGATAACAATAGTAGCAGAGTGGAAAGAGATAGGCACTCTTTCCTTTGAAGCAAACCCGCTGGTTTTTCCAATGGAAATTCCTGGTCTTTTCGTTGGTCCGTACTTTGTGGATTGAGATCGAACCGAAACCGAACCACTTTTGCAAAAAATTACGGTTCGGTTTTCGGTTCATTGAAAAATTAATCAATGGTTTCGGTTCGGTTCGCGGTTCAGCAAAATGACTGCGGTTCGGTTCGGTTCAGCGGTTCGGTTCGGTTTGCAGCTCTGCTTGTAACAAAATAACATAAAATGTCTCCAGCTTGGGCCAAATATTTTCTCTCGGTAAAAATCAATGCTTATAAAAAAATCTTTAACAGACCGAGTATGGCGTAAATATCTTGCAATTCTCTTACATTCTTCGCAAAGTTATTCTGTTTAAATGGATAATATTGCCTTCTTAAGCTCTTTCAAAAAAGGGAAAAACAGATTTCATTGAGGTTGTAGCGGATGTGGCTGGCCGCGGAAGATGTGACAGAGTTACCTAAAGCGTTAACGCAAATAATTTTCAAATGTGCAACTATCGTCACTATACCGGCGACCATTGTAGCAGTAGCATTAGAGTAGAAGTAGACGTACTGTTAAGTAGAACTAACTTTTCTTTTCTTTTACTTGTTAACCTTTCTTATAGCTTATTTACTTATAGTAGTAGTTATCTTAACTAATAACCTCCGTGTCATTTATTTTTTTTTTTAAATCGTAATACTTATTAGTCGTATACCGTAGTGTAGTAATTTTCTAACACTTTTCTTTTATTTTACTTGTTAGCCTTTCTTATAGCTTATTTACTTATAGTAGTAGTTATCTTAACTAATAACCTCCGTGTCATTTTTTAAAATCGTAATACTTATTAGTCGTATACCGTAGTGTAGTAATTTTCTAACACTCCATTTGCGTTGATTGTGTACTAACCATCTTGTGTGCGAAGTAACGTTGTTTGCGTTGTGACTAACTTTCACTTTCTACCTGCGCTTGACCCTTGATCCCTTCACTCGAGCACTCCAGGAATAACTTCCCCGCGTATATTAGGCGTTAGGCTAGTCTATTACATACGATATTTAAGAGCTTATAGAAACCCGTAATTGGAAAAGATAGGATGACTCCCCTTAGGCCCTCTGTTTCTCTCTTCAAGAGTGCTGCTGATTGCGAGTCCTTGCGGGCCCGGGTCGTGGTGCTTGAGAAGTTAGTTGCGGAGCTCCGCTCTAGGGTGGAAGGTAGCGAGGACTCTTGCGTCCGGGTGGGACACGTGGGGCGCTCCTCGAGATCCCTCCGCGCCGGGATGGCGGCTCGGGTTCGCCCCAGTGCTAACGCCGGCTGGGTGATCGAGGAGTCTTGCGCGGTCTCTCCACGGGTAGGGACGACTCCCTCCATAAAGCCTGATGAGTGGAGGGTGGCTACACGTGGTAGTCGTGGGGTGGTGCTGCGGAAGCAGGTGGTATGTGATCCTACCCCTGTTAGCAACAGGTTTGCGGTGCTGTCGGAGGATAGCTCAACGAACTCTGTGACCGTACCTACTCCACCTAAGAGAAGTCGGGTTGGGAAGGGAGGGCTGTTAGTGATAGGTAGTTCTAACGTCCGGCGTGTGATGGCGCCTTTGCTATCAAGGGCCCGCCGGGAGGGAGTGGTGGAGCGGGTGTTCTCCAGGTGTATACCAGGAGGTACGGTGCCCCAGGTGACGAAGGTGGTTCGGGAAGAGGTCGTTGGCACGGGCTGCTCTAGTCTGCGGGTGGTGGCGCATGTTGGCACCAATGACGCTTCGAAGCGCGGCTCCGAGGAGATCTTGAGTTCCTTTAGGGACTTAAACTCCGAGGTCGGTCGTGTCCGAGAGGAGTCTGGGGTTAATGTGCATTTAACCATCTGCAGCATTGTCCCACGGATTGACTGTGGCTCTGAGGTTTGGAGTAGGGTGGAGGGGCTAAACCGAAGGCTATGGTCTTTCTGTAGGGACATGGGGGTGGATTTCGTTGACCTTCGTCCGATTCTCGGATCGTGTGGGGCACCCCTAAATGGCTCGGGGGTTCATTACACGCAGGAGGCATCCGAGGGTGTAGCGCGTAGGATCCTTGATCATAGTAGGGCTTTTTTAGGCTAGAGAGCAGGGTAGAGTGTAGGCGTCCTAGGGGAATGGGTGTAATTGAGAGGGTAACAGAGAACAATATTACGAGAAATCCGGCCAATACCGCAAATAAATTAGAGTTACCAAGCGATGAAGGCGCTGACATCCGTGATGTCAATAGTGTTAACGTTAGGGATTTCGATAAAAAAGGTGAAATAAAACGCGATAAGAAAGAAAATGCTATATCAACCAATTGGCGGAATAATAGTATGAAGAACGCATGTATTCCTAAAACGATTACCAATGGTAAGGCTGAGGTTTATCTGAGAAGCGATAGTGAGAAATTAAATGTCGTCGTATTGAACTGCCGCAGCATCCGTAAGAAAATTGCCGATTTTGAGCATATTATTCGCAGTCTAGAAGCCGATGTCGTGATCGGTACAGAGAGTTGGCTCACTGACGAGATTGCAAGTCAGGAGGTATTCCCTCACGACTATAGAGTTTTTAGAAAGGATCGTAGTATCCGGACGGGAGGTGGAGTATTTATAGCAGTCAGCAAGGCATACGAAAGTTTTCCACTACCGATTAATGACGCCGAAATAGAAAGTGTTTGGTGTGGAGTTAGAGGAAGCGATTACACTATAGCAAATATATGCGCATTTTATAGGCCTCCCAATTCAAGTTTAGAAATGATTCATAATCTCGAGAAACAAGTAGCAACGCTAATATCGAAAAATAAAGAGAGGGCCATTATAATAGGAGGAGACTTCAACTTACCTTCAATAGACTGGAATCATAATTGCTTTGATCCCGGTGGTAGAGAGCGTGAATCATGCGAAGCACTTATAGAAACCTTCGTTAAACACTCGTTGTGTCAGCTAGTAAGATGTCCCACGAGATCGAACAATATATTAGATTTACTCGTAACGAACTACCCCGAGCGTATGAACAAGCTTTCCATAGAGGAAGGAATAAGCGATCATAATGCTGTGTACGTCGAATTTAAGCTAAAAGTGGAGAAACAGGTTAAAGCTAGAAGACGCGTATATATGTACGCCAAAGGCGATTTCTCGAAATTTAGGTCTTTTTTACAGACACAATTCCCTAATTTCTGCGAGGCATCTATCGACGCTAGTACTGAGGAATTATGGTGCGTGTTCAGGGATATGATGCGAGAGGGTACGGATAAATTCATTCCACATAAAGTTAAACGTGATGGTGCGGAACCAAGATGGTACAACCAGAAAGTTAGATGCGCTCTTAGACGGCAAAGAAAACTTCACGCTCGCTTAAATAGTAATTCTTCAAAAGTCACAGAGGAACAGAGGTCAATGATACGGCAAAAATACAGAGAGGCGCGGTCAAGAGCTAGAGTAACAATGCGAGAAGCATTTAATGATTACAAAAAGAAAGTTTTGCATAATAATTTGAAAGAAAATCCGAAAGCATTTTGGTCGTACGTTAGGGAGGTTCATGGTAGAGGTCCCACCATAGCGTCATTGAGAACGGAGGCAGGTGATGTAGTACACGATAGCGCGGAAAAAGCAAACTTGTTAAATGAACACTTTCAGAAAGCGTTTACTTCGGTGAGCAACGAGTTTGAGGAACCAGATTCGAATGATAAGGGAAATTCGATGGAAGATTTGATATTCTCCGAAACAGTTATCGCGCACCAGCTAGAGTCGATTAAGCAAAATAAGTCTCCCGGGCCGGAGGGCATACCCGCGCGTGTGTTGAAAGAGCTAGCCTCGGTAATCGCACCTTACTTGAAAATAATATTCGAAAAATCCGTTGCACATGGTACCGTTCCAAAAGACTGGAAGCTAGCATACGTAACGCCCATCCACAAAGGCGGTGATAAAGAGAACCCCGAAAATTATAGACCGATTTCCTTGACGTCATTATCGTGTAAGATTCTAGAACATATAATCGTTAGCTCTGTTCTGCGTTATTTAGATGGTCGTTCTTCGCTAAGCAAAAACCAACACGGGTTTCGGAAAGGTAGGTCATGCGAAACGCAACTCGCCCTGTTCGTAAACGATTTGTTGCAATGCGGAGAGAAAAACAGTCAGGTTGATGCAATTTTTATTGATTTTAAAAAAGCGTTTGACAAAGTACCCCATAATAAATTAATAGGAAAACTAGGAAAGTACGGCATAAACCCTAATATCGTGAGTTGGGTAAAAGACTTCCTCTCCAACAGAAAACAGATAGTAGTTATTGATGGGAAATCTTCATACCCGGTAAAAGTCGCATCAGGTGTTCCACAGGGAAGTGTTATTGGCCCACTGCTATTCCTGATATATATAAACGATATCTGCTCGGTAGTTCGCTGCAAAATAAGACTTTTCGCAGATGACACCGTTTTATATAAGGAGATAACGAGTCAGGATGACCAAAAATCGCTTCAGGAAGATTTAAACGCCCTTTCAGCATGGTGTCAACATTGGAAAATCGAAGTTAATCAGAGCAAATGTTCCCTATTGAGTTTCTGGAAGAGTAAGAACAATGACTTAAACTCGGAGTACAGAATTGATAGATTGAATATCCAATCTGCAGAGTACGTTAAATATTTAGGAGTCACCATTTATCCTGATCTATCGTGGAATATGCATATTCGAAGGATCGTAGGCGCAGCTAATAAGAAATTGGGCTTCGTAGGCAGAATAGTAAGAAGTAGCACAGAACAGGTACGAGAAACGTGTTATTTATCATTGGTCAGATCTCAGGTCGAATACGCTTCCAGCATATGGGATCCGTACGAAAAGGGACAGATACTTGAATTAGAAAGAATCCAACGCAGAGCAGCCAGATTCGTTAAGCAAAAATATGAGCAAAAATTAAGCGTCACATCACTCTTGAAGGAGTTGAATTGGATATCGCTAGAGGATCGCAGAATTAGCGCTAGGTTAAGGCTTCTGGAGAAATTTAGGTCGGAAGTTCTCTTAGAGGAGGTGTCAGGAATATTAGAGGCACCTACGTACATGGGCAGGCACGATCACGAGAATAAAATACGAGAGATCGACTGTAGGACCGAGCGATACCAGAGCTCGTTTTTTCCAAGGACCATACGGGATCATAACAGGAGAGTGATTCCCACGAGGGACGTTATTAGGTAGGGCTTGGTGTGCTGCACCCCCTGCCACCCACCAGTCTGGTGATTTGCAGGGTATCATGTAGATGTAGATGTAGATGTACCCTAAAATGTTCATTGAAGTCCATCGTTTCGCCCCGGCAATGGTTTAAACACTTATGCCCCGCCAACAGCTACAGAAAAACGTGATTAGCGTTTTAGAATCAAAGCAAAAATCATCGGTTGTGATTCACCGTTACTAAATTCTATACAATAAACTACTCTCGATGAATGACCACTGATGGTGACTCTTTAAAGCCAAAATAGTTTACCCAAACTCTTTATGACTTTTGATTTGATTCCAGCAGTTGGGCGAGTTCGATAATTTGAATCTCTCATGCTTGTTGAGAATTTCTATGACTGCAGCTAACTCTGATTTCCACGTTAATTTTTTTTTTTAGAAGGAACCGCTACCTGTTTCCCGACGAATGATCTCATTCGGTATCTTAGCCCATTTCAGGCTCACTGGAAGGGAGAAAAATGTTTCCCTCCTTTTTCTTTCGGAGGTCACGTGGTACGCAATTAGGGGGAGGGGAATCGACGTAGATTTGGCCTGTGTCAGAGGGGGGTGGAGGGGGGGGGGGGGGGGGGGAGACAGCGAAACTTTTGGGTTGATGGAACGAAAAGTCTGTCATTTTATCTCTTTGCCGAACGATTATCTGGAACGGTGAATCTAAAGGAATGGGGTTCCTTGAATCTGATTAAGGGACATTCTCTGCCACTTCAGCTCACTGCCTTTCCTCTACTATCCAGTTAAATCGGCATTAAATTTTCCCATTTCAATTTCCCCTGCCCTCGAATGAACCTATTCACATTCATAAACTTGTAATTCCTCACTCGAAATCTCCTTAATGCACTCCCCATTTTTGATCCCTCCTACGAATCCTTCCATTTTGTTCACCCGTTTGACTTCCCTCTTTCCTTCCTCGTACATTCCTCTCTTTTCATTTTCTTCTGCTCTACGCATGTTTCTCCCGTGCATTCCATACTCACCTATTTTATTCCCTTACATTCCCCCGTATATCGTCCCATACCTTTCTCTCAGACATTTCCCCTACATACATTCTTCGTAAACATACATACATTCTTCATAAACATTTCTCTACATCAGGGCTGGCAAATGATTTCGAGTCGCGTGCCAAGAAACTAATGTGAACCACCAGAATTTTTTTTTCGCGTGCCACTAATTTAGTATTCCTTCTCTAAGAAACTTCATGTTTTACACAGAAAATACAAGCTTACGCGTGCCAAGTAAAATCGCCTGCATGCCACTTCTGGTACGCGTGCCACGTATTAGCCGTCCCTGCCCTGCACGTTCCGTTTAATACCGTAACTTCCATGTGTCTCATCTCCATTTTCTTTTTTAGCAACAATTCGATTTTCTCAAAACGGGTACAACGATTTTGATCAAATTTCGTTCAGTTACTTGAGTATACGTCTGTAATATTACTACGTATTTCATTTTTCTCAATGAATGATTATAAGGCTAG
The DNA here is from genome assembly GCA_036926305.1 of Uropetala carovei. Lineage (NCBI taxonomy): Eukaryota > Metazoa > Arthropoda > Insecta > Odonata > Petaluridae > Uropetala > Uropetala carovei. The sequence goes on from JAXCHB010000001.1 coordinate 25,629,269, forward strand.
TTTATTCTTGGGCAACTTTAAGAAAAATTGGATTTTCTAAAAACCGGCTCATACGATTTTCATTTTCTAAATATAACTAAACGACGCATTATTATATGAGAAAGTTTGTACAATGTATGTTGTACCGATTTTTACATTGGAAAACATCTAAACTTTGATAATAACTGACACAAAATAAACTTTATTTATAAAATATAAAACAGCTAAAAAAATCTCTTAATTTTTATTAGGAGACGAATGTTTGCCATGCACAAAAAGGACACTACGCTCTTTTATGCTTCGGTCCAGGGACAAACGCGGGAACTTTATCTGCCCTCCGTCAAATTTCCTCTTGCTTTTGACATTCATCAGGTAATTGTCTCGGGTCGAAATAATTACCGTTGCGTAGAAAGGATAACGTAATAAAAGGAGTGAGGAAGAGAAAGGGAAAGGAAAGGGAGGGAAAGAGAGAGAGGGGAGGGAACGAGATATAATTGAAATGCGTGCAAAGAGAGCGCCATGGGGGAAAAGAGGGTGGCAAACATACGCAGCCCCTCCCAATGGACCACACGTCAGGTCATCCCGTGCGTGGCATTCGAGATGTTTTACGAAATAATTTTGATATTTTCTTCGTTTAATATTATTATTACTATATTTTTTTTGTATGGTGCATTTTTATCAACGCGGGAGGCGAAACTACGGGATTTAAAAAACGAAACGAAAAAAAAATAAACAAAAAACGTTTTCCTGTTCTGAAGTTATTCTTTTTCGCGAGGGGAAAACAAAACCATTGTCCGCATCGTTAATACTTGAAAGGACGGAAAGAGAGGGTGAAAATAGTTTCAAGAGAGTCGGAAAAGAGAAGAACGCAGAGGTTCCCAATGAACATTAAGGGAGAAATATTAAAATGAGACCTATTATCGCAAGAAATGAAGCGCGCCTGTAACATTAAAGCGCTCCTGTTATCCTTCTACGAACTCGAATGCTTGTAAGATTTTAACTGTGCTTCTGTGGCAACTCTCTAATTAAGTCATTAAGTGTATATATACACACACACATAAATACATATGCATACATATATATACATATTTAGTTATGTCTCTCTTGTGCTGAAGAAGGGATCATCCCAAAAGCTCCAATAACTTCTACGAATGTGTCTCTCCAACACCACAGCGGCTCTCCTTCCGGTAAGTGCTCACTGGGTTTCCTTCAACACCTAGTTGCCCTAAATATCCTCATTTACCTTTCCTCTTTCGTAAGTTTTTAAATATATACATATATACACACACACAGATATATATATATGTATATATATGATAAATAGACTAGTGATAACAGGTGGAAAATACGGTATGGAAATTAATACAGAAAAATAGAAGAAGAAAATTCGAATATAAGTATTGGAGTAAAGCAATTAGAACAAGTTTCAGATTATAAATACCTTGGAAGCACCATAACGAGAGAAGCAAATGTACCGATGAAATCAGGACTAGAATAACAAAAGCAAAAGCCGCTTTTAGAAGAAAGAATCTCCTATTAACGGGGAATATAAAGGAATGTTTCCACAAGAAGTTGATAAAATGCTATGTATGGAGTATAGCTTTGTATGGGGCAGAAACATGGACGCTAAGGAAAAATGATATTAACTACTTGGAAAGCTTCGAAATGTGGACACATGGAGAAGAATGCTGAAGATGAAATGAACCGGTAGGGTGAAAAACGAGGAAGTACTACGAAGAATAGGAGAGAAGCGAACGATTATACAGACTATCAAAAAGAGGAAGGCGAAGTGGATTGGGCGTTACCTGAGAAGAGAGAGCATGGTTAACGAAGTGCTAGAAGAAAAACTGGATGGAAAAAGAGGAAGACGTAGGAAATATTTCAGCTGGTAGACGACTTGAAAGGGAAAGACATGAAGAAGACTGCGGGAAATAGGAGTATATGGAGAACCAAGTTTTACCATGAATAATATATATATATATATATATATATATATATATATATATATATATATATATATATATATATATATGCTTAAAGAAAATGAAAGGTAATAATAAAGGTGACAACAAGGTGTTGGAGGAAGCCCAGTGGACACTTACCTAGATTGAAGAGCCGTTGGGGGTGCTGAGGACACAGGAAAAACACAAAAACGACACAAATATGGAGCTTTCGGGCTGACGCCCTTCTTCAGCGACGGAGAGACATATAGTATATATATATATATATATATATATATATATATATATATATATATATATATATAATATATATATATAATATTTATTTTAACACTTTGAGGAAAACCATGCGATCCTAGGAATCTTCAATTATTACAGTCAATTAAAAGTAAATAGCTAAAAAGATAAACACAAAGTAAAACATGAAATTGAACAGTGACCTTCAAATTAAATCCTTCAAACATCACGAGTTCCATCGATAAACGTCGTTTTGGACTTGACGTTCCATATTCTCCAAAATCCTTTTCGGCCTACGGTACACTTCCACGACACCTAAAAATTTCCCTCCCCGTTCCAATTAATTCCATTCCAGGATCGCATGCATAAGCCTCGTATTCTGCCACGTTCAATCTCCTACTCGCGTCAATCACGTACAATTTCATACGCTAACATGGGAAAATCTTTGCCAAATTCAATTTTCTGTCTCCCTTGGCGTTTCCGTAGCAACAAATCGAAAGAAATTTCCCACGCAAGGATCGGCGGAAATAGGAACAGGATCGACCAATGGAAACGAAAGACGAAGACGGATGTACGGAGGTTTGCAATTAGTCCGACCGCCTATTGGAATATCCTTTTATAAGGACGAGTCAAAGGAATTAAGTCGTCACGTACTACTATAGATATCTCATAGCGTTCCAATCTCGCATCGAGAAATACACAAGGCAAAGTACTTACGTGACGCCATTTCCCAATCTTTTAACTTCGAATTTTAATTGCGACTCGTTAATTCGGCAGAAAGGCATCGACGTCGAACTATTTTTAAATTCCGTCCATATCCTTCAGCAATTATTGTTGATTCCGTAATAAGAGCAAATAAAATTTTGGCTGAATCGATAGAACCCACCATTCATCGTTAAAATGCCTACGAAGACTTGGCGTCATTGTTGTAATGAGGATTTTTAATCAGGGATTAACATGAGTTGCATATGCATAAGTTTAAAATATTAAGAACATATATTTATACTTTATATTCGTCACACTTTGGTTCACTACGGGGAAAGCTTGATTTTTATAAAAAAAACATCTTTTGAACAACAATAAAATAATTGAAAAATCTTGTCGAAAATAAAATATTATCGGATTCGGTCAATTTATTCAAAAAAAAAACTCATTAGGATAGCGCATTTTATGATATATGTAAATATAGCGTGCGGTTCGACAAGCACGTACATTCCATGTTAAAACTGTAAAATAAGAGTGATGGCAGAGAGGCTAGAAACAAAGTTGGAAATGCCATAAATCGCGGAAGGGGGGCTGGATCACTGGGGACGACTGACACAGAAAAAAAAACTCTTTCTGGCGTATTTTTCTTCTTTCCCAGAGGATTTTAAGACAAACAATACGCGAGGCGGACGAAAAAAGAGAGGAAGAAAGCCAAGGGAAGAGTAAACAAGATAAATACGAAAGAGCAATATCCGACAGTTACAAAAATTTCTCAAACATAAGTGTTATAAATGCCGCCGCATCACGTAATTCGCCCATTTCTGAACACGGATTGGTTATTTCACCATTTGATCATTAATGTGTTTTAAAATAGCTACTAAATTACATTTTTATTTTCACGCGCTTCTTACCGCTCGATCATTTACTGTGACAAATTCAGATATAATACTAAAAAGATATCCAACTCATGCCTTTGTAATCGCATCTTCACGCTGTTATGTATTTTTTCACGCACGACATAAACGCATACCATACATCAGCGTTTTTCAAAGTATGTGCCGTAACACGTTCAATTTTAAAGCTCGATTCAAACTATGGGTAAGCTCACGCTAAGCTCAAGGGACGGTCACGCTCCACACAAATGTAGTTTAATGGTTTTGGTCCTGTGTGTTCACACTTGAGGCCACGCTCCACACTCTAGGGGCGCTCAAAAGAGTGCGGGTAAAGTCGGCGAGAATACTTGAGCGGAGCGTGACCGTCCCTATCCCGCCTAGTAGGCAGGTCTGAACACGTTGAGCGCGTACAACCCCCCCCCCCCCCCTCCCCCATTCACTCCGCACGCACTTATGCTTTGGTTGAATTTAGTGCTTGACTTTTGTAAATCATTTTCTACTTTCGAAAGTAAAATTTCAAATTCATTCCTTGGCATAAGAAAGTATTGGTAAAATCTGGTTACATGATCGATTAACTGTAGGAAGAGAGTGAAAAATTCTCCTTCTAGTTTTCGATGTAATATAAACTCGGATGCAACCAAATTCTTCTCTGCTTAGACAATCTTTCTCCCCCCTCTTCCGGGTCCAAAAGCCAAATCATTATTTAAATGTTTGAACATTTTCAAGACTGGTACATACAAAGGAACACAGCTATCACAACAACCACAAACACGACAATGTCTCAAGAGCGATGTGAGCCATCTCTTGAGCGTGACCTTCTCTTGAGCTGAGCGTTGAATGTGAACAATAGGCTAAATCCTTTGAGCGTGACCTTCCCTTGAGCTGAGCGTGAGCTTACCCATAGTGTGAATCAAGCTTAAGGGTCTCAAGGAAGGGTCGTTCTAAGATATTTTTACGCAAAATTTACGCTAAAATGATGCCAAGAAAATCAAAATCGATGAATGGTATTTAAAGGTTATTTAATTGTATCCTTTAGACTTTAAATGCATCCTTAGGAATAATTACTTAAAAATAATTTATAATATATAATTGTGATGGTCCGATAAACACCTTTCCTATCATTATTGGGCCGCGGAGAATAAAGTTTGAAAATCTTGTGCTAGATGACAGCTCAATGTTTACTATGTTCTCTCAAAATATTGGCAATGATAAGGGTCGGATGGTAAAAGCAAAACAAACTATCCCTCTCCACAATTTCTAGGGACTATTTTTTGTGTGTACGTAATGGAGACTTATACATATGGGGAAAATTTTGCTGCAAACAAACTCGTACATTCTGGAAGTTAGTTGAAAATGGTGCAAAGCATTGGGAGAACGCAGCAAGGCTTAGCGCGAAATAGGGAACTAAGTTGAAGCGGAGAAAGCGTGGAGGAAAAGTTGGCATGATGCTGAAAGATTCTTCTTTTATGATGTCCTCTTCTTTGGCAATGTGGCGTAAATGACAATTGTATAAGTTTGTAATTTTGCCCATTACGACAACTAGCCACGTCTCCTGTCCGATTCATGAACTCATGAAAATCCCAAGCGCTATAATCTCTTAAGTATTGATAACACATTAATTATTTTACACGAGGCAAAAATGTTATGTCAAATATTCGGTATCCGGATAGTTTACCATCAGCAATTGATCGCCAAGGAAAATTTACCGCCAACAATTGATCGCCATGGAAAAGCGGTAAACTTTCCTAGATCCCAAATATTCGAACAAGTGAGCCACGTTAAGAGACATTCACATCTTGCGTTTGTGTAAAGCAATTCCCGCAAAACGCAGAAATTACGTCTTTGTATATGGGTAGATACGAAAAAAACGACGACCGTTCGCCATAATCATGTTCCCAACACTGATCTAGGTTTTAATAGGGAATTTAAGCGAGACTGAAATCCTCCCTTTTCCGTCAAAACGATTTCGCTTTCGTACTTTTAAGTATCGCTTTCCGGGCCAGAATTCGCAACGCGTTCAGCTTTTCTCACTCACCTCCACCGGGAACGTATAAGTTGAGGAATAGGCAGTCCTCGCTCTGGTTGGCAAGAAGAGGCAGAGTCCTCCGAAGTCTGAGATAGCGACCTTTGGGCATGACAGTCAGCGACGCCGTGCGGTTGTAGAAATCCACGGGAAACTTCTGCGGAGATTCAGAGGGGAGAGAGAGAGATAGGATGGTGAGATAATAAGAGATCCTCCCGTATCAAAAGGATATGATCAAGATGAATGAGAGGGAGAATAAAATGAAGAATTTTATATAAACGTATGATAATCGACTTATATATTAATTGAGTAAAGGATGGTCATGTCCTTCACAACCCAAAGAGAGGCATGCCTTTCACTAGCCACGCTTGAGGGCAAGTGGAGGGGAAGGTAGTGGAGGTCTACGGGTAGAATGAATAGGGCTCCGATGCTCAGCGAGCGGCGACTGCAGCGGGTTAAATGATTATTCCACGAGTAAAAGTATTGGCCAAAGCAGTTCAATTTGAATACTGAAATCTTACCAATTTCAAAAGTAATCTCTTATATAGTCGCCGAAATCAGGGCGTTTCATTGTAGACACCCAGTATATTTCTCTATGCCTTGAAATAATACTGACTGTCTCCTTCAAAATTCATTATTTAATTTTCCGAAAACCTAGGCCATTAGTCATGTAGTTATTAATTACCGTTAAAATAATACATCCGGGTACGTATGTTCCCTCAAACTTTTTTATGGGCTGTGAGTGCAAAAAATTTCTTTTGTGCACCCAAGCAAGTATAATGCAAATAATATACAGACTTTTTAAATATTTTTTTAAATTTGCGATGAAAATAAACCACTGATTCACAATCAGAAGCATTCACTATTTCTTTAAGTTTGCATTTCTTTGTGGAAGACCGGCAGAACGCTGTGTAGACAGCCCTCAATAAAGTTTCGATGACCTCTTTTCATGCATCAGAAATTCCCGTCTTCACGGTGTGCAGCACAATGTTGCTGGACTAAGTGTGGAATATCACGTTTCAGCTGTGCCGCCACGCCATTGAGTCTGCCCAACGTCACGGAGGCACCTCCAGATGTGAACGTGTCCATTTTCATTAGGTCAAGTTTATATTTCTGATGAAACTCTTTGATTGCAGAGATTACTGCAACAGCACCACATGCTTGAAATTTTAATATTCCACAAACGAGGTTTTATACTCACAACAGTAGAATTAATAGGTCTAAAGTTAAAGTAGAGTATCAAGTATTTGCTGACGAATATGTCTGTGCTTTCATCAACAGCTAAAGTATGAAAAGTTGCCGATGCTATTTCATTCATCATATCATTTCGTGCAATGCTGTTGATAATTTCTAGAAATTCAAAAGCATAATTTTTGCTTCTCCAACTATCTGGTATGCGCACATACTCTTCTATGTGCTCATTAATATCTTGAACGAAAAACATCGAACTATTCATTTTAATAGCCAACAAAACACTGTCAATAAATACTTTGATTTCTACCGGGTTTGAACGCTTGCGTTCAAGATTAATTTACTTTCTCTGCTTTTCAACTGGATCTTCAAGCAGCATGCCAAGCAATCATCCTCGTAAAGAAAGGTTTTTGTTTCTAAGTCTTTCTACACCGTCTATATGAGACTTACTCGACAGATGACGCTTTAAGAAATCCAGCTTCCATACATCCTACCACATTTTTCCAGTTGAAAATTCTCCAGGAGCTTTGGCATCTCGACAACACAAGCAAACAACCCCATTGTCCTGGTTATATGTGAATATTTCACGAAGATCAACACGCATCACACTGTGAGAATTCGTTCAGATTTAAATGAAGTCGCTGTTCTCTTGCGCTTCAGACCTCTCGACAGTGACATTATTGGGATGGATTTTTTGAACGAATTGACTTTACATTTCTTGTTTAAAATTTACTTATACTACACTAACTTTTATAGATCTAACCGCTTGGCTCGCTGTAAACAAAAGGCAGATCTGGAAGTTTGTTTTTGATGGAACACAGAGACTATAATTACATCTAAATACGAGAAGCGACAACATATATAATCTATCATCTATGATTAATTTTATGGCGCCATCTGCTGGTCAGATAGTAGGATTCCGTGCACCGATTCACGCTAATTAGCAAAGCTTAACCGTTACAATTTAGTAGACGCAAGTCGTTCGGTTCCGAGGTGGCGCTTTTATATTTCTTAATTGATTTTCGAACTCAGGTGAAATTATTGAAAAAATTTTAGCAATATTTTATTTTTGTGCGCGCCATGTTTTGCCATGTGCGCTGGTTTCACGACCTGTGTGAGCGCGCAATGATATTTCTTTCTAGATGTGGCAAACATCGAGAAATTTTTCGGAAAAGAAAAAGCACGAAGAAGCGAGAGAATGAATACGAACAATAGCCAGAATCCTTTTTTGGTTTTTAAGAGAAAGTTATTGAGGCAGAGGAGAGAGAACGAGAAATAAAGTAGGAAAAATGGCGAGGATTCCCCTCGAAAGGGAAACTTTCGACGCAGTTCGCATAAACTCGAGCATTTTCAGGACTTTGAAACTTTCGAGAGGTTCGCGGATCGTGGAATAATTCTAGAGAACGAACACACATAGGGACTGAGAGAGGAGGAGAATGAAGAGGAGCAAGCGAGGGAGGAAGAGAATAAATTCCAAAAGGAAAAAAAATTAAGACTCAAAAACTGGGATGGAGGTAAATGTGGAGGAGAGAGGACGGCCCTCGGTGAAAGTTTCCTTGAGATGAAAAAAGCTGTCAGAATCGCTCTCGGCGAAGAATTAAAACAATGCAAAAATGTCGAGTTTATAGATTTCGTGAAATCACACCTTATATAACTCACGCGAAACTTCGATCGAAGACTTTAACTCATCTTGCGAAATCGGCTATGCAGCCATTGCTCCTTACAAGTGGTGATAGTTTAATGAGTCAAATCCAGTTTCCCCGTTCACTGGAATTACGCTTTTGCTCATTTTAAATATGTAAAACTTGGGGGGAAAAACGTCTTCACCAACTCAGAATTCAAGGCAGTTTAGAAATAAAGTTAAGTTTCGTCCTTTCACCACGTCTGATCCCGAGCAAACTCGTATACATCAGCTTAAAACGAAAATCCGTCTACGATAATCCCCCTAGGTGTGTAAATAGTTCACACCTTTGAGTTTAAGATATGAATATGTGGATATATATATTTGGTAAACGAACGATTTTTATGAAAATATGCACTAAAGCTAACGCCCCACGAAAAACTGGGTATATAATATGATTTTAGAGATGAAATTTTTTTTCATCAGCTTCGACGTTATTCATTGATGCATGATGCGCGCCCTACTGGTTAAGAACCAGGGTATTGGAGTATACGCGTAAAATATCTACTTATTATCTCATTTTCCCTCCGTTTCACTGTCACAACACTACAACCTAACGTTCCGAACCAACAGACCTGGTCTATGTACCATGCAAATCTTACTCACCTGAGGACATACAGGGGCGAAGGCGTCGACCAGCTTCGCTCCCTCCCACTTCTCCGGAGGTTTGGGAGGCGCAAACCTCAACTCTCCAACTGGTGGATCCGCGTACCTAACTCCCCAAAACGCTTCCACCGGGTCCAGAGGAGGCACCGCGCCCTGTTGCTGCTGCTGACGGGAATCCCTCCCAGAAGCTGCGGTCGCCCTTTTCCCAACACCCATCAACTCCAAAACTATTCCCCTCAAGGGTCCCTGCTGGGTCTGCACTACTCTGGGGGACGGCACCCTCTGGGAAGAAGAAGCGGAGGACTGTCCTCCGGTCTTTCTGTACGGCTGAGGGGTGGGTGGCGGAGGGTGGGGAGTAGGGGCGGAGGTGGAGGAGGGCGATAAGGCCCTGGCGGCGGAAGGGAGTGGCAGGGGCAGGGGAAGGAGGAGCACGAGGAGGAAGATGGCGGCGTCGGAATTGTGGGGACGCCGTTCGCTACCCGGGGCTCGCATCTCCGGCGCAACATATTCGCTTGGGAGTTCAGTCTGAGAAACCACCACCAGATGGCGCAGAGTGCTTCTAAAAATGTCTCTATGACCTGTGCACTATTGACATTATTCGAAGGAGGTAGGATCACTTAAGAATCTCTCATACCGTCTCAGATTTTGATTGCTCTCCACCAATTCAAACACTAAGCACTAGACACTTATGAACACACGCAAACACACTCTCCAACACCAAATCACACTTCACCTCAATTTGAATATAGAAAGCAGACACAGGCATCTGCAACCTTTCACCCAAACCGTTCTTTTCGTTATCCATACGAAATGTCTTTCTACACTGTGTAGGTAAACCTAGAGAGATATAAAATACTCGCTTCCGATAAACTAAAGCTTGCTACTGAACAAAGGAGAAATGTCGCCTTAAAACAAATTCGAACTATTTTCTGTTGACTCTGGAGAGGAATGTGGGTTTCGTAAGGAGTAAGCATACGGGTTGATCCGCATGACAGTGGAAGGACAAGATTCAAAGGACGAGATTCAAACGAACAGTAAACGGATTACGAAAGAGAGTGCTGCTCTATGGCAACTGCTTCGCTAATGGCCCCCGCCGCCCTCTCCGCTGTCAACGTGTATCGCTCCGCCCTCACTCATTACTCCACAGACGAGAACAGAGAGGCCAAGGAGATTAAAAGCTTTAAGTCCTCGCTCTCTCATTAATCAGCCCTCTTCTTCCATCTCGCTCCTCCTTTTTCCACCTCCAGGGGCACACAGGCAGCAGGAGCAGAGTCGTCCGCGGTGGGGAGAAAAGGACGAAAGAGGACTAGGTGGCAGTGACAGCGCCTCCTGGAAATTAATTAAACGAAACATCTTATATAAAATATATATGCCGTCGGTCGCAGATCCTTCTCTGCTTATGAAATATTATCTTTTATTCGGTCCTTAATGAACAAAGGAGCGAAATAGTTTTGTTTCGAAGGAATGCCTTCATTAGAGGATGAAATGTCTATCTCCTTTTATTTAAGTTCATTTTTTTTTTCAAAGACTGCTTTGCAAATCGGTAGAAAGAGGATCCGTAGCATCAGATGACGCGGAAAATTTTTAAAAGGTGTAACTTCGATGTCAATTAATTCGGATAACGATTTTTTGAATTAATCATAATGCTGAGTCGAGAAAACTTCTCTCTTGCATGGTTGTACTCGATATTAACATTGATAGTCATCAAACTTACGCGAGCATAGTGAATTATTTCTAACCCTGCAGCAAGTGTTGAATCCAACATGCCAAGTAAAATAATGATCCATTATACCAATCAAAGAAACACTGAATATTCGAAACCAAGGGATACACATTTTATATGAATGAAATTTATATGGAGATTGCGTTTCAATGCAGGGATGATGAGATGGTTAAATTTTTTCATTGAATGAAAATGCTTTAAGGGCTATCGAACTTTCAATTAAGTTTTCGCAGAAAAATGTTACGCGTAGAGAAAAAATATCGGTATTAAATCCATAGATATTATTTGCATGTCAGCGTTTTTAATCCTTTAATTAATTAGTTCTAATAAATCGACTCACGTATTTGTGTCGAAACTCCTGACGTTACGAAATGATATGGAAAAAGTTTTCCGAATCCACCCTCTCTTTATCTTTCCGGCTCTCTTTCACCACCTCCCTCCCACTCTTTCTCTACGCTGAAAACGGACGTAAAATTCGTACTTACGTCAATCGGGAATGAGAAATGTAATGGCCGAATCCTTTTCAACTCCGCAGTCGGAACCGATACTTTCCCCGCGCGCATTCCGAGCCTAATTCGGGGATATAAAAATAAAGGACCATTTTAAACTTAAGATCCCAACAACCTCTAACGACCACTCACTCTCCATGGCTACCTTTCGCTCGCTCTAATTGATGAAGAGAGCGACACCTTTTTTTTTTTAGGGAACATAAAATCGCGTTTTAAAGGCCTCGCCTCCGAAAAGGAGCGGCGTGTTGCCGATTAACAAGAACGATCGCCATTACGGTCCGAAACAATCGCTATCTATTCCTTTTCCCACGTCAAACCGATGGGAAGGGGTAATCCTCGGTCGGAATTCTCGCAGCGTTTCTCGGAAACCGAAATTGTCGATCTCAATTCGGAGTTCGGATGTCTTTTTTGTGCAACCTTAAACTACGTATTTGAGGAGGATCGCGAGTCATTTAATCTGACATAAAATGGAAGAAATTCGGCCACCGCGCAGTGAAACCGCTGCAGTTTTTCGATGTTTTTACGTAATATGATCACAGAAACATTTTCTTCTGATTTTTTCCTCTGGGTTATTGTGATAACTCATCCTTATCCAACTGAGGTTTTAGAAAACGGAATGTTGAAACAGTTAAAATTAACATGTATCACTGTCAACAGAGATAAACTCCGACAGTTGCATTCAGTTTTTAGAAGCGTTTCGCTTCAAAAGTCCGTCCGTGCGTATGTCCCTTCACGCTTTCTACCGAACGAATTTTTAATGGAATTTGATATGGACTAAGACAATATGATATAAATGATTCACATAGCCCAATCAGGGGTGCTACTTTACTGGAAAAAACAACTATAGTTCATATCTCGTAAAATAATGGTTGTATAAAAAAACTTTTAAAACTAAATTTGTAGATATACTAGATATTTTCCTTTACATTTTCTGCATGTTTCTAAAAATTATTGTCAACAACGAGTCTTCATAGCAACTGAAGAAAATAAGATCTGCTATAATTAGGAAAATACATTAAATTTTTCTTAAAAGCGTATTTCCGTCAAAATCCCGAAGTCGATTTTTTCCCGGCTGTAACGCTTTCTCTATATGCTATGCACATGAGAAAGTAAAAATATTCATTACCACTTCCCAAAACATATAACTAACAAGATTTTCATAAAATATTCCTCTGTCGTCTCCAGTCGATTTGACGGCCACCATAGTTTAGAATTCACAGAAAAAGTAAAAATCCTAAATAAACGAAGAATGGCTAATTAACGACAGTAAGCGAAAACGCGTTCCAAACTCCAAATGGCTGCAATTTTCGCCCAGGTGCTTCGACAGTCTCATTTCCATAGATCTGCAACGCTTAATCTCCCCTATCAATTTCACAAAAAGTGGATTTCTGGTAATCCAGTCAACTACGAGAGTGGAGGACGAAATCCGTTTCCACCGTGAGCGATGCATTTCAGAGCCGTGCGCATTAACTCGATCCCGCAGTATTTGAGTGCACCGATCAAAGGTGCCGGTTTCCGGACGTAATGAACCGGAACGTGTGCCGGGTCAGCAACATAGGAGGCATCGGATGTGCCCTGCGTTAAGGGAGGATTTGCCGGAGAATGAAAATTACTGCGAGATAACCGCCTTGGCTGCGTGTATTTTGGCCGTTCTTTCAATTTTAAAGAGTGCCACACATAAAGACTCTTATGTGTAATCACCGTGCATAATAGCGACCCGAGTTTGATTCCAGGGACGTTTAATTCCTCAATTGGATAAAATGGGCGGGACATTCTCGTATTTTTATCTCCTAAACTATAAGTCGTAATTATATGCTCTCGCGGACTTTATTGATGCAAATGCTGTCCTCTATCCGAATAAATTTATTAATCGATACCTTACATATCATATAAGGGCAAGGGAGAGTAAAATATGAATTTCTTAAATTTAGCCTTGACGGAAATGGCGTCTATTGGCTGTGACGCCGCAAATAGCAACGGCCACATACCCAACTACGTCCTACTATCAACCCTTAAAAATGATTCCGATACTTGAAGAATTTATCCGAATGTTTGGGGACAAAGAAAAGACGGTAGAAATTTTTAATTGGCAGTAAAATCATTGAATCAAACCGTTGGGTTAGTGTTTCATCTTTATACATTTCCTAAAAGTTGTTAATTAAAAAAGCTGTTATATATATATATATATATATATATATATATTGTATTTTTCATTTTAAATAGAAAGTGAAAGGGACAAGGGACGTGACTAGAGTGGCCAACCTCCGGCTTTGGGGCCGGAGATCTCCGGGTCATCGCCATAATCTCCGGTCGAGTAGCTCAAATCTCCGGTTCACTTTCGATTTCAGCTGGAAGCTCCTTCTTTTTTTTTTTTTTTACTTTTCTGCGTTTTAAAAATTATTTGAAATAAAATATTTTTCGCATTAATTTCGTTTGTATTTTGTTTTATTTATATTGCTCAACCTGCTGTCAAGGTTTTCCCGCAACTCTTATATTCAAGTTCTTGTCTTCTGCCGATGTTTTATCTACATTTACTTTTCTACAAAAACTTGAACTTCTTGTGTATTTGTTGCTCGTCCATACTACAAACTGCTTTATTTCTGGATCGGCAACATAACACAACTACGACTGTGAAGCACTGCAAAATATGTGAAAATCACTAGAGGAATGATGATGGAATAGTGTACTTTATTTTTACCGTCTTTTCTTTAATTTTACTATTTCATGGATGTGGATATTTGATAACTGCTTTGGCCTGAGATTTAAATAGAATTAAGGATTATGTAGCTTTTAACTATAATAAACGAGCTCCTGTATACATTATTTGTTTTGCGAAATTCATAAAATAATTAAAAACTAGTTGGGAAGTAGCATTTCGTCTTTTTAATAATTTGTTTTAGCATTCAGTTATTTTTATTGTTCGGTTTTATAATTGTTTTCAAATATGAATAATTTGGATATTGTAAACTTAATGCACTCGTATATATCTTATTTGAACATTATATGACGCATGTATTCCTAAAACGATTACGAATGGTAAGGCTGAGGTTTATCTGAGAAGCGATATTGAGAAATTAAATGTCGTCGTATTGAACTGCCACAGCATCCGTAAGAAAATTGCCGATTTTGAGCATATTATTCGCAGTCTAGAAGCCGATGTCGTGATCTGTACAGAGAGTTGGCTCACTGACGAGATTGCGAGTCAGGAGATATTCCCTCAAGTATATCGAATTTTTAGAAAAGATCGTAGTATCCGGACGGGAGGTGGAGTATTTATAGCAGTCAGCAAGGCATACGAAAGTTTTCCACTTCCGATTACTGACGCCGAAATAGAAAGTGTTAGTTGTGGAGTTAGAGGAAGCGATTATACTATAGCAAATATATGCGCATTTTATACACCTCCCAAAGCAAGTTTAGAAATTATTCATAATCTCGAGAAACGCTAATATCGAAAAATAGAGGGCCATCATAATTGGAGGGGACTTCAACTTACCTTCAATAGACTGGAATCATAATTGCTTTGACCCCGGTGGTAGAGAGCGTGAATCATGCGAAGCGCCGTTGTGTCGGCTAGTAAGATGTCCCACGAGATCGAACAATATATTAGATTTACTCGTAACGAATTACCCCGAGCGTATGAACAAGCTTTCCATAGAGGAAGGAATAAGCGATCATAATGCCGTGTACGTAGAATTTAAGCTAAAAGTGGAGAAACAGGTTAAGGCTAGAAGACGCGTATATATGTACGCCAAAGGCGATTTCTCGAAATTTAGGTCTTTTTTACAGACACAATTCCCTAATTTCTGCGAGGCATCTATCGACGCTAGTACAGAGGAATTATGGTGCGTGTTCAGGGATATGATGCGAGAGGGTACGGATAAATTCATTCCACATAAACTTAAACGTGATGGCGCGGAACCAAGATGGTACAACCAGAAAGTTAGATGCGCTCTTAGACGGCAAAGAAAACTTCACGCTCGCTTAAATACCAATTCTTCAAAAGTCACAGAGGAACAGAGGTCAATGATACGGCATCAATACAGAGAGGCGCGGTCAAGAGCTAGAGTAACAATGCGAGAAGCATTTAATGATTACAAAAACAAAGTTTTGCACAATAATTTGAAAGAAAATCCGAAAGCATTTTGGTCGTACGTTAGGGAGGTTCATGGTAGAGGCCCCACCATAGCGTCATTGAGAACGGAGGCAGGTGATGTAGTACATGATAGAGCGGAAAAAGCGAACTTGTTAAATGAACACTTTCAGAAAGCGTTTACTTCGGTGAGCAACGAATTTGAGGAACCAGCTTTGAATGATGAGGGAAATTCGATGGAAGATTTCATATTCTCTGAAACAGGTATCGCGCACCAGTTAGAGTCGATTAAGCAAAATAAGTCTCTCGGGCCGGAGGGCATACCCGCGGTAATCGCACCTTACTTTAAAATAATATCCGAAAAATCCGTTGCACATGGTCCCGTTCCAAAAGACTGGAAACTAGCATACGTAACGCCCATCCACAAAGGCGGTGATAAAGAGAACCCCGAAAATTATAGACCGATTTCCTTGACGTCATTATCGTGTAAGATTCTAGAACATATAATCGTTAGCTCTGTTCTGCGTTATTTAGATGGTCGTTCTTCGCTAAGCAAAAACGAACACGGGTTTTGGAAAGGTAGGTCATGCGAAACGCAGCTCGCCCTGTTCGTAAACGACTTGTTGCACTGCGGAGAGAAAAACACTCAGGTTGATGACATTTTCATTGTTTTTAAAAAAGCGTTTGACAAAGTACCCCATAATAAATTAATAGGAAAACTAGGAAAGTACGGCATAAACCCTAATATCGTGAGTTGGGTAAAAGACTTCCTCCAACAGAAAACAGATAGTAGTTATTGATGGGAAATTTTCATACCCGGTAAAGGTCGCATCGGGTGTTCCACAGGGGTGTCATAGGCCCACTACTATTCCTGATATATATAAACGATATCTGCTCGGTAGTTCGCTGCAAAATAAGACTTTTCGCAGATGACACCGTTTTATACAAGGAGATAATGAGCCAGGATGACCAAAAATCGCTCCAGGAAGATTTAAACGCCCTTTCAGCATGGTGCCAAGATTGGAAAATCGAAGTTAATCACAGCAAATGTTCCCTATTGAGTTTCTGGAAGAGTAAGAACAATGAATTAAACTCGGAGTACAGAATTGATATATTGAATATCCAATCTGCAGAGTACGTTAAATATTTAGGAGTCACCATTTGTCGTGATCTATCTTGGAATATGCATATTCGAAGGATCATAGGCGCAGCTAATAAGAAATTGGGCTTCGTAGACAGAATAGTAAGAAGTAGCACAGAACAAGTACGAGAAACGTGTTATTTATCATTGGTCAGATCTCAGGTCGAATACGCTTCCAGCATATGGGATCCGTACGAAAAGGGACAAATACTTGAGTTAGAAAGAATCCAACGCAAAGCAGCCAGATTCGTAAAGCAAAAATATGAGCAAAAATTAAGCGTCACATCACTCTTGAAGGAGTTGAATTGGATATCGCTAGAGGATAGCAGAATTAGCGCTAGGTTAAGGCTTCTGGAGAAATTTAGGTAGGAAGTTCTCTTAGAGGAGGTCTGAGGAATATTAGAGGCACCTACGTACATGGGCAGGCACGATCACGAGAATAAAATACGAGAGATCGACTGTAGGACCGTGCGATATCAGAGCTCGTTTTTCCCAAAGACCATACGGGATCATAACAGGAGAGTGATTCCCACGAGGACGTTATTAGGTAGGTTTTGGTGTGCTGCACCCCCTGCCACCCACCAGTCTGGTGATTTGCAGGGTATCATGTAGATGTAGATGTATAATACTCCAATTTTCTATTATATTATCCATGTTTACTTCCATATATCGTATATTGAGAAAAATATTTTTTCAGGTGGAGATTTCTTGGTCACCAAAATGATAAATTTTTCACTTGTACCAAATTTTTATAAACCCTTTTGCCTAAACTATTAACATGGAGTCAGAAAAGAAGTGTTAAAAAAACGTCAAGTAATGATAGTGATGATATAGAAAAAAGACAATTTAAAAGCTATAATACTCACTTTGATGATAATTGGTTGCTGGAAGGTAGTTGTAAAAACTGGTTGAAGAAGAAAGATGATTATACTGCTTAGTGCAGTAAGTGTATAATAACATTTACTATACGTCATGGTGGAGAGAGGGCAGTTAGAAAACATGGATCTAGGACAATTCACCGACCACAATTCACCGAAGGAAAATTCACCGACCACAATTCACCGACGGAAAATTCACCGAAACCACAATTCACCGAATCACAATTCACCGATTCACAATTCACCGAAAGGTAAATTCACCGACCCACAATTGATCGAATGTAGTATTCACCGAAATTTCCAATTCACCTTATGAAGACGGGGAAGAGCGGAAGTAATGTAAACGGAATGTTGGCAACAATGACACGTAACAATAAACCATTAGCGTTTAAGGAGGAGTGGGTATGGGGGAGAGAGAAGGAAGATGGAATACTATGACAAAATGAAATAATGGCATCATGGATATCCTTCCATTACAAATAACTCGTACATGAATAATAAATAAACAAATTACGCTCACGGGAGTAGGGGGAGGAGAAGGGGAAGGTTAAATATTAAAGAAAGTAATACTGGCACCATAGGTGTCAATCGATTGCAAATAACTCGTAGATGAATAATTAACAATAAATAAACAAATTACGCACTCAACGCATATGGTAGGGGGAGGGAAGGGGAAGGTTAAACATTAAAAAACAGAATACAAGCACCATGGGTGTCATTCGATTGCAAAAAACTCGTAGATGAATAATAAACAATAAATAAACAAATTACGCAACCAAGGCTTATGGTAGGGGTAGGGAAGGTGGAAGGATAAACATTTAAAAACAGAATACTAGCACCATGGGTGTCAATCGATTGCAAATGACTCGCAGATGAATAATAAACAATCAATAAACAAATTACGCACTCAAGGCTTAAGGGAGGGGGAGGGAAGGGGGAAGGCCAAACATTAAGAAAAGTAATACTGTCACCATGGGTGTATTTCGATTGCAAATAACTCGTAGGGGAATAACAAACAAATCATGCACTAATGGCTTATGGTAGGGGAAGGGAAGGGGGAAGGTTAAACATTTAAAAACAGAATACTAGCACCATGGGTGTCATTCGATTGCAAATAACTCGTATGTGTATAATAAACAATAAATAAATTACGCACTCAATGCTTAAGGTAGGAGGAGGAGAGTGGGAAGGTTAAACTTTAAAAAACGGAATACTGTCACCACGGGTGTCAATCGATTGCAAATAACTCGTACATGAAAATTAACAATAAATAAACAAATTACGCAATCAAGGCTTATGGGAGGGGGAGGGAAGGGGGAAGGTTAAATATTTAAAAACAGAATATTAGCACCATGGGTGTCATTCGATTGTAAATAACTCGCAGATGAATAATAAACAATAAATGAATAAATTAGGCAACCAAGACTTATGGTAGGGGGAGGGAAGGGGAAGGTTAAATATTCAAAAACAGAATACTAGCACCATTCGATATCAAATAACTCGTATGTGAATAATAAACAATAAATAAACAAATTACGCACTCAACGCTTATGGTAGGGCGAGGGAAGCGGGAAGGTTAAACATTAAAAAACAGAATACTAGCACCATGGGTGTCATTCGATTGCAAATAACACGTATGTGAATAATAAACAATAAATAAACAAATTACGCACTCAACGCTTATGTTAGGGCGAGGGAAGCGGGAAGGTTAAACATTTAAAAACAGAATACTAGCACCATGGGTGTCATTCGATTGCAAATAACACGTATGTGAATAATAAACAACAAATAAACAGATACGCACTCAACGTTTATGGTATGGGGAGGAAAAGGGTAAGGTTCAACCTTTTAAAAACAGAATACTAGCACCATGGGTGTCATTCGATTACAAATAACTCGCAGATGAACAATTAACAATAAATAAACAAATTACGCACTCAACGCTTATGGTAGGGGGAGGGAAGGGGGAAGGTTAAACATTTAAAAACAGAATACGAGCACCATGGGTTTCATTCGATTGCGAATAGCTCGTAGATAAATAATAAGCAATAAATAAACAAATTACGCAACCTAGGCTTATGGTAGGGGGAGGGAAGGGGGAAGGTAAACATTTAAAAACAGAATCCTAGCACCATGGGTGTCATTCGATTACAAATAACTCGCAGATGAATAAAAAACAATAAATAAACAAATTATGCCCTAAACGCTTATGGTGGGGGAGGGAAGGGGAAGGTTAAACATTTAAAAGCAGAATACGAGCACTATGGGTGTCATTCGATTGCAAATAACTCGTACATGAATAATTAACAATAAATAAACAAATTACGCACTCAACGCTTATTGTAGAGGGAGGGTAGGGGGAAGGTTAAACATTTAAAAACGGAATACGAGCACCATGGGTGTCATTCGATTGTAAATAACTCGCAGATGAATAATAAACAATAAATGAATAAATTAAGCAACCAAGATTTATGGTAGGGGGAGGGTAGGGGGATGGTTAAATATTCAAAAACAGAATACTAGCACCATGGGTGTCATTCGATTGCAAATAACTCGTATGTGAATAATAAACAATAAATAAACAGATACGCACTTAACGTTTATGGTATGGGGAGGAAAGGGGTAAGATTCAACATTTAAAAACAGAATACTAGCACCATGGGTGTCATTCGATTACAAATAACTCGCGGATGAATAATTAACAATAAATAAACAAATTACGCACTCAATGCTTAAGGTAGGAGGAGGATAGTGGGAAGGTTAAACATTAAAAAACGGAATACTGTCACCACGGGTGTCAATCGATTGCAAATAACTCGTACATGAAAATTAACAATAAATAAACAAATTACGCAATCAAGGCTTATGGGAGGGGGAGGGAAGGGGGAAAGTTAAATATTTAAAAACAGAATATTAGCACCATGGGTGTCATTCGATTGTAAATAACTCGCAGATGAATAATAAACAATAAATGAATAAATTAGGCAACCAAGACTTATGGTAGGGGGAGGGAAGGGGGAAGGTTAAATATTCAAAAACAGAATACTAGCACCATGGGTGTCATTCGATATCAAATAACTCGTATGTGAATAATAAACAATAAATAAACAAATTACGCACTCAACGCTTATGGTAGGGCGAGGGAAGCGGGAAGGTTAAACATTAAAAAACAGAATACTAGCACCATGGGTGTCATTCGATTGCAAATAACACGTATGTGAATAATAAACATTAAATAAACAATTTAAGCACCCATGGCTTATGGGTAGGGGGAGGGAAGGGGGAAGGTCAAACATTAAGAAACGTAATACAGTCACCATGGGTGTCATTCGATTTCTAATAACCCGTAGGTGAAAAATAAATAATAAGTAAACAAATTACGTACTCAACGCTTATGGAAGGTAAGGAGAGGGGGGAGGTCAAACAATAAAAATCGTAATAGTGTCAACATGGGTGTTATTCGATAGCGATTAACTCGTAGATGAATAATCTATAAATAAATAAATAAATATATATATAATGTTTGTATGTAATTTTAAAGCGCAATAACTACGTTAAGTAGAAACAAGTTTAAGGTAACATTTTAATCGGATGAACGAATACGTGTTTGTAGTAAGGTTTTTATGTCGATTTGATTGGAATGCCGAATTAAAAGAAAATAATTTATTTTTTCATTCGAATTACAAAGGGACTAGTGCAGCTTTTTTCACTTGAATTTTAAATTTACTTAGAAATATGGTACGAACTTGAGACTTGAATAATTCTATGAAGAATAGAAAAGTGTTTATTTTTATCGGAGGCATAATTCGAATTCTTATCAAATTAGCATAGAAATGCATTTAGAATCAATAAAATACGTGATTTTATCAGTTATATTAGAATACCCATTATAAGTTACCATGACAACTCCCTTTGTCGCCGAAAGTGACAGTCCAAAGCATTTATATTGAAAATTTTTTAGCGTAATGTCGTTTTTCAATTCTCTGTGCGAGATTACATTGTGGCGTACAATTCTCCAAAGCAAGATATTTTTAAAACTACGTAAATAACTTAAATATTTGGACGTAGATTTTCCACAGATTGTGATAAGATAAACCGTTTCATTGTTTCCAAAATATTGTTGATGTAGACAATTTTCTTGTTACAGAACTCGTGGATGAGAGAATCGAGCTAATGGTCTGAGGGTAATATTCACTCTTTTTCTTAAACGTTCCCTATTTACTTTTTTGTTTTTCATTAAATTTAATCATTTCGTAAGTTCCTTTAGTGATTTATTTTTTGATGATTATTGTGTTCTTGCTGGTTTTACTTAGTTTTCGTTTTTAAGAAATCGTCACAAAACTTCGCATAGGTATATAATTTTACCGTGCAGGTAACATAGGTTATAATGATGGCGATAAGAATTGCGAAGAAAGAAACACAAAGTGTGGCATAGAGTTCTCCAAAGCGAACTGTTTTTAAAACTACGTAAGTAACTTAAGTAATCATGAAGTTTAGTCACTTTTATTATCCGAGGATTTCCAAACTAATTAAGTTTAGTCACTTTTATTACAAAGGGTTTCCAAGTTCAAGTTCAGTCACTTTTATTATGTAAATTTATATGTATACTTCAAACAACAATCAGTTCATGTTGCTATAAATAATATATTTCGGTACTGGTCGGTTATCCTCCTGCATATTACATTCCATAATGAAGACACTAAAATACATGATGACCAAAATGTTTTATTTATCGAAAATTTTAGACAACATTAACAGAAACTGATTGGCCGGTCTTGACATTTACAAACCCAATCACCGGATAACGAGGAGGGATACTTTGGTTCCGGGTAGCGCCCGGAGACGACTACCCATTAATACAAAGCGAGCCGAAGTCTCGTCAATATATCCTTTCTATGTTATATCCTCTTCACTGTTGCGCCGCAAATGGAACCAATGTAATTTATTTGTCGAAACGCATTTCGTGATTCAGATCTTTTCAATAGCTTTTTACTTTGTGTTATTGGGATCTAGGAAAATTCACCGACCACAATTCAATTTTCCGTAAGCCATGTTATTGAGGAGTATGTTTCGTGATTCACTTGAATTTTTATTAAACATGAAAGTAATAAATGTTTTAAAAATTGAATTAGGGTTTTCTTGAGTGCTAAAACCTCCTTTATAATAAAAGTGACTAAACTTCATTAGCTTGGAACTCCTTCGATAATAAAAGTGACTAAAGTTCATGATTACCTTAACTTACCTGAACGAGTAACAGTAAGTGTTGTACCATTACACAGTCCTTTCAATGGCATTAGGTTTCTAAGAAGCATGATAATGGCTTCAGTTCATGAGGAGGCATTCTGGCTGTACCCGCATAATGTTTTAATGTATTAATAATAATGTGAATTAATTAATGATGCAAATGACATCCCCATAGAAAACTATTCTATTAAAGACGTATTATACTATTTTCTTGCACTACTGATACATCTTCCTCTCTCTGTCTCTTTGTCTCTCCCCTTTCCCCTCTCTCCTTTCCTCCCTCCCTCACCCTGTCTCCTTTTCCCATTACCCTCTTTATTACTACATTCCTGCATAACCCTTCTTCTCCCCTAATTCCCTTCTCTCTCTCTCTCTCTCTCTCTCCCCTCCCTCTCTCTGCCCCCCACGCCGTGCATCATCGCCATTGGAAATCAAGAAACTGTCTACTTCAATAATTAAATCTATCATTCAATCAAGGAAATCTTAATAGAGGCTCACGGAAAAGAGTCCTCCTAATCGACGAATTGTGTTTCGGTGAATTGTGGTCATTGAATTTTCCTGGACCGTTGATATATATAGCGAAGAATTTTTATTTTGTTTTTTATAAATGAACCAAAGAAATAACGCTTTGTAACTTCCATTGTTTTTATTTCTCTTACGACTGCATAACAATGCTATCGTCAGATGCAGATATGGTGAGAATAGAAAGTATATATGGAGAAAAATGGGTGGAGAGGGGGGAGGGAGGGTAGTGTGTAAGACGGAAAGGAATGGAGGGGAGGGAAAGGAGGAACCAGTCTCAGAGGGTTATTGCGGTAGGTTGTAAAGGGATAAAGGGGAGGGGAAAGGAAAGGCTGAAGGCGGGGGACCACCTCGGGAGGGTTCTGGGAAAGACGGGGGAAGGACTAAAAGAAAGGCCTTGTGGAAGACGGAGAGAGGGTGAACCCCAGAGAGAGGAGGGAGGAAATTATCAAAGCGGCAATGGGTGTGTGTGTGTGTGGGAATAAGGAAAATAAAGGCAAGTGCCGGTGGTAGAACTAAAGAGGTTAAATATTGGGAGACGGACGGTAAGGCCATTGTTATAAATCTTTTTTCCTCTAAATAATGTATTACAGTTAAGAAAAAGAAATAAAGATGATGATGGTATTGTAATATATTTAAACTATAAAATTTTCCTTTCTTTAAGTAAATTCTTCTTTCATTTAAAATAATAATGACTGCTGACTGATTTACTTACAGATTGATACTGAATGTGTAATTTGTTTATATTGGATAAAATATTTCTGAATAGTATTTCAAATGATTAATTTAGTTGAACCGAACCGAACCACTTGTCAAAATTCTCGTCTGAACCGAACCATGAACCGAACCACTTCCAAAAATTTAGAACCGAACCACTCCCAAATGTTGAAGTGGTTTGCAGCTCTGGTTTGAATTTATAGCTCAAATGGCATAGGTGTGCATAACAATAATGACATTTCACAATCTTACAGTAGAACATAATAGGAGTCCTTTAATTCTAAAAGTCATATTTTATTATGCAGTTCATTCATCTAGAACGTTTTCTTTTTATTTATACGTAGAATCGTAATAAAGGCCAATCCCGGGATCCATGTATATTGTAAAAAGAGAAATTTCATTTGAAGAGTTGTTACAAAAAAATTCCTCCATAAACAAATTCGGTTGAAGCTTTCAATATAAACCTTCGTAAAATGTTTACAAAACCTTCCTTATTAGATTTATCATTGTATGAAGAACAAAGCAAAGCTTATTACAGAATAATTTCCAGTTTATAATGGCAAATCTAAATTTAACAACAAGAACACGCTATTAAGAAAAGAAAAAAAATAACTAATTGAACTTATTAAGAAATATAATGCTTATTTTGATTTACGTTATTTAAATGCTTTTTCATATTGTTTTCATTGGAATATTCAGAGCGGGCGGAAATTTGGCATTTGGTTTTATATATTTTAAATTAAAAAAATAAAAACACAAATTAACTATATAAACTAAATTTGAATGAGTGGTAAGTAATTTTCCGATAAATTTCCCATAGGATTTTAAAATATTCATCGGAAATTTTGGCACTTGATCACTTTATCGGATATTTTGGCGTCTGGTCCAAACGTTTAATGCAAGATATAAAAATTATATTTAACTACCTTTATAACAACATTTTTCTCGATGTTTATTTTAATCGAAATTTTAAAATTATTTTTATTGATACATATTTAAATTTGAAAATTAAGACAATTTTATACATTTTTTAATAATTATTTTAAAACGGGTAAAAATTAATTAGACGAAATTTCGCCGGCCTTACTAATAAATAAACGGAGGTGTACAACACATGACTTCCTCCATACATAAGTTGTCAAATGCAAAATATTATTAAAGGAAAGTTTCCAAATTTAATCTTTAAAAAAATATTTTGAGGAGTTTTTATGACTCGGAATATATATGCATAATAAATAAATAATTATATGATTAAAGAATGAAACATAAGGATATTAGAGTGACATACCCACGAAAATTGTCAACCACCAAAGGTAGTTTGTAATTGTTGTAATAAAACTGATGAAATCACTTCTTTTTTTCTGATTCTAAACCAGAGATCTCTAATGCAAATCGTTCGCGGGCCAAAAATGAGAAACTTACACTTCAAAAGGACTAAAAATATATCCAAATTGGAAAAATTGTTCGACAATGAGCCGGGCCGAATAATATAATTAGAAGAAGACCAGTGAGAAGGCCGCATAAAATGAACAAGCGGGCCGCGAATTTGAGACCCTTGTTCTAAACGCATTTTTCCGCTAATTCGGTCAAGATTCGGTTTCTGTCTTCAATAAAAATTAGTGTTACCCGTGAGGAGGCTATTTTAAATGTTTTCCTTTCCGTTGAGGTTTCCGTTTCAGCGGGAAGGAACATTTTCGATTCTGACCATATACCATTGGAAGCTCCACTTTCTACCCTTTCAACCTCGAAGTGTATCCCCCCCCGTGATTAGGGTGTGGAGGAAGGCCAACTAGAGGGTCATTAACCGTTCCTTTTGCCTCCTGACGTGGGACGCGCTCCTTCATGTACTTATCCCTGGAAGAATCTTTCGACGCTGTCTACGACAAAGGTCTTCAAACTGTGACCCGAGGAAATCCAAGGGTTCCGCGATAGACTTATTTACAGCAGGAAACTTGAACTTCACTTGTAAACTGTATACTGCAAGATACATATATTATGTAAATAACAATTATAATGATTATAACATAAATTTTGTTGCGATTTCTTTATTAGCGAATTCGGGATTAGTCAGTGCTGCCATTAAAGGGCATTGACATTTTTCCATAAGATAACAAGTAAAAATCGATTGCTTGACTCGCAAAATTTTATTCTTTTGCAAATTTATATTTCTTAAAATGAATATACGAACTCGGGATAGAAACCTATTAATCTGAAAAAATCAACTTTATATTTCTAAAAGACATAAATCCCATCAAAGCCGATTTCCGGTAAAATGTAGTATTTAGTAATCATGAAAAAAGGTATTTATTTTAAGTTTTTAACACTGGAAAGTGCCAAATATCATATCAACCCGAGCAACGCCGGGCAATTTTGCTAGTGGTTAAATAGTAATCTGCATCTATCTACCTATCTCTAGTCTATCTGTAGTCTATAGATATCAATAAAGAAAAGTGTTTGTGTGTGTGTTTTTCTATAAATCAGCAATTGACAGCACTTAGAAGCAAGAAAAGGGTATCATTTTAACCGGAATAAAGAGCTAAGTGGTGTAGTCGGGTTTTAAACCGATTTGATTGATCATTCTAATTTTTTTTAAATATTCCCTTTTTTAATTTTCCCCATTTGAATAACATGGGGGTGACTGCAGCTTATTTTTCATTTGAATTTTAATATTATTTAGAAACATAGTTCGAACTTGAGACTTAATAGTTCAGAATCCGAATCCTGATCGAATTATCGTAAAAATACATTTAGAATCAGAAAAATACGCGATTTTATTAGTTTTATGACAACACCAATTAAAAGCAGCCATGACAACTCCCATTGCCGCCGGATTTGAATCCAATGCATTAAAAATGGGAAAACATTTAACGTAGGTAATATCGTTTTTACTTTCTCATAAGTATCGAGAAAGTATTGTTATCGCGAAAAAATTCCACCTAGAGATTTTTATGGAAATATATGTTTTAGGTGTCGCTGAATCCGAAAAAGTGGTTTTTGCAATGCCGTCTCTCTGTCTGCCGTCTGTCTGTTACTGGCTCTGAAGCCTAAACGGTAGAGCAAAAATGAATGAAATCTCGTACTTAGGCATTTTATCATACTGAGCAGAGTATACGTAGAAATGGTTGACATTGCTCAGTAATGAAGAATAGTTTATTCTACACATTTTTAACAATAATTCGATTTTCTCAAAAACGGCTCGAACGATTTTGATCAGATTTCGTACAGTTACCTGTGTTTACGTCCTCAATAATAATGCATAGTTCATATTTCACAAAAAATGAATATAAGACTAGTTTATTATAGGCAACTTTAACAACAATTCGATTTTCTCAAAAACGGCTCTAACGATTTTGATCAAATTTCGTACAGTTACTTGAGTATACATCTACAATAATACTACGTATTTCATTTTTCTCACTGAATGAACATAAGGCTAGTTTATTCTTGGGCAACTTGAACAAAAATTGGATTTTCTAAAAACAGGATCATACGATTTTCATTTTCTAAAGATAACTAAACGACGCATTAGTACCCATATATGAGAAAGTTTGTACAATGTATGTTGTACAGATTTTTTAATTTTGCTTTGTTTACACGGAAACCAAATATATGCTGGTTTCTTGAAGTATTACTATTAAAAGGTTTCTAATGATAATATTGTCCCATACGAGGACAAAAATTTTAAGGCACTTTCAGCTGAGCATGAAATTTGTAACGGTTATATGCTTTTGGATTAAACCGTTTGGAAAAATACGAAATTGCAAAAATTCTAAATTTTAAAAATGCTTGCAGTGCTAGTATTAATAATAAATAGTTTTAATGATATTTTCATGTTGAATAGAGTTCTCCATAAGCAAACAGTTTTTAAAACTGCGTCAGTAATGTAAATAATTAGACGTAGACTTTCCACAAACTGTGATTTCCACACCTTTGAAGATATCGTGACCACACTTCGCATAGATCTATATTTTTTACCCGCGGGTAACATAGGCTATATGACGATAAAAATAATTATTCATTTTGGAGTAATAGAAGCTGAGATATGACGTTTAATGTTTAAAGAAGTCTAAGTGCCCGTTGAATTTCAACGGATTTTGTGAATTTAGTTTCGCTGTCAGTTCTAGGGCGTATGCAGAATATACGAAAACATCTTATTCTAATAAAAATTGGAAATCACCTATAAAGAATACTTTTTCACTTAGCTTTTCTTAACAATTGACCAAATTTATTTGTAAACAATCCGCTTCCAAGTGTGTTGCATTCAAATATAACGATCATTTCATTTCCTATCGTATCACTTTCGCCAAACTCAGCTTAATTTCTTGTGTAATTATGCCTTTCTGAAATGTTTTGTAAGCATGAAACTCGTGAATAGGTAACGTTGTCCATGATTGAACGCTGGCTTTGATTCAACTTTTTCCGATAGTAACTAACAATTTACGCTAAATCTTTATGATAATTTAAATGAGTTCGAAACTTGACGGGAAATAATTTAAAAAGCAAACTTAAAAACCCCTACACTGATTTACGGCCTTTCCTTATGGGGCAATGCGCGACGAGTTTGTCCTGCGACGAATTGGCGTGCGACGAGTTTGTCCTGCGACGAATTGACTACGACGAGTTGACGATATACCATAAGGTGGCCATATAGTTAAGAAAAATAATTAAAACATTATTGTAAAAAAGAGAACGTTCTTTTCTTTTAAGTGAATTTTCACCTCACAATCAGTTGGAACGAAAATCACCTGTGGTTTTACCGTTAATAGTTTTCTATTGTTCTGAAATTTTAAACATTTTAAAACGTGATTGAATCGTCAAATGTAATATTTTCATTAGTAGTTAATTACCAACCAAATTTGTTTGTATATAAACCGCTTCCAAGTGTTTGGCATTCAAATATAACGATAATTTGATCTACGACCGTATCACTTTCGCCAAGTCCAGCATCATTTCTTGTGTAATTACTCCTTTCAGAAATGTTAACTTTTATGTTTTATAAGCATGAAACCCGTGAATAGGGAACGGAAATGTGTAAAAATGTAAATATTATATTAGATATTATTTTAAAACGTGGAAAAACTATACATGCAAAAAAACTTATCACGTTGCGTACGGATGGCGAGAATTCTCGCCATTCAAACGTCACTTTATTGTAACAAATACCTTATTTATTGATAGCACCAGGGCAGTCTATAGGCGGTAAGCAGGTAAGACACCGCCTTAGGGCGGCACCTCACTGGGTGCGACAAATGCGTTGGTCTCGTATTCGCCCAAATTGCGTTAGTCATAACTCATTTTCGTTGAAAAAAGACAACATATTCATATCCGTCGAATACGAAAAAATATGGCGAGGCTAAAGTTTAGATGCAAACACGAAAGTCGTTATCAGTGCAAGCCTCCAGTTTCTACCTGCCCCGGCGACCGATAATAAAAGGCGGCACTTGGGTTTTCTTATTTCCACCGCATCGGGCTTCGTTACACTTCCCACGGGCTCTTCCCCACCCCTCACATCCTTCGCCTTCCTCCCCCATCCCTCTCTTTTGTTTCCCCTTGTGGTAACAGGGGCTGTAAATTCGACTGCCCCTGAGCTTGAGATGAAAATAATGGTATGGGAGAGAAATTTTTGTCCCTAGCGGATTCTTAGGAACATGAAAGGAAACTGTTTTTAATAGCAAAATTTAAGTGATCAGATTTCCAAGAGCTCACTATTGTACAAAATGAAAAAATCGGTATAATGTACATTGTACAAACTTTCTCATATAGAAATCAGTGGAGAATCCAGGGGGCGAAGCAAAACCCCAAAAAAATCAGACTCACATTCACGAATCGACCAAGTGCGTCATGTATAAGTTCGTATGCTCGTACAGCAAAGTGCTAAAAAAAAACGTTATACGTAACGTAACGAAATTATGAATTGATTTTTTACTTTCCTATATATGTAGTATATCGTATGTATAGAGATAGTATTGCAATCGTGAAAAGAATACTAATTCCGTTAATATGTATCGTAGAATTTCGTTTAAAAAACGCCAATAATCAGGATTTTCACCGCAATGAAATGATGTAACTTTCAATCGTCTTATTTGCAAAAAGTATTGCAATTTTGCAATGATAGATCGGAATTTCACCACCCGCTGTGAGGATAGCCGAGTCCTAGTGAGGGTCGCTAATCCTCTCTAATGAGCGTCGAAATGGAAGAGCAGGTAGTCTTCCAAAACATGGCCCCGGATCTGAGACATAAACCATTAAGGTATTCTTCTCGATGTACAAATTATACAACGAATTTTATTATGATTATTGAACGTCATAAATGAAGCTTGCCTTGTTGTTTCGAATTTTAGTAGAGAGAGTTATCATTCTCTGTTCATTTATGCTTGCGTCTTTGAAAATCGAAGTACATACATACTTATCCTATGACCACTTTTTAATTCCGATTTCTTAGATTTTGGATTTATTTCGTGTTATTTTTTAAACTTCTATTTTCACCTTATTCGTCCGTCTGCCCATGTGCAAGATTCCAATTATAATAAAAGGCAGTATTAATTGGTTTGTCCTCTGACTGGTTGTTTGTTTGGTCCGTGTGTCACGCTGTATAGCAATTCGGACAATTAGTTAAATGTTGTACATAGAGGATCGAAAATTTGACAGGATATTTAAATGGGATATGTGAAGGTAACGGCGTAATATATCTCGAAAAATGTCGCGAGATCGACCTCTAGCAATTATTTTCATTTCTCGTAAGAAAATATGTAATATTTAAAATTCCGCTCAGCAACCCTTGTTCCTATTGCAAATGAAAAATGGAAAATTTGACATGCGTTCTACGAACCAAGAATATTTTTTTTAAAAAAGGAACATTTCTTAATTTGAAAATCAATTTATCCTTCTATTCGGATTCGCTCGAATTTGGGCGTAATTCCGCGTTTTTAACTAACCATGCCAATTGTTGTATTATTTCACGTGTGTAATGCAAAAGTGTCAATGCGCTGTCTATATGCGCTCGAAAGAGATGTAGAGGGAGGATGGCGAGGAGGAAGGAGATAAATATTGGTATTCAACCGGAAATACGGGAGGTTTTTTCAGGATACGCAAAAGATTCATTTTTCATAACCTTTACGATTAGGTACAGTGAATGCAAACTTAGTCCATCAAAATTAATTCTAATCATTTAAAGATTTTCTGTGGAATTGTTCGTATTATGTGATAATACCAGTGGGTATGCACATCTTCAAAGTTTTCCAAGGGGCACGCTGATTAAAAGGGTTGAATATCACCGAGATGTAGACGGGAAGAGGAAAGTGAGGGGAAGAAAGATCGGGTGTAGGGAGGTAGGGTATTTGTGTCTAACATAAGTATTAATCAGATAGGAGTGGATTTTAACCAGTGCTCGAAATGGAAAATGTTACGAAACGGAACGCTTGTATTGGTTGTGGAACGGAAATTTTCTTGAAACGGGACGCTTTTTATAAGGGACGGTATTTCAGTCTGTCGAAAGAGAACGGTATCATCGGCGCGTATCACGAGCCGGAGCGGCGTACCGGTGCGTTCCGGTTCATTCCGAGATCTGATACTAAGCTGCTTTAAGGGAAATAAATTAGCCATTTAAAATATAATTTGAGTTAATTTCAAGAGGATATTCAACACTGTGATAATATAATTCATAGTGATTCAGTGGTGAGGATTTGTGGTCAGTTGGGGGCCGGATAAGTAAAATTTTGCCGGATTGGGAAAAATTGCGTCCGCACGTGGGTAATAGGCATTTTTGGTTTTTGCCCATCCTTGAAAAAATTTTTACTGACGCCCATGTTATCCAGGATTGAACATTGGCTTGGATTCAAGTTTTTCTATAAAAACTTGTAAGTTACGTTAAACCCCCTCACCCCCTACCATCAGCGTTGAGTGCGTCGTTTGTTTATTTATAATTCAACTACGAGTTATTTTCAATCGAATGACACTCATGGTGCCAGTATTACCTTTTTTAATGTTTAACCTTCCCCTCTCCTCCCCCTACAATAAGCCTTGAGTTCGTCGTTTGTATATTTATTGTTTATATTCATCTACGGGTTATTTGCAACCGAATGACACCCATGGTGCTAGTATGCTAGTATTCCATTTTTAAATGATTAACCTTCCCCCTCTCCTCCCCGTACCATAAGCCTGGAACGCGTCATCTACTTATTTATTGTTTATTATTCATCTACGAGTTATTTGCAATCGAATGACACCAATTGTGCTAGTATTCCGCTTTTAAATGTTTAAAAATTACCCTCTCCTCACCCTACCGTAAACCTTGCATGCGTCCTTTTCCTTATTTATACTTTATTATTCATCTGCGAGTTATTTGCAATCAATTGACACCCATGGTGCTCGTATTCTGTTTATAAATGTTTGACCTTTACCCTTACCTCCCCCTACCATAAGCCCTGACTGCGTAATTTGTTTATTTATTGTTAATTATTCATCTAGGAGTTAGTGGCAATCGAATGACACCCGTGGTAACAGTATTCCATTTTTTAATTTTTAACCTTCCCCCTCTCCTCTCCCTACCTTAAGCATTGAGTGCGTAATTTGTTTATTTATTGTTTATTATTCACATAAGAGTTACTTGCAATCGAATGACACCCATGGTGCTAGTATTGTTTTTAAATATATAACCTTCCCCCTTCCCTCCCCCTACCATAAGCCTTGGTTGCGTAATTTGTTTATTTATTGTTTATTATTCACATACGAGTTATTTAATATCGAATGACACCCATGGTGCTAGTATTATGTTTTTAAATATTTAACCTTCCCCCTTTCCTCCCCATACCATAAGCTTTGAGTGCGTAATTTGTTTATTTGTGTTTATTATTCACATACGAGTTATTTACAATCGAATGACACCCATAGCGCTAGTATTCTGTTTTTAAATGTTTAACCTTCCCACTTCCCTCCCCCTACCATAAGCCTCGGTTGAGTAATTTGTTTATTTATTGTTTATTATTCATCTACGAGCTATTCACAATCGAATGGCACGCATGGTGCTAGTATTGTGTTTTTCAGTGTTGAACCTCACCTCTTCCCTCCCCCTAACATAAGCCTTGAGTGCGTGATATATTTATTTATTGTTTATTATTCACCTACGAGTAATTTACAATGGAATGACACCCATGGTGCTAATATTCTGTTTTTAAATGTTTAACCTTCCCCCTTCCCTCCCCCTACCATAAGGCTTGAGTGCGTAATTTGTTTATTTATTGTTCATTATTAATCTGCGAGTTATTTGCAATCGTATGACACCCATGGTACTAGTATTCTGTTTTTAAATGTTTCACCTTCCCCCTTCCCTCCCCCTACCATAAGGCTTGATTGCGTGATTTGTTTATTTATTGTTAATTATTCATCTACGAGTTATTTGCATTCGAATGACACTAATGGTGCTAGTATTCTGTTTATAAATGTTGAACCTTACCTCTTCACTCCCCCTACCATAGGCGTTGAGTGCGTAATTTGTTTATTTATTGTTTATTATTCACATACGAGTTATTTGCAATCGAATGACACCCATGGTGCTCGTATTCTGCTTTTAAATGTTTAACCTTCCCCTTCCCTCCCCCTACCATAGGCGTTTAGGGCATAATTTGTTTATTTATTGTTTTTTATTCATCTGCGAGTTATTTGCAATCGAAATACACCCATGGTGACAGTAATACTTTTCTTAATGTTTGGCCTTCCCCCTTCCCTCTCCCTTCCCTCCCCCTCCCTTAAGCCTTGAGTGCGTAATTTGTTTATTGATTGTTTATTATTCATCTGCGAGTTATTTGCAATCGAATGAAACCCATGGTGCTAGTATTCTGTTTTTAAATGTTTAACCTTCCACCTTCCCTCCCCCTACCATAAGCCTTGGTTGCATAATTTGTTCATTTATTGTTTACTATTCATCTGCCAGTTATTTGCAATCGAATTACGCCCATGGTGCTCGTATTCCGTTTTTAAATGTTTAACCTTCCCCCTACCCTCCCTCTACCATAAGCGTTGAGTGCGTAATTTGTTTATTTATTGTTAATTATTCATGTACGAGTTATTTGCAATCGAATGACACCCATGGTGCTCGTATTCTGCTTTTAAATGTTTAACCTTCCCCTTCCCTCCCCCTACCATAAGCGTTTAGGGCATATTTTGTTTATTTATTGTTTTTTATTCTTCTGCGAGTTATTTGTAATCGAATGACACCCATGGTGCTAGGATTCTGTTTTTAAATGTTTACCTTCCCCCTTCCCACCCCCTACCATAAGCCTTGGTTGCGTAACTTGTTTATTTATTGCTTATTATTTATCTACGAGCTATTCGCAATCGAGTGAAACCCATGGTGCTCGTATTCTGTTTTTAAATGTTTAACCTTCCCGCTTCCCTCCCCCTACCATAAGCGTTGAGTGCGTAATTTGTTTATTTATTGTTAATTATTCATCTGCGAGTTATTTGTAATCGAATGACACCCATGGTGCTAATATTCTGTTTTTAAATGTTGAACCTTACCCCTTTCCTCCCCATACCATAAACGTTGAGTGCGTATCTGTTTATTTATTGTTTATTATTCACATACGTGTTATTTGCAATCGAATGACACCCATGGTGCTAGTATTCTGTTTTTTAATGTTTAACCTTCCCGTTTCCCTCGCCCTACCATAAGCGTTGAGTGCGTAATTTGTTTATTTATTGTTTATTATTCACATACGAGTTATTTGATATCGAATGACACCCATGGTGCTAGTATTCTGTTTTTGAATATTTCACCTTCTCCCTTCCCTCCCCCTACCATAAGTCTTGGTTGCCTAATTTATTCATTTATTGTTTATTATTCATCTGCGAGTTATTTACAATCGAATGACACCCATGGTGCTAATATTCTGTTTTTAAATATATAACCTTCCCCCTTCCCTCCCCCTCCCATAAGCCTTGATTGCGTAATTTGTTTATTTATTGTTAATTTTCATCTACGAGTTATTTGCAATCGATTGACACCCGTGGTGACAGTATCCCGTTTTTTAAAGTTTAACCTTCCCACTCTCCTCCTCCTACCTTAAGCATTGAGTGCGTAATTTATTTATTGTTTATTATACACATACGAGTTATTTGCAATCGAATGACACCCATGGTGCTAGTATTCTGTTTTTAAATGTTTAACCTTCCCCCTTCCCTTCCCCTACCATAAGCCATTAGTGCATGATTTGTTT
The DNA here is from genome assembly GCA_036926305.1 of Uropetala carovei. Lineage (NCBI taxonomy): Eukaryota > Metazoa > Arthropoda > Insecta > Odonata > Petaluridae > Uropetala > Uropetala carovei. The sequence continues at coordinate 25,664,582 of JAXCHB010000001.1, forward strand.
ATTATTCACCTACGAGTTATTTGCAATCGAAATACACCCATGGTGACAGTATTACTTTTCTTAATGTTTGGCCTTCCCCCTTCCCTCCCCCTCCCTTAAGCCTTGAGTGCGTAATTTGTTTATTGATTGTTTATTATTCATCTGCGAGTCATTTGCAATCGATTGACACCCATGGTGCTAGTATTCTGTTTTTAAATGTTTATCCTTCCACCTTCCCTACCCCTACCATAAGCCTTGGTTGCGTAATTTGTTTATTTATTGTTTATTATTCATCTACGAGTTTTTTGCAATCGAATGACACCCATGGTGCTAATATTCTGTTTTTAAATGTTTAACCTTCCCCCTTCCCTCCCCCTACCATAAGGCTTGAGTGCGTAATTTGTTTATTTATTGTTCATTATTAATCTGCGAGTTATTTGCAATCGTATGACACCCATGGTACTAGTATTCTGTTTTTAAATGTTTCACCTTCCCCCTTCCCTCCCCCTACCATAAGGCTTGATTGCGTGATTTGTTTATTTATTGTTAATTATTCATCTACGAGTTATTTGCATTCGAATGACACTAATGGTGCTAGTATTCTGTTTATAAATGTTGAACCTTACCTCTTCACTCCCCCTACCATAGGCGTTGAGTGCGTAATTTGTTTATTTATTGTTTATTATTCACATACGAGTTATTTGCAATCGAATGACACCCATGGTGCTCGTATTCTGCTTTTAAATGTTTAACCTTCCCCTTCCCTCCCCCTACCATAGGCGTTTAGGGCATAATTTGTTTATTTATTGTTTTTTATTCATCTGCGAGTTATTTGCAATCGAAATACACCCATGGTGACAGTAATACTTTTCTTAATGTTTGGCCTTCCCCCTTCCCTCTCCCTTCCCTCCCCCTCCCTTAAGCCTTGAGTGCGTAATTTGTTTATTGATTGTTTATTATTCATCTGCGAGTTATTTGCAATCGAATGAAACCCATGGTGCTAGTATTCTGTTTTTAAATGTTTAACCTTCCACCTTCCCTCCCCCTACCATAAGCCTTGGTTGCATAATTTGTTCATTTATTGTTTACTATTCATCTGCCAGTTATTTGCAATCGAATTACGCCCATGGTGCTCGTATTCCGTTTTTAAATGTTTAACCTTCCCCCTACCCTCCCTCTACCATAAGCGTTGAGTGCGTAATTTGTTTATTTATTGTTAATTATTCATGTACGAGTTATTTGCAATCGAATGACACCCATGGTGCTCGTATTCTGCTTTTAAATGTTTAACCTTCCCCTTCCCTCCCCCTACCATAAGCGTTTAGGGCATATTTTGTTTATTTATTGTTTTTTATTCTTCTGCGAGTTATTTGTAATCGAATGACACCCATGGTGCTAGGATTCTGTTTTTAAATGTTTACCTTCCCCCTTCCCACCCCCTACCATAAGCCTTGGTTGCGTAACTTGTTTATTTATTGCTTATTATTTATCTACGAGCTATTCGCAATCGAGTGAAACCCATGGTGCTCGTATTCTGTTTTTAAATGTTTAACCTTCCCGCTTCCCTCCCCCTACCATAAGCGTTGAGTGCGTAATTTGTTTATTTATTGTTAATTATTCATCTGCGAGTTATTTGTAATCGAATGACACCCATGGTGCTAATATTCTGTTTTTAAATGTTGAACCTTACCCCTTTCCTCCCCATACCATAAACGTTGAGTGCGTATCTGTTTATTTATTGTTTATTATTCACATACGTGTTATTTGCAATCGAATGACACCCATGGTGCTAGTATTCTGTTTTTTAATGTTTAACCTTCCCGTTTCCCTCGCCCTACCATAAGCGTTGAGTGCGTAATTTGTTTATTTATTGTTTATTATTCACATACGAGTTATTTGATATCGAATGACACCCATGGTGCTAGTATTCTGTTTTTGAATATTTCACCTTCTCCCTTCCCTCCCCCTACCATAAGTCTTGGTTGCCTAATTTATTCATTTATTGTTTATTATTCATCTGCGAGTTATTTACAATCGAATGACACCCATGGTGCTAATATTCTGTTTTTAAATATATAACCTTCCCCCTTCCCTCCCCCTCCCATAAGCCTTGATTGCGTAATTTGTTTATTTATTGTTAATTTTCATCTACGAGTTATTTGCAATCGATTGACACCCGTGGTGACAGTATCCCGTTTTTTAAAGTTTAACCTTCCCACTCTCCTCCTCCTACCTTAAGCATTGAGTGCGTAATTTATTTATTGTTTATTATACACATACGAGTTATTTGCAATCGAATGACACCCATGGTGCTAGTATTCTGTTTTTAAATGTTTAACCTTCCCCCTTCCCTTCCCCTACCATAAGCCATTAGTGCATGATTTGTTTATTATTCACCTACGAGTTATTTGCAATCGAAATACACCCATGGTGACAGTATTACTTTTCTTAATGTTTGGCCTTCCCCCTTCCCTCCCCCTCCCTTAAGCCTTGAGTGCGTAATTTGTTTATTGATTGTTTATTATTCATCTGCGAGTCATTTGCAATCGATTGACACCCATGGTGCTAGTATTCTGTTTTTAAATGTTTATCCTTCCACCTTCCCTACCCCTACCATAAGCCTTGGTTGCGTAATTTGTTTATTTATTGTTTATTATTCATCTACGAGTTTTTTGCAATCGAATGACACCCATGGTGCTCGTATTCTGTTTTTTAATGTTTAACCTTCCCCTTCCCTCCCCCTACCATATGCGTTGAGTGCGTAATTTGTTTATTTATTGTTAATTATTCATCTACGAGTTATTTGCAATCGATTGACACCTATGGTGCCAGTATTACTTTCTTTAATATTTAACCTTCCCCTTCTCCTCCCCCTACTCCCGTGAGCGTAATTTGTTTATTTATTATTCATGTACGAGTTATTTGTAATGGAAGGATATCCATGATGCCATTATTTCATTTTGTCATAGTATTCCATCTTCCTTCTCTCTCCCCCATACCCACTCCTCCTTAAACGCTAATGGTTTATTGTTACGTGTCATTGTTGCCAACATTCCGTTTATATTACTTCCGCTCTTCCCCGTCTTCATAAGGTGAATTGGAAATTTCGGTGAATACTACATTCGATCAATTGTGGGTCGGTGAATTTACCTTTCGGTGAATTGTGAATCGGTGAATTGTGATTCGGTGAATTGTGGTTTCGGTGAATTTTCCGTCGGTGAATTGTGGTCGGTGAATTTTCCTTCGGTGAATTGTGGTCGGTGAATTGTCCGTAAGCCAGAAAACATACATCTAGTAAAACCCATCTTGAAAATGTTAATTTGGTATCAAAAAATCAACTGATAAGCCAGTTTCTTCTTCCTAAGTTGATTACTAATGAGACTTTAATTGAAGTAACTCGACTTTATCATGGTATTCAACATCATCATTCCTATAATAGTACTGACTGTGGCAACAAATTAAACAATATTATTTTCTGATTCAAATTTTGCTAAGAAAGTTAGCTGTGGAAGAGCAAAAAGTGAAGCTATAGTTAAAAATGTATTAGCACCTAAGCGGATTTTGATCAAATGTCGTACAGTTACTTGAGTATACGTCTGCAATATTACTACCTATTTCATTTTTCTCAATGAATGATTATAAGCAGTGGCGTAGCAAGGTGAAGCCGGGCCCTGGTTTGTGGTTTAAAATGACACAAAGGGTAAAATTTTGTATATGTCGACAGTGGCGTAGCTAGGGTCTTCGGCGCCCGGGGGCAAGGCATCTTTTTGGCGCCCCTAAGGGGGGGATTATATTCCCAGTCTGGCCCATATGACCATTTTTCTTGCCGCCAAGTTCCAGGGAGAGGGGTTTACGGGGTCTTCTGTACTCAATTTAGCGTGTTGGCGTCTTTAGGCAATTCCCTGTTTTGCTAACCCATTAGGAAACTCAGCATGAAACAACATATTTGAATGGGAAATTGGTACGAGTAAGGTTAGATGGCTGGAGATATCTCAACTCAATTGCAAACCCCCAGGCCCGTCGTCACAACATTGTTTACAAGTGAGATCCAGTCAAGGAAATATACAGGCAAAACAACAGTGTAACCCGAAGAATGAGCAATAAACCCAGACTTCAGGTGAGACATGAAGAGGTGGCAAGTTGCCACCTAAAATTCGTCAATGACCCGGAGATTTCCTAATTTAACCCGGATATTCTCATAGGTGAAGAAATTTAAGTAGGTTAACTGTTTTTAAATGTTTGATACACAAGAGATAATTAGTTTTCATAGAAATGTGAATGTGATGAGCCATATTTTGTCTCTCTCTCAGGCAATTAGGCGGCTCCCTCGAACACCAACAAAAGATTGCAGTGGTACCTACCTTATAACAGCGCCGCCAATCCAATATCACCGAATAAATTTAGTAATCAGAGCTACGAGCCATTCGCTGGGATTCAGAATTTGTCGTTGCCGTAGTTATGGTGGTAGCAAATACACCTAAATGCGAGTCACCCACAAAGTTTTAGCTACTGATGCGATAAGATTTTTTCCGTGCGTGCTTCACAAATTAGACGTGTTTCTTCTAATTGTAAGATTCTAAAGGCTCCTGTTTTTCTAAACTAAAACTAAATGTGCTGACCGAAGAGAAAATGTAATATCGAGGCCCTCGAGATTGTTTGCTTCATAGAGAGCATTCTGACTTATTTATGCGTACATGTGACGATATAGCATGGGTTTGCGATTAGACTTCGGACAAAACCCAAGCGATAGATATGGTCTGTAATAAACACCATCAATTTTAAGACCTTCTGAAGCGTATTTTCAAAACTTCGTAGCTAATCTTGCTGACTTCAATTGTGGAGTGTCTATGGTGACCACATATGGTTGACTATTTTAAGAGACATATCCTTAAAAAAAACGGACTATTAAAAATTTTACGGGACTTTATTAAGTTTGAAATTACGACATTTATACTTGAATAATAAAACTAAATTGCCCACAATACTAAGAACATATTCACAAAGAATAATTTTTGTCATAGTAAGAAATAAACAATATTTCTCGTAAGATTTTTTGCGCTTCAGAAGATCTTCGTTAGTAAGAACATAATTATAAAAGTCTCTACAAGAAAGATAGTTGCTTTTCACCTGCAGCTCTGCTTTTGCTGCAATTATGTAAAATCTGTTCCTATTGTCATTCCATTTGATATGACATAAAGAAAATATTCTTTCCACAAGAGCTTTAGAACCTGGTACTGACTTAATGATTTGCATCAGCTTACAAAATTATTTTTTCGCAAGATTTTAATATAACATTCCGTTTATCTAGGAGAGATGGAGTCTCGTTTGTAACTTTTCGTAAAAGTGGTTTCATTTCTGTAAACTCTTCATACAGTACATTACATCACATTAATTAAGTACACGAAATGGAAAATATTACGAAACGGGACGCTCGGGAGGAAAATATTACAATTCGGAACTAATCGCCGATATTTTCGATACATGTGCGGTCTGGGTTCGTTCCGGCTCATTCCGAGCATTGCATTAAATACATCAAAATACGGGACATGTAATTACCCTAAGTGTATCTGAAATCAATATATCTATTTTCATAAAAAATACGGGACAAAGTGCGTCCCGTATTGATTTACAACAGGACGTGGGACATTTGAAGAAAAATTGGCCGAAAAACGGGGCATCCCGTAAAATACGGAACATGTGGTCACTCTGGTCCATGTATGCTGTTGACCCGGAGAATTTTAACCTTAACCCGGAGTCTAGTCCCAAAACCCGTAGACTCCTGGTCAAATCCGGAGAGGTGGCAACCCAAAGCGGGACTTCACCTATATTTTATAAATACTTTTCTTTGACCCGCTTACGATTGCCATTTCTTAAGTCTCAGGGACCATCTAAACGTAAACATTTTTGATGACCCGCGCCTCTTTTGTTTTAATCGGATCTGCTTTCACCGATAAAATTCGGTCCGTGAGTTTGCGCCCCTTAAGCACTGCGCCCGGGTGTAACTGCCCCCCTCTGCACACCCCTCGCTACGCCTCTGTATGTCGACCACTGTCCTTCGGGCCCCTTCGAGCTCCGAGCCCTGGATCGACCGATCCGTCGGATCCATCGTCCCTACGCCACTGAGTATAAGGCTAGTTTATTCTTGGGCAACTTTAACAAAAATTGGATTTTCTAAAAACCGGCTGATACGATTTTCATTTTCTAAAGATTACTAAACGACACATTATTATATGAGGAAGTTTGTACAATGTATGTTGTAGCGATTTTTTATTTTAAATTGTTGATGCTCTTCCAATTTCGTTAAATAGCGATATTTAAAAAAATAAATGCATGATGATTTTAAATCATATATCCGAAAATCAGTGGTTCCTTTAAGAGTCTTAAATATATTTATCATTAGATTTTAACTCCAGGTTTCAAACAATCTCAGGTTCCTGAAGATCTTAACGTAGGCAACCCTAAAGACAACTCCCGGTTCGTGATCGGTTTAAGTAGGCAACCCCAACACAATCTCCGGTTCATGAAAATCTAAAAGTTGGCAACCCTAGACGTGACCTAATCTAACCTTATACGGCACAATTTCTTTCCCTCACTCTCTTCGTGGACTCCATTTGACGAGTGCTCGAATCGGAGTGTTTCGTTCATTACGTTCGGAAAGGTATATTGATCTATCCTGAGAGTGCGGAATGCCGCCGATATATACTCGTATCTGTTTTTCTGTTTTAATCCGCGGGGCACATGCTCGGTTCATCAGGACCGGCCCTAGAAATTGCGGGGCCTAATTAGAAAACCTTTGGCGGGGCCCCTACATCTAAAAGGCAACGAGACCTAAAAGGCCGAGCCAGAGGGTGGGGATCCGGGGTGGATCCCAGGCCGCCAACGCATTTCCTGCATTCTGAGAGCATCAGATGGCCTCTCATGAGATCACTTGGGTATGGATGGGACTATGGATACTTACCCGCGGGGCCCGATTGGGTCCAATAGGTACAACTGGCCGATGGCCGGCCCTGCGGTTCACCTGCATACTGGGTGGGCATCACTTGTAAAAGGATTTAAGGTCTTTTCATGACGTGTGCTACTGCGAATGAACCTACGCGCGTGTGGGTTTGTGCGCGTGCGTATGTGTGCGGGTGGGACTGTGCATATCGAAACGGATTCGTTTTGTTAGTGTGTGTGTGTGTGTGCCGGAGCGTATTCTCGCGCATGTCCTTTTTTAGAAGGAACGTTTCGTTTTAACTTAAAAATATTGTTATAATATTTTTTATTGATAAGGCTGAATCGTCATAAGAAAATTAACGAAACCAAGGCAATATTCCTTCCAATTTTTCTGGTAAATGATGTTCGTTCCTGCTTTAAAAACGCTTTAATTTTCCTAAATAAATTAAATTTTAACCAAATTTATTTCTTCTTCAAAATCAAAATTAAGTTCTTAGCACTTTCAGAAATTGCTGGTTTTGAAATAAATTGAATTATATCTCCTAAGTGGACACAATTTTTACTTTCTCCATATACGTAACATAGAGAAAGTATTGTTTTCATGAAAAAATTCGAATTCGAGATTTCAACGGAAATACACGTTTTGAATCCCCTGAACACGTTTTGACCGTTTTCTCGATGATGTCTGTGTGTGACAACTTTTTGCGTGCGCTCAAACTCAACAACTATTCATCAGATCAGCATGAAATTCTATATTTGTGATTTTATATTCTTAAGATACGAATGGATTTTTGATAACAATCGGTTTACTTTTGTAAAATTTTAGTTTTTATTAAATATTTCGCTTAAAACTGAATTTTTGTTCACATACATACATATAAGTTGCAAATATTATGTTTTTTACAACTTTTGTTCGAACTAAATTTTCACATGAGGAGCATTTCAAGAGATATTCAATTTTCTTCGAAATTGACGGTTAGTGGGCAGCTCGCGCGCGTGGTAGTGACAACAATTGAATCGCTAGCGCTGAAGCGTGCAAGTTGAACTGTTCCTATCGCCGTACTTATTTGATTTTAGTTGACAACTTACGTATGGAGAAAGTCATGTGTTGGACACATCAATTTATTTTGATTGGTATCCTAACTTAAGTATCATAATGTAATGCCATATTTTTTTTTGCAAATACCTATTGCTTTAAATGTATACTTCAACAAAAGGAAAGACTGGCTACTATTTGAGAATTTTTACGGGTTGAAAATCTTCCATTTTTAATTCACCCATATTAGGTGATAATTTTTTTCGTTCTCATTTACAAGAGAAAAAGTTGGTACAAACTTTTTCATATACTAATGCGTCGTTTAGTTATATTTAGAAAATAGACATCGTATAAGCCGGTTTTTAGAAAATCCAATTTTTGTTAAAGTTGCCCAAGAATAAACTAGCCTTATACTGGTTCAATGCAGAAGTGTACTCAAGTAACTGTACGAAATTTGATCAAAATCGTTCTAGCCGTTTTCGAGAAAATCAAATTATTGTTAAAGTTGCCTAGAATAAACTAGCCTTATATTAATTTTTTGAGAAATATGAGCTATTTGGTATTATTGAAGACGTAAACTGTACGAAATTTGATCAAAATGGTTATAGCCGTTTTTGAGAAAATCAAATTCTTTTTAAAAATTCGTAGAATAAACTTCCCTTAATTATTGAGCAATGTCAACCATTTCTTCATATACTCTGCTCAGTATGATAAAATGTCTAAATACGAGATTTCATTCATTTTCGCTCTACTGTCTAGGCTTCAGAGCCAGTAACAGCCACTTTTTCGGACTCGGCGACACCTAAAACGTACTTATATTTCCGTAGAAATCTCGAGGTCGAAGTTTTTCGCGATTACAATACTTCCTCGATATACTGCGTATATGAGAAATTAAAAAGATTCAATTTCAATTTTTCATGTATCCACTACTATGGAGGTTGTCATTACTCAAGGATTAATAACATTTTCGACTCGGTAATTTTAATTCAAATTTTCGGAATACACACACGCACAAGATATTTCTCTCCTCATAAACCAGGTTAATGGGGAAAGAAACCCCTTAGTCGTCCTCTTCCGACACCCTACATCTATTGATATTAGGGCGTACCATTCCCTGACATCCTTCACTCTCTCACGCAAATAGAACGGACGATAGATGTCCGGCAAAGGTGCCTCTACATAAGACGCTCTCCCAAACTCTCTTCTTTCGCTCGCTTATTTTTCTCGCTTTGTGGCTGACGTGCGGGATGCCGCATAGCTAGGAGCAATACGGATTCTCACGACCACGTAACACGAAGGAAGATACCACCTCCTCTTCCTCATTCTTTGTGTAGCGCTCTTACATCTTGTCCATCTATGTGTGTGTCTCTCTCTCTCACGCGTAGATCCTTTTGAAGCGCCCTCTCATCTCAAATAACATCCTCTGTGCTACTCTCGCCTTATATTCTCACCCCTCATTTCCCCTTCGTTTCGATCATTCGCAATCTAGGATACGTCTCTCGTTTCCGTGGTAACTCTCACTTTTTATCTCTCTCTCTCTCCCTCGTTCCTTTGGTAACCCTCCCTTTTTATCTCTTCCTTTTTACCTATTTCAAATTACTCTTCTATCTCCTTTCATCAATCTCCCTAATAATCCCTTTCATTTTTTTCTCTTTGGCGCTTTCTTTCTAAAAAATAATATTTTTTTATTTATTTAAACTTTTAACGGCGAGGTTGAGGCTACACAGCCCCTTCTTCCACCTAAACGTGTGTGTCCGTTTTCTCTGTCCGTCTGTTAACTTATCTCAGTTTTCCTCACAAACAACTAATCTATATCTACTTAACTCGATTTTGTGTATTCATATATATATATATATATATATATATCAGACTGCCTAATGTGATTTTTCATCATTCGTGTATTTTATTTATATTTTTTATCTAAAGTTTTTGTAAGTTTTTAATATTTTTGTAACTGACAATCGGTTATACCAGGGGTGGGGGTACCTCCGGCCCTAAAAGCGGTGATGAAAAAGAGAACCGCAAAATTTAACACGCAAAGTCATATTTTTTAATAATAAATAATGAAAATAAAGCATTTTATACTGAAATGTTAATACTAAATACTCTAATTTAGAATTTATTTCCACTTATATGATGCCTTATAATCCATCAGTAACTTCGGTTTAAACTTTGATCCGGCCCGCCAAAGCATTGCCAACTTCCAGTGCGGCTCTCAAAGGAATCGCCAGCACTTAAATGGCCCGCCATGTGGAAAAGTTACCCCACCCTTGTGTTAGATGGCAGAAGAGACTTTCTAGTCTCAATCTCGCCCAAAAATAAAGCCTATTATCTATCTATCCGTACCGGCTATTATTCTGAAATCCTGCAACATGATGGCGCTAATATTTTAGGATATATTGCCCTATATAAAAGTTAAATATGGTATAAATTTGGTGTATCTAGAATTAGATTCTGGGGAATAATTAGGAAAAATAGTTAAAAAGTGCATGCTGCAACAGGATTAGGCGACCAGTAATACATCGAACCTGCTGTTTTTAGGCGCGTTTGGGCCTCCAGCGTGAGCGCCTATTGTCGTCGGTCTGTCCGTCCGTCCGTCCGCATGTTCGTTCTCGACTTCTATATAACGGATATACATGACATTTGATAATAAGGATTTACTATCTAAGGTAATAAGAAAATCGCAAAAATGAATCACGTAAGCTAATCAGGGGTACCACTTTACTGGTGACAAAAAATTAACTTTCCGTCACATCACGTAAAGTATTGCTCATACCAAAATATTTTTCAAATAAAAATTGTCTAACTAATAAATTAGAGTATTTATTTCTCTATACATTTTTATCGTAGGAGTGGCCGTTATCAAGAAAATCGAACAAGAATGTCTTAAATCGAGTTGAACTTGGAAATTTTCTTGCATGGTTATTTCCTCATTGTTGCTAACATAAACAATCTCACAAACAAACGTTTAATTTCCTTACGTGTGCATGAAATATTTTTAAATAGGAATAAAATGGATTATTTATGATGAAGAAAAGAAATGTAAAATGCAATTACCCTTACGTACATGTATATCATTTCTTTCTAATACTCCATTGCACGAAAAGCGCCCATCTGTGATACGCTGTACACTTTCCAACAACTTGTGTTTTACTCCTCTGGAGAGATAGCAGTCGGTGAAAAAAGCGCTTAATGTCATTTTCTCTGCAGTTCTTCTCTCACTTGTCCTAATATTTTATTTAAATCCCTACCTCATTAATTTCTTCTTTCATCTCCTCCGCCCCTATTACTCTCTGTCGCTCCATATTTCCTTTTCCATTTTCCTCTCTGAACAATTTCTTCTGCCTCCGTCTCTTCATTACTCCTTCCTACAGCCTCTTTTCATCACCCTTCTTTCATCCTGTCTGTTAATTTCCCTTATCATTTTACCTCTGTCGATTTATTCTGTAGACATTCTTCCCTTCAATTACTTAATAAGTGAGTTATATGGAATGGAAACAACAGCATCAAATATTTGGATTTAATAAAAATTAGTTAAACAATTAGATCGTTATTCCATGAATGTAGAAAAACATTACAGCATTTTTTATTTATTCGTATGTAGATAAACCATTTCCTTTCATTTACTACGTTCTTTGTTTGCACGAAAGGAAATGAAACTTATTTAGGTATTTGTAATAGATATTGTTTACTTTAGTTGCTTTTATTATTGATTTCGTTGAAAACAATTAATAAATTCGCCTAAGAAATTTTCTAGCAAGGGGAGGGCCACTTATTGAAATCTCAGATTTTGATGAAACTTGGTAAATGGATAGCAGTCGAGACGAGATTTACGAATTATCCCCCTTTTGGACGTAGACGATTAACAGTTTAGCCAGAAAATGAACTTTTTTACTTTGGGGTTCCTGTAAAGCATATAGTATGAACAACCCGTACCTCACAGTAGATGTAGCGTAGTGGTAATCGTCCGTACTTGCGAAGCGCTATGCATAGGATTCGAATCCCGAGCTCGACATTTCCTTTTCACCTAACCGATTTTATTTTTTTGTCTATAACTTTACGAAAACTTCACGCCGACTCCTTTTCTCTCTCTCTCTCCATATTTTGTGTTTGAACAAATCTGCGAATTTATTCCGATTACCACCATCTTCGCCATCACTTCCTAAAAATTACTATGTATTTTTGCTCATGTGCCGCCAGAGAAAGTTTCGCCATCTTCATCGGTAATGGCTAAAAAGTTTTCGATAGATATGTATACGCATGAGCAGCAATACAATACATACTAATTTTTAGGAAGTGAAGGCGAAGATGGTGGTAATAGGAATAAAATCATAGATTTGGTCAAACACAAAATATCGAGAGAGAGAAAACGAGTCGGTGTGAAGTTTTCGTAAAGTTATAGACAAGAAAAAATAAAATCGGTTAGGTGAAAAGAAAACGTCGAACTCGGAATTCGAACCCTATGCATAGCGCTTCGCAAGCAGGAACGATAACCACTACGTTACATCTACTGTGAGATGCGGGTTGTTCGTACCATATGCTTTAAAGGAACCACAAAGTAAAAACTCCTTTTTTGGCTAAACTATTAACCGCCTACGCCCAAAAGGGGGACGATTCGTAAATCCCGTCTCGGCTACTATCTATTTACCAATTTTCATAAAAATCTGAGGTTTCAATGAGTGGCCCTCCCCTTATACGTCAAAAATAAATTACGACTTTCTTTTTGGATTTTTCTCAAACTTTTCAAGAATAAGAGACATAAATTTCGAAAATTTCAGTTAAGCTTTCGGCTTTCAAACTTATAAGCCTTCGGGGGTATTAAAAAGATATAAAAGTTTAAACGGGTCCCAATCCGATCTTGTGTGTTTTTCGAAACTAAAATCTAAAGAAAAACAAATGGCAGCAGTAAGGATATCTACCCTCCACACTTCAGTCATCTGGCGTTTACGGTTATGTCATAATTTCAATCTAAGCAAGTGCACGGACGGACGCCAAGGTGAAACTGAAAACGCGTTGTTTTTGGAACGCGCTAACAGAGGGGACAGAGGAAAATATACTTAACATTTTGAGGAAGTAATAACGCATTAACGATTCTGTATGCTGAATATACATTCACACGCAAGTTTGAAAACATTCCACAGTCGCTTGCACCCATGACTGTTCATTTGATGTTAACATAGCCCGTTTATCAAACTGAAGAATCCCACTCTCCGAAAATTTCCGCTCGATTCCAAACTGGCTGCTGGCAAATCATATGCTCACACGGCAAAAAATTCCGTAAAATAATTATTTTTCCTTTCAGGTCCTGCTGCACGACAAAGTTGCTACACAGACAACTTATCAAGTCTGAAAGCATCCACAAGAGTAAGACGAAAATCCTCGCATCCTATAATATCACTTGCATGGCTTCTCGAGAGTTGCCAAAACGTGGTTCGCACAACTGAAGTAGTTTCCATAACTTTCGTGTATGAGAATGAAGTCATGTTCTACGCTTAAAATTCCAACTTCCACTGTCAGACTCCCCTATGTTATGACCGAGCCAAACCAACATTTATCTACCCCATTTATGTACATATATAAACTATTTCATTAAAATATTTGATTTTGATAAAAGTTATTTCGTCGTAGTTTTGGAAATTATACAGGGGTTCATTTAATATTCGACCTATTATAGGTCGGAGTGGAGTAACTTTACTGTGAATCTAGTTCTCAATTACATTCTCTTCCTATTTTTCTCTCTCTCTATACCTATTTTCTGCCCCATTTTTCTCTTCGCTCTCTCTCTCTCTGTATCTCACTTCCTTCTTCCCCTGTATCCTTCCCTAATCCTCTTTGCTTTGCTCCTAAAGCTCCCTCGCTCTAATCCCCTCTCCCCCTCCTCCTCCTCATCCTCCCCCTCCTCGTCCTCTCCCATGTTTCCGCCGTAAACATCTTCCGGCCTTGTACATCAATTCCTGTTTCCACCTGAACCGAACGAAAGCTTGATATTGATTTTCAAGCAACTTGGTGCGTCGGCAAACTGCAAAAATCTTCCTATGCGCCTACTATTTTTTTCGCTCCAGGGCGCGGTTTACATTTATCGCGTATCATGATGCGGTTCCAGACAAAAGAGTAGGTCCCAAAAGAGCTAGCGACATAAGAGCGAGCGACTTGCTCTTATGTCCACTTGCTCTTTTGTCGCTCGCTCTTATGTCGCTCGTTCTTATGTCGCTCGCTCTTCTGGGACTTGCTCTTTTGTCGTACACTCATTATGACGCCACGTTATATTATTCCAGTAAAAACGAAATCTTCTTATTCTATGTACAAAATTGCATATATCTATAATATACAGACGCTTCTTACACATGTGATATATATAGGAGGATACAAAATTACGAGGCACTTCCACATGTGCTAGAAACTTTAAACTTGGTAGGATTATAGGTTTTTGGCCACAACCGAAGGAAAAAATCCAAAAATTTCGAAATTCCAATTTTTAGTTGCTGTTTTGGCGCCTTTTTGCCCCATTTTTGGCCCATAAGAAAACGTAAATTGGTGTATAGGTTTTTATATTTGCATTTTAAAATTACTTCCCGTCAAGATACGAACACGAAACTTAAACTATCGGATAGGATATAATTGTAGTTTCTTATTTTTGAAGACAGAATTCAAATCCGAGTAGAATTAGCGTAAATTTATAGTTTTTATCGCAAAAAAGTGGTAATTTTTCTGGGTCTAACAATAGGCTTCCTAGGCAACAGGCTTAATGCTTTCATATGGGTAAGCTTTTAATGGGAATCAGAGGCTTATATTTTAATGCCATTAATGTTAAACTACGACTAACGAAGGAAATGCAATACTGATATAATCCCCATTTTTGGGGCTGTTTTGCCCCAGTATTGCTCCATAGGAGAACAAAAATGATGAGGCAGCTCCATATGACCTAGAGACTTGAAATTTGGCCTGATTACAAAAATTTCATTGCAACCGAATTTAAAATAAAACACTCCGAAAATTCCAAATTTTAAGGGCGGTTTTGCCATATTTACAATCATTACCATTGTGAAAATTATACGGCAATTCTTAATGAGATACAAACATGAAATTTGGCAGAATTATGGGTTCTTAGTTAAAACAGGAAGCAGAAATCCGATATCGTATAAATTCGAAATCTTAGCGACTGTTTTGCCACATAATTGTCCCATGCGACGAATGAAATTATAATGCACTTCTAAATGAGCTACAAAGTTGAAATTTGATACGGTTATATCATTTTGCACGTAATCGATAGGGAATAATTCTAGATTGTAAAACTGCTAATATTGAAAAATGCTTGCAGAATGCAAGCACATATTGCTAGTGTATATATATATATATATATAATATATATTTAAAGAAAAAGGTAACAATAAAGGTGGCAACAAGGTGTTGGAGGAAGCCCAGTGGACACTTACCTAGATTGGAAAGCCGCTGGCGGTGCTGAAGAAACACGAAAAACTCAAAAAACAACACAAATATGGAGCTTTCGGGCTGACGCCCTTCTTCAGCGATATATATATATATATATACTATGGAAGAGGAAAGGTAAGTAAGGATATTTAGGGCAACTAGGTTTTGAAGGAAACCCAGTTAACAGTTACGGGAAGTAGAGCCGCTGGGGTGTTGGAGAGACACATTTGTAGAGGTTAGACCTTTCGGTATGATCCCTTCGTCACCATCTAGTTGCCCTAAATATATATATATATATATAAGGGTAGCAACAAGGTGTTGGAGGAAGCCCAGTGGACACTTACCTAGAATGAAGAGCCGCTGGGGGTGCTGCACACACACACACATGTATATATAACGGTGTACGACAAATTTTTCTACATTCATTTAATTGACCAAAGCAGGTTTAATTATTATCTAATAAATAAATATTATCTAATAATAATATTTATATTATATTATTATAAATATTCTCTTCAAAGATATAAAAAAAATGCCGCTTCATAACAAAAAAATCGGTACAACATACATTGTACAAACTTTCTCATATACGTACTAATGCGTCATTTAGTTATCTTTAGAAAATGAAAATCGTACTAGCCTGTTTTTAGAAAATCCAATTTTTGTTAAAGTTGCCCAAGAATAAACTAGCCTTATATTCATTCATTGAGAAAAATTAGGTAGTAATATTGAAGACGTAAACCCATGTAACTGTACGAAATTTGATCAAAATCGTTTCAGCCGTCTTTGAGAAAATGGAATTATTGTTAAAGTTGCCTTGAATAAACGCCTTATATTCATTTTTTTAGAAATATGAACTATACAGTATTATTGAAGACGTAAACTCAAATAACTGTACAAAATTTGATCAAAATCGTTATAGCCGTTTTCGAGAAAATCAGATTGTTGTTAAAAATTCGTAGAATAAACTACTCTTAATTATTGATCAATGTCAACCATTTCTATGTATACTCTGCTCAGTATGATAAAGTGACTAAGTACGAGATTTCATTCATTTACGTTCTTCCGTCTAGGCTCCAAAGCCGGTAACAGACAGGCAGATAGACAGACGGCATTGAGAAAACCACTTTTTCCGATTCAGCGACACCTAAAACGCGTATTTCCGTAAAAATCTCGGGGTAGAATTTTTAGCGAAAACAATACTTTCTCGATACTTCGCATGAGAAAGTAAAAACCGAGCATTAATTTTCATCTTTAGACTTTCAGAATCTGAAAACGTAATCTTTCTCATTCTTCTCTTCGTAATCTTTCTACAAATTGTTCTTTTTGCGCCTTTCTAATTTCGCCGTCCATTATTCTTTCCCATACGTCTCGAATGTGTTTCTACTTCAGTTACTCGTCGCTTTTTGTATCGTCGCTTTCACAATCTAGAAATGAACTCTCCTAATATAAATTGCATAAGAAAATACCTATTGAGATAAAACATTTGTTCTCTCCTCCTGTAATTTACTAATTCGTGCATCTTTATTTTTAGCGCTTTTTTAATCCGTTAATGTAATCATCTATACGGGTCCGTTACAACGGTGAATTTTAGTTTTGTTTACGGTGCTATAGTAGAAAACCCATCCTTAATATCTCATTCATCAACTTCTATCCTTTTTTCTTTCTCATATACTAAGTATATTGAGAAAGTATTGTAATCGCGAAACAATTCGACCTCGAGATTTTGACGGAAATATACGTTTTAGGTGTCGTCGAGTCCGAAAAAGTGGTTTTCCCAATGCCTAAACGGTAGAGCGAAAATGAATGAAATCTCGTACTTAGGCTTTTTATCATACTGAGCAGAGTATATAAAGAAATGGTTAATATTGCTCAATAATTAAGGGAAGTTTATTCTGCGCATTTTTAAAAACAATTTGATTTTCTCAAAAACGGCTATTACGATTTTGAACAAATTTCGCACAGTTACTTCAGTATACGTCTGCAATAATACTACATATTTATTTTTCTCAATGAATGAATATAAGGATAGTTTATTCTTGGGCAACTTTAACAAAAATTTGATTTTCTAAAAGCTGGCTGATACGATTTTTATTTTCTGAAGATAACTCGACTCAGTAGTATATGAGAAACTTTGTGCAATGTATGTTGTACAGGTTTTTCGTTTCACATATACTAAGTATATTGAGAAAGTATTGCAATCGCAAAAAATACGACATCGAGATTTCCACGGAAATATACGTTTCAGTTGTAGCTAAGTCCGAAAAAGTGGTTTTCGCAATGCCGTCTGTCTGTTATTGGCTCTACAGCCTAAACGGTAGCACGAAAATGAATGAAATCACGTACTTAGGCATTTTATCATACTGAGCAGAGTATACATAGAAATGGTTGACATTGATCAATAATTAAGAGTAGTTTATTCTACGCAAAGTTAAACAACAATCCGATTTTCTCGAAAACGGCTGTAACGATTTTGATCAAATTTCGTACAGTTACTTGAGTTTACGTCTTCAATAATACGAAATAGTTCATATTTCTCAAAAAATTAATATGAGGCTAGTTTATTGTAGGCAACTTTAACAATAGATAATTTTGATTTTCTATGAAAGGGCTCAAACGATTTTGATCAAATTTCGTACCGTTCCTTTAGTATACGTCTGCAATAATACTACATAATACTTCATATTTCTCAAAAAAAATGTATATAAGGCTGGTTTATTCTTGGGCAACTTTAACAAAAATTGGATTTTGTAAAATCGGGCTGATACGATTTTCATTTTCTAAAAATAACTAAACGACGCATCAGTATATGAGAAAGGTTGTACAATGTATGTTGTACCAATTTTTTTATTTTTAACGATGTCTTCCCGAAAAAGCCAAAGGATTGTCTGCAGGGAGGGTGGAAAACCCAAGACGAATCACAACAACCATGTCCGAAGTGAGATTCTAACCCAGAACCTTTGGGTTAGACGGCAGGCACATTAACTACCAGTCTGACTTCCTTATACAATAGTTTTAATTGTAGATTTCGCATTATTAAAGTAAAATTATGCATCTAATTCGCTGATTATCTCGAAAATATTTGCTAAAATATTCACTTTCTTCATGCTATAATAAATATCGGCATTCGCATTAATTGCACATTTTTTAACATTAAAAATTACACAATAATTTTAAGCAATTTTTACAAAACGGACAGTGATACTATTTACATTAAAAATTACACAATAATTTTAAGCAATTCTTACAAAACGGACATTGATACTGTTCACCTTTGATATTTGTCAACCATTAGTGGATGGATGTAAATGTAACTTTTATGCGTGAGTATACGTATATGACTAAACAAACACCTCAATTCGAGAAACCAAAAAAATGACTGGCTTGATAGCTCAATTGGTTTAAACCCGGGATATAGGAGACCCGGGTTCGATTCCCGGTCAAGTTCAGAATTTACCTCCGTCTCTAACTAACACATTTTTCAATTTCAGTAATTTCCACCCTTAGCAAAAACAATTAATAAGCGACCTCTGCCAATTTTCACACCGATAAATGCGCGTAAAATGTTATTGGCTGGTCGAAATTTTTATTTCCGCTCGAACCTGATTTAGTATTTTCTTCAAATGCAAATGAATTTCTTTTGCCAAATTTGAGAAGTTCGCGTCATTCCAAAGGATCGAATAAATCATTTTGTTTAAACTCCTTGCCCGATATTCATCTCGCGAAACAACCATTATAGGGGGAGGAAGATGTTCCATCCCTTGAGTAAGAAAAAAAACCAAATAAGAGATATATATAACTAAATTTCCAAAACCTGACACCTCGCCCTTAAATCCATTAACTTTTTTTTTTCGCTGTCTTAAGTTAACCAAGGCGTTTCCCTAAATGGAGGAAGCGAGGGAAACAGAGGAGAGACGGGAAGGGAAAGAATGGTTCACACAAAAGGCTCGAAAAACTCCACATTTTCCCCTCTCTATTCTCTTATCCACTATAAACCCTACCCGTGTCCCGAAAGCGGACAAATTCTTGGAGGGTCTCCAAAAGGGGATACGAGTGTCACTGCCCACTAGGAAATACTTCCTAACCACCCCCTCCGCCCCATCCCTCTCTCCCTCCTTTCCTCTTCCTCTCGTCGTATAGAGAAAGTATTGTTTTCATGAAAAAATTCGATTTCGAGATTTCAAGGGAAATACACGTTTTGAGGTCCCCTGAACACGTTTTGAACGTTTTCTCGATGATGCCTGTGTGTTCGTGTGTGTCCGTATGTGTTTGTGACAACATTTTGCGTGCGCTCTAACTCACAAACTATTCATCAGGTCAGCATGAAATTCTATATTTGTGATTTTATATATATTCTTAAGATACGCAAAGATTTTGATAAAAATCGGTTTACTTCTGTAAAATTTTAGTCTTTCTTAAATATTTCGCTTAAAACTGAATTTTTGTTAACATACATACATACATATACCTATACATACATACTTACATATATATATATATATATATAAATACTTAAGGAAAAGGAAAGGTAATAATAAGGGTAGCAACAAGGTGTTGGAGGAAGCCCAGTGGACACTTACCTAGAATGAAGAGCCGCTGGGGGTGCTGAGGACACACGAAAAACACAAAAGAACAAAAACTACACAAAAATGGAGCTTTCGGGCTGATGCCCTTCTTCAGCGACGGAGAAACATATACTGTTTGAAGTGACACACTGGGGGGATATGGGGAGGGGGGAGGGGTAATGAGAGAAGTTCGGGGATAGGAGGAGACGGGTAGGAGGGACGGCCAATAGGGTTATCGGAGGTTAAGACCAGGTGGGGAGAAAGAGTTAAGGAGAAAGATGTAGGCCAACTCCCACTGTCGAAGTAGGGGAGCGGAGGTATCATCCGGTAAGGCACGGATAATCCTTACAGTGAAGCAATTATTGAAGGTGGCCTGGTGTGAATTGGCGTGAGAAGCCACCGGAAGGGGACGGTTAGTGTTTACGCTGTTCCGGTGGCCATTGATTCTAATGTTGAGGGGGTTGCTGGTGAGGCCAACATAAAAAGCAGGACACAGTGTGCAGGTGAGGAGGTAAATGACGTTCCTCGTCGTGCAATTACTTCTGGAGGGGATGGGGTAGGTGATGTTGGAGGAGGGGCTGGTAAATGAAAATGAGGGTGGGTGGATGGGGCATGTGAGACAACGGGGTTTTGTGTTTTTCGTGTGTCCTCAGCACCCCCAGCGGCTCTTCATTCTAGGTAAGTGTCCACTGGGCTTCCTCCAACACCTTGTTGCTACCCTTATATATATATATATATATATATATATATATATATATAAATACTACGGAAGAGGAAATGTAAGTAAGGATATTTAGAGCAACTAGGTGTTGAAGGAAACCCAGTGAACACTTACCGGAAGGAGAGCCGCTGGGGTGTTGGAGAGACACATTTGTAGAGGTTAGAGCTTTCGGGATGATCCCTTCGTCAGCACAAGACACACATATATATATACACACACACACACACACATATATATATATATATATTGTAAATATTGTTTTTTACAACATTTGTTTGAACTAAATTTTCACATGAGGAGTATTTCAAGAGATATTCAATTACCTTCGAAATTGACGGTTAATGGGCAGCTCGCGCGCGTGGTAGTGACAACAATTGAATCGCTAGCGATGAAGCGTGTAAGTTGAACTGTTCCTATCGCCGTATTTATTTGATTTTAGTTGACAATTTACGTATGGAGAAAGTCATGTGTTGGACACCAATTTACTTACTGATACACACGCAAAACACACTCATACCCTTAAATGATTCACCCTTTTTCTCCTCGACCCATCCTCTCCGGAATTCTTCACCTTGTTACCGTATATCTCACGAATTAACAAGTGTGCGCGTGCTAAGTCCATTCATTAATTAGGGACCTGATGATGACTCCGTGAGTCGAAACCTGGGTAATCATTTTTATTTTTGTATCGAATTTGTACAAAGCCTTTCGATAAATTTGTTTTTACAAATTTTGTCTTTGAATTTCAATATGGAATTCCATAAGTGACTACTAAAACAGACGAATATATAGAGTATTATCTAGTAAACTATCTAAATCGGGATCGGAATGAAATAAACTTATGTATTTTTCGACTATTCGTCGGAAATTTTCAAAACAATCAAACCTTTTTAACGTTTATCACCAAATTAGACCATAAAGTAGTATAGAAAGTTTGGGTCCAGAACGTATTCTACCGCTATTAATGTATTCCTATGGGAAATAGAGTTTTGATTAACGTAGTATTTTCAATTAGGACAATACTTGAGCTATGTTATTCAAAGTACTTGTTGCTAAATTATTGAAACTTCTTGAGAGTGTACACTAACTTTTAATTCGTACAGGACTGTGTAAAGTAAATTGTTATTTAAATTTAATGACGGAAACATAGTATAGAGGACATGACTGCAAAATTAACCCCTCATTGCATAATCTTTTCTCATCAAGATCAATTATTCTTTAAGGGGAGTGTTTCATATTTCACTGACACCAAGTTTTTTACTGATTGTCTTAACGTCTTATTTTAAAAATCACAAACGAAATTTTCATCGTTTCTTTCAATGTATATTGTGTACAGATATTATATTTTGACAAGTTGATACATTTTTGAATTATTTACATTGTTATTCTTAGTTACTATTTTTAAAATAATATTTCAACATAATTTTCAAATTATTTGTACCCTTGGTATACTTCTCTGTCAGTATACTGTAACTTGGAAATATTTTGTGTAATAACTGTTGCGCAATACTGTGTAAAAACAAGAATATTGGTGTGTATTGTATGGATTTATATTTCAACATGTCATTATAAAATAAATAAAATTATTTCATTAAAAAAAATAATAACGATCGTCACAATATTAAATTAATGGCAGCGGAAATAAATTCATAATGATTGACAAGGATATTATTAGCTTTTTTTTAAGGTTTCATTTCAGTCCTGAGTAAAATTAAATTTTCTCAGTCACCGAACGAAGGGCATAAGGGCTCATTAACCCACCCAATTACAAACATGCGCAGCCTGCACAAGGGCGAGGATTTCCGAACCGGTACTACCATACAGATGTGGGCGTTCAGACGTGCACGCACACGCACCCGCAGTAAGAGATGAGACACCGGCATTAAGGCCTTATTTCATGAGATGAATCGGGAGGTAACGCGGCTTAAGAATCCCTTCGAAATAACTTGAATAAGTTATTCTCCCTTGCGTTAAAGCGTGGAATCTTATTGGGGGGTGTAAAGGGGTGGGAAGGACTCCGTAATACTTCGAGAATCAAAACCGGTGAAGTATGAAATCGACATTTAATGTAGAATCGACTCTCCTTTCCGTATTGAAGATCGATCAAAAAGTTAATTTTTTTCAATATCAACGTTAACTCTGGAAACGAAAAAACTCACAAAAGTTCGGTTATCTGAATAGATACTCTGCAAGCCACCGCAGGGGGGAGGTTATCTCCGACCTATCACCTAATTTTCCTATCGCGCTCCCTTGTCGTCTTAGGGAAGAAGGATCGCTTGTATCTATCGACCCTGCAATCAATTTCTCCACAGATTCGACTCGACCCACCTTCTTATTGCAATATTTATAAGCTTCCTGAACGTAAAGACATCGGAAAAAAAACAATTTAATTCGATTTAATTTGTTGCGCATTGCTGATTATTCATTTCGACTTATTGTCGTGGATATCATGGTCCATTTTGAAAAACCAACGCTCATGGAGTGCGTCGCCTTTAAAGTTCGATTCAATTTGTTACGCATTGCTCATTATTCATTTCGACTTATTGTTAACGAGAGCGGGGTCCATTTCCGAAAACCCAAAAAGTAGAAATCGATGAATCTTTGAACCACATTGATAAATAAAAAACAGAGGACCCTTTCTTTTTTAAACTCGAGAGAGTTCTATGACGGAGACATTTTCTCCTACGATGCTTTAAATTTCCTCGTTTAAAATTTGAAAAGCATTTTGCGTCTTGAATTTTCCGATAAAAATTATTTACTTGCATTCGGCGATAAGGAACTTTTTTAAGACCCCTAAAAGATATGCGTGAAATGCTAAATATTCCTGGTCAAAATGAATTTAAGACCACGACGCTCAATCATCCTCTTTTCGTTAATGGACATCATAAATTTTAGTTTAATATTAAGCGCATTAAATTCATTTAATAATGACTTTTAAAAGTCTTCTGAAAGTATAAGACTGAACAATAGCCTTAGAAATTTCGATCTACGTGGTAAAATGTCGTTAGTTTAGCCATAAGACAATCTTGATAATTATTCGAGTTTACGATAATAAAATAAATTTATTTCAATTAAATTATATGTTAATTGGTCGATATTTTCCTTTAAATCTTACCCATGGCGATTTGGCAATACAAAATTGTAATTCTAAGAGAAAAGTTTTAATTAAAACTAAACTATTTGGCTAACATAAGTCACATACACGCGACAACATTACATTCTTCAGATAATTTCACACACAAGTTATTTTTCACGATACCATGACTCCCGTTATGTATACAAATTTATCCGACGTAAGATCAATAATCAATTGACGCGGATGTTGGAGTTAGAATCTTGAAATATTCACATTTCCCAAAATCCAACGCGAACCCTTCGTTAAAACCCTTTAAAAAAATGTAATTGGGCGTGTCGTTATGATCGCTTAAATCGAGCTCCGGCTGAGAACCTCTAAGACGCTCTTTCCATTTCATAAGCGCCTTTCGAGAATCCCTTAACGAACGGAGTTTTGCGTTTTCCACCCGCAAACATACGAAATCGTCATTACGTAAGAGCTCCGAAACTTCCCCTTCATTCTTTGCGACCGAAACGACGACGAAATGAAACCCGATGAGGCATAAGGATGAGATCGAGACTGCCACTCGTCATCTTCGAGATGGAAGTTGCAAAAAAATAAAGGCTGGGAATCGACGAGCTCGTTTGAAATTCTTCCTTTCACTCCTTATTTCTCTCCCTCTTACTCTTCCTCGAGTCTCATTTTATAATCAAAGCACGGAAAATAAAACGTTTCAGGATTTTTTTCGCTTTTCACACGTTTCGAGACTCGAATAGCCCGGATAGTGCCATCGGGTGACAGATTCGCACAGTAGCATGCCCTAAGATACACATGAATGGATCACGTTTAGAAATAATAAATTCACCAGCAAAATAAATATAGAAAATAATGGGAAAAAAATGTCATATATACATATATATATATATATATATACAGACATACACACAAACACACATATGAAAGTTTGTTTGTTTGTGCATCTATATATTTCCACACCGTTAAAGCTAGAGTAATCAAACTTTCAGCAGATACTTTCTTCACAAATATGTAGGCCGTAGGCTACTTTTTAATCCCAAATGTTTTATATAAATTGTACATACAAAAAGCAAATTAATTTTAACATTTTGTTAATATACGTCATTTTGAAATAAAAATATAATATTAGCATCGCGCCCTCAAATAAAGCGAACTTTATATATTCAAACTACACGCAACTCTTCTAACCCATAATAAAAATTATTCCGTTTCATATAAAATGTTTGCACATTGAAACATCTTTTGTGTTTTCCTCCGGGCAACGCCGAGTACTGTAGCTAGTATAGAGAGGTTAAATAAAAGACGATGAGAGAAAGAGAAGGGAAGATATGAAAGACGAATTGATGTAAAATAGGGCCGAGAAAAATTCATTGAGAAATATTTTTGTTGGGAAAAATATATTTGGATGAAATACGCGACCAATTTTAGATATTGAATTCAACGTATCTTGCATACTCTACAGCAGCGTTTCTCAACCGGCGGGTCGCGACCCATTAGTGGGCCGCAAAAGGAATTGAGCTGGGTCGCGAAAATTTGAAAAAATTTAAGATCGGATAAAAATTTAGCGAAAACTTGATATGCTCTAAAAATAGAACAGTATAAATGGTTAATTAACATTTTAATAAAACGCTTTAAATTTTTTAAGCAACCCGTAACTTTTAGAACTTTCTCCTGCCTATGTATTCATCTATTTAGGTGGTAGGTGGGCCGCGGAAACCTCCTTGTAGTTTAAGTGAACCGCGGATGATTTTCTGTAGCTTAGGTGGGCCGTATTATAGAAAAGGTTGAGAAACGCCGCTCTACATCCAATTATTCTTGGAATTAAATGGCGTCGAAATTGCGTATCTTATGAATCGCGCGCGAAATTCTTATAATATCTCGTCAATTTCAGTTTGATTATGTCGGCAAATAAATAGAATTCAGAAAAATTTGCATTTTTCTCCAGGGAAATTGTTTCAAGAATAAATTTAATCTGCATCGGACTCGTCCTTTATATTCAATTGGACAAAAATTTGTAACAAATTCAAGAGATACGGATTCATTAATCGCCCAATCCATCGCTTTAATATGCTAAATATAGCATATTGACGAATCTATGTGCATACAAATACGTTTTTTTCGTACTTATTGTATATTATACAATCACAGAATTCGTATATATGAAATAAAATGGAAATCCATCTCCATTGGCAATATCAAGGATTTGGATTTTATTTTTTTTGTGGTAATTCGTACAATTAAAACCATTTGTGAATAATTAATAACTGTAAAACCACATCCCAGAAACATTATCAGTCAAAAACTCACACAACGCAATACGGCAATGGGTACGAATAAAATTAATTCAGAAACAAATTATACAGAAGCTATGTCATTGAAATGCATTATTCACACGCAAATGCGTTTCGAAATCTATGAAAAATTCCATCTAAACCTAGTTTATGCATACTTTTTGCTCAAAACTGTGGTCATCCCCTTTAAACCCCGATAAATTTAACGATAAAATTGGGTTAATAATTCATTCGTAGTGATAGAATTAATGTTTGTTCGAATTTTATCGAGAGAGGCCAAATTCCGTAAAATTCGAATTTCACATTTTGGTAACAAAATATTATATTTGCATACTAAATCACGAAACGCGATTGGAAAGTAAAACAAACACATTCACCCGATTACATAAGGTTAGCTAAATAAGATATGTCATACAAATGATATTCACCTCACTGGTCAGCATAATACCGTCACGATAACTGTTAAAGGCATATAAACTATATAATATTAATGGATTATATCACAAGAATCCTTTAGTTTAAACAAAGGAGAACGTGGGCGTTGATTTTAACAATACTGAAACTTGGACACGGACGTGTAAAATTTACAAGTTAAGAAAGTGTACAACGTATCACAAATGGGCGCGTTTCGTGCAATGGAGTATTAGAAAGAAATTATATACCTGTACGTAATAATATTACATGCACACGTAAGGAAATTAAACGTTTGTTTGTGAGATTGTTTATGTTAGCAACAATGAAGAAGTAACCGTGCAAGAAAGTTCAACTCGATATGACATTCTTGTTTCATTTTCTCGATAACGGCTACTCTTACGATAAAAATGTATAGGAAAGGAAATACTCTTCTTTACAAGTTATGCAGGTTTTATTTGAAAAAATTTTGATATGACTAATACTTTACGAGATATGACGAAAATTTAATTTTGTCCCCAGTAAAGTGGTACCCCTGATTGGCGTACGTGATTCGTTTTTGCGATTTTCTTATTATATTTGATTGAAAGTCCTTAATATCAAATTTCATGAAAATCCGTTCTGTAGAAGCCGAGAACGAACATGCGGACGGACGGATGGACAGGCGGACGGATGGACCGACCGACGATAATAGGCGCTCACGCTGTAAGCGAAACGCGCCTAAAAAAACAAACGCTTAACTTAAACTTAACCTACGCGAAAAACAATTGAAAATCTAAAAATGTTCTTAACGACCTATTAGTAAAGAAAGTTATAAGTTAGAAATTTAATGCTTTTGAAGAAATGTAGCAACAATCAAAATATCAGATCTGTATTAGACAATTAATTTTTATTGTGCAATATGAGCAACAAACTAAATTTCAGTTATTATTCTTGAGAAATTGCTGAAACCATCCTTATCTATGAAGAACGAGGATCACTTAACAAATACACTGAGCACCAATATATTAATTTAATTTAAAACTTTTTTGGAGAATAAACAAATTGAACACTTGTACTTTTTTTATTTTAATATACAGATACCACCATGGTTTCACTACACAGTAACATTATCAGGTGATGATGATGCTACTGGGTAGTGAAACCATGGTGGTATCTGTACATTAAAATAAAAAAGTGCAAAAAGTAAAAGCGTTCAGTTTGTTTATTCTCCAAAATGGATAAATTCCATAAGATGACGATTAAACTACGGATTTTATTCATTTCAAACTCTTATTATGAGGCACGAAGTACTAGGTTTCAGA